>CP114483.1:1232500-2455000 GCA_027186245.1 Coriaria nepalensis
CATGCCGAAAGCAAGGAGGGATAAGGTTTACGATAACAGGGAATCCTTGGTACAATGAGGTTCTAGTATGGAATGTGGGAGGAGCTGGGGATGTGAAAAGCGTGCAAGTGAAGGGTAGTAAGAAGTTGAAATGGACTACGATGAGCCGCAGTTGGGGCTCGAAGTGGATCACGGGTGAAAATATGGTCGGAGAGTCGTTGACTTTCCAAGTCACGGCTAGTGACGGTAGCCAATCAACTGCATGGAATGTTGCTCCCAATAATTGGCAATTTGGTCAAACCTTTGAGGACAATCAGAACTTCAATTGAGAAACAAAACAAGTAGTTACACATATAATGTCATAAGGCTATCTCCTGTATATCATGTGTTCACGTAATACATGCATAGTGCAATTAGTATAGTCTTTTTGAAGAAATAGTACAACATAATTTAATATAAGATGTAAATAGTGGGAATCTAGTAAATTAAGCTCCTTTAAGGGAAAACACTGTTGATAGTGTACCCTTCATGAAATGGTGTAAGAAATTGTCATACATTATTTCACATGAAATAAAATTTTACCTTGAATCAATATATGTTATTGTTGTTGTTGCCATGTTGTACATGTAATGCTCGGTTCGCAGCTCGAATTTAATATTCCAACTCAAAACAATTATCGGAAAGAATCAATATCTTATATATCAGAATCTCAAACTATATGTTTACATGGATATATTATAAACAAATATTGTACTTGTCTTTATACGTTATAAGGAGGTTTTTGCACGAATCAAGGAAACATAAGATCTCCTTTCTAAAGGCTTGCCTAAATAACTCCGTCACTCGAAACGGTTAGAAAAAGTGTTGTTTGGTAACTGAATTCGTCAACTAATTCATATATCGGGGTTGACCTTTTGGCTTCCAAATCCAAATGCATCCACTTCAATATGCAGTCGGCTACTACAAAGTTGCTGGAATTGATTTTTGCATGTACATATTAGTGTGGATCGATCAAGTTCTTATCAATGGAAATTTGCTGAAGTTCAAAAACTCTGCTTCGCTTCCTCTGTTTTCTGGGTTGCTGTTCTTGAAGTGAATCACACTTGGTTGTTTTTCACGTTAATTTTAACAGACCTAAGCCGCAGTCTCCAGTAAGGTACGTGAATTGGCCTGCGGTTGTGGTACATCGAGTTCGGGCCCAGACTCGGCCCCGACCATGGGGCCGGTGTGTTAAAGGATTGAGACTGTCCAGATGCTAGCTTGAACCCGGTGGTTGATAGTTGGCTGCTACGCCTGTTAGAGTGGCGGGTCATGTAGTAGATGGGCAGTTGCTTTTTACGGTTACTGTAGCTGCATGAGCCCCTGCGTGCATGATTCATATACAGTAGTGTACACAATATTAAGTCTGAAACATGTTTATATATACTAATTAAAACGATTACAAAATATATCAGTTTAGAAGCAAAAAAGGTGACAGAAAGCTGACTGTATACGTACCGAGGAAGAAGAAGAGGAACGCGAAAGAAAGGCTGAAAACCACTTGGCTTGCCATTGTTTTCTCTGTATAACTTTTACTCTATTGCTTCGATTCTAGCTAGTTCGGGTTGGATTAAGGATCATGAGGTGTTGGCCTGCTATTTATAGCCTTTCATCAACTCGTACAGGAGAAAATGGGTAACTAAGATCAAGCCGCCTTGTAAAGAGTGGAAAGTTACGATAACACCTGTGCAAAAAAATGAAGTTGAAGAGTTTTGCTTGGAAGAGTCAAACAAAAACGAAAACGAAGATGTAAATTATTGTTTAAAACTAGTTATTAATTTATTGTCTAAATACGTTAGTATGTCGTTGACCCTAAGAAAAAAAATGCAAGTTTTCCACTTACGTGCTTGAAATGGAGACAGCGATATTAAGTGCTAATCCAATTATCTCTTCCGCATTGTCGAAATTGGAATTTAGGTTGCATCTAAAAACTAGTCAAGTCTCAAGTCAATGTTCTGCTGGAAGCAGATTCATCAATTACAAGTGGACGACGACCTCGACAACATAGGTTGGAAGAGGGTACTGTTACTGCTGTTTGTATCTACATCGTCCATTTCAGTTGAATGTCTGATTTATAATGCTTGCTCGTGATCATCTTGGTCTTAATTAATACTTAATTAGCTCATCTTTGGGTTCTGTCTATTAAGGATATAATCAAATGAAGTTTCATATATATCTCAAACCATCTTTCAAAAGACAGTTTTGACTTTTGACCGATAGATATCCAAAGCAGAGAAAATCAAATTCAAACACAGAAAAAATGTGATTGCAAAACCTGAAGCAACGTCAAAATGCGATTTTTTTTAATGAATTTTTACTTATGTTTAGGACTTAAAAGATTATTATGTTTGGTTTTTAGAAATTCAATTCCAATTTTAATGATAATAAAAGACCAATCATGAATGTCATTATTATTTATGTATTAGCTATCACATTATTATTCTGAACTCGACACGGTGACATGTCGATCGAGTCTATTACATTATTCCTTTGTTACTACATTATTCCTTTGTTACGTAGCAGGGCAGAAGGTGATCAAATAGTTAGGGCTGTTGCTACAAGTAAAAGTGCTGCTATGATCATCATAAGCATAACTATAAGCATCCGGGCACTGGGTCTTAAAGATCTGGGAATAGTTGTAGCCACGCATTTAGTGGCATCATTATACTCTCCGGTGCAACAATATTGCGGTTGATTAAATGCAAGCAGGCACTCTTACATCCGATCACCTCATCTCCCGACTTCACTTGCAATTCGGCCGGACAAACAGCATTCACATTTGCCGGGCAGCTGGAGGACGCACAAGCTCCGGTCCCTCCTTGAGTGGTGATCGAAACGGGGATGTTGAACCCGTCGACGTTGCTGACGTCATAGAAGTCTTGTCCACCGTTGGCTGCTATGGTGAATCCGCCAAGGTGGCGGGTGGTGCACCACCTGCGCCATTGCATGAGACTTGACCTGAGCCACAGTCTCCAGTCAGGCAGGTGAATCGGCCTGCGGTTGTGGTACATTGGGTTCGTGCCCAGACTCGGCCCGTCCACGGGGCCGGCACGCTAAAGGATTGAGACTGTCCAGATGCTAGCTCGAATCCGGTGGTTGATACTTGTGGTTGGCCGCTACCGCTTGTTAGGGTGGCTGGCCATATGGTGCTTGGGCAGTTGCTTTTTACGGTTATAGTAGCTGCATGAGCCCCTGCATGCATGATATAGTGTTCACAATATTAAGTCTTAGATATGTTCATCCTAATTGAAAAGGTAACCATAAATATCAGATTAGAAGCAAAACGATAACAGAAAGCTGATTGTATACGTACCGAGGAAGAAGAAGAGGAATGCCAAAGAAACGCTGAAAATCACTTGGCTTGCCATTGTTTTCTCTGGGTTATCTTATACTCGATTCCCTTGATTGTATCTAGTTCGAGTTGTGTTTAGAAGGAGCTGTTGGCCTGCTATTTATAGGCGTTCATCAACTCGTACATGAGGGAAGGGCTGCGTAAGGTCAAGGTGCCGTGTAAAGACTGGAAACAAACTATTTGAATTAAAATAAAATAAAACTAATTCCATGATCTGAACAAAGAAATTTCAATGATAACACGTATGCAAAAATGCATTCTGGTAATCGATTAAGTGAAGAGTTTTGTTTGGAAGAGTCGAACAAAAACAAAAACCAAGATGGTAACATATTAGATGCGTTAATTCTAGTACATCTTCGGCCATAAAAAAACAAAAAAAATGGAGGAAGTTTTCCGCTCGCGTGCTTGAAATGGAGGATGCTATCTTAACTCCTCCACTTAAGTCGGGATTGGAGTTTTGGTTGCACCTAAATACGAGTCTCAATGTAACGTTTGGCTGGAAGCAGATTTACCAATTACAAATGGAATACTGCTGCTGCTGTTACGCGGTATCATGATTCATGCATGTGTATATACATCAGGATTCATGATTCATGAAAACGGTCTTGAGAAAATAGGTCTGAAGATCGATCTAGGGTACTGTTACTGCTGTTGCGCTGTATTATGATTCATGCATGTATTAGTCATCGTCAAATTTAGTTAGGCTGATTTCATAATGTTTGGTCGTGATCGTGTGTGTTGGGGTTGATTAGATCATCAACGGACGGATTCTGTCGATTAAGGATATAATTAATCGCGCGCCACGTAATGTGGAAGTTTTATGATATTGCTGTAGAAGAAAAGTAACGCCTTTGCCTAGTACATTGAATGCTTCAACCTATCTATAATAATAGATGTATACTGTCCATCCCAATTTGAAGAAAGATGAAAGGTAAAATATGTAACGCCCGCCCTACTAGATGTTTAGGTTATCAAATACTTTTCTTTGGGAAACATATACAGTTAGTGGGTGCGTTACTTTTCCTTTTTATTATAAGTGTAATGCCCGCCCTACTAGCTGATTAGGTTATCAAATACTTTTCTTTAGGAAACATATACATCTAGTGGATGCGTTACTTTTCCTTTTTATTATAAAAATTTTTGTTCCTTAAAATTAACTTTATTTCCAAAAGCGGTTTGAAAGATATACCTAATAATTTGAAAATACAGCGGAAGCCTTTGTCATAGAAAAGAAATCTCAAAACTTTTTAAACACCTTATTCTTTATTTGAATATACATATAAATAAGAAGTGCAAATTTTTAAACTCATTGCTTACAGAGGTCGGGTCTCATATGTACAATCTCACAGACTGATATCCTCCATTCATCTGTTCCTTAGCTTACCGCCTTACCTTTGTAATTTCCTACAACACAGAGTAGACATCTATGAGCTAGAAGCTCAGTAAGGATAGTGTCCTACTCACATCGCTATTCTTTTTATGATTATCGTGAGTTAGTGCTTTTATGACCTATATCTAACATGCATAAATTCCTATCATTCTACATACTTGGGCCCTGAGGATGCTACCACCGGCATGTCAACTGATATTTAATCAGCGGTCCGCTTATGACCGTTGCAACGATCCACTTATGACCTTTTCTTTAATATCATTTCGGGTTCTTTCTGATCGACAAGCGATCCTTCTTTTTCACCCGGCAGCACCTCGCTTTTATGACCTTTTCTCAATTGTTTGTAATTCTCCAGCAGGATGTTGATGTTCTGCCTTAATTCGCTGGCATGTCAAACATTTCCCCACATATTGAGCTACATCCTTCTTCATTCCAGTCCACCAGAAGTGCTCTTTTAGGTCCTTGTACATCTTGGTTGCCCCCTGGGTGTACTGAATATGGAGTTTCATGTGCTTCGAACAGGATCTGGCGTCTTATTTTATTGTTTGTGGGAACGCATAATCTTCCTTTAAAATTAAGGATTCCATCCTTAGATATCTTAAAGTTAGACTGCTCATCTTTTCTCATTTCTTGTTTGATTTTCTTTGTTCCTTCATCGAACTCTTGTGCACGTTTGATATCCTCAAGTATGCTTGATTGAACGGTTAATGTGGATAATTGTCCTGTCACTAGCTCAATTTTTGCATTATACACTTCTTTTTGTAATGATATTGGTAAGGCGTGTAGGGCAGCAAGGCTGGTTGGGGATTTTCGGCTTAAAGCGTCTGCTACTTTATTTGCCTTCCCCGGGTGATACCGTATTTCACAATCATAATCTTTGACTAATTCTAGCCACCGTCTTTGTCTCATGTTCAATTCTTTCTGTGTGAAGAAATACTTTAAGCTCTTATGATCGGTATAAATTTCACACCGCACTCCATAGAGGTAGTGTTTCCAAACTTTTAGGGCAAACACCACCGCAGCTAGTTCCAAGTCATGGGTTGGGTAGTTCTTTTCGTAATCCTTAAGCTGTCGTGAAGCATATGCGATTACTTTCCCGTTTTGCATCAATACTGCTCCTAATCCCAATTTAGATGCGTCGTTGTATATTACGAATCCATTCTCACCCTCTGGGATGGTAAGAATAGGTGCACTCGTTAATTTTTCCTTCAACTCTTGAAAGCTTTTCTCAGTTGCTACGGTCCATTCAAACTTCTAGTTCTTTCGAGTAAGCCTAGTGAGTGGTGTGGCGATTCTGGAAAACCCTTCTACAAATCGCCTATAATATCTGGCTAATCCTAGAAAGCTTCGTACTTCGGAAGCATTTTTAGGTTTGGGCCACTTGCTTACTGCTTCAGTTTTAGATGGATCCACGGAAATACCATCCTTAGATATGATATGTCCAAGAAAAGCAACTTGATCTAGCCAAAATTCACACTTATTAAATTTGGTATAGAGTTGATGATTCTTCAAGGTTTGCAAAATTTCTTTTAGGTGCTTCACATGCTCCTCCTCAAATTTTGAGTATACCAGAATATCATCTATGAAAACAACAGCAATTTTATCCAGATAGTTTTTAAATACCCGATTCATTAAATCCATGAAAGCGGCTAGGGCATTGGTCAAACCAAACGGCATGACAAAAAATTCGTAGTGGCCGTACCGTGTTCGAAAAGCTGTCTTCGGAACGTCGCTTTCTTGAATCTTTAGTTGGTGATATCCAGATCTTAAGTCAATCTTGGAGAACATTGACATTCCTTGGAGTTGATCGAACAAATCATCTATCCTCGGAAGAGAGTATTTGTTCTTTGTAGTGATCTTGTTGAGTTCTCTATAGTCAATGCACATTCTCATTGATCCGTCCTTCTTTTTCACGAATAATACTGGCGCTCCCCATGGTGAAAAACTAGGACGAATATATCCTTTATCGAGCAAATCTTACAGCTGTAGTTGGAGTTCTTTCAATTCAGCGGGCGCCATGCGATACAGAGCTTTTGAGATTGGCGCTTTTCCCGGTATTAAATCGATTTGAAACTCGATTTCTCGATCTGGGGGCAGTCCTGGTAATTCTTCCGGAAATACTTCAAGAAAATCGCAGACTACTGGGATGTCTTCGGGCTTTAGTGGTTGTTCCTTGTGTGTATCTACTATGCTGGCAAGGAATCCCTCACAACCACCTTTTAACAATTTTGCTGCCTTAATAGCGGATACTAATGGTATCTGGCTCTTCTTTGAATTTCCAATAAATTCAAATTTTTCTTCTCCTGGTATGTCGAATATTACTTTCTTCCTTCGACAATCTATTGTGGCACTATATTTTGAGAGTCAGTCCATTCTTAATATAACGTCGAAATCTTGCATATCTAATATTATAAGATTTGCAAATAATTCCACATTGCCTACTTTCATTGATATGGCTCGCAACCAATGAGTTGATGTTAACACGTTTCCTGAGGGTAGTGTAGTACTAAACACCTCTGCTAGTTGGTCTATTGGATAGTTAATTTTTCTAATAAATATTGGTGCAACAAAGGAATGTGTTGCTCCTGAATCCATTAAAACAATAGCGAAAATTCCAGAAATAAGAAGCTGACATGTTATAACGGTAGATGGATTTGCTTCAGCTTCATCCCGAGAGATGGTAAATACTCTGGCATTAGTCTTTCCTAGCTGCCCTTCCACTTTCTTTGGGTTATTGCAAAACTTCGCAATATGTCCCGATTGTCCACAGTTATAGCATTCTTTGGTTCCGGCTTTACATTCACCAATATGACCCTTACCACATTGGCTATAAGGTCTTCCCTGGGCCCACGAACCTTGAAACTTATTTTTCTTGGGTTGTCTTCCTTCTTGACTTGAGTCGACATCCCGATTGTCTAACCTTTTCTTATTATTCCATCGAGGTTTAAAACTCTGCTGGTTTTCACAGGCTACGAGTGTAGAGGGTTGGACATTATTTTGGGTTCCGGGGGCTGCTCCTCTGACATGCTCTTTCTTAGCAGCTTCCTTCCGTTCCTGCTCCTGAATCGCTCGCGCTCGATCAATTCTTATTGCTTTATCTGCCACCTTTGAGAAAGGCGCATCGTCTAAATCTGCAATTTCTAAGTCTTTACGAGTGTCAGAGTCAAGGACCATCTTGAAGTGTTTCACCTTTAAGGTGTTTGTAGCCACCATGTGTGGTGCATATCGGGATAGCTCGTCGAACTTTCGTAGTAATTCTTCCATTGTCATGTTGCCTCTTCGTAGGTTTAAGAATTCCCTTTCTTTTTCTTCCACTAAAGCCACCATTACATATTTGTTTTCTATTAGTTTTCTAAACTCAGCCCAAGTCATGGTTCCAATATCATGAATACTTGTCATGGTGTCCCACCAGTAACTCGCATCGTCCCGTAATAGACATGCTGCACAATGTACTTTTTCGCTATCTGGAACCTTTGCACAGTTGAAGAGTCTTTCTAGAGTTCCGATCCAATTTTCAGCTATCCTTGGATTATAACCACCGGAGAATTCAGGAGGTTTATATTTCATAAACTTCTCAGCGGTGGAACTTGGATTTTTCGCTCGAGGGGGTGTCGGTCGTTGTAGCATCTCCTGGAGTTGTTGTTGTTGTTGAAGTAGTGTGTCTATCATTTCTCCTTGTCTTCGAGTTAGGTCTCGTAACTCGCTCATCTCTTATTGACTTGGGTCATTGATTGGACTAGCGCGACGTCCAATAGAGGATACGCTAGCAGTACATCCTCTTGTCATGCTTATACTTGAGCGGAAAGCGCTTGATTTCCTAGAAATATAAAGTATGAAATTTTTTTTTTTTCATACAGAGATAAGTTTAACTAAAACATATATTTCATATTTATCTATTAATCATCATTTACATTACAAAAGTTGATCATCTATTACTCAAAACGGACTAGGCTATTTACATGTCAAACCGTCATCTCCCCCTTTTTTTTTCTCTACAAAAGGTTCTAGTCTATATTAGTTGGACTACAAAAGAAAATATATTGTCCGATACTAGTGGTTGTGGGTGAGTCAACTACTTTTCATGGGTGGATTATCATTATCTCTGGTTCTTCTTCTGAAGTTTCGGCTAGTTCTCCTAGATTAGGAGGTGCGAAGCGGGTGAGTATTCTTACCCCGAATTCAACCCATGTGACATCTCTAGCGTCTAGGTTTGTCCCGTGCCACCATGTCCTAGCCTCACCTCTTAATTCGCGTATAGCCAATCTAGTCTATACATCCTCCATCACATCTGCTCCTATACATATATCTTCAATCTCATAAATCCAGTGGTGTAAATAGTCCCAACCTTCGTATCCTTCGCAAGTGGGCGGGGCGGCCATGCGGAATGCGGCTACCAATTCCATCCCACGCTGCCCTTTCGTGAGTTCTTGGCATATTGCCATATAGTAGTGGTGCGAGTATTCATTAATTCCTCCATAGTCTAAAGAATACGTGTCATTCATTAATTATATATTATAAAATTTTAAGTAAATCTAAACTCATACTTACAGGGATTGAAGGTATCACTTCCGTGACTTGTACATATGAGGGTTGTCTACAAGACCGTTAGGCTCTGATAAAATATTCTAGATGTATACACAATTTCTTATGTACAAGTTCAAACTTCAAATATATATATATATATATATATATATATATATATATATAATTAATCTAATCATAAATATTTTTTATTTAATAATAATAAGTTAATATCCCTATTTAATAATTATAAAAAACATAAAAAATTTTCAAGTCATAATTTTCATTCAGCACAAAATAATAATAATAATAATATTTCTAAAATGCCGTTCGGAAAAGGCGCTGGAAAGCTTGTGTTTCTAGTAGTGACTAACATCGTCTCTTATCTTTTCCCTTCCGCATAACACTCTTAACAAAGCTAGCTAGACCTAAAGCTACAGAAAATCAGATACCTATCTATATATGCATATTTCTATAATATTTTGTAACTTTCTAAGAATTCCAAGTTCTACTTTTGAATCTCCTAATAGAATCAAACAAAGTTCGTTAACAATGTATATCTATATAAAGACTTATCGACAGCAATGGAATAGATATAATTAGAATCAGAAATGTGAAATGATATTTCCTCATTTTTTACATATTTGAATTAGTTGCAAGAAATATTATGCATGGCAGCTCCTCATTTTGGTTAGATGCAGTCAACGGAGGCTGAGAAACCCCAGAAAAAATCATAACTCCATTCCCTTAAACAAGCATACCTAATAATAGCTTATATATAACTTTAGTAATAACAGATATCATATCTAAAATCTGGTACTATAAATACCAGGCGCAGTCCACAAGATTCTTCCAAGTCGAAGAAAAATGGCATTGCAGAATATACAATATGCATCTCTTGTTCTATTGCTAGTTGTCTATTACAACACAAATGCAGCGGTTAGCGAAAAATCACTCTTCACAGCGGGCCCATGGAAACAGGCTCATGCCACGTTCTACGAAGGCGACTCCGGAACTTTCGGTATATACAACTGATTTTTATTGCGCACTTTTCATGTTAACATCACAGTAGATTTGTATATTTACAGAAACTCTTTATATTTTAAATTATGGTTTGTAGGGGGAGCATGTGGTTATGACGAAGTCGTTAAACAAGGATACGGGCTAGAAACGGCAGCATTGAGTGATGCATTGTTCAACAATGGATCAACATGTGGAGCTTGTTATGAGATCAAATGTAGAGATAATCCTCAATGGTGCAAACCAGGGCAGCCATCTCTTTTTATCACAGCCACTAACCATTGCCCTCCCAATTGGGATATACCAAGTGACAATGGCGGTTGGTGCAATTCTCCTCGTGAGCATTTCGATTTGGCCAAGCCTATTTTTCTTCACATTGTTAATGAATACAGAGCCGGCATCTCTCCTGTCAGTTACCGCAGGTGATTAGTCAACTACCATACTTAGAATTTAAATTGACTCACGAACATAAATTATGTTTCGGTCACATTTGACATATGTTTGTAGGTTGTGAAGATAATAAATCATGTCGATGAATGTTAACAAATTGTGTCAAAATACTTTTACAGGGTTCCATGCCGAAAGCAAGGAGGGATAAGGTTTACGATAACAGGGAATCCTTGGTACAATGAGGTTCTAGTATGGAATGTGGGAGGAGCTGGGGATGTGAAAAGCGTGCAAGTGAAGGGTAGTAAGAAGTTGAAATGGACTACGATGAGCCGCAGTTGGGGCTCGAAGTGGATCACGGGTGAAAATATGGTCGGAGAGTCGTTGACTTTCCAAGTCACGGCTAGTGACGGTAGCCAATCAACTGCATGGAATGTTGCTCCCAATAATTGGCAATTTGGTCAAACCTTTGAGGACAATCAGAACTTCAATTGAGAAACAAAACAAGTAGTTACACATATAATGTCATAAGGCTATCTCCTGTATATCATGTGTTCACGTAATACATGCATAGTGCAATTAGTATAGTCTTTTTGAAGAAATAGTACAACATAATTTAATATAAGATGTAAATAGTGGGAATCTAGTAAATTAAGCTCCTTTAAGGGAAAACACTGTTGATAGTGTACCCTTCATGAAATGGTGTAAGAAATTGTCATACATTATTTCACATGAAATAAAATTTTACCTTGAATCAATATATGTTATTGTTGTTGTTGCCATGTTGTACATGTAATGCTCGGTTCGCAGCTCGAATTTAATATTCCAACTCAAAACAATTATCGGAAAGAATCAATATCTTATATATCAGAATCTCAAACTATATGTTTACATGGATATATTATAAACAAATATTGTACTTGTCTTTATACGTTATAAGGAGGTTTTTGCACGAATCAAGGAAACATAAGATCTCCTTTCTAAAGGCTTGCCTAAATAACTCCGTCACTCGAAACGGTTAGAAAAAGTGTTGTTTGGTAACTGAATTCGTCAACTAATTCATATATCGGGGTTGACCTTTTGGCTTCCAAATCCAAATGCATCCACTTCAATATGCAGTCGGCTACTACAAAGTTGCTGGAATTGATTTTTGCATGTACATATTAGTGTGGATCGATCAAGTTCTTATCAATGGAAATTTGCTGAAGTTCAAAAACTCTGCTTCGCTTCCTCTGTTTTCTGGGTTGCTGTTCTTGAAGTGAATCACACTTGGTTGTTTTTCACGTTAATTTTAACAGACCTAAGCCGCAGTCTCCAGTAAGGTACGTGAATTGGCCTGCGGTTGTGGTACATCGAGTTCGGGCCCAGACTCGGCCCCGACCATGGGGCCGGTGTGTTAAAGGATTGAGACTGTCCAGATGCTAGCTTGAACCCGGTGGTTGATAGTTGGCTGCTACGCCTGTTAGAGTGGCGGGTCATGTAGTAGATGGGCAGTTGCTTTTTACGGTTACTGTAGCTGCATGAGCCCCTGCGTGCATGATTCATATACAGTAGTGTACACAATATTAAGTCTGAAACATGTTTATATATACTAATTAAAACGATTACAAAATATATCAGTTTAGAAGCAAAAAAGGTGACAGAAAGCTGACTGTATACGTACCGAGGAAGAAGAAGAGGAACGCGAAAGAAAGGCTGAAAACCACTTGGCTTGCCATTGTTTTCTCTGTATAACTTTTACTCTATTGCTTCGATTCTAGCTAGTTCGGGTTGGATTAAGGATCATGAGGTGTTGGCCTGCTATTTATAGCCTTTCATCAACTCGTACAGGAGAAAATGGGTAACTAAGATCAAGCCGCCTTGTAAAGAGTGGAAAGTTACGATAACACCTGTGCAAAAAAATGAAGTTGAAGAGTTTTGCTTGGAAGAGTCAAACAAAAACGAAAACGAAGATGTAAATTATTGTTTAAAACTAGTTATTAATTTATTGTCTAAATACGTTAGTATGTCGTTGACCCTAAGAAAAAAAATGCAAGTTTTCCACTTACGTGCTTGAAATGGAGACAGCGATATTAAGTGCTAATCCAATTATCTCTTCCGCATTGTCGAAATTGGAATTTAGGTTGCATCTAAAAACTAGTCAAGTCTCAAGTCAATGTTCTGCTGGAAGCAGATTCATCAATTACAAGTGGACGACGACCTCGACAACATAGGTTGGAAGAGGGTACTGTTACTGCTGTTTGTATCTACATCGTCCATTTCAGTTGAATGTCTGATTTATAATGCTTGCTCGTGATCATCTTGGTCTTAATTAATACTTAATTAGCTCATCTTTGGGTTCTGTCTATTAAGGATATAATCAAATGAAGTTTCATATATATCTCAAACCATCTTTCAAAAGACAGTTTTGACTTTTGACCGATAGATATCCAAAGCAGAGAAAATCAAATTCAAACACAGAAAAAATGTGATTGCAAAACCTGAAGCAACGTCAAAATGCGATTTTTTTTAATGAATTTTTACTTATGTTTAGGACTTAAAAGATTATTATGTTTGGTTTTTAGAAATTCAATTCCAATTTTAATGATAATAAAAGACCAATCATGAATGTCATTATTATTTATGTATTAGCTATCACATTATTATTCTGAACTCGACACGGTGACATGTCGATCGAGTCTATTACATTATTCCTTTGTTACTACATTATTCCTTTGTTACGTAGCAGGGCAGAAGGTGATCAAATAGTTAGGGCTGTTGCTACAAGTAAAAGTGCTGCTATGATCATCATAAGCATAACTATAAGCATCCGGGCACTGGGTCTTAAAGATCTGGGAATAGTTTGTAGCCACGCATTTAGTGGCATCATTATACTCTCCGGTGCAACAATATTGCGGTTGATTAAATGCCAAGCAGGCACTCTTACATCCGATCACCTCATCTCCCGACTTCACTTGCAATTCGGCCGGACAAACAGCATTCACATTTGCCGGGCAGCTGGAGGACGCACAAGCTCCGGTCCCTCCTTGAGTGGTGATCGAAACGGGGATGTTGAACCCGTCGACGTTGCTGACGTCATAGAAGTCTTGTCCACCGTTGGCTGCTATGGTGAATTCCGCCAAGGTGGCGGGTGGTGCACCACCTGCGCCATTGCATGAGACTTGACCTGAGCCACAGTCTCCAGTCAGGCAGGTGAATCGGCCTGCGGTTGTGGTACATTGGGTTCGTGCCCAGACTCGGCCCGTCCACGGGGCCGGCACGCTAAAGGATTGAGACTGTCCAGATGCTAGCTCGAATCCGGTGGTTGATACTTGTGGTTGGCCGCTACCGCTTGTTAGGGTGGCTGGCCATATGGTGCTTGGGCAGTTGCTTTTTACGGTTATAGTAGCTGCATGAGCCCCTGCATGCATGATATAGTGTTCACAATATTAAGTCTTAGATATGTTCATCCTAATTGAAAAGGTAACCATAAATATCAGATTAGAAGCAAAACGATAACAGAAAGCTGATTGTATACGTACCGAGGAAGAAGAAGAGGAATGCCAAAGAAACGCTGAAAATCACTTGGCTTGCCATTGTTTTCTCTGGGTTATCTTATACTCGATTCCCTTGATTGTATCTAGTTCGAGTTGTGTTTAGAAGGAGCTGTTGGCCTGCTATTTATAGGCGTTCATCAACTCGTACATGAGGGAAGGGCTGCGTAAGGTCAAGGTGCCGTGTAAAGACTGGAAACAAACTATTTGAATTAAAATAAAATAAAACTAATTCCATGATCTGAACAAAGAAATTTCAATGATAACACGTATGCAAAAATGCATTCTGGTAATCGATTAAGTGAAGAGTTTTGTTTGGAAGAGTCGAACAAAAACAAAAACCAAGATGGTAACATATTAGATGCGTTAATTCTAGTACATCTTCGGCCATAAAAAAACAAAAAAAATGGAGGAAGTTTTCCGCTCGCGTGCTTGAAATGGAGGATGCTATCTTAACTCCTCCACTTAAGTCGGGATTGGAGTTTTGGTTGCACCTAAATACGAGTCTCAATGTAACGTTTGGCTGGAAGCAGATTTACCAATTACAAATGGAATACTGCTGCTGCTGTTACGCGGTATCATGATTCATGCATGTGTATATACATCAGGATTCATGATTCATGAAAACGGTCTTGAGAAAATAGGTCTGAAGATCGATCTAGGGTACTGTTACTGCTGTTGCGCTGTATTATGATTCATGCATGTATTAGTCATCGTCAAATTTAGTTAGGCTGATTTCATAATGTTTGGTCGTGATCGTGTGTGTTGGGGTTGATTAGATCATCAACGGACGGATTCTGTCGATTAAGGATATAATTAATCGCGCGCCACGTAATGTGGAAGTTTTATGATATTGCTGTAGAAGAAAAGTAACGCCTTTGCCTAGTACATTGAATGCTTCAACCTATCTATAATAATAGATGTATACTGTCCATCCCAATTTGAAGAAAGATGAAAGGTAAAATATGTAACGCCCGCCCTACTAGATGTTTAGGTTATCAAATACTTTTCTTTGGGAAACATATACAGTTAGTGGGTGCGTTACTTTTCCTTTTTATTATAAGTGTAATGCCCGCCCTACTAGCTGATTAGGTTATCAAATACTTTTCTTTAGGAAACATATACATCTAGTGGATGCGTTACTTTTCCTTTTTATTATAAAAATTTTTGTTCCTTAAAATTAACTTTATTTCCAAAAGCGGTTTGAAAGATATACCTAATAATTTGAAAATACAGCGGAAGCCTTTGTCATAGAAAAGAAATCTCAAAACTTTTTAAACACCTTATTCTTTATTTGAATATACATATAAATAAGAAGTGCAAATTTTTAAACTCATTGCTTACAGAGGTCGGGTCTCATATGTACAATCTCACAGACTGATATCCTCCATTCATCTGTTCCTTAGCTTACCGCCTTACCTTTGTAATTTCCTACAACACAGAGTAGACATCTATGAGCTAGAAGCTCAGTAAGGATAGTGTCCTACTCACATCGCTATTCTTTTTATGATTATCGTGAGTTAGTGCTTTTATGACCTATATCTAACATGCATAAATTCCTATCATTCTACATACTTGGGCCCTGAGGATGCTACCACCGGCATGTCAACTGATATTTAATCAGCGGTCCGCTTATGACCGTTGCAACGATCCACTTATGACCTTTTCTTTAATATCATTTCGGGTTCTTTCTGATCGACAAGCGATCCTTCTTTTTCACCCGGCAGCACCTCGCTTTTATGACCTTTTCTCAATTGTTTGTAATTCTCCAGCAGGATGTTGATGTTCTGCCTTAATTCGCTGGCATGTCAAACATTTCCCCACATATTGAGCTACATCCTTCTTCATTCCAGTCCACCAGAAGTGCTCTTTTAGGTCCTTGTACATCTTGGTTGCCCCTGGGTGTACTGAATATGGAGTTTCATGTGCTTCGAACAGGATCTGGCGTCTTATTTTATTGTTTGTGGGAACGCATAATCTTCCTTTAAAATTAAGGATTCCATCCTTAGATATCTTAAAGTTAGACTGCTCATCTTTTCTCATTTCTTGTTTGATTTTCTTTGTTCCTTCATCGAACTCTTGTGCACGTTTGATATCCTCAAGTATGCTTGATTGAACGGTTAATGTGGATAATTGTCCTGTCACTAGCTCAATTTTTGCATTATACACTTCTTTTTGTAATGATATTGGTAAGGCGTGTAGGGCAGCAAGGCTGGTTGGGGATTTTCGGCTTAAAGCGTCTGCTACTTTATTTGCCTTCCCCGGGTGATACCGTATTTCACAATCATAATCTTTGACTAATTCTAGCCACCGTCTTTGTCTCATGTTCAATTCTTTCTGTGTGAAGAAATACTTTAAGCTCTTATGATCGGTATAAATTTCACACCGCACTCCATAGAGGTAGTGTTTCCAAACTTTTAGGGCAAACACCACCGCAGCTAGTTCCAAGTCATGGGTTGGGTAGTTCTTTTCGTAATCCTTAAGCTGTCGTGAAGCATATGCGATTACTTTCCCGTTTTGCATCAATACTGCTCCTAATCCCAATTTAGATGCGTCGTTGTATATTACGAATCCATTCTCACCCTCTGGGATGGTAAGAATAGGTGCACTCGTTAATTTTTCCTTCAACTCTTGAAAGCTTTTCTCAGTTGCTACGGTCCATTCAAACTTCTAGTTCTTTCGAGTAAGCCTAGTGAGTGGTGTGGCGATTCTGGAAAACCCTTCTACAAATCGCCTATAATATCTGGCTAATCCTAGAAAGCTTCGTACTTCGGAAGCATTTTTAGGTTTGGGCCACTTGCTTACTGCTTCAGTTTTAGATGGATCCACGGAAATACCATCCTTAGATATGATATGTCCAAGAAAAGCAACTTGATCTAGCCAAAATTCACACTTATTAAATTTGGTATAGAGTTGATGATTCTTCAAGGTTTGCAAAATTTCTTTTAGGTGCTTCACATGCTCCTCCTCAAATTTTGAGTATACCAGAATATCATCTATGAAAACAACAGCAATTTTATCCAGATAGTTTTTAAATACCCGATTCATTAAATCCATGAAAGCGGCTAGGGCATTGGTCAAACCAAACGGCATGACAAAAAATTCGTAGTGGCCGTACCGTGTTCGAAAAGCTGTCTTCGGAACGTCGCTTTCTTGAATCTTTAGTTGGTGATATCCAGATCTTAAGTCAATCTTGGAGAACATTGACATTCCTTGGAGTTGATCGAACAAATCATCTATCCTCGGAAGAGAGTATTTGTTCTTTGTAGTGATCTTGTTGAGTTCTCTATAGTCAATGCACATTCTCATTGATCCGTCCTTCTTTTTCACGAATAATACTGGCGCTCCCCATGGTGAAAAACTAGGACGAATATATCCTTTATCGAGCAAATCTTACAGCTGTAGTTGGAGTTCTTTCAATTCAGCGGGCGCCATGCGATACAGAGCTTTTGAGATTGGCGCTTTTCCCGGTATTAAATCGATTTGAAACTCGATTTCTCGATCTGGGGGCAGTCCTGGTAATTCTTCCGGAAATACTTCAAGAAAATCGCAGACTACTGGGATGTCTTCGGGCTTTAGTGGTTGTTCCTTGTGTGTATCTACTATGCTGGCAAGGAATCCCTCACAACCACCTTTTAACAATTTTGCTGCCTTAATAGCGGATACTAATGGTATCTGGCTCTTCTTTGAATTTCCAATAAATTCAAATTTTTCTTCTCCTGGTATGTCGAATATTACTTTCTTCCTTCGACAATCTATTGTGGCACTATATTTTGAGAGTCAGTCCATTCTTAATATAACGTCGAAATCTTGCATATCTAATATTATAAGATTTGCAAATAATTCCACATTGCCTACTTTCATTGATATGGCTCGCAACCAATGAGTTGATGTTAACACGTTTCCTGAGGGTAGTGTAGTACTAAACACCTCTGCTAGTTGGTCTATTGGATAGTTAATTTTTCTAATAAATATTGGTGCAACAAAGGAATGTGTTGCTCCTGAATCCATTAAAACAATAGCGAAAATTCCAGAAATAAGAAGCTGACATGTTATAACGGTAGATGGATTTGCTTCAGCTTCATCCCGAGAGATGGTAAATACTCTGGCATTAGTCTTTCCTAGCTGCCCTTCCACTTTCTTTGGGTTATTGCAAAACTTCGCAATATGTCCCGATTGTCCACAGTTATAGCATTCTTTGGTTCCGGCTTTACATTCACCAATATGACCCTTACCACATTGGCTATAAGGTCTTCCCTGGGCCCACGAACCTTGAAACTTATTTTTCTTGGGTTGTCTTCCTTCTTGACTTGAGTCGACATCCCGATTGTCTAACCTTTTCTTATTATTCCATCGAGGTTTAAAACTCTGCTGGTTTTCACAGGCTACGAGTGTAGAGGGTTGGACATTATTTTGGGTTCCGGGGGCTGCTCCTCTGACATGCTCTTTCTTAGCAGCTTCCTTCCGTTCCTGCTCCTGAATCGCTCGCGCTCGATCAATTCTTATTGCTTTATCTGCCACCTTTGAGAAAGGCGCATCGTCTAAATCTGCAATTTCTAAGTCTTTACGAGTGTCAGAGTCAAGGACCATCTTGAAGTGTTTCACCTTTAAGGTGTTTGTAGCCACCATGTGTGGTGCATATCGGGATAGCTCGTCGAACTTTCGTAGTAATTCTTCCATTGTCATGTTGCCTCTTCGTAGGTTTAAGAATTCCCTTTCTTTTTCTTCCACTAAAGCCACCATTACATATTTGTTTTCTATTAGTTTTCTAAACTCAGCCCAAGTCATGGTTCCAATATCATGAATACTTGTCATGGTGTCCCACCAGTAACTCGCATCGTCCCGTAATAGACATGCTGCACAATGTACTTTTTCGCTATCTGGAACCTTTGCACAGTTGAAGAGTCTTTCTAGAGTTCCGATCCAATTTTCAGCTATCCTTGGATTATAACCACCGGAGAATTCAGGAGGTTTATATTTCATAAACTTCTCAGCGGTGGAACTTGGATTTTTCGCTCGAGGGGGTGTCGGTCGTTGTAGCATCTCCTGGAGTTGTTGTTGTTGTTGAAGTAGTGTGTCTATCATTTCTCCTTGTCTTCGAGTTAGGTCTCGTAACTCGCTCATCTCTTATTGACTTGGGTCATTGATTGGACTAGCGCGACGTCCAATAGAGGATACGCTAGCAGTACATCCTCTTGTCATGCTTATACTTGAGCGGAAAGCGCTTGATTTCCTAGAAATATAAAGTATGAAATTTTTTTTTTTTCATACAGAGATAAGTTTAACTAAAACATATATTTCATATTTATCTATTAATCATCATTTACATTACAAAAGTTGATCATCTATTACTCAAAACGGACTAGGCTATTTACATGTCAAACCGTCATCTCCCCCTTTTTTTTTCTCTACAAAAGGTTCTAGTCTATATTAGTTGGACTACAAAAGAAAATATATTGTCCGATACTAGTGGTTGTGGGTGAGTCAACTACTTTTCATGGGTGGATTATCATTATCTCTGGTTCTTCTTCTGAAGTTTCGGCTAGTTCTCCTAGATTAGGAGGTGCGAAGCGGGTGAGTATTCTTACCCCGAATTCAACCCATGTGACATCTCTAGCGTCTAGGTTTGTCCCGTGCCACCATGTCCTAGCCTCACCTCTTAATTCGCGTATAGCCAATCTAGTCTATACATCCTCCATCACATCTGCTCCTATACATATATCTTCAATCTCATAAATCCAGTGGTGTAAATAGTCCCAACCTTCGTATCCTTCGCAAGTGGGCGGGGCGGCCATGCGGAATGCGGCTACCAATTCCATCCCACGCTGCCCTTTCGTGAGTTCTTGGCATATTGCCATATAGTAGTGGTGCGAGTATTCATTAATTCCTCCATAGTCTAAAGAATACGTGTCATTCATTAATTATATATTATAAAATTTTAAGTAAATCTAAACTCATACTTACAGGGATTGAAGGTATCACTTCCGTGACTTGTACATATGAGGGTTGTCTACAAGACCGTTAGGCTCTGATAAAATATTCTAGATGTATACACAATTTCTTATGTACAAGTTCAAACTTCAAATATATATATATATATATATATATATATATATATATATATAATTAATCTAATCATAAATATTTTTTATTTAATAATAATAAGTTAATATCCCTATTTAATAATTATAAAAAACATAAAAAATTTTCAAGTCATAATTTTCATTCAGCACAAAATAATAATAATAATAATATTTCTAAAATGCCGTTCGGAAAAGGCGCTGGAAAGCTTGTGTTTCTAGTAGTGACTAACATCGTCTCTTATCTTTTCCCTTCCGCATAACACTCTTAACAAAGCTAGCTAGACCTAAAGCTACAGAAAATCAGATACCTATCTATATATGCATATTTCTATAATATTTTGTAACTTTCTAAGAATTCCAAGTTCTACTTTTGAATCTCCTAATAGAATCAAACAAAGTTCGTTAACAATGTATATCTATATAAAGACTTATCGACAGCAATGGAATAGATATAATTAGAATCAGAAATGTGAAATGATATTTCCTCATTTTTTACATATTTGAATTAGTTGCAAGAAATATTATGCATGGCAGCTCCTCATTTTGGTTAGATGCAGTCAACGGAGGCTGAGAAACCCCAGAAAAAATCATAACTCCATTCCCTTAAACAAGCATACCTAATAATAGCTTATATATAACTTTAGTAATAACAGATATCATATCTAAAATCTGGTACTATAAATACCAGGCGCAGTCCACAAGATTCTTCCAAGTCGAAGAAAAATGGCATTGCAGAATATACAATATGCATCTCTTGTTCTATTGCTAGTTGTCTATTACAACACAAATGCAGCGGTTAGCGAAAAATCACTCTTCACAGCGGGCCCATGGAAACAGGCTCATGCCACGTTCTACGAAGGCGACTCCGGAACTTTCGGTATATACAACTGATTTTTATTGCGCACTTTTCATGTTAACATCACAGTAGATTTGTATATTTACAGAAACTCTTTATATTTTAAATTATGGTTTGTAGGGGGAGCATGTGGTTATGACGAAGTCGTTAAACAAGGATACGGGCTAGAAACGGCAGCATTGAGTGATGCATTGTTCAACAATGGATCAACATGTGGAGCTTGTTATGAGATCAAATGTAGAGATAATCCTCAATGGTGCAAACCAGGGCAGCCATCTCTTTTTATCACAGCCACTAACCATTGCCCTCCCAATTGGGATATACCAAGTGACAATGGCGGTTGGTGCAATTCTCCTCGTGAGCATTTCGATTTGGCCAAGCCTATTTTTCTTCACATTGTTAATGAATACAGAGCCGGCATCTCTCCTGTCAGTTACCGCAGGTGATTAGTCAACTACCATACTTAGAATTTAAATTGACTCACGAACATAAATTATGTTTCGGTCACATTTGACATATGTTTGTAGGTTGTGAAGATAATAAATCATGTCGATGAATGTTAACAAATTGTGTCAAAATACTTTTACAGGGTTCCATGCCGAAAGCAAGGAGGGATAAGGTTTACGATAACAGGGAATCCTTGGTACAATGAGGTTCTAGTATGGAATGTGGGAGGAGCTGGGGATGTGAAAAGCGTGCAAGTGAAGGGTAGTAAGAAGTTGAAATGGACTACGATGAGCCGCAGTTGGGGCTCGAAGTGGATCACGGGTGAAAATATGGTCGGAGAGTCGTTGACTTTCCAAGTCACGGCTAGTGACGGTAGCCAATCAACTGCATGGAATGTTGCTCCCAATAATTGGCAATTTGGTCAAACCTTTGAGGACAATCAGAACTTCAATTGAGAAACAAAACAAGTAGTTACACATATAATGTCATAAGGCTATCTCCTGTATATCATGTGTTCACGTAATACATGCATAGTGCAATTAGTATAGTCTTTTTGAAGAAATAGTACAACATAATTTAATATAAGATGTAAATAGTGGGAATCTAGTAAATTAAGCTCCTTTAAGGGAAAACACTGTTGATAGTGTACCCTTCATGAAATGGTGTAAGAAATTGTCATACATTATTTCACATGAAATAAAATTTTACCTTGAATCAATATATGTTATTGTTGTTGTTGCCATGTTGTACATGTAATGCTCGGTTCGCAGCTCGAATTTAATATTCCAACTCAAAACAATTATCGGAAAGAATCAATATCTTATATATCAGAATCTCAAACTATATGTTTACATGGATATATTATAAACAAATATTGTACTTGTCTTTATACGTTATAAGGAGGTTTTTGCACGAATCAAGGAAACATAAGATCTCCTTTCTAAAGGCTTGCCTAAATAACTCCGTCACTCGAAACGGTTAGAAAAAGTGTTGTTTGGTAACTGAATTCGTCAACTAATTCATATATCGGGGTTGACCTTTTGGCTTCCAAATCCAAATGCATCCACTTCAATATGCAGTCGGCTACTACAAAGTTGCTGGAATTGATTTTTGCATGTACATATTAGTGTGGATCGATCAAGTTCTTATCAATGGAAATTTGCTGAAGTTCAAAAACTCTGCTTCGCTTCCTCTGTTTTCTGGGTTGCTGTTCTTGAAGTGAATCACACTTGGTTGTTTTTCACGTTAATTTTAACAGACCTAAGCCGCAGTCTCCAGTAAGGTACGTGAATTGGCCTGCGGTTGTGGTACATCGAGTTCGGGCCCAGACTCGGCCCCGACCATGGGGCCGGTGTGTTAAAGGATTGAGACTGTCCAGATGCTAGCTTGAACCCGGTGGTTGATAGTTGGCTGCTACGCCTGTTAGAGTGGCGGGTCATGTAGTAGATGGGCAGTTGCTTTTTACGGTTACTGTAGCTGCATGAGCCCCTGCGTGCATGATTCATATACAGTAGTGTACACAATATTAAGTCTGAAACATGTTTATATATACTAATTAAAACGATTACAAAATATATCAGTTTAGAAGCAAAAAAGGTGACAGAAAGCTGACTGTATACGTACCGAGGAAGAAGAAGAGGAACGCGAAAGAAAGGCTGAAAACCACTTGGCTTGCCATTGTTTTCTCTGTATAACTTTTACTCTATTGCTTCGATTCTAGCTAGTTCGGGTTGGATTAAGGATCATGAGGTGTTGGCCTGCTATTTATAGCCTTTCATCAACTCGTACAGGAGAAAATGGGTAACTAAGATCAAGCCGCCTTGTAAAGAGTGGAAAGTTACGATAACACCTGTGCAAAAAAATGAAGTTGAAGAGTTTTGCTTGGAAGAGTCAAACAAAAACGAAAACGAAGATGTAAATTATTGTTTAAAACTAGTTATTAATTTATTGTCTAAATACGTTAGTATGTCGTTGACCCTAAGAAAAAAAATGCAAGTTTTCCACTTACGTGCTTGAAATGGAGACAGCGATATTAAGTGCTAATCCAATTATCTCTTCCGCATTGTCGAAATTGGAATTTAGGTTGCATCTAAAAACTAGTCAAGTCTCAAGTCAATGTTCTGCTGGAAGCAGATTCATCAATTACAAGTGGACGACGACCTCGACAACATAGGTTGGAAGAGGGTACTGTTACTGCTGTTTGTATCTACATCGTCCATTTCAGTTGAATGTCTGATTTATAATGCTTGCTCGTGATCATCTTGGTCTTAATTAATACTTAATTAGCTCATCTTTGGGTTCTGTCTATTAAGGATATAATCAAATGAAGTTTCATATATATCTCAAACCATCTTTCAAAAGACAGTTTTGACTTTTGACCGATAGATATCCAAAGCAGAGAAAATCAAATTCAAACACAGAAAAAATGTGATTGCAAAACCTGAAGCAACGTCAAAATGCGATTTTTTTTAATGAATTTTTACTTATGTTTAGGACTTAAAAGATTATTATGTTTGGTTTTTAGAAATTCAATTCCAATTTTAATGATAATAAAAGACCAATCATGAATGTCATTATTATTTATGTATTAGCTATCACATTATTATTCTGAACTCGACACGGTGACATGTCGATCGAGTCTATTACATTATTCCTTTGTTACTACATTATTCCTTTGTTACGTAGCAGGGCAGAAGGTGATCAAATAGTTAGGGCTGTTGCTACAAGTAAAAGTGCTGCTATGATCATCATAAGCATAACTATAAGCATCCGGGCACTGGGTCTTAAAGATCTGGGAATAGTTTGTAGCCACGCATTTAGTGGCATCATTATACTCTCCGGTGCAACAATATTGCGGTTGATTAAATGCCAAGCAGGCACTCTTACATCCGATCACCTCATCTCCCGACTTCACTTGCAATTCGGCCGGACAAACAGCATTCACATTTGCCGGGCAGCTGGAGGACGCACAAGCTCCGGTCCCTCCTTGAGTGGTGATCGAAACGGGGATGTTGAACCCGTCGACGTTGCTGACGTCATAGAAGTCTTGTCCACCGTTGGCTGCTATGGTGAATTCCGCCAAGGTGGCGGGTGGTGCACCACCTGCGCCATTGCATGAGACTTGACCTGAGCCACAGTCTCCAGTCAGGCAGGTGAATCGGCCTGCGGTTGTGGTACATTGGGTTCGTGCCCAGACTCGGCCCGTCCACGGGGCCGGCACGCTAAAGGATTGAGACTGTCCAGATGCTAGCTCGAATCCGGTGGTTGATACTTGTGGTTGGCCGCTACCGCTTGTTAGGGTGGCTGGCCATATGGTGCTTGGGCAGTTGCTTTTTACGGTTATAGTAGCTGCATGAGCCCCTGCATGCATGATATAGTGTTCACAATATTAAGTCTTAGATATGTTCATCCTAATTGAAAAGGTAACCATAAATATCAGATTAGAAGCAAAACGATAACAGAAAGCTGATTGTATACGTACCGAGGAAGAAGAAGAGGAATGCCAAAGAAACGCTGAAAATCACTTGGCTTGCCATTGTTTTCTCTGGGTTATCTTATACTCGATTCCCTTGATTGTATCTAGTTCGAGTTGTGTTTAGAAGGAGCTGTTGGCCTGCTATTTATAGGCGTTCATCAACTCGTACATGAGGGAAGGGCTGCGTAAGGTCAAGGTGCCGTGTAAAGACTGGAAACAAACTATTTGAATTAAAATAAAATAAAACTAATTCCATGATCTGAACAAAGAAATTTCAATGATAACACGTATGCAAAAATGCATTCTGGTAATCGATTAAGTGAAGAGTTTTGTTTGGAAGAGTCGAACAAAAACAAAAACCAAGATGGTAACATATTAGATGCGTTAATTCTAGTACATCTTCGGCCATAAAAAAACAAAAAAAATGGAGGAAGTTTTCCGCTCGCGTGCTTGAAATGGAGGATGCTATCTTAACTCCTCCACTTAAGTCGGGATTGGAGTTTTGGTTGCACCTAAATACGAGTCTCAATGTAACGTTTGGCTGGAAGCAGATTTACCAATTACAAATGGAATACTGCTGCTGCTGTTACGCGGTATCATGATTCATGCATGTGTATATACATCAGGATTCATGATTCATGAAAACGGTCTTGAGAAAATAGGTCTGAAGATCGATCTAGGGTACTGTTACTGCTGTTGCGCTGTATTATGATTCATGCATGTATTAGTCATCGTCAAATTTAGTTAGGCTGATTTCATAATGTTTGGTCGTGATCGTGTGTGTTGGGGTTGATTAGATCATCAACGGACGGATTCTGTCGATTAAGGATATAATTAATCGCGCGCCACGTAATGTGGAAGTTTTATGATATTGCTGTAGAAGAAAAGTAACGCCTTTGCCTAGTACATTGAATGCTTCAACCTATCTATAATAATAGATGTATACTGTCCATCCCAATTTGAAGAAAGATGAAAGGTAAAATATGTAACGCCCGCCCTACTAGATGTTTAGGTTATCAAATACTTTTCTTTGGGAAACATATACAGTTAGTGGGTGCGTTACTTTTCCTTTTTATTATAAGTGTAATGCCCGCCCTACTAGCTGATTAGGTTATCAAATACTTTTCTTTAGGAAACATATACATCTAGTGGATGCGTTACTTTTCCTTTTTATTATAAAAATTTTTGTTCCTTAAAATTAACTTTATTTCCAAAAGCGGTTTGAAAGATATACCTAATAATTTGAAAATACAGCGGAAGCCTTTGTCATAGAAAAGAAATCTCAAAACTTTTTAAACACCTTATTCTTTATTTGAATATACATATAAATAAGAAGTGCAAATTTTTAAACTCATTGCTTACAGAGGTCGGGTCTCATATGTACAATCTCACAGACTGATATCCTCCATTCATCTGTTCCTTAGCTTACCGCCTTACCTTTGTAATTTCCTACAACACAGAGTAGACATCTATGAGCTAGAAGCTCAGTAAGGATAGTGTCCTACTCACATCGCTATTCTTTTTATGATTATCGTGAGTTAGTGCTTTTATGACCTATATCTAACATGCATAAATTCCTATCATTCTACATACTTGGGCCCTGAGGATGCTACCACCGGCATGTCAACTGATATTTAATCAGCGGTCCGCTTATGACCGTTGCAACGATCCACTTATGACCTTTTCTTTAATATCATTTCGGGTTCTTTCTGATCGACAAGCGATCCTTCTTTTTCACCCGGCAGCACCTCGCTTTTATGACCTTTTCTCAATTGTTTGTAATTCTCCAGCAGGATGTTGATGTTCTGCCTTAATTCGCTGGCATGTCAAACATTTCCCCACATATTGAGCTACATCCTTCTTCATTCCAGTCCACCAGAAGTGCTCTTTTAGGTCCTTGTACATCTTGGTTGCCCCTGGGTGTACTGAATATGGAGTTTCATGTGCTTCGAACAGGATCTGGCGTCTTATTTTATTGTTTGTGGGAACGCATAATCTTCCTTTAAAATTAAGGATTCCATCCTTAGATATCTTAAAGTTAGACTGCTCATCTTTTCTCATTTCTTGTTTGATTTTCTTTGTTCCTTCATCGAACTCTTGTGCACGTTTGATATCCTCAAGTATGCTTGATTGAACGGTTAATGTGGATAATTGTCCTGTCACTAGCTCAATTTTTGCATTATACACTTCTTTTTGTAATGATATTGGTAAGGCGTGTAGGGCAGCAAGGCTGGTTGGGGATTTTCGGCTTAAAGCGTCTGCTACTTTATTTGCCTTCCCCGGGTGATACCGTATTTCACAATCATAATCTTTGACTAATTCTAGCCACCGTCTTTGTCTCATGTTCAATTCTTTCTGTGTGAAGAAATACTTTAAGCTCTTATGATCGGTATAAATTTCACACCGCACTCCATAGAGGTAGTGTCTCCAAACTTTTAGGGCAAACACCACCGCAGCTAGTTCCAAGTCATGGGTTGGGTAGTTCTTTTCGTAATCCTTAAGCTGTCGTGAAGCATATGCGATTACTTTCCCGTTTTGCATCAATACTGCTCCTAATCCCAATTTAGATGCGTCGTTGTATATTACGAATCCATTCTCACCCTCTGGGATGGTAAGAATAGGTGCACTCGTTAATTTTTCCTTCAACTCTTGAAAGCTTTTCTCAGTTGCTACGGTCCATTCAAACTTCTAGTTCTTTCGAGTAAGCCTAGTGAGTGGTGTGGCGATTCTGGAAAACCCTTCTACAAATCGCCTATAATATCTGGCTAATCCTAGAAAGCTTCGTACTTCGGAAGCATTTTTAGGTTTGGGCCACTTGCTTACTGCTTCAGTTTTAGATGGATCCACGGAAATACCATCCTTAGATATGATATGTCCAAGAAAAGCAACTTGATCTAGCCAAAATTCACACTTATTAAATTTGGTATAGAGTTGATGATTCTTCAAGGTTTGCAAAATTTCTTTTAGGTGCTTCACATGCTCCTCCTCAAATTTTGAGTATACCAGAATATCATCTATGAAAACAACAGCAATTTTATCCAGATAGTTTTTAAATACCCGATTCATTAAATCCATGAAAGCGGCTAGGGCATTGGTCAAACCAAACGGCATGACAAAAAATTCGTAGTGGCCGTACCGTGTTCGAAAAGCTGTCTTCGGAACGTCGCTTTCTTGAATCTTTAGTTGGTGATATCCAGATCTTAAGTCAATCTTGGAGAACATTGACATTCCTTGGAGTTGATCGAACAAATCATCTATCCTCGGAAGAGAGTATTTGTTCTTTGTAGTGATCTTGTTGAGTTCTCTATAGTCAATGCACATTCTCATTGATCCGTCCTTCTTTTTCACGAATAATACTGGCGCTCCCCATGGTGAAAAACTAGGACGAATATATCCTTTATCGAGCAAATCTTACAGCTGTAGTTGGAGTTCTTTCAATTCAGCGGGCGCCATGCGATACAGAGCTTTTGAGATTGGCGCTTTTCCCGGTATTAAATCGATTTGAAACTCGATTTCTCGATCTGGGGGCAGTCCTGGTAATTCTTCCGGAAATACTTCAAGAAAATCGCAGACTACTGGGATGTCTTCGGGCTTTAGTGGTTGTTCCTTGTGTGTATCTACTATGCTGGCAAGGAATCCCTCACAACCACCTTTTAACAATTTTGCTGCCTTAATAGCGGATACTAATGGTATCTGGCTCTTCTTTGAATTTCCAATAAATTCAAATTTTTCTTCTCCTGGTATGTCGAATATTACTTTCTTCCTTCGACAATCTATTGTGGCACTATATTTTGAGAGTCAGTCCATTCTTAATATAACGTCGAAATCTTGCATATCTAATATTATAAGATTTGCAAATAATTCCACATTGCCTACTTTCATTGATATGGCTCGCAACCAATGAGTTGATGTTAACACGTTTCCTGAGGGTAGTGTAGTACTAAACACCTCTGCTAGTTGGTCTATTGGATAGTTAATTTTTCTAATAAATATTGGTGCAACAAAGGAATGTGTTGCTCCTGAATCCATTAAAACAATAGCGAAAATTCCAGAAATAAGAAGCTGACATGTTATAACGGTAGATGGATTTGCTTCAGCTTCATCCCGAGAGATGGTAAATACTCTGGCATTAGTCTTTCCTAGCTGCCCTTCCACTTTCTTTGGGTTATTGCAAAACTTCGCAATATGTCCCGATTGTCCACAGTTATAGCATTCTTTGGTTCCGGCTTTACATTCACCAATATGACCCTTACCACATTGGCTATAAGGTCTTCCCTGGGCCCACGAACCTTGAAACTTATTTTTCTTGGGTTGTCTTCCTTCTTGACTTGAGTCGACATCCCGATTGTCTAACCTTTTCTTATTATTCCATCGAGGTTTAAAACTCTGCTGGTTTTCACAGGCTACGAGTGTAGAGGGTTGGACATTATTTTAGGTTCCGGGGGCTGCTCCTCTGACATGCTCTTTCTTAGCAGCTTCCTTCCGTTCCTGCTCCTGAATCGCTCGCGCTCGATCAATTCTTATTGCTTTATCTGCCACCTTTGAGAAAGGCGCATCGTCTAAATCTGCAATTTCTAAGTCTTTACGAGTGTCAGAGTCAAGGACCATCTTGAAGTGTTTCACCTTTAAGGTGTTTGTAGCCACCATGTGTGGTGCATATCGGGATAGCTCGTCGAACTTTCGTAGTAATTCTTCCATTGTCATGTTGCCTCTTCGTAGGTTTAAGAATTCCCTTTCTTTTTCTTCCACTAAAGCCACCATTACATATTTGTTTTCTATTAGTTTTCTAAACTCAGCCCAAGTCATGGTTCCAATATCATGAATACTTGTCATGGTGTCCCACCAGTAACTCGCATCGTCCCGTAATAGACATGCTGCACAATGTACTTTTTCGCTATCTGGAACCTTTGCACAGTTGAAGAGTCTTTCTAGAGTTCCGATCCAATTTTCAGCTATCCTTGGATTATAACCACCTGAGAATTCAGGAGGTTTATATTTCATAAACTTCTCAGCGGTGGAACTTGGATTTTTCGCTCGAGGGGGTGTCGGTCGTTGTAGCATCTCCTGGAGTTTTTGTTGTTGTTGAAGTAGTGTGTCTATCATTTCTCCTTGTCTTCGAGTTAGGTCTCGTAACTCGCTCATCTCTTATTGACTTGGGTCATTGATTGGACTAGCGCGACGTCCAATAGAGGATACGCTAGCAGTACGTCCTCTTGTCATGCTTATACTTGAGCGGAAAGCGCTTGATTTCCTAGAAATATAAAGTATGAAATTTTTTTTTTTTTCATACAGAGATAAGTTTAACTAAAACATATATTTCATATTTATCTATTAATCATCATTTACATTACAAAAGTTGATCATCTATTACTCAAAACGGACTAGGCTATTTACATGTCAAACCGTCATCTCCCCCTTTTTTTTTTCTCTACAAAAGGTTCTAGTCTATATTAGTTGGACTACAAAAGAAAATATATTGTCCGATACTAGTGGTTGTGGGTGAGTCAACTACTTTTCATGGGTGGATTATCATTATCTCTGGTTCTTCTTCTGAAGTTTCGGCTAGTTCTCCTAGATTAGGAGGTGCGAAGCGGGTGAGTATTCTTACCCCGAATTCAACCCATGTGACATCTCTAGCGTCTAGGTTTGTCCCGTGCCACCATGTCCTAGCCTCACCTCTTAATTCGCGTATAGCCAATCTAGTCTATACATCCTCCATCACATCTGCTCCTATACATATATCTTCAATCTCATAAATCCAGTGGTGTAAATAGTCCCAACCTTCGTATCCTTCGCAAGTGGGCGGGGCGGCCATGCGGAATGCGGCTACCAATTCCATCCCACGCTGCCCTTTCGTGAGTTCTTGGCATATTGCCATATAGTAGTGGTGCGAGTATTCATTAATTCCTCCATAGTCTAAAGAATACGTGTCATTCATTAATTATATATTATAAAATTTTAAGTAAATCTAAACTCATACTTACAGGGATTGAAGGTATCACTTCCGTGACTTGTACATATGAGGGTTGTCTACAAGACCGTTAGGCTCTGATAAAATATTCTAGATGTTTACACAATTTCTTATGTACAAGTTCAAACTTCAAATATATATATATATATATATATATATATATAATTAATCTAATCATAAATATTTTTATTTAATAATAATAAGTTAATATCCCTATTTAATAATTATAAAAAACATAAAAAATTTTCAAGTCATAATTTTCATTCAGCACAAAATAATAATAATAATAATATTTCTAAAATGCCGTTCGGAAAAGGCGCTGGAAAGCTTGTGTTTCTAGTAGTGACTAACATCGTCTCTTATCTTTTCCCTTCCGCATAACACTCTTAACAAAGCTAGCTAGACCTAAAGCTACAGAAAATCAGATACCTATCTATATATGCATATTTCTATAATATTTTGTAACTTTCTAAGAATTCCAAGTTCTACTTTTGAATCTCCTAATAGAATCAAACAAAGTTCGTTAACAATGTATATCTATATAAAGACTTATCGACAGCAATGGAATAGATATAATTAGAATCAGAAATGTGAAATGATATTTCCTCATTTTTTACATATTTGAATTAGTTGCAAGAAATATTATGCATGGCAGCTCCTCATTTTGGTTAGATGCAGTCAACGGAGGCTGAGAAACCCCAGAAAAAATCATAACTCCATTCCCTTAAACAAGCATACCTAATAATAGCTTATATATAACTTTAGTAATAACAGATATCATATCTAAAATCTGGTACTATAAATACCAGGCGCAGTCCACAAGATTCTTCCAAGTCGAAGAAAAATGGCATTGCAGAATATACAATATGCATCTCTTGTTCTATTGCTAGTTGTCTATTACAACACAAATGCAGCGGTTAGCGAAAAATCACTCTTCACAGCGGGCCCATGGAAACAGGCTCATGCCACGTTCTACGAAGGCGACTCCGGAACTTTCGGTATATACAACTGATTTTTATTGCGCACTTTTCATGTTAACATCACAGTAGATTTGTATATTTACAGAAACTCTTTATATTTTAAATTATGGTTTGTAGGGGGAGCATGTGGTTATGACGAAGTCGTTAAACAAGGATACGGGCTAGAAACGGCAGCATTGAGTGATGCATTGTTCAACAATGGATCAACATGTGGAGCTTGTTATGAGATCAAATGTAGAGATAATCCTCAATGGTGCAAACCAGGGCAGCCATCTCTTTTTATCACAGCCACTAACCATTGCCCTCCCAATTGGGATATACCAAGTGACAATGGCGGTTGGTGCAATTCTCCTCGTGAGCATTTCGATTTGGCCAAGCCTATTTTTCTTCACATTGTTAATGAATACAGAGCCGGCATCTCTCCTGTCAGTTACCGCAGGTGATTAGTCAACTACCATACTTAGAATTTAAATTGACTCACGAACATAAATTATGTTTCGGTCACATTTGACATATGTTTGTAGGTTGTGAAGATAATAAATCATGTCGGTGAATGTTAACAAATTGTGTCAAAATACTTTTACAGGGTTCCATGCCGAAAGCAAGGAGGGATAAGGTTTACGATAACAGGGAATCCTTGGTACAATGAGGTTCTAGTATGGAATGTGGGAGGAGCTGGGGATGTGAAAAGCGTGCAAGTGAAGGGTAGTAAGAAGTTGAAATGGACTACGATGAGCCGCAGTTGGGGCTCGAAGTGGATCACGGGTGAAAATATGGTCGGAGAGTCGTTGACTTTCCAAGTCAACGGCTAGTGACGGTAGCCAATCAACTGCATGGAATGTTGCTCCCAATAATTGGCAATTTGGTCAAACCTTTGAGAACAATCAGAACTTCAATTGAGAAACAAAACAATTAGTTATACATATAATGTCATAAGGCTATCTCCTGTATATCATGTGTTCACGTAATACATGCATAGTGCAATTAGTATAGTCTTTTTGAAGAAATAGTACTCCATAATTTAATATAACATGTAAATAGTGGGAATCTGGTAAATTAAGCTCCTTTAAGGGAAAACACTATTGATAGTGTACCCTTCATGAAATGGTGTAAGAAATTGTCATACATTATTTCACATGAAATAAAATTTTACCTTGAATCAATATATGTTATTGTTGTTGTTGCCATGTTGTACATGTAATGCTCGGTTCGCAGCTCGAATTTATAATTCCAACTCAAAACAATTATCGAAAAGAATCAATATCTTATATATTAGAATCTCAAACTATATGTTTACATGGATATATTATAAACAAATATTGTACTTGTCTTTATACGTTATAAGGAGGTTTTTGCACGAATCAAGGAAACATAAGATCTCCTTTCTAAAGGCTTACCTAAATAACTCCGTCACTTGAAACGGTTAGAAAAAGTGTTGTTTGGTAACTGAATTCGTCAACTAATTCATATATCGGGGTTGACTTTTTGTCTTCCAAATCCTAATACATCGACTTCAATATGCAGTCGGCTACTACAAAGTTGCTGGAATTGATTTGAGACAATTTAATTCACTAGTGACAAAGTCTTAGATTCAAGCACAAAGTTCAAAACTTAGGTATTGTTGTTTTCAAAACTGTTGTACTGCTATTGCGCGGTATCATGATTCATGCATGTAAAAAATTCTAGTTGTATAAACAATTGATTATGTACGATTTCAAACTTCAAATATTAATCTAACGATCAATATTTTATCATTCAATAATAATAAGTTAATATTGAATGATTTTAGTATTTAATAACTAAGGTGGTTCATATTTCATTTCCTTATATTATCAGCATCTTCTCATCCTAATAATTATTCTAAAATACATTTTGTAGTAACTTTACCGTTGCTATTCTCAATTAAACCATACATTTTGGTCTGAGATCTGTGCCATATAGCACAACTCTTAAGTTTGAGCATGTCATGGGGTAAAGCTATTCTCACAAAATCATGCTACATGATTTATATGCTATTCTCACAAAACCTCTTCCTCGAGTCTTAAGTGAAATAAATGGATGCAATGTATATGGTATATACAAAATGTATATTCATCATTTATAGAAAATTTACCTTATTGAATTATTATGTCAGATTTATCTTACAAATTTCCTATAAATTTAGATGAAAGTTGTAATAAGAACATGAAATAAGTTTTTTTTTTTTTTTCCTAATATAATTGTTTAGATATATTTCTACTTTACTTTTATTTCTTATACCTACAATAATATCTAACCAACTTTAATGTATTACTATAAAATAACTTGAAGTATGATCTATAAGTATATATATATATATATATATATATATATATATAATTTTTCTTTCCCGTGTGCATCATCGCAGATGAAAACTTGTATAAAATGAAGCTACGTACTATTGTATTCCTAGTATATAGTCCTAGGATAATTTATCATGGGCAAAATGTGATAACATAGTTTGCCACACCAGAACATGTGAAAAGACTACTTCCATCATCATAAGCATAACTGTAAGCTTGAGGACACTGATTCTTAAATAGAGCAGAATACGTAGACGGCGAGCAGGTATTCGGTGAGCTATGATTACCGCTACAACAATACTCCGGGGTATTGAAAGCCACACAAGCACTTTTACACGCAATCACGCTCCCATCTAGCCCTTTCACGGCCAACTCAGATGGACAAACTGCATTCAAATTTGCAGAACAATTTGGCGAAGCACATATCCCCGACCCGCCTTGTGGGCTCACCGAAACAGGTAGATTGAAACCATCAACAAGGCTGATGTCGTAAAAATCGGGTTGGTTGTTATTGGCAGATAGAGTGAATTCGATGAGCGATGCAGGGGGAATCCCACCGGAACCGATGCATGAGACTTGACCGGAGGCACAATCAGCTGTGGCACAAGAGAACTTTCCACCGCCAGATTCATACAAGCATTCGGTTCGGGCCCAAACTCGGCCGGACCATGGAACCGGTGCGTTTAGGGTTTGTGAAGTTTTTGTTTTTAACTCAAACCCGGATGTTGGAAGTTGACTCCCGACTCCGGTAAGGGTTGCTGGCCAGATTGTGTACGGACAGTTGTTTGTTATTGTGAATGTGGTTGAGTGAACACCTGCATGTAAACAAAAACTTCGTTTATAACAATGAACCGTGCACTTATAAGTAATAAAGATAATTACACATAGATAGTATAAATGCATATAAATATAATAGAATTGAACAAATAATGTAACTAAACATGCATCAATGAAAACCACATCACAAATAAAAATTAAAAGCTTTGTGCTATTTGCCTGATGATGAGAGGATGAAGACCAAGGTAAGACTAAAGAGAACAGCTCGTGCTTCCATGGTTGCTCGAGTGCGTAGTGGTATATGATTCTAGGGAAGGAATTAGGTGGTATTTATAGCTAGGCATGAACGTGAACACTAGCAACTAGCAAGCATGCAATAAGGACGAAGTCAGTTTAATATAGCAAAATCTGCAAGATCTTAAGAAAATGGGAAGTAAAAAGAGAGGGGAAAGAAAAGTGGGTTGGGTTTTGTTTGGATGGTACCTAAAATATTAGGCTACTTGCTCTTGTCTGTGATATTTAAATGCTTAGAATCCAAACGGGTCACTGGCCTCCTGCATATTTTTTGTTAGCACTTGACACTCAAAGATTGCCAGATTCTTGGCAAAGAGCCCTTTACCATATTTTGAGACGACATGTCGTTTCTTATTGGGCCTTTTTACAAGATTGATAGTTTTGAGCCCAAGATCATGAATTCATGTCATGTTCTGATCCGACAGCCCAACAAAGATACTTGGACCTTATAGTTTTTGTGTTTCGACACGTCCAAAAATCTTACAGAAAGACTTTCTTCATTTGACTTTTGTCTACGGCCCGCAACCACTGCCAAATTTGAGAATCTGCCTCAGACCAGCACTGTAAAAAAAAGGCCCAAAAACAGTGGGTTTGACAAACCGGATAAAATGGAGTTTTATGAGCTAAAGCTGAATGGTACGCGTCGGCATTCGTTGAAAACTGGATAAAATGAAATTTTTTCGCGTCTTAAACCGCCTTTCAAAAGACATTTCTGATCGATAGATTTCCAAAGCAGAGAGGAGAGAGTGAGGAGAGAGACTCAGAAACAGAGATACTCGTCAAAGTCAAACACTGGTGGATTTTGCAGAGATTATGGATTTTGCAGCTCTGAGAGAAGCGGTGGAAGCGGTGGAGCTTGTAGACGTCCATGCTCACAATCTGGTGGCGATGGATTCGTCGATTCCTTTCATCTCGTGCTTCTCTGAAGCTCAGGGCGACGCCTTAGCTCACGTCCATCATTCTCTTTCCTTCAAGGTCTTTCATTCTTCTTCTTCTTCTCTATTGCATCCTTTCTGTTTCATTTTCTCTTTTTGATTGTGTTGGTTTGTGCATTGCAGAGGAGTTTGAGAGATGTGGCAGAACTTTATGGATGCGAGGCAAACTTGCACGTGGTCGAAGAATATCGTAGGCTCTCTGGATTGCAATCTATTAGCTCAAAATGCTTCACAGCTGCAAGAATTTCCGCCATGCTAATTGATGATGGAATAGTGCTCGACAAAATGCTTGAGATAGAATGGCATAAAAGTGTTTCACCCTTTGTTGGTAGAATATTGAGAATTGAACGTCTGGCTGAGCAGATTCTTGACGAGGTGAGCTTCTTTTCTCGAAGGTGATACCATGATTCTATGAATTCTATAAGTGACCCTAGTTTAGTTTTTGGCTAGACGTGTATCTTAGCAAGTGATGATGTCTGAGAAGTCAGGACCAAGTGCAGTGGTTTCATCTCACGAGTTTCAGACTAGCCTTACCTTTATTTATTTATTTTGCTTGTTCTTATTGGAGTTTCAGGGTGAATCTCCATGGACATTGGATTTCTTCACTGAAACTTTTATTGGAAAGTTGAAATCAGTTGCTAAAGATATTCTTGGCTTGAAAAGTATAGCTGCATATCGCAGTGGTCTAGAAATCAATACCGAGGTCACAAAGCAAGATGCCGAGGAAGGTCTTGCTGAGGTTTTACATGGTGAGTATGATTTATGGGATCAAATTTCTCTATTCCTTAACGTGGTATTCTAATTGTTCGGTTATTTCAGGTGGAAAGCCTCTACGGATAGCCAATAAAAGCTTTATTGACTATATCTTCACTATTAGTTTGGAGACAGCTCTGGGCTTTGACTTACCAATGCAGATCCACACGGGGTATTAGCTCTTTTGGAGATTTTAATTAATCTCAAACTCTATTTTGATAGATGAAGGAGAAGTTACAATAAATAGAATTTACAAATTCCACATATACATGACGTTGTCCCTTGTTTTATGAACTAGGTTTGGTGACAAAGATCTTGATCTGCGGTTGGCAAACCCACTTCATCTTCTGAAGGTTCTTGAGGACAAGAGGTTTCTCCAGTCCCGTATAGTTCTGTTACATGCATCTTATCCATTTTCCAAGGAGGCATCATATCTAGCCTCTATTTACCCTCAGGTGAAAATGTAGTATAGCTCAATCATATTGCCAATCATACACATACTTACAAACTCATATATACCTTCTCCCTAGGTGTATCTCGACTTTGGACTGGCGATCCCTAAGCTTAGTGTTCATGGAATGGTAGCTTCACTCAAAGAACTTTTGGAACTAGCTTCACTAAAGAAGGTGACGATAATTCGACCTCAATGTATACATGAAGACCATTTATTTCTGGCTGCTAATGATATTCATGCTAGATATTAAGAAACAAAAGAATTTGCAGGTGATGTTCAGCACTGATGGCATTGCCTTCCCTGAAACTTTCTATTTAGGTTTGTTAACATTCACAACTAATTAATTCATTGGGTTTAATGCTTTGTTTTACATGCTCATAGTCGTTAAGTGAACACATCATCAGCCTAGACAATCAGTTCAAAGCTATTTTTTCAGGTGCAAAAAGAGCACGTGAAGTTGTATTTTCTGTTCTACATGATGCTTGCATTGATGGTGACCTCTCTATTCCTGAAGCCATTGAAGCTGCTACTGATATTTTTGCACAGAATGCAATTCAATTTTACAAGATCAATGTTGCTGCTAAATCTCTTGGTTCAATTAATTCACTATCTCCTAGCCCTGTCATGAAGAAAACTGCTGCCCTGCCAAAAGATGTCAAGTTTGTTCGCCTTATCTGGGTTGATGCATCGGGACAGCACAGATGCCGTGTGAGTTTTATCTTTTTCGATTCTTGTTAATTTTTTTCTTAATTTTCTGACTTGTAATTGGTAAAAATGTTTCTAGACACCAATATTTTAAAGTAATATATTAGCTAGAAAAATATTTAAAGGGCGATTTTCTGTAGCGAAAACAGAATATGGGTCTGGGTTAAGATAATGTATTGGACTACTTAAATTGATTTTAAGTCCTTTCAGTATGTACATTCATATATTCATAGGTTAATAAAATTGATAAATATTTCTATTTAATTAACTTCCACTGTTTCAGGTTGTTCCAGCACAGCGTTTCCATGACGTGACCAAGAAGAACGGAGTTGGTTTGACTTTTGTATGTATGGGAATGAGTTCGCATATGGATGCTCCGGCCGATGGGTCTAATTTGACTGTGGTCTGGGAGATCAGGCTCATACCAGATTTATCAACCCAACGGAGAATTCCATGGTACCGTAGCTTCACAAGTTCTCCAATACATGGCATATTTTTCCTTTTCTAGCAAGTTAAATTTCATTTTCTATTTCCAGTTCCAGTTTATGAGTTTATTTAGTCCTATCTTTCCTCTTGAATATTGGAGGGTGTTAGCTGTATATTATATGTATATAGATGTTAATTAGTTTAATTATAGTTTCCTAGTTGTATATATATATGTATAAGAAAGAATTCTCTTTTCATCTCTAATAACATGGTATCAGAGCATTAGGATTTCGAAATTCGAGTTTTGTTATAAAATTAGGGTTTTGTTTTGGGTCTTTTGCATAAACACAACATAGGGTTTAGTATATTTTAGGGTTCCATTTCGGCAATCCTAATTAGAGTCATCTTTTGTTCTCACCGCCTGCTCAAAACAAAAGCTCAGTCGCCGATCTACTATTCTCCGGAGTTTGGTGGTCAGAATCCACACGCGTGAGCCCCACGCACCGCCCGGAGGTTCTGCGACTTTCCCCACGTGAGCGCACGTGCGTCATCTTCCGGCGGTCCCTTCTCTTTCGGCTGTCCTCCTCTGCATCCCTGGTTGTTTTGTGCTCCGCATTATGGTTGAAAATAAGCCTTCTATTGTGACTGATGCGGTGCTGGTGATGTCTAAAAATCACGGACCATAAGGTCACTGGTTCGAACTATTTGGATTGGAGTAAGACCGTTTGTCTTTGTTTACGAAGTATTGACAAAGATGATCATCTGACTGATGATCCTCCTAAAGATGATTCGTAGAAAAAAGATGATTCAAAGCAGACATGACTCGGAGAGGATGCTCACTTGTTCCTTCATATTCGGAACTCTATTGATAATGAGGTAATTGACTTGATTAATCACTGTGAATTTGTTAAAGAATTGATAGATTATTTGGAATTTTTGTACTCTGGAAAAGGGAATCTCTCCTGAATGTACGAGGTTTGCAAAGCATTTTACCGTGTGGAAAAACAAGATCAACTCCTTATAAACTATTTTATGGCGTTTAAGAAGACGTATGAGGAGCTTAATATGTTGATGCCCTTTAGCTCTGTTGTGAAGGTTCAACAACGCCAACGGGAGCAAATGGCTATCATGAGTTTCCTTGCTGGCCTCTCTCCTGACTTTGAGTCTACTAAGTCACAAGTTCTTTCTGGTTCTGAGGTCTCATCTTTATAAGATGTTTTTAGTCGCGTTCTCCATACAGAAAGTACTCCATCCGTTCCGCTCAGTGGTGCTTTGGTAAATCATACTAATAATTATGCGCCTAGGAGATCAACTGATCACAGTGGAAACAAAGGAGGTGGCTCATAAGGATTTGAAACTCGAACGCCAGATTCTTGAGACATTGTGTGTAACTACTGTCGTAAGCCATGTCATACAAAGTTTGAGTGTAGAAAGCTCTAGTACAAAAATTAGCAAAAACATTTAGCCCATGTTGTGTTCACTAATGATACCTCTAACAAATCGGTCTTTATCTCTACCGATGAATTTGCCAAGTTCTCACAGTATTAGGAATCACTCAAGTCTTCATCTTCTTCTATCACTGCTATTGCTGATTCAGGTAAACCTAACGCGTGTCTTCTTTCCTCATCCTCTAAATGGGTCATTGATTCTGGTACCTCAAATCATATGGCAGGTAAATTCTAACCTCTTTTCTACTTTTTAGTCACACGCTTCCACTTCTAATGTTACTTTGGCTGATGGGTCACCATCTTGTATTCGTGGGTCTGGCATCATCACTCCTACCCCTTTGCTTTCTCTGTCACTTGTCTTACATTTACCTAATTTATCATTTAATTTGCTCTCTGACAGCCAACTCACTCGTAATTTTAACTGTTGCATCTCATTTTTCCCTAATCATTATTTATTTCAAGATCTTATGACGAAGAAGATTATTGGTAAAGGACTTGAGTCTGGAGGCCTCTACATTCTTGACACACCGCTCCCCACTTCTATTGCCTGCTCGAGTGTCACTTCTCTTTTCGAGGCTCATTGTAGGTTGGGTCATCTATCTCTCCTTTTGCTTAAGAAACTTTGTCCACAATATAGTAAGGTGTCTTCATTAGATTGTGAGTCGTGTCAGTTTGCAAAACATCATCGTCTTAGTTCGAGTCCTAGAGTCAATAAGCGTGCTAGTGTTCCTTTTGAATTAGTTCATTATGATGTTTGGGGTCCTTGTCAGATTTTGTCTAAACCTGGATTTAGGTATTTTGTTACTTTTGAGGATGATTATTCTCGTGTAACTTGGTTATATTTAATGAAAAATCGTTCTGAGTTGTTCTCTCTGTTTTGTGCTGAGATTAAAACTCAATTTCATGTTTTCATCCATACTTTGCGAAGTGATAACGCCAAAGAATATACGTCCGTTTTATTTCAATCTTATATGGCTAAAAATGGCATGCTTCATGAAACTTCTTGTGTTGATACTCCATCCCAAAATGGTGTGGCAGAACATAAAAACATACATCTTCTTGAAACTGCACGAGTTCTCTTATTTCAAATGGATGTTCCTAAACTTTTTTGGGCTGATGTAGTTTCTACATCATGTTTTCTCATTAACCGCATGTCATCCTCTATTCTTCATGGTGAGATCCCTTACAAAATTATTTTTCCAAATAAGTCACTATTCGCTATTGATCCTTGGATATTTGGTAGCACTTGTTTTGTTCCAGATGTTCGTCCGTACATCACTAAATTAGATCCCAAGTCTTTGAAGTGTATCTTCCTTGGTTATTCTTGTCTTCATAAAGGTTATAGGTGTTATTGTCCAGGTCTTAACAAATATCATTAATGTTACCTTCATGGAAGACACACCGTATTTTCCGTCTTCACCTATTCCCGCTCGTTAGGGGGAGGATGATGATTTGTTGGTCTATTCTATCACATCCTTTGCTCCTGTCTCGAAATCAGCTCATGTCAAGTCTCCTATTACTCAAGTCTACTCTAGGCATCAACCTCTTGATTCATGTTGTACACCTACTCCTTCGTCATCAGATCCAGTCCCAAGTGATGATCTTCCTATTGCGTTACGCAAAGGTAAACGCCAGTGTACTTATTATATTTCTTCTTTTGTTTCTTATAACGGCTTGTCGTCTTCCTCTTGTTCTATTATTGCTTCCCTTGATTCTATCTCTATTCTTAAAAATGTTCGTGAAGCCATATCTCATCCTAGTTGGCATAATGCAATGATAGAGGAGATGAATGCTTTAGATGACAATGACACTTGAGACTTGGTCGATTTACCTTCATGGAAACGGGCTATAGGATGCAAATGAGTATTTGCAGTTAAGGTCAATCCGGAAGGGTCAGTTGCAAGATTGAAAGCCCGTCTTGTCGCTAAGTTCAAATCTATGGAGTGGACTATTCTGACATTTTTTCTCCTGTTGCAAAATTGACATCTGTTCGATTGTTTATTTCAATGGCAGCTACTCATCATTGGCCTTTACATCAACTTGATATCAATAATGTTTTTCTTCATGGTGATCTTCAGGAGGAGGTGTATGGAGCAACCTCCTAGTTTTGTTGCTCAGGGTGAGTTTGTCGTCTTCGAAAATCTTTGTATGGTTTGAAACAACGTCCTCGTGCTTGGTTTGGAAAATTTAGTCAGGCTATTGAAAAATTTGGTATGATGAAAAGCAAGTCTGACCATTCTATGTTCTACAAACAATCAGGAGCTGGTATCATTCATTCTGATGGTTATATATGTTGGGCATGATTAATATCTATGTTCCAACTTGTGGGGGAGTGTTAGTTGTATATTATATGTATATAGCTGTCAATTAACTTAATTCTAGTTTCCTAAATTCTAGTTTGCTAGCTGTATATATATATATGTGCCTCACTTTTCAAATATTGTATAAGAAAGAATTCTCTTTTCATCTCTAATAACAGAGGGCATAATAAAAGCTAGTCAACTTGAGCGACCTGTACACCGATCTTTAATCTACTTTAGGAATCCTGGTTCTTTTTTTGGAAGATGATTAATCTGTAATTCTTTCTTTTTTTGGAAGATTGATTAATCTGTAATTCTCTCTCTTTGATCCATCTATCAACAGGCGTGGAGAAGAGGAAATGGTTTTGGCTGACATGCATCTTAGACCTGGTGAATCCTGGGAATATTGTCCAAGGGGTACCTTACAGAGGGTTTCAAAAATTTTGAAAGATGAATTTAATTTGGTATGTAGCTGAGATGGTCTATCTAGCATGTATGAGACTTTCAGGCTTATTGGTTACTTCTTTGTTTGCAGGTAATGAATGCAGGGTTCGAAAATGAATTTTTCTTATTGAAGAATGCAGTTAGGTACAGAATATGATATCTACTCCTTTACTAATATAACCTTTCGAAAGATACAATTGTTAAGTGTTGCCATTATACTCAGTCATCAAACATTTGTAGTGAAGGGAAAGAACGATGGGTTCCATTTGATTCAACACCTTACTGTTCTACTGCATCATACGATGCTGCTTCGCCTATATTGCATGAAATTATTGCTGCTCTCGACTCCTTGAATATTACTGTAGAACAGGTATGAAAGAAAATAGTTTAGACATATATATATAGGAAACAAAAATCCCACGTGAAGATGGTTATTGGTGGAAAGTTTCTTTATATTAATGACGTTCTAGATTTCCAATTCATGTTGCTTGGAATATGCTTCAGCTTTGGGCTTAGGTAATTCATTTGGTTTTTCTGGTTTCTAGTTACATGCAGAAGCTGGGAAAGGTCAATTTGAGATTGCTCTGGGGCACACGGTTTGTACTAATGCTGCCAACAACTTGATCTATGTTCGTGAATCTATAAGAGCCATTGCTAGAAAACATGGTTTGTTGGCAACTTTTATCCCCAAGTAAGCATTTAATTTTGTTTTCATATTGTTGAATACTCGATTTATTTTATCAAATCAAATCTGCTGTGTACTGGATAAGACAACAGTCCCTTTCACTGCCCAGGTATGCTCTAGATGACATTGGTTCAGGATCACATGTACATATCAGCTTATGGCAGAATGATCAAAATATTTTCATGGCATCTGATGGATCACAACATGGAATTTCAAATATGGGGCAGCAGTTTATGGCAGGGGTTTTGCATCATCTTCCATCACTAATGGCCTTCACAGCACCAGTTCCAAATAGGTGACCTGAGTTTCTTAAAAAAAAAAAATCTACAAAAGTAAACATGCTGTTTGTTTTACCTCACTAATTTGTACTTCATTCATGGGTTAGTTATGATCGGATAATACCAAACACATGGAGTGGAGCATATCAGTGTTGGGGAAAAGAAAACAGAGAAGCTCCAATAAGAGCTGCTTGCCCACCCGGGATTCCAGAAGGTTCTTTTAGTAACTTTGAGATCAAGTCTTTTGATGGATGTGCAAATCCACACTTGGGTTTAGCTGCCGTACTTGCTGCTGGAATTGACGGGCTCCGTAATAATCTTCATCTTCCCAAACCTATTGGTACGGTTTAAACAATTATTTTATATATAACTTTGAAGACTTAATTATTCATTAATGCATCTTAAAGTTCATTTAGTCCGCATTCGTAAAACACAGAGACGAACCCTTCTACCGTTGCTTCAAAGCTTCAACGACTGCCCAAATCACTGTCTGAATCCGTAGAAGCTCTTGAGAAGAACAATGTCTTTAAAGAATTTATCAGTGAAAAGCTCTTGGTTTCCATAATAGCGATTCGAAAGGTTGGTTTGAATTAGATTTTCGGATTACGATCGTTTTATAATCCGAGTCAACAATCAATATGTGCATGATTTCTTGTTTGCAGGCAGAAGTGGAGTATTACTCAAAGCATGAGGATGCATACAAAGAACTTATATACCGATATTAAGATAATAAGATATGTTTTACGAATACAAGAATAGCTCTACAAGCCCATATTATAGCCTGCGTATGCGTCTTTATAACAATTTTGGAATTTTCTAAGAATTCCAATTTTCTCAACAACATATTTGTACTTGTTACTAGCAATGGTATCCATGGCAGTTTCTCATTCTGCTTAGAAACATTCAACAGAGGCTGAGAAAGCAAAAAAAATAATAATTAAAACTATAGGTGTTACCTTAAACAAGCATCCACAAAAATAGCTTATATAACTAGTAAAATCTGGTACCTTAATTATCATAAGATTTTAACAAAGTCATAAATTTAGTTCAGCACCAAAAAAATAAATAATTAATAATAATAATTCCAAACATCATTTGGGAAAGGAGCCGGGTGTTTCTGGTAGTGACTAACATGTCTCTTATCTTTTTCCTTCGACTTAACACTCTTAACAAAGCTAGCTAGACTTAGAGCTACCGCAAATCAGATACCTACTTATATATGAATCTTTGTATAATATTTCAGATACCTATCTATATATGTATCTTTATATAACATTTTGTAACTTCCTAAGAATTCCAAATCCTATTTTTGAATCTCCTAATAGAATCAAACAAAGTTCGTTAACAATGTATATTTGTATAAAGACTTATCAACAGCAATTGACTAGATATAATTAGAATTAGAAATGTGGAATGGCATTTCCTCACCTTTACATATTTGAATTAGTTGCAAGAAATATTATGCATGGAAGCTCCTCATTCTGGTTAGATACAGTCAACAGAGGCTGAGAAACCCCAGAAAAAATCTTACTCCATTCCCTAAAACAAACATACCCAATAATAGCTTATATATAACTTTAGTAATAACATATGTCATGTCTAAAATCTAGTACCATAAATACCAGGGTGCCGTCCACAAGATTCTTCCAAGTCGAAGAAAAATGGCATTGCAGAATATACAATATGCATCTCTTGTTCTACTGCTAGTTGTCTATTACAACACAAATGCAGCGGTTAGCGAAAAATCACTCTTCACAGCGGGCCCATGGAAACAGGCTCATGCCACGTTCTACGAAGGCGACTCCGGAACTTTCGGTATATACAACTGATTTTTATTGCGCACTTTTCATGTTAACATCACAGTAGATTTGTATATTTACAGAAACTCTTTATATTTTAAATTATGGTTTGTAGGGGGAGCATGTGGTTATGACGAAGTCGTTAAACAAGGATACGGGCTAGAAACGGCAGCATTGAGTGATGCATTGTTCAACAATGGATCAACATGTGGAGCTTGTTATGAGATCAAATGTAGAGATAATCCTCAATGGTGCAAACCAGGGCAGCCATCTCTTTTTATCACAGCCACTAACCATTGCCCTCCCAATTGGGATATACCAAGTGACAATGGCGGTTGGTGCAATTCTCCTCGTGAGCATTTCGATTTGGCCAAGCCTATTTTTCTTCACATTGTTAATGAATACAGAGCCGGCATCTCTCCTGTCAGTTACCGCAGGTGATTAGTCAACTACCATACTTAGAATTTAAATTGACTCACGAACATAAATTATGTTTCGGTCACATTTGACATATGTTTGTAGGTTGTGAAGATAATAAATCATGTCGATGAATGTTAACAAATTGTGTCAAAATACTTTTACAGGGTTCCATGCCGAAAGCAAGGAGGGATAAGGTTTACGATAACAGGGAATCCTTGGTACAATGAGGTTCTAGTATGGAATGTGGGAGGAGCTGGGGATGTGAAAAGCGTGCAAGTGAAGGGTAGTAAGAAGTTGAAATGGACTACGATGAGCCGCAGTTGGGGCTCGAAGTGGATCACGGGTGAAAATATGGTCGGAGAGTCGTTGACTTTCCAAGTCACGGCTAGTGACGGTAGCCAATCAACTGCATGGAATGTTGCTCCCAATAATTGGCAATTTGGTCAAACCTTTGAGGACAATCAGAACTTCAATTGAGAAACAAAACAAGTAGTTACACATATAATGTCATAAGGCTATCTCCTGTATATCATGTGTTCACGTAATACATGCATAGTGCAATTAGTATAGTCTTTTTGAACAAATAGTACAACATAATTTAATATAAGATGTAAATAGTGGGAATCTAGTAAATTAAGCTCCTTTAAGGGAAAACATTGTTGATAGTGTACCCTTCATGAAATGGTGTAAGAAATTGTCATACATTATTTCACATGAAATAAAATTTTACCTTGAATCAATATATGTTATTGTTGTTGTTGCCACTCGAATTTATAATTCCAACTCAAAACAATTATCGGAAAGAATCAATATCTTATATATTAGAATCTCAAACTATATGTTTACATGGATATATTATAAACAAATATTGTACTTGTTTTTATACGTTATAAGGAGGTTTTTGCACGAATCAAGGAAACATAAGATCTCCTTTCTAAAGGCTTACCTAAATAACTCCGTCACTTGAAACGGTTAGAAATAGTGTTGTTTGGTAACTGAATTCGTCAACTAATTCATATATCGGGGTTGACTTTTTGTCTTCCAAATCCTAATACATCGACTTCAATATGCAGTCTGCTAATACAAAGTTGCTGGAATTGATTTGAGACAATTTAATTCACTAGTGACAAAGTCATAGATTCAAGCACAAAGTTCAAAACTTAGCTATTGTTGTTTTCAAAACTTTTGTGGGTGGTTTTTATTACAGTCCAAAGAAACCGTCTTCAGTTACCTTTTTGGCGGGTCTTTACCTACAATCTGTAAAATCGTAGGAGACAATAGTAACGCTGGTTAGCATTGCAGCTTCAAAAGCCGTTAGGTAGATTTTGTTACTGCAAAAATCGTCGGTAATTCCAAAATGCCGTTCAGGAAAGGCACTGGAAAGCTTATGTTTCTAGTAATTACTAACATCGTCTCATATCTTTTCCTTTCTAAATAACACTCTTAACAAAGGTAGCTAGACTTCAATTAGATATCAATCAATATATGCATCTTTGTATAACATTTTGTAACTTTCTAAGAATTCCAAATTCTATTTTTGAATCTTCGAATAGAATCAAGCAAAGTTCACTCAAAATGTATATATGTATAAAGACGTATCGACAACAATAGAATAGATATAATTAGAATCATAAATGTAGAATTGCATTTCCTCACCTGTAAATATTTGAATTAGTTGCAACAAATACTATGCATGGCAGCTCCTCATTTTGCTTTAGATACAGTCAACAGAGGTTGAGAAACCCCAAAAAAATCTTAACTCCATTCCCTTAAACAAGCATACCCAATAATAGCTTATATGTAACTTTAGTAATAACAGATATCATGTCTAAAATCTGGTACCATAAATACCAGGCGTTGTCCACAAAACTCTTCCAAGTCGAAGAAAAATGGCATTGTGGAATTTGCAATTTGCACTTCTTGCTCTATTGCTTGTCTATTACAACACAAATGCAGCGGTTAGCAAAAAATCACCCTTCACAGCGGGCCCATGGAAACAGGCTCATGCCACGTTCTACGAAGGCGACCCCGGAACTTTCGGTATATACAACTGATTTTTATTGCGCACTTTTCATGTTAACATCACAGTAGATTTGTATTTTTGCAGAAACTCTTTACATTTTAAATTTTGGTTTGTAGGGGGAGCATGTGGTTATGACGAAGTCGTTAAACAAGGATATGGGCTAGAAACGGCAGCATTGAGTGATGCATTGTTCAACAATGGATCAACATGTGGAGCTTGTTATGAGATCAAATGTAGAGACAATCCTCAATGGTGCAAACCAGGGCAGCCATCTCTTTTTATCACAGCCACTAACCATTGCCCTCCCAATTGGGATGTACCAAGTGACAATGGCGGTTGGTGCAATTCTCCTCGTGAGCATTTTGATCTAGCTAAGCCTATTTTTCTTCACATTATTAATGAATACAGAGCCGGCATCTCTCCTGTCAGTTACCGCAGGTGATTAGTCAACTACCATACTTAAAACTTAAATTGACTCACGAACATAAATTTTGTTCGGTCACATTTGACATATGTTTGTAGGTTGTGAAGATAATAAAGCATGTCGATGAATGTTAACAAATTGTGTCAAAATACTTTTACAGGGTTCCATGTCGAAAGCAAGGAGGGATAAGGTTTACGATAACAGGGAATCCTTGGTACAATGAGGTTCTAGTATGGAATGTGGGAGGAGCTGGGAATGTGAAAAGCGTGCAAGTGAAGGGTAGTAAAAAGTTGAAATGGACTACGATGAACCGCAGTTGGGGCTCGAAGTGGATCACAGGTGAAAATATGGTCGGAGAGTCATTGACTTTCAGGGTCATGGCCAGTGACAGGAGACGCTCCACCTCGTGGAATATTGTCCCCGAGAATTGGAAATTTGGGCAGACCTTTGAGGGCAAGAACTTCAAATGAGAAACAAAACAATTAATTGTACCTATAAAGTATTTATAGAATACATAATGCTATAAGTCTATCGTATATGTCATGTTTTGATTTTATACATCATGCATAGTATAGCGTTTTGAAGAAATAGTATATGCAAGGAGTGATAAAATCTGTAAAGCTCCTTTCTTTAAGGGGAAACATTGTGATTGTTTAGTCCTTACTGAAATGATGTAAGAAATTTGTCATACATTATTTCACATGAAATCAATTTTTAATACTTTTAGCTTGAATCAATGTATTGTAAAGACATGATTACTTGTCTTTGTAGGAGATATGGAGGTTCTCCACGAATCAAGGAAAACAAGATCAGTTGTTCCATTTCTAACAACTTAAATAAATAACTGTCTCACTTGAAACAAGCGTAAGTAGCCAATTGTAGCATAAGCAATAACAAACATAACTACCAGATCTACCAAGCGCTTCCCAGGAACCTAATAACTCAAACAAGAAATAAGAAGGAGAAAAGAAATTACATATTAGCTTCCTAATTACCCAGAGAAAGCACGATGGCATTACCCCGAGCATCGCTAGTCCAGCTTGTGGCTCTTCTACTGCTTCTTGTCCATTCAAGCACAAACGCCGTATTAGGCTATCCCCAAATCCGCAGGGCAAAGAATCACAAAAGACCATTCAGGGCCGGCCCATGGAAGTACGCTCATGCCACTTTCTATGATGGGGGTTCTGGAACATTTGGTATGTCTACATTAGCAGGATAATCTTTTTCTTCAACTAATTAACTGAAGTTATTAATTCTTTTATTGACATGTATACTGTAGGGGTGGTTGTGGTTATCATGATGTCGTTAAAGAAGGGTATGGGCTAGACACGGTAGCATTAAGCGAGGCATTGTTCAACAATGGGCAATCTCATGTGGGGCATGTTATGAGATCAAATGTGTAGACGAACCTCAATGGTGCAAGCCAGGGCAGCGATCTCTTATTGTCACAGCGACTAACCACTGCCCTCCAAATTCCAATGGCGGATGGTGCAACCCCCCTCGTGAGCATTTCGACATAGCCAAGCCTGTTTTCCTTAACATTGTTGAATACAAAGCCGGCATCATTCCTATCAATTACCACAGGTAATTAGACAGCTATTATGCTTGTAACTTCAATGACTCATAACCATAACTTCTGTTTTGCTCACATTTGATATACGTCTATAGGTTGTGAAGATGATAAAGCATGTAGATGAATGTTAACATATTGTGTCAAAATACTCTTCCAGGTTTCCATGCCGAAAGCAAGGAGGGATAAGGTTTACAATAACAGGGAATCCTTGGTACAATGAGGTTCTAGTATGGAATGTGGGAGGAGTTGGGGATGTGAAAAGTGTGCAAGTGAAGGGTAGTCAAAAGCTGAAATGGACTACAATGAACCGAATGTGGGGCCAAAGGTGGGTCACAGGTGCAAAGATGGTCAGAGAGTCATTGACGTTCAGAGTCACGGCGAGTGATGGTAGACACTCCACCTCATGGCACATTGCCTCCAAGAATTGGCAGTATGGGCAAACCTTTGAGGGCAAGAACTTCACATAAAAAAAGGGCACAAATATTCCTATAGTACTGATTGACATCATATGCATACATGATACACGCCACATGATGTATTAATGTAACACATGCATAGTATCTAGTCTTTTTAAGAAATACCTATATCTTGAGAATGTAAGGAGTGAGAGTCAATAAAGCTTCGTATAAGAAAGCATTGTATTAGCGTAGCCCTAAAGTGATGCAGGAAATCATTATACATTACTTCATATAAAGTAAAGTTTAGCTCTGAATCAGCGTGTGCTGTTTGTTGTTGCTGTGGGGTTAGAAGGGGGTCACAGGTGCTAAAATGGTCAGAATTCGGAGAGTCGTCGAGTTTCAGGCACCGATGGTAGACACTGCACTCCATGGAAAATTGCCCAAATATTTAGAAAAGAAAACGTGTGGTATTAGTGTAGTAGTCATTCAAACTATGTAAGAAACTGTTACATAGTGAATCTAGACAAAATTTCTGTATCCTGCTTGGAGGTACAAAACAGAGAAAACGAAATTAAAGGGAGAACAAAACAAACAAAATGGGATCTCATTGTAATACTCATTTTCTATAAAATTACACTCTCATCTTGTCATAACTCACAACCATGTAGGTCTCCTCCTCGGAGAATTACATAATTCACGCAACATATCATGACTCTGAAATCTTCCGGCTTTGGATCCCTTTTTACCATTGTATAATAGCGAGGGACCGCGGAATCTGAATATTGTGAATATGAAATGATTCTTTTCTTAGGTGATGACAGATTGGAGAATGTCTACTCGACTGCAACTAGAAGATGTTTATCACGTCCAAAACGATTTTCTAACTAGATTTCCTCCTTTTCTTTCTCCGTTTTTCTTCTTCGACCTCTGTTAAACGCTTTGATTGATGGGAACGGATTTCTAGCAGCTTCGATTTCGCATCTTGAAAGGGTGCATCAGACCTCAAATTCATCAGTTGTTTGATATGATCCATTGCTGCAAGGTTGAGGCTTATAGTATCTTTGATTTCCTGACATTTTAAACCCACATCCTCCCTTAGCCATTTTCTCTAAATCTCAGTTTCTATTTGACGAATCTGAGAAAGTTACCTTGATACTAGAGTAAAGAATGTCTTTGAGAACTGTCAACATTGGTCTTGAAGATGGAGTAGTGACCAGTTGATTATGATGTGTTTGCTTGCAATATAAAACTGCAGTAATCCTGCAAACAAGCTCAATCTGCAGATACAAAATGGTGGTTTAAATAAACACAATCAAGCTTTTGAAGAAAAAAGCAATTATCATCAAATCATCAAATAATATATGCGTCAGAAGGATTCAATAATTCTGATTGAGCAACCTTGTTGGGTCCAATCCTTCTAGAAAGATAGAAGCTTCAAAGCATCTGAGAATGGTAAAGCCTGCAAAGATTAAAGAAAGGGTAGAAGCAAGATTGTTAATTAACTGAATTTTAACAATTGCAATAAACCATATGACACTATCTAGAGCATACCAGTAATGTCTCCTCTAGATCATTGGTATGAACATTTGAAAGGGCGTTGAGAACAGGATCAGATGGAGAAAGCCCAATCATTCCAACAGTTGGTTCGAATTTAGCAATCTTGCCCCTCCTTTTCTGTTCCTGAAAATTAGATGAAAAGGCCACTCATCAATTACCAAAAAAAAAAAAGAAAAAAGAAAAAAACGATAGCTAAATTGAAAAGAAGAGAGAGAGAGAGCATCACAAGAACACTCAATGGGGAAATTCAGTGGGGAAATTTTCCTCGATATAAAACATTTATCACAAGAACACTCAATCTCACCAAATTTAACTACATATAAGCATTTAAGAAGAAAATACCTCTATGAAAAATGGTTCTTCAGTACAATCCCAACGCCGAATGGATCGATCATGAGAACCCGTGACAAGAAAATCACCACGGCTGCTGACTGCAAGGCACCAAATATCAGCATGAGTTGGGACTGTACTTGATGAGTTGTTCCATGAATATGAACTCCTTTCACCTAACTCTAGTAGTAGTGACCCAAAGATAATCTAGTTCTACGAATGTTGGTGGTACCATGAATATAAATGGCGATCCTTGAAATTTTCGAGCACATTAGTCTCAACAATGCCTAGTTAAAAAATCTGATTTGGATTGATATTTACTTGATGAGATGGATGTTTATGATTTAGATTTCGACATATTGAATTTGGTGAAGGGTTAACTCTGCTCGATATACCATTCTAGGTAGGATGATGGCTCGTGATAAATAAGCAATTCCTATAACTATTGTAGCCTCACAGTTATCCTTTAGCATTCTAGGTAGGAGTTCATTGTGCCCGAAGATGAGACAGAAGAAGCATTAAGTTATGATGAGGTTGAAGAAGGCAAAATTTGTTTTGTATATCTAGGTTGAAGTTTTCATATTATTGTTAATATTTATTTCATATCTAATTTTGAATTTGTGATTTTGTAGATATGTCGAGTTTTAGTATACTTAATGAAAATCAATTAAGGTAATATGTTGTTTAGATCTCTCATTCTTTAGATTAAGTAATTAATTAATCATTTATTTGTTTTGTCTCTAAATGAAAATCAATAATCTTTGAGTTTACTTAATGAAAGGGCTCTGGTGCTGCAGGGGGGGAAAGAGACGCCACAAATCCATTTTGTTTTTGGAGGCGGGAAAGGGCAGCTGCTGCAACAACAATGCAGTGTATTGAATGTATTTGGTGAATTTTTGTGGGAGACTTGGAACTTTATTTTTATGTTTCTATGGACTTTTTATTAGATTGTTATTATGTTTTGGTGTTTTGGTGTTTTGGTGAGGATTTATACTTTTATTGAATGGTTAAATATTTTATGAATTAATTATCTATTTAATTAATGTTTTTACATTATCGGATTTCTCGTAACGATACCGTCCCGATCCCGGTAATATCGAGATTGAATTGGGATCATACACTTTTATCTTGTACCGGTACCGGTATTGGAAATACCGGGATCAGAATTGGGAACCTCCAATTCCAATCTCGACGGGATATTCCCCCACCTACAGCATTGCGTCTCCCTGGTACCACCACCATTTTTTATTTCTTCTTCGAAACTCATGCCGTTCTTCTGCAGTTCTACTTCTATATATACCGTCCTCCGCACGAACAAAGAGTCTGCGACGGCCAGATAGCAGCACGATTGATGAAAAACTTTTGGGCCCTAGAGCGCGCCCAACTAGTTGGACCAAGCTATGAGCCCAGTCTTAAACATGAAATGGGCTACCATTAAGGAACCGGACCTCCCTCCATTCCATGCATCAGCCCAAATTAAAATCACGTCTTTGACTCGGTTAACCAAATATATGAGTGAATGTAATTTATTTTTTAATAATTAAGTTAGTTGAAATATACGATTCAATTCTTATTTTAGTATCTTTATTTGTCCTTACGTGTAAATCTCGGTCTTACTTATAAATCTAATAGTTAAGAAAATTGTCACATCAAAATCACTTATATTAATACAAAAACTTATATGGCTAATACGTAAGCCAATAACTTTTTTTTTACGCAATACGTGAAAATAACTTTCAGACAGACAGAGTTCTTTTACTTTTCCTAGACCGAATTCAATTTATTTTTTCATAGGCCAAGATTTTTTACCGAGCTTATTCCTCTCTTTCTAGACCAAGTTTTTCATTTCCCTTCCTAAATAATTTTTTATTCCTTCCAGATTAAGATCTATAGAAATATTATTAGAACAGTTTATTTCCTTAGTTAGATATGTTAGTTATTTATTTTTTTTCTTATTGTTATTAGCTGAATTATTCTATTCCTAATTTTTAGTGATTTTCTTGTATTTACTTTCCTATATATATTTCCCTAGGGTTATGTTGTAAGTAAGTGAAAAGGAAATAAAAAAGCAGTACTTTGTTTCCTATCATTCTTCATGGTATCAGAGCAGGAAAACTAGACCTTGTACTCCGGCCATGACAAAGTACGAGATGGCCATAAAACAAGGAAAAACCTAGTGCTTCTGAAACTAAGAGTGAACATGAAATATTTGACAGCAACCATGGAATTTCGGTTAAGAAAATTATCACATCAAAATCACTTATATTAATACAAAAGCTTATACGGCTAATATATAAGTCAATAACTTTTTTTTTACGCAATACGTGAAAATAACTTTCAGACATATGGAGTTCTTTTACTTTTCCTAGACCGAGTTCAATTTATTCTTTCATAAACCGAGATCTTTTATTGAGCTTATTCCTTTCTTTCTATACCAAGTTCTTCATTTTCCTTCCTAGAGAATTTTTATTCCTTTCAGATCGAGATCTAATATAATATATTTTTCAGACCGAGTTTTCTAGAAAAAGATAGAAAGATGACTGAGTTCTCTAGAAAAAGATAGAAAGATGTCCGAGTTTTCAGTCTATGGTCTCAGATCGAGATCATATGTTAGTCTGAACCGAGATCACATGTTCGACCCTTCTTACATCGACTCATCGATCATTCGACCCTCCGACCCTTCGCCATAAATTATGAGAGATACTCTTCGATCCTTCAACCTTTGATCCATCGACTCTTCGACCTTTCGACCCTTCAACCACAGACTAACATGAGATATCGTTATGTATCGCTCTACATCTCAGACCGACATATGAGATGTCAGTTTGTGCATCTTACATGTAACTCTAAGATGTCATTCAACCTTTCGACCCTTCGAAAGAACTCAAATTATGTGAGACGTCAGTCTGAGATGTCCATCGACCTTTCAACTATAATTTATGAAAGATGTCCTTCAACCACAAACAGACATAAGATCTCGGTATGTATCGCTCTGCATCTTAGACAAATATGTGAGATATTGGTATGTGCATCTCAAATTGACATGAGAGACGTCTTTCGATCCATCAACTCTTCGACTATAATTTATGTGAGACGCTCATCAATCCTTTGACTCTTCGACCCTTTGAACCATTGATCATAGACCGATATGAGATCACGGTTTGTATCGCTATACATCTCATACCGACATGTAATATGCCCTTCAATCCTACGAAGGAACTCAAATAATGTGAGACATCGATATGAAATGTCCTTCGACTCGTTTGGAACTTGAGAACTCGGTCTGGATTGGGAACTCAATCTGATTTCATATTTTAGACCAATAACTTTGTATGGACTTAGAACTATAGATATAATATCAGTCTCTAAATTTTAATTCAAATCGAATACCGTTCTCTTAATTTCAGATTCAGATATTTAGATCTAATATCGGTCCCTAGATTACATATTCACATCGACTGTGAATGACCATCGTCATTTGTCAATATTCATTAAAAGAAAGAGAGAATAGTCGTAACTGTTAAGAAAATATTAGAAAAAAATTATGAAATACGATTTATAAATTAATTATATTTTAATTAATTTATATATTCTTTTTATCGTGACACTTATTTTAATCATTAAATTTATAAAAATGGTTGAAATTTTTATATATTAATAAATATAAATAATAAAATAAAGACGAAATATGTTAGATGATTTTATATGCAATACACGAGGTTCGTTAATACTTAATAAAGCGAAAATAAGATGCGCTTCGCTGGCCAGCCGCTAGTTTAATGAAATAAAGAGGCAGACAGACAGAGACAGATCAGTTTTCAGATTTTGATGACCTGCTTTGCCTTTCTCTGTAATGAAACCAACCTGTAATGAATATGAACTCCTTTCACCTAACTCTAGTAGTAGTGACCCAAAGATAATCTAGTTCTACGAATGTTGGTGGTACCATGAATATAAATGGCGATCCTTGAAATTTTCGAGCACATTAGTCTCAACAATGCCTAGTTAAAAAATCTGATTTGGATTGATATTTACTTGATGAGATGGATGTTTATGATTTAGATTTCGACATATTGAATTTGGTGAAGGGTTAACTCTGCTCGATATACCATTCTAGGTAGGATGATGGCTCGTGATAAATAAGCAATTCCTATAACTATTGTAGCCTCACAGTTATCCTTTAGCATTCTAGGTAGGAGTTCATTGTGCCCGAAGATGAGACAGAAGAAGCATTAAGTTATGATGAGGTTGAAGAAGGCAAAATTTGTTTTGTATATCTAGGTTGAAGTTTTCATATTATTGTTAATATTTATTTCATATCTAATTTTGAATTTGTGATTTTGTAGATATGTCGAGTTTTAGTATACTTAATGAAAATCAATTAAGGTAATATGTTGTTTAGATCTCTCATTCTTTAGATTAAGTAATTAATTAATCATTTATTTGTTTTGTCTCTAAATGAAAATCAATAATCTTTGAGTTTACTTAATGAAAGGGCTCTGGTGCTGCAGGGGGGGAAAGAGACGCCACAAATCCATTTTGTTTTTGGAGGCGGGAAAGGGCAGCTGCTGCAACAACAATGCAGTGTATTGAATGTATTTGGTGAATTTTTGTGGGAGACTTGGAACTTTATTTTTATGTTTCTATGGACTTTTTATTAGATTGTTATTATGTTTTGGTGTTTTGGTGTTTTGGTGAGGATTTATACTTTTATTGAATGGTTAAATATTTTATGAATTAATTATCTATTTAATTAATGTTTTTACATTATCGGATTTCTCGTAACGATACCGTCCCGATCCCGGTAATATCGAGATTGAATTGGGATCATACACTTTTATCTTGTACCGGTACCGGTATCGGAAATACCGGGATCAGAATTGGGAACCTCCAATTCCAATCTCGACGGGATATTCCCCCACCTACAGCATTGCGTCTCCCTGGTACCACCACCATTTTTTATTTCTTCTTCGAAACTCATGCCGTTCTTCTGCAGTTCTACTTCTATATATACCGTCCTCCGCACGAACAAAGAGTCTGCGACGGCCAGATAGCAGCACGATTGATGAAAAACTTTTGGGCCCTAGAGCGCGCCCAACTAGTTGGACCAAGCTATGAGCCCAGTCTTAAACATGAAATGGGCTACCATTAAGGAACCGGACCTCCCTCCATTCCATGCATCAGCCCAAATTAAAATCACGTCTTTGACTCGGTTAACCAAATATATGAGTGAATGTAATTTATTTTTTAATAATTAAGTTAGTTGAAATATACGATTCAATTCTTATTTTAGTATCTTTATTTGTCCTTACGTGTAAATCTCGGTCTTACTTATAAATCTAATAGTTAAGAAAATTGTCACATCAAAATCACTTATATTAATACAAAAACTTATATGGCTAATACGTAAGCCAATAACTTTTTTTTTACGCAATACGTGAAAATAACTTTCAGACAGACAGAGTTCTTTTACTTTTCCTAGACCGAATTCAATTTATTTTTTCATAGGCCAAGATTTTTTACCGAGCTTATTCCTCTCTTTCTAGACCAAGTTTTTCATTTCCCTTCCTAAATAATTTTTTATTCCTTCCAGATTAAGATCTATAGAAATATTATTAGAACAGTTTATTTCCTTAGTTAGATATGTTAGTTATTTATTTTTTTTCTTATTGTTATTAGCTGAATTATTCTATTCCTAATTTTTAGTGATTTTCTTGTATTTACTTTCCTATATATATTTCCCTAGGGTTATGTTGTAAGTAAGTGAAAAGGAAATAAAAAAGCAGTACTTTGTTTCCTATCATTCTTCATGGTATCAGAGCAGGAAAACTAGACCTTGTACTCCGGCCATGACAAAGTACGAGATGGCCATAAAACAAGGAAAAACCTAGTGCTTCTGAAACTAAGAGTGAACATGAAATATTTGACAGCAACCATGGAATTTCGGTTAAGAAAATTATCACATCAAAATCACTTATATTAATACAAAAGCTTATACGGCTAATATATAAGTCAATAACTTTTTTTTTACGCAATACGTGAAAATAACTTTCAGACATATGGAGTTCTTTTACTTTTCCTAGACCGAGTTCAATTTATTCTTTCATAAACCGAGATCTTTTATTGAGCTTATTCCTTTCTTTCTATACCAAGTTCTTCATTTTCCTTCCTAGAGAATTTTTATTCCTTTCAGATCGAGATCTAATATAATATATTTTTCAGACCGAGTTTTCTAGAAAAAGATAGAAAGATGACTGAGTTCTCTAGAAAAAGATAGAAAGATGTCCGAGTTTTCAGTCTATGGTCTCAGATCGAGATCATATGTTAGTCTGAACCGAGATCACATGTTCGACCCTTCTTACATCGACTCATCGATCATTCGACCCTCCGACCCTTCGCCATAAATTATGAGAGATACTCTTCGATCCTTCAACCTTTGATCCATCGACTCTTCGACCTTTCGACCCTTCAACCACAGACTAACATGAGATATCATTATGTATCGCTCTACATCTCAGACCGACATATGAGATGTCAGTTTGTGCATCTTACATGTAACTCTAAGATGTCATTCAACCTTTCGACCCTTCGAAAGAACTCAAATTATGTGAGACGTCAGTCTGAGATGTCCATCGACCTTTCAACTATAATTTATGAAAGATGTCCTTCAACCACAAACAGACATAAGATCTCGGTATGTATCGCTCTGCATCTTAGACAAATATGTGAGATATTGGTATGTGCATCTCAAATTGACATGAGAGACGTCTTTCGATCCATCAACTCTTCGACTATAATTTATGTGAGACGCTCATCAATCCTTTGACTCTTCGACCCTTTGAACCATTGATCATAGACCGATATGAGATCACGGTTTGTATCGCTATACATCTCATACCGACATGTAATATGCCCTTCAATCCTACGAAGGAACTCAAATAATGTGAGACATCGATATGAAATGTCCTTCGACTCGTTTGGAACTTGAGAACTCGGTCTGGATTGGGAACTCAATCTGATTTCATATTTTAGACCAATAACTTTGTATGGACTTAGAACTATAGATATAATATCAGTCTCTAAATTTTAATTCAAATCGAATACCGTTCTCTTAATTTCAGATTCAGATATTTAGATCTAATATCGGTCCCTAGATTACATATTCACATCGACTGTGAATGACCATCGTCATTTGTCAATATTCATTAAAAGAAAGAGAGAATAGTCGTAACTGTTAAGAAAATATTAGAAAAAAATTATGAAATACGATTTATAAATTAATTATATTTTAATTAATTTATATATTCTTTTTATCGTGACACTTATTTTAATCATTAAATTTATAAAAATGGTTGAAATTTTTATATATTAATAAATATAAATAATAAAATAAAGACGAAATATGTTAGATGATTTTATATGCAATACACGAGGTTCGTTAATACTTAATAAAGCGAAAATAAGATGCGCTTCGCTGGCCAGCCGCTAGTTTAATGAAATAAAGAGGCAGACAGACAGAGACAGATCAGTTTTCAGATTTTGATGACCTGCTTTGCCTTTCTCTGTAATGAAACCAACCTGCTATGAACCAACCAACCGTTGCCCCCCTTCTCTCATTTGCTTGTTCTCTACGTACTTCTCTGCTTCTCTTTCTCCCTACTTCACATTTCACATGATCCTCCTCCTCCCCCTCCTCCTCACACTACTCCAAACATTAAAAAGAAGCAAAAAGAAAAAAAAAACAAATTTATATACGCAAGAAAAGGAGAAGAAGTAAAGAAAAAGAGCAATTACGTACGCTATAAGCCTGTAACTAGCTTTCTTTTTGTGATCAGCTTAACAACTTTTTAGCCCAGTGATAAACTGTAAAAACTAATTAAGTGATATGATCTCTTCCAAATAGTTAAGATCAATGAATGGATAGATTACATGACTACTTAAGAACTCGATTAACTAATTAATCAATCAGTAATGACAGTCCACCATTACTGGACAGGTGTATAGCTTGCTCCATCTTTACCCTTTGATGGGGACGATGATCTTCTTGCTCTGGTTCAGCTGGAAGATTAAGATCTAGCTGTAACATTTCCACCGTTCGATGATCACCATCATCATCGCCGTCATCATCAGGAGTAGTGGTCGTACTGCTTGTTCCGACAACACTCATTGTTGTCGTTGCGGTTGCTGTTGTCGGCATTGATCGATTCATAATTGTTCTGTGCCGCCGCATATGGCCACCAAGAGCTTGACCGGACGAGAATTGGGCCCCACATAACAAACATTCATGAACCTTACTATTTCTCGATCTTACAAACCTATTATTTTTTGTCGCCATTTCCAATGAAAGAATGGTACTAGTATTACTGATCATAGCGTCATGATGATCATGATCATTCTCATCTCGAGCTTTAAGAAGTAACTTTTTGTGACTCGCTCTATGTCCGCCTAGCGCTTGAAACGAATGAAAACACCGATTACACGTCTTGCACTGATAATTATAATAAATTGACGGATTAACGTCCTTAATTAACTGGTTTCCGCCTTGGGCTAACAGCATCAAGCATTTTGCCGCCATATTCTCCTCCTGCACTTCCTCCTCCCTCTCATCAGTGGCGCTCTCTCCATTCTCGACGTCCGATGTAGCGTTTGAAACGGCGGCGCCACCGCTGGATGATGAGGTGCTTGAGACCATGACAGGGATTCTTTGGCGCTTTGTACGCTTACCTTTCCTTACTAATCGATCCGTCCGCAGATTTATAATCTTAGAACCCAAATTAATCTCCTTTTGAGCTAAATAGTACTCCATCGCCATCTAGTTTTCGAATATGGCCGAGAAGAGAGAGAGAAGAAAAATAAGAAGAAGAAGTAATGGTGGTGGTGAGTATATAGTGAGATAGGAGACTAGAAAAAGCTGAACGCGTAAACTGAAAACCGTGAATCTGGCTGGCCGTTTATGTGCATTTCCAGCTTTGAACGTATAATATACGAATATATATATGAGAATAACATACAGTTGTGTGCTAAGTATAATGAGGAGGAAAAGAAAAGAGTGACATTCGTGTCGCTTTGAAGCAACCCCCCCTTCAATTACTTTTTCTGGATGGAGGATTGATCTGCAAGCCTGGAACCCTACTTTTTTTAATTATTATTATTCTTTTTTATTTATTTATATAATTCGATTTACTACCATTTTGTTATCATGTTGATTAACTCTATGGATCTAGTTCTAATTATCAATTAGCCGTCGATTCTAATTAGTTGAAATTGTGATCATGTGGGTATGAATCAATGACCCGCCCACTTTATAAGATTGTACATACTACATGCATACACTTTTTTTCTTACCCGAATATCCTGACTTTTAAAGTCATTAGTCACTCATTAGTGAATAATTATCCATTAATCTGTAGATTTGTATACAACGTGGGTGGTGCGAAATAAAAAATAATAATGTATGATAAAACAAGTAGTAGTACATATTTGAGGGCAAGCTTATGATAGTTAGTGGCGAATGCGTGAAGCAAGAGGAGAGGTGAGTGAGGATGAGGCGGAGGAGTAGATTACGGAGTGGGGAGAAGAAGAAGAAGAAGAAGAAGAAGATTCTTGGTGGCGGAAAATATTATTTTAATTCTACAATTATTTACATGTGTGAAGGGCACGTAATGTTAGAAACCTAGCTAGCAACACCACACTACACTATTCTTTATCTAAGAGTCTAGTAGCTAATTAAGTAAAGCATATATTAATTTCTTCTTAATTAGAGATTCTTGATCTACTCTTCTACGACTACTTCTCCACCTCATAATCATCACGATTAAATTATATGATATGACTGTTGCTTGAACTTAGACAATTAGAGAAGATCATCGTAGGACATGTCGATTAGGTAGTAGTGGGAGATTAATTACGATTAGTTATAAGTTAGCTTCATGTTTTGGGTTTGGTTTCAATGAATTAAGGAAAGCATCTTATGATTCCTAAGTTAACCTAACCTTTGATTTGCCAACCTGACTACTTAACACAATCACAGAAATTCATACATGCACTAGCAAGCTAGCTGGATACCTTCACATGCATGATAGTCACTGATTCATAGAGAGGATTATAAATATATATATATACTGTATATGCTTTGGTCGTATGTTGCTTCTAATGTTAAATCATATGGGTTAATGGGCTTTTACAGAGGTCCATTTGCCTATAAATACATCTTTTTCGGGGCCGATAATTCGACTTATTGGGCCGGCTCCATAATCCAACTAATCAGCCATATCATATCATGTTAATAGAACTACACGTCGGTTGAAAACAGTACTAACTACTAAGTACTAAGCCAGGATTATTGAGAAGACAAAGGTATTCAAGAATGACATGTCGTTCAAGATAATATATAACACCACTGTGATATTTAAACGATAGGTCGGTACTATGTGCTGTCTCCTAATACCTGTCGACGAAAATAAGCAAAATATCCAAGGCCAGAGCCTCATTAACCGGTCGCCGTCTTTTTTCTTTCTTTTTGGGGAAATTGGTAACCGCGGCGGCGATAAGTTATAAATTTCGTTAAAATGGTTATATCCATAATATTATCAGATAAATTTAGAATTTGGATCAAACTTAGAAAATTAGTCATGCTTGAAAAACCTCGAAGGTCCCACCGCCGTCCTTGCAAATTAAAGAGGCCATTGCGGCCCTACTGTTAACACCGCGGTCTCCATTTTGGACGGTTTTGCCGACCATATGTAAATCGTGTGGTCGTAATTCTTCGCGTATACGTGTAATATAAGTGCATTAAAAATTGACCCCACATACAAATTGTTTCTTCGGATTCTTCCACATTCTAAACCGACTAATGTTGGAATGATGTTATATGAAAAAGACCACCTGGTCTTTTGGACTCATAGCCATCAATAAATTTTGGACAGTCAAAAATACTGAGCCACTAATCATCACTCATTAGACCATGTTATTAAATGGAGATCGTCCTGCGAGCAAATTCCAGAACCCAGTTATACATGTTTACAAAAATATGTTTCTTTTCATCCAATTGTGAATGACATGTCACAATCCACGTAGACCGATAATCCACGCCTTTGTCGCTTTGGCTTATTTGTATAAACGTGATGAAATATAATAGAGTTTATGATAGTTGATAAGATCAGATCATGAGATAAAGATAGGCAGCCTCTTTAAAGAATGCAACAACAGGATGAGTATGAAGAAAAAAAAACGAAAAGCTGATCTGATCATCAACACATGCAAACACGGATGTTCACATTTTTTAGCTGGAATCTTCTGGAAGGGACTTATTATAAGAGCTATGTACGTAAGAGACGCATGCTGCTTGCTAGACCTAGCTAGAGAGATCACTCATGCATGCATGAGGCATGATATGTACAGTGAATCACATGAGTGATAGGAGAGAACTAGGGGAAGGGGACTGATGTGGGGTCCCAGCTTGCACGTGATTGCCCATGTAAGCATGAGTACTGCTACAGATGAGGGGTACGGTTCAGCTGGGTTGCCACTTATTATGTTTTCCCCAATCAGAATGCATGCCAGCCTGGTTCTAACGTGCATGATGTATGATGTGTCACGTTCATCATTTTCTCCTTCACTCTCTCTCTCTCTCTCTCTCCCCCCTTGTAGAGAGTCGTAGATCATCTTCTAATTAACCAGAAGCTTATCACTCTTAAAATTAAGTAACTAGGTAACTAAGTAACTGAAAAGCTCGGAATTAGTATAGGCTAATAAAACACGTTCTCGAATTATCATTATTACATGATTGACACTGCTCCAATACTCCATAGACTTCAGTTCTATGATCTTATGAATTACAGCACAACGTCGTACTAACTGTAAGTAACGATCATATCGCTGTGATTAGTTATATAAACATATGTTACAATGAAGATAATCCATTTTTTATGTATAATTAACTGTCACTTTCTATACATTTACGTCTAGCAATTTGCTCATACGGACCTTTATTCACATCATAGCTTATCCTATCGTTATGAGATTAGCAAAGGAATCCACAGTGGAATATCCCTCCGTATTAGCATTACCCTTTAAGAGAAAAGAAGAATATTCCGCGCTTCATACATCGACAATTTCAAGTTAACTATATTATTAATATTTTTAATTAATCACAAGACAAAAGAACGAGTTGGTAAGCTATTCATGATGAAATTAGTACTTTATATTAATATAATATTATTTTATTTAATCATTACTTTCATTTTATATTACTGATGTAATTACTTAATTAATAGTATTAAATTATATCTTATAGCATATTTGTATTCACGTATGATGGGTTAACCTCCTAAATATAGTAATTAGTACATCATTATAAAATTAAGGGTACATTATCCTCATATCTCATTTGTTAATTATAAAAATTACAAGTTTCTCGTCACGATTCACGACCCGACCAATATTTTAAATAGAAAAGAAAAAATATATATATTTATACAAAAATAATAATAGCCCATATACAAAAGTGGATTCGATCTTTCCAGAGACCTAGCAAAGCAGACAAAATGACAACATATGCATGTTACGTGTTCCTTATCTATCCATACACGTGTCGTAACGACAATCCGTATTGCTTAGCTGGATGAATAGGAGTGATCTGGTCGTCGTAGATAAATTACAGAATTTTACGAAAAAATGAATTAAATCAATTATCCATTAAATCTCACGGGCTGTCGACCAATCACGTTGTGAGAAATAATATTATTTCCCATTTTTCTCATTTGTAACCGGAAACTGGGGATAGCCAGTCAGCGGGGTCTCAACGTGTTCAATATAAATAAAAGAGCTGCGATGTGAGAACCAGTACGTACACGCTCTCAAGTCTCAACACAGTGAGCTAAATACAGTTTCTTCACCTAGACCCCGTAGAGATTCAGTAATCTCAGCCGCTTGATCAGAATGCCAATCCGGAACATCGCCGTCGGTAGGTACCAGGAGGCAGCTCACCCCGACGCCCTAAGGGCGGCGTTGGCTGAGTTCATCTCCACTCTTATCTTTGTTTTCGCCGGTGAAGGTTCTGGCATGGCCTTCAGCTTTCTCACTAGTGACGGCTCAACCACACCGGCTGGCCTTGTCGCCGCAGCTCTCGCTCACGCTTTCGGTCTTTTCGTCGCCGTCTCCGTCGCCGCTAACATCTCCGGCGGCCACGTGAACCCTGCCGTCACCTTCGGCGCCTTCCTTGGCGGCAACATCACTCTCCTACGTGGTATTCTGTACTGGATCGCTCAGCTTCTCGGATCCACCGCAGCTTGCTTGCTTCTCAAGTTCGCCACTAACGGCCAGGTGAGGATATTAATTACTTCCAGTCAAGTTGATTATCTTTCTGTTGAAGTAATTAATTATGGTCGTGAACTGTTCGTGGGTTTTGATTCTCTGTTTCGCAGACCACCTCAGCTTTCGCTCTATCGTCAGGAGTTGGAGTATGGAACGCCTTCGTTTTGGAGATAGTTATGACCTTCGGATTGGTGTACACAGTCTACGCAACAGCCATTGACCCGAAGAAGGGAAACATCGGAATTATTGCTCCGATCGCAATTGGTTTCATCGTGGGTGCAAACATTTTAGCCGGTGGGGCATTTGACGGGGCTTCGATGAACCCAGCGGTGTCATTCGGGCCAGCCTTGGTGAGCTGGAACTGGACAAACCACTGGGTATACTGGGCCGGCCCATTGGTTGGTGGTGGGCTAGCAGGCCTTGTCTACGAATTCGTCTTTATCAACCAGACCCACGAGCAGCTTCCCTCCACTGACTTTTAAGCGATAATGAAACAAAAAAAGCGGCTTTTTTCTGGTGTATTTATTTGGTTGTGAGGGATTTTCCTTATGGCTCATTGTAGCCGTTGATCATTTGGTTTGTATCATCATCACAGTTCGTTCGTCGGTGATTGTGTTTATTCTGCTCCCGTTATTGAACGGTTTCGATAATTTCCAGTTTCTGTAGTTTTCAACGATTCCAGAGCTAAAAATGTTTATCTTCTTAATAATATCTCTGAGCAGCAAATTAAAGTTAAAAGAAAAAATCGTGGAAAATGGGTCTATCAATGCTACAGAGTAACGCTAAAAGAGTTCACAACCAGTAATCAGTAACGAGAGTGAAAAACATAAGAATCCCAGGTGAAAAACATGGAGAGAAAGAGATACCTCTCTCACCAGACGCCAATCATGAAGTTCAAACTGGAGATTGAAGAAAGGAGGGGGAGGCATGTGAAATTTCAGGACCAGTATGACCCACTTGCAAAAATGATACTACTTTTGACAGATGGATGCCCTACTCTAATCCCTGTCATTTCTTCACCTCCTTTTCGGCTTTTCCCCACTCTGTGCTTTCTCACCTGTCTTTATCAAACAGCAAATTAATGGGGTCATATTCCATCTTATTCTTATTCTTCCTCATTTTTTTTCTGTTCAATAATTCTGGGCAATAGGCATGGGCAAAAGCCAATCGGTAATACACACACTGTACTGTTCTTCTCACTTTATAATAAGTGACAGCTTACCACCCTCTATTGAGCCAAACCATACTCGAATTGAGATTCTCTTTCAATATTATGATGAATGAAATCGTATCAAGAATAATATCATCCACTCTGTATCAAATACAACCGTCCATATACTTGGTTTTCTCAAACTTCAGTTTCAAAACGCTAACTAATCGACGATTAGTACGAACCCATATGTTGCAAATGGGCGGTGAGGGTGGGGACGTGAGCCGAAAATGACAAAAGATTTGCATCACTTTCCAATATATCATATGGGTCCTTCCAAAAACTATGCACCATTAATATGCCTATCAGCACATGGAAGGCCCCGTTACATAATAAATATGTCCTTTTATTGCTCTCGTCTGAGATTTTTTTCTTCTTTCTTTCCTTCCCTGTGTCTTTTTCTTGTAACAGTAAGTCTACTGGCCTATAAATTGGGCCAGAATATGGGCTGAAAGGTTTTAAGAGTGCACAAGGCAGCCCAAGAATCCTATGTCCAGGCCCGATACGTCAGAACATGGTACTTTTAATTTTACAATAAATAAAAAATAAAAAATAACTATTGAAACATAAAAAGACATGTATACCCTTACAAGGCGTGGAACATTTTCGATATTGGGAAAATCATGTTTCAACGTAAAATTCGGACTTACATTAATCTAAACCGTTTATAACGTCTCCTCGAAGAATGAATGAACTAAAAAGTGTCGTATTGATTACTTAGAGATGGATTTGAAAAGGATTATGATGGTAGAGCTTGACGTCTCGACGATTAAGTGGTTGCAATGGCCTCGCATTCCTCTCAGCATACTGTAATTTAACATAACTCTCACCGCATAATTACTATCAGACATAAAATTAGGTTAAAAAAACAAATAGTTAAGACCACTTACATCGTGAACAGCCTCTCTTAGCAACTCCACTTGTTCCCTTGATACTGTCCTTATCTAATTAGTTCATCAAATTATTAAATTCAAAATAAAATTAAAAAAACACAGACAAATCTAATTAATTACATATTAACGTAATAAATCTAATGAACTTTTTGATTAATTATGTTAGTAATTATTACCTTTTTATTGATGGTCCAAATAACACCCTCTGTGCAAGGAGGAACAGTGAGAGAACCCATGTACCTGTAAAACTTGCGACCACCTAATTTGATGTCTTCTGGATCTACCACCCCCATTACTGTCTCATGCTCTCTATCAACCATTGCTCTTATGTCCCTTGTTAGCTGGAATTAAGTTAATAATTATATTATTAGCTTAATTAATTAATAATCAGCAATATTATATTTTAATTATGTACATATTTTTTATTGATTTTTTTTTTTTTAAATACTTTTGAGAGGAAACGATCTGGTCGGCCAAACTTGTAGAAAAGGCCAAGAACAGCAGTGCTGTTGTTTGGGTCCATATGAACCATGTGGAGCTCCAAATCATACCTGATTTGATTAATTATTGCATAAACAAAGCAATTAGTTGATTAATTATATAATATTATGTATCGATTATTAATAACAAAGGTGGAATGAAGTAAATAACCTTCTGCCATTGATGGAATGCTCTGAAGGTGAGTGCCAGTGACATTGTTGGAGCTGATACTTTGTGCCGTTGATCTTAGCCCATCCTGCATCCTCCTCCCAATGAACCTATTCAATCATAAACTCATATAATTACTTTATATTATATATATATATTATATATACGTGCAATAATAATAGTTAATTACCGAAATATCATGGCCTCTATTCCTGAGAGTAGCGTTAGCAGGATGATAGGACATGCTGAAATCCATCGAGTGGGGAATAAGAGTAACTCTGTGGCTGGCTAGATCAATGGGAGATTGCATTCCTCCATTGTTACAAGCTTCCCATTCTTTCTTTATCTTTCCCCACTCTTTTGGCCCTTTCTTGCTTCCTTCCAGATAATCAAACTCATGCTCATCCTCTGCACATACACATACATTCATAGATCTCAGTATCTTATGAACCATTACGAGCACTGTATATAAGAGATACTGATTAATTACCAATTTCTTGTGCTGTGACCGGAACTCCTGATTGGTGGAGAAAGATGGATACCAGAAAGAAAACTAGAAAGATACGTGTTGTAGGAAGATTCTTCATCTTCTCAAAGAAGAATCAATCTGAAAAGATGGATGAAAATGAGGATTTGTTTTTAACATTTCATCAGATCGTATATATACATAGCTCCTCATGTATGAACGCGCGAATATGGACAAGAAAAATTATAGTAAATTACACTAACCACCCCTAAGATTTCTATAACTGTATTTAGTCTCCACACGCTCTAAAATTTTGACACTCATCGAATTAATTTTTTTAAAAAATTAAATATTATATTATATTTTATTACTTCATGAAAAAAGACAATTTGACAACTACTCTTGCCTCATTTCTAAAATTTAGAGTTTTGGACTATGGAGTTTTTGGTTACTAACCCAGTTGACTTTGTGTATCGCTGTCAAGTTGGACTTTAATTTCATTACACTATTACAGTATAAGTACTGTGTACATGAATCTGTAAGACCTATGGCGAAGGCTATGGGTTTCGTAAGATTTATACAACGTGCGTATCACATGACGGAAGAGAAAATAGATATTTTACCCCAAAAAAAAAAAAAACCATAGAACTGAGTCCCATATCTCGAGGAAACCATGGTTAGTTGGTTACGCGTTTTCTTGGCAGTTAGGCTTATAAGGCCGAGTAAATTCGTAAAGCATGTAAGAAATATTCACCGACCCACCCAACAAATTGGAATTTTTTGGCACCATCTACTAAGCCTCCCACTTTTAGAATTTTCAATTCACACTGGGTATATCAGTAATTCCCACTTTACTGTTTGAAACAATACATTTTAGTCACTCCTAAGTCTAGAATCGGCCTCTCTTTATTAGTCTTCTCTATCTCCTCCTGTTCTTGGGTTGGTATGAAATCAGAATAGAAATGATTATCTTTTACGAAGAGAAAGGAAGACAGCCTTCAACCCTCTAAATAGGTAGACTCCATCATCGGCTTACGTAGTAGATGATGGAATTGAAATTGAAATTGAAATCGAAATCAACGAAGTTCATGATTCATCATCGTAAGTTGGAAACTTGAAACCAACATCTGTCTCCCACTACCTGAAAGCACAAAAAAAGTTGTCTACCAAACGCGTGAGATGCTTATTGGAAGATACAAATTGCACTTGAAACGCATCTCTATTCGCAACGTGTGCAAGACTCAAGTGCAACGAACAAAAATATCTACAAGTTAAAAAAGGAAGATATGGAACTGTACTCTCTACCTAAGCGACAAATTTTACTAGATCTTAGTGATGATACATGTTTATAATATATATATATATATATATATATATATATACCACTATATATAAATGCGTGCCCACGATTATTAACTTGTCATCTCGCTAATCTCAATGCTTGTTTCTGCGTGATTTAAGTAATCCGATCGGTATGAAAATCGTGTCTGTTATAGCGGTGGTTGTGCTTATGGCGGCGGATTTGGGTTGTGGAACGAGTATGAAGATGCTGGTTATGATGAAAAGAGAAGAAGAAGATGAAGTGGGCATGAGGAGGAGCTTGGATACTGTTGGTACTAATGTAAGCGAGATGGATTTGAATAACCACCACACGATTCCAAGGCAGTCATTTGACGGCGGAGATGGGCCTTGTAGCTGCCACGATCGTGCAGAACCATAGCTAAGCTCCGTATTTTATTTTATTTTTTGGTTTAAATCATGCAGCCCGGTAAAGGATTCTGTGTATACTTTGACTGTGAGTTATGAATTAATGTATGTTTTATAAAAATGGAAACTTGGACTAATATTTGATCTATGTTTTACTTTTTTCCGATTATGAAGAAATGAATAATGGGCTTTATTATTTAGGAAACTGGGCTTCAAGTTTGTTGGGCCAGATGACCCAAAATTAAAACCAACCCAATAAACGTATAAATAGGAATTAAGACAGCAGAAAGCCAGAAATTAAGCCGTCTTACCGCTATAATCTCATTTCCAAATTCTTAGATGTTTTGCTTTTTACTTTGGAAAGTGGGGGGGAAAAAAAAAAAAAAAGGAAAGAAAAAGTGGTAAAAGGCTAAAAGTGTTAACGAGGGGGTCCCCAAAAATCGCGCTTCATTATTTAATCATTAATCTTAGACTAATTAATAATTACTAGTGAATTTAATTAAATATATATATATTTATGATATATGCATTAATTATATATAAAATTAATATAATATATAGAGCCTTACGGAGTTCCTCTCACTCGTCAAAAGGTGGGTCCTAGGTATAGATAACAAGTGGGGAAAAGAGTCAAAAAAGAGAGATCAAATAAAATGGAGTGGATTGCATGTGGCCGTAGGATGTCGCATATAGCATCCTCCATTCATCCCTACAGTCCATTCATGTTTTAATCATTTCAATCCTACTTAATTTCGAAGCATGTAAACATAAAACATGCGGTTTGCTTGTTAATCAAAACAGCGTTTTTAAAATGGATCTCTACTACTACTACTACTACGTACGTACGTACGTATACTGGTAATCAATCTAGTACTCAGTGTATACTATAGAGTAGTAAGAGGAATCTTTCTTATACTTTACATCTTGATTGGATGAGGTTTTCATCATCTAAGAGGAAGTTGAGATAAGTTCCTGTGAATGTTTTTGGCGAAGATGAACTTTTTGACTTTCTCGTATCTAAATTGTACTCTCATAACAATTTAATATATGGGAGAGCTAGAATCAATGAATACGTGGCTAATTTACGGCCCAATCATATTACGACATGTCAGCAGCGTAATCCCGCTTACTTACCCGTCCCTACCATGCGGAGAAAAATGGAGACCATTTTCCTCGAGACCAGTAGATTCCTCATGCCATCAAGTCTTTTTATCTCTTCCGAGTGTCTCTGTTTCTTTTCCCTTTTCAATTCCACTCTTGGTGAATTCCCAAAAAGTCTTATGGATAGATGATTAAAATACTACCAATTTTGAAAAATTAGTAGTAGATACGTATAACGAAGATGGTGGGATGTATATCATCTTCTGAGTAAGACACTGTTGAATCTCTCCATAACAAAACAGACGAACAGATAGTTTTATGTTTTTCTGTCCTTCAGCGAAGATGCTGTGCAGGACCTACATTGTGCTACTTTCGATTTTTCTGACCTCAACTACTCACCTGGGTCTATCCACGTTCAATCTTACTCTTTCGGGTCAGCATCCGAACCCGGATCAAGTCGCTCGACAAGTTCACAGGTCTTCGTCTTCTTCTTCTTCTTCTTCTTCTTCTTCTTATTTCCTCTGTTCTCCGGTGTGTGTTTCTTCTCCATTTTACAATGTCACACATTTCAACTATTCTTAGTAAGTGCTTTACTGACAAGAAGGAAAACAAGCTAGAAATTTTGTTTCTGTTTTTGTATTTATTTATCTTATATTTTTGGCAGACATTCAGTAGAAAAAAAAAACGAAATTTCTGGGTGATATGATCCTGTAAAAACTTTTTTCTTCCATGCCCATTCCTGCTCTGTTCCTCTGTTATTTAGTGCCCTGTCTATTACTCTACAGTGCGACTCATTCTTTCCTAACCGTTCCACTTTTGGCAGGATAGTAAACGCCTCACTGGCAAGAAGAAAAGTGTTCCAAGAATCAGCTCAACAAGACGAGACCTCCTGCCTAACCGGAAACCCAATAGACGACTGCTGGAAGTGTGACCCGGAGTGGCCAAACAACCGCCAACGGCTAGCCGACTGTGTAATCGGGTTTGGCCAACACGCACTCGGGGGCAAAAACGGCGAATACTACATTGTCACAGATGACTCAGACGACGATGCAGTCAACCCCAAACCGGGCACATTACGATACGCAGTGATTCAGACAGAACCTTTGTGGATCGTTTTCCCAAGTAACATGCTAATCAAGCTCTCTCAAGAGCTGATTTTTAACAGCTACAAAACCCTAGATGGTCGAGGAGCCAATGTGCATATTGTTGGTGGTGGGTGCATCACATTGCAGTACATAAGCAATGTCATCATACACAACATTCATATTCATCATTGTTATCCATCAGGTAAATTTGGATCAGCTTGCCTTTACAGTTTGTAGAACTAGATTTATGAAACTGAGTTTCCAGTATATGGTTAGATTCAAATTGTTATTATCTAATAATGGTAACAGGCAATACTCTAGTGCGCTCAAGTCCAACTCATTACGGGTATCGGACAAAATCAGATGGCGACGGGATCTCCATCTTCGGTTCGACAGACATATGGATCGATCATTGTTCGCTTTCGCACTGCAAAGACGGTTTGATAGATGCGGTCATGGGATCGACGGCGATAACAATATCAAACAACTTTTTCTCACATCACGATGAAGTCATGTTGTTGGGCCATAGTGATACGTACCTGCCCGATTCGGGCATGCAAGTGACAATAGCATTCAACCATTTTGGAGAGAAGCTGGTACAGAGGATGCCTAGATGCCGACGGGGATATATTCATGTCGTGAACAACGACTTTACGCAGTGGGAAATGTATGCTATTGGTGGGAGTGGTAACCCTACTATCAACAGTCAGGGTAATCGTTACACTGCTCCTACTAACCGTAACGCTAAGGAGGTAACTGAAGATCATAGGTCGATTAATTAACATGTAACTTGTAAAAGCGTATGTTCTTAGTGTGTTTTCTTCGAATGTGCGCAGGTGACGAAGAGAGTGAGCACGGGGGAGAGTGAATGGAGGGGGTGGAACTGGAGGTCGGAGGGAGATATACTGGTAAACGGTGCATTTTTTGTGGCGTCAGGTGAAGGTTTAGAGGTAAAGTATGAGAAAGCATATAGTGTTGAGCCTAAGTCAGCTGCGCTTATTGACCTCCTCACCATGCACGCCGGCCCCCTTGGAGTTGGTGGCAGGTAAAGAAGACTGTTTTCCTTCTCTCTCATTCTCCCTCCCTTTAAATTTTAATTTTTCACCTTTTCTTTTTTTCCCTCTTTTACTTTATTGGGCTTTTGATGATTCTTACAACTAAAAGAGAAAGCGAAAGCTCCTACACAAATTGAAGTAGGGCCCTCATAGTGTCCCCGCTCACTAGTTAATGCACATATTATGGCACCATTTCTGGGCGGGCTGTTTCTTTGAGTCATGTATGTGATTGCATGTATGGCCCGGCCCCGCAGGTAACATTTCTTAAGTTGAAAACTAAGTCACCTTTATTGAACAGGGACAACAACGTGGGAATGTGGAGTAGAGGACCCGACACTGGTGGAACTGGATTCATGCAAGGCCCAGATTTTACAGACGACATGTCGGGAAGCAAGAAGCATCTTATCCCGTTGTCTACTACCATATTCTTGTCCCTCTTTGTCACAATCTTACTTTGCTATCTTTTCTCATTCCCATTGAAGTCTAATAAATGACGAACGAAGTTTGTTCCTTTCATTTTCCTTATCATTTCTACCAAAAAAGAAAAGAAAGATCTTTTAACTCGAGCCCTATGCTATATAATGCGATCATTATCTAACAAAGAAAAATCAGGCCAGAGTTTTTGTGCCACAACAAAATTAAAGAAAACAGACCACTTTAGTTTCATAAGAAGTAGACAGATGTAGGAAAGACCCAAAAAGAAAAAAAAGAAAAAGAAATAGACCATGTATACATACACTCAGTTTGCTAAGTTGCCGCTCTTCGTAAGAATAGTATTCAAGTAATTAGCAATCCCGAAACTGCATCATCTTCTGGTGCCAGTATCATCTTATGAGTGAAAAGGTCTGCTCGCTAGCGGTCTATGAATGATTTGTTCATGAGGCTTACAGCATCATCCATGAACTGCATTTTTTAGGGGAAAAAGAAAAGGAAGTTAGTTGTATGCTGTATTTTGTGAAAAATTAACAATGAGAAACATTAGATGATATACATAACAGGACAAGAAACAACACGAGCAAATCATGACAGTCTTGTCTAGGCGTACCGATTAAAATTGCAACCAAGACAGACATTTCACAATCGAACTAGAATTGCCAACAAGTCCCTTTTAAAAATTAAAAAAAATATATATATTCCAACAAGTCCATTTAGACAGAATTTATTGGCCACAAATTTTTTAAACATTGTCACAATGAAGTTAAATCTTTTTTCCTTTGTCATGGACAGATTATAATAGCCATAGGCGGAAGTCGAGAAGGAATGCACAGCTTCACAGAGCAGGATATGGCAGTGGTGAAAATCCATTAGGTTCTGTAGGACCTAGAACTTCCTTACAGGATCAAGAGAAAACGGAGTATTATAATCAAGAGATTCCTGGGTACAAACAGGATTCCCTTTGTAATTGTTAATCTGCATACGAAGTCCTCTGAAGAACCTAAGGCAGACATGGTTAATAAACTTGTTAGAAGCTTTAACGATAGAGATCATGATGGAAGATGAATGTGCACAAAAACAAAATAGAGTTTCCCTCTTGGGTGAGAGAGAATTTTAAATAACTAGATTCTCGTTGTTTTACTGAATTGAGGGGTGGCATGAGAGAAGATAGGGAGTTAAGTTACATTGAATCTAGTGATGTTCTTGAGTCCGAGAGCTTTCATAAAGGCTCAGATACTTAAGACATGTAAATCATGCTTACTTTGAAAAAGAAAAAGAAAATGCATATATACCTTTCCAAGTAGCTTAAGCTCTCTCCCAACAGGTTCCAGAAACTTCAAATCCACATCCATGGGCCACACCTGCCCATGATTCACAAGATAAGGAGTATGGAAGCTATAAATTGCTCGAGCTGAATGTTTTATGTTAAATTAGAGATGAATGGGAAACAGAAGAAAAGAAGAACCTTGAGACCAAGTAATTTGACAGGCGTCGTTTGACCAGGTACAATGCAATCAGGGCCAGCTGCTTCAACAATGGCTTCCGTCGCTAATCCAGAGCCTATAGGATCAGGATGCTACAGAATTTCCCCATGCCACCAAAAAAAAAAGAAAAGAAAAGAATTGCAATCAGCACAAAACTAATTACAGAACTATATACGACAAAGAGAGAGAGAGAGGACCTTCATGAGGGAGATGGCATAGATGAAGTTAGGGTTTTGAGAGACGCGGACAAGAGGAGAGTGGTGAATTTTGGGTAGAGGTTTAGCGGAAGATGAAGCCCTCCATGGCGCATCCTCCCGAAACGCAGTTCCTCCTCCTCCTCTCTTTTTCGACATTTCTAACAGCTGCTTGTATTCAATCCTCAATTTCTAGTTCTCAAAATTAACTTCTTCCGAACAAAACCAGTTAGAAAACTTGCTTCTTCTTCTTCTTCTTCTTCTTCTTCTCCTCCACCTCCTCTTCCTCCTCGCTCTACTAGTTCTCAAAAGAAGATGGAGAAGACGCTGATATAATCGGAAATGAACGAATGGGCAATATTTAGATGATAGAGCGGCCCACCCGATTTTGTCACCGCCTTCTGCTTATGGATACCTGTTTACCGCCAATTTTTTTCCTTATCTAAAATATAAATTAAATTAATTCATTTTAATTATATATATAATTAAAATTAAACATATAAATAAAATCGAATCGAATAATTTCAATCGATTCCTCGTAGTTAAAATTTTCACTAAATTGAATCTTGATCTCAGACCAATCGAAATAGAATGTATAATGTGATGATTGGTAGACACTCGTGGTGAGTTGAGTTGAGTTAAGATTGAGAAACTAGAGCACGACAACAACTCATTTACTAGATTGTCGTTTTTGAGACAAAAGTAAAATCCATCAAAAAGAAATAATAATAATTATAAATAAGAATATTTCACAAATCATTCTTAATCTGCAGCATATTACTAACAGATTTCATACACTTTTTTTTTTTTCTTCTTCTTTTTAAAATTACATTCGGTCCGGTTGCTCCTGCTGCTATCTCTGCCGATACCTTCAAAGATAGGTTGAGAGATCCAAAGAAAAGGGGGAAACAAAAAGAAAAAAAAAAGAGAAAGAATACCATCAAAATGGAGAGAAGGAAATCCAGCAACTTTTCCATTTCAACCAATCACTCATTTGGGTTTTCTAACCAAAATCCGGATTGGATCGACCATCATGTAACCATCATATCTTCTTCCTCTCCTTTCTCGGCTGCTATATCTGCAAGCTTCTTCCATGTCATCTCTCTCTGTTCTTCTACATCTTTAGCCTTGGCCTCTTTCTCTGCATATTGTTTCTGACATTCTTCGAACAACTCTACATCCATTTCCATGAACATTCTTCGAACGTTAACGGTCAACCCGTGAACTGCCTGGTTCCAATGATTTTGGATGTTTTTCTCCAATGCTTGGAAAATAATTGGTAATATCACCGTCCGGTTTTGGGCTATTAAGCTTACTATGTGCTCGTTGTTCCACAAAAACAGAGCCCTTTCAGCAACCTGCATATTATATGTCCCTTTAGGAAACAAAATTTGGAAGAACTATTGCTTTTTCCTAAACTAAAATGACCTTTGCAGTACAACACTTCATGAGAAAGTGGCCAGAATTACAAATCCTTCAACCAACCAATAAGGGATCCTTCATTCATTCAGGCTGACAGATTAGAGCCATTCCAGTAAAACACATTTCAAACAAAAAGGTGCAAGTATTTCACAAAGCAACAATGCCCAAAAAAAAATATTCCATAAAAGACGGCACCCCACCCCCCAAACATGCGAATAGTAACAAGACATCTACAGATAATAATGCTGTTTCCTATTTCAAATAGGACCTACATAGGCTGGATAACGTCTTTAATAAAAGTGAGTATTTTGTCTATAAACTCCGGCACCAAAGTCGATAAATATTGAAAATCCTTTGTCCATAACAAAAACTCATTAGACAACAGATAAGTAATAATAGCAAAAAAGAGAACGTAATCACACAACACATTTGTGTTCAAGCACCAATTAGCCCATGTATGCTGCAGATAACATAGTTGGATTAGAAGAACCTAGAAAAACATATGAAAATCATTGGGGAATATTTAGCCTTCAAACAAAATTCATATAGATGCAGTTTCACACGCATAACTCCAATAACTAAACATAGAGAAGATAAAGAAAAGGGAAAAAAAAAATCCAAGTTGTGATAAAAGAAGAGAAGGTAAAATGAGGGTTTAACGAACAAAGGAACAAGCGTTCTGAAGAATACCCCCCAACAAAATAAAAAATAAAAAATTACAGGACTACCAAAAATTACAGAAAATTTTCCGAACCTGAAAATGAGAGCTATTGAGGCAGCGAGCAATCTGTCTAAAAAGAGGAACCATACAGCGTTGGAATTCTGCAGATTGTGTAGCGTCTAGAACTTCTTCAAGTTCTCCAAGAAAGAGAACTTCTTTCTGACAGTTGGTCACAGGCCAGTATTTTAGCAAACCCCTTATAACTGTATCTGCCAGCTTGTAATCTTTCTCAACAAACTGAGTAATACAGTAAGATAGCTGTTGATGATACATTGCCATTGGTTTTGGCTTATGAAGTGGAATAAGTGCCCGGACAAGAAACAACTTATGCTCCTCTTTCATTGGCAAGGCAAAACCATTGATTATACTCCCAAGAATCTCCAAAAGCTCACCAATACCACTGTGCCTTTCAGTTTCGTAGATGAATCGATAAAAAATATTATTAATTGCCTTCCTAATGAAGGGGCGGTGCACCATGAACTTCCCATAAATGCGATGCAGGATCGTTTTCAAATATTCCCTTTCACGAGGATCCTCAGAGTCGAACAAATCCAATAATTTCAATACAAACGAGTGATCAATATACCTCTTGGCGATTTTAGTATCAGTGTCGGAAGAAACGACATATCTCAGGAGAAGCTCGTAGAGAAGCTGCAAATGAGGCCAACAGGGTTCTAAATAAGGATCCTCCTCTTCTGGGTCAGCATTTTCCTGGCCTGTATTTTCATGCGAAGCTGGGGGTAAGCACCGAAAGATATTAATCGAAATCATTCTAATCATCTCTTCTTGACAAGTTTCTGATATCTTTGCTGATCCTGACTGCATATATTCAACCAACTCCATTAGAGTCTGCCGCTTAATCTCCTTCTCTCTGGTATTTTTCATAGTGTCCGTGAAATCAAACTGGAAGCAGCAAATCTGCGCTTTTCTGATAAACAGGTTCTGCCTTTCGGAAAGGGGTACATCACGGAAAGCTGGGAGAGCTTCAAAAGTTCCGGAAGGTGGTGGCATAGCTGCCATGGATGCAACTCCACCAGTACCAGGCCCGGATGTTGCCGGGCCAGCCCGAGAGGCATGGTTTACTACCACATTTGGGGTTGAGACCGGCCCAGAATTTCGAGTCCCGGGCGGTCCATTCCCATAAAGTGAAGGATCATTAGCCTCGGTCTTGGAGGGTTTGCGGCCCCCTCCCTTCATGATTTTCTTCAACATTTCTTCTGAAAGAAACAAACCTTAATTCTACAACTACTGAGATTGCAGTGGAATCCTGAGCTGGAAATCGAAATCAAAGGATGAACGCAGCTTATTTTGGTGCGGAGCCAAATAAGGAGAATGATAGATCAACAGCGAACATGCATGGGAAAAACCTGCCCTAGATTTTTGCAAAACGTAGAGGATTCATCTTTTCCTCTCATCTAAACTTTTGCAGTGTCAGAAATTCGAAAGGAGGCATGGATCTGAAATTAGGGATTCGAGAAGAAACTTTACCGTTTTCAAGCTCAAACGCCGATGAATTTGTCCATTGATGGTTCGAATGGAGACTCATTCAAGTCGGATCACCGGACTACTGGCGAGTTGATCGAGCGGTGACCGTCCCGCGATCAACCCGGTCAGATGGAGAGAAAGAGAGAGAGAGAGAGATTCTGGAGAGACGAAAATGATAAAAGAGATGAAGAGAGAGAGAGAGAGCGATTCGTAGTGGCGGAAGTGGAGGATAATTAAGGGAAAGAGAGCTTAAAACCGGAAATTAAAAAAAAAAAAAAAAAAAAAAAAGAAAAGTAGTTTAATTATTTAATATATCTTTTACTCGATAAATAAAGAAAATAAGATAGTTTTTTATTTTATTTTTAAAAATCACTTTTTTCATACGGGAGTTTATTACTTATCATACACGTGGAGTAAGAGTGAAGACTGGGCAAAAGTAGGTCCACGTAACAAGTCGACGTGGCAAAGGAAACCCAAGACAGATGTTATGTTTATGTTGGGTTGCACAAGTACGGGGAAGAGATCTTGCTTGCGGATAAAATGTCCCCTGCAACTAAAAGATGATTGTTTTATAAACTCTACTACTAACAAACATTACGTGATGTCTTAAAATTGCTTTACATCATCTGCTCAAAAACTAAAATGTGCCTAAAATTGGATAATTACAAAATTGAGAATTTTTTTTTATTGTGTTAGCCAGGTAGGACACCCAGAAGGCAGAAGGCAGAAGGCGAAACATACGACCACATCCACATGTAATAAAATTCAAGCAACTGTGTAACCAATCAGTAGTGGGTAACTGTAACTCACTCTGTTGTCCAATGACAAAACAAGATATTTATATATATATTCATCTCGATCAAACTAAACGTGATACTAAAGAATTTAGGAGCATATCAAAAGTTGGACACAGTGTGAGTTATTAGTCAACTGTTTTTTTTTTTTTGTGTGTGTAAATGAATGGAGTTGAGTTGACCAGACCTCTAACTTTGACCATTCCACAGGTGTTGGAAACAGTCAGTCAAAAGGGCTTTGATGAATTCGGGTTCTGTTCATCATTGGATCCCGCGTATTTGTTTCCATAATTAGTGGTAGAAAAGTACACATACGATTCCTTACTGAATCTGAATCCCATAAATTCATTCAGCCTATTTCAGAGATGCAGTTTAAATGGGGCAAGGTTGACTTAGTCCTCTCCAGGCAAAAAAGAAAAAATAATAAAAAAATAATAAAAAAATAATAACAATAAAATATTAGGAAAATGGAATAGTGGCGTTGTGTGGACGGTGTTCGTTATAAATCAATTCGATTTGATTATGTCAATAGCTATCTATTCTTTAATGAGGAGATAAGGATAAGTCGAGTAGCTTGTGCATATTATGTGTTATGTGTTATGTGTCCTCTCTTTCTCTCCCTCTAAATTATTATCTCACCTTTTTTTTTTCTTGGTCACAATCATGGATTGCAAGCCCACGATACATAAAGGGATTAACAAGCAGGGCTAGCCCCCCTCCATTCACACAAAATATAACCCGACAACGCAAAGAACAAGACCAGACCACTTGGGACTGGAACAACAGAAACACAAATAAAGCCATATCTCTGGCAATCGCAAAAAATCGTCTTGGGTTCGGGTCATAACCCGGCTAAAGAACTTCTCTCACATGAATGTTTGTATATTGTTTTACTTTATGCAGATTCACTGCCATTACCTTATATTAACACGAGCTTTATGGACTGTCGTTGTTATAACGTAAGTTACGTAACTCAGCCTACACCACTTTTTGCATGGAGGTAGAATCAGCGACGCAGACGAATTTTGGCTCCCATAACACAATTTGGTGATGAGTAACCGGGGATTCACTGTCTCTGCCACATCACAATTCTATCGAACTTCCCTTTTGGATGCCGAACTTCCGTTTCGAGCCTCTGTAGTGCTCAGATATCACAAACTTCCGCCTACTGTCTTATCAAGCTACGATGCGTGAATTATTTTCCAAACATAGGCCCCTGCTTAGGCTGTCTACCTTACTTTACATGCCTGTTTCCAGTAGGAAGTAAGTGGTATGTCACAGATTTGCTGCTCTGCGCTGAAATGAGGCGGTCGAACCACAGTTATCAAAAACAATCTAGAGAGAGGAGGGGCTTTAAAATTGTATAGGAGCAATTAAGAAAAAAAAATCACCTAAAGAGACCTCTTGTTCGTCAAAAGGAACATAAACAAAAGCAAGAGATATTCATGTTATGTTTGTCATCCATCTAAAACTGAAGCTAAACCTACATAGTACATAGTACATACCACTCCCTTTACATGAACCCAGATATCAAGTTGTAAACACAGGCCTTGCAATTCAGTATCGGCCGTATCCCCCCCTTCTAGGGCGGTCATAAGGACCAACTCTGTCTCTGAAACCCCCTCTTTCAGAATGGTCCAAACCACCATTACCAAACCTGTCACCACCACCTCTTGGGCCTCTATCCCTACCATAAACAGTCTCTTTTCCATATGCGTTTGAAAATGGTGGTTCTCGATCCATAAACCTATCTCCTCCGCCATTAAAATGGTCTCGCCCAGAAGAGTACCTGTCATTGTTATAGTAATTATCATGGCTTCCATAACAACTTTCCCTATCACCATAACATCCCCCCTCAAAACGACCTTCAAAACGGTCCATTCCAAAACGATCTCTGGGTCCACGGCTACCACCACCTCTTCCTCCACCAAACTGTCTAGAAGAGAAGCGGCCACCATTTCCATCAGCTAAAGGGCATTCCCGAGCAAAATGTCCAGGACGACTGCAGTTGTAACAGTCAGAGCGCCCTGCCGATGACTTATCAAATCCCAAAGTATAGCTGTCCCTACCAGCTGACATGTGGTCCCTTTCATAGTCCGAGATTGGATCTTCACTGCCCATTTTTGACTTTGCCTTGTTGACTGAAATGACACGGCCATCTAACTCCCTACCATCCATATCCCGTATTGCATCTTCCATAGCTCTATGATCTGCATAGGTGACAAATCCAAATCCTCGAGGCCGGCCTGATTCCCTGTCCATTATCACCTGCATGGATTCCAATTCCTTTACTGATAACCAGGCGATTATTGTTCAGTCAATAATGGATGCAAAAATCCATTACGCTTCAAATTCATAGTAAGACTACTAAGAAAATGCTTCTTAAACATAAGGGCAGGCCCTGTACTTCCAAATGTAGATGTGAAAATAACATAATCCAAAGCTAATACTCAAATTTGCATCACAGAGCATAATCATAGAACAAAGTAAGAGAATCAACAAGTTAAGGCTCTCAAAGTTGATCTAATTCAGCTGACATCAACCTTTTTACACTCTTGAGATGCATCATCACGGTAAGAACAAATAAAATTGAAACTGAAAAACTACCAAACGACAAACAATGCCTCTCCCCCACACGGAAAGTTCAATTCAGCTGAAATTGTTTTCGATGACAATTTCCCGGGAAAAATCAAAATACAGGTCTGAGATGAGGACTTACCACACATTCAACGATCTTCCCGTACCGACTAAAAGCATCTTCAAGGTGTCTATCACTTGTATCCCAAGCCAATCCGCCTACAAACAAACGGTTGTCTTCTCTCCCAACCATCTTCTCACAAACAATAGGGGGGAAAAAGGTTCAATTACGATAGATCGTATAAGAATCCAAATAAAGAAAATTGAGAAGATGAAGCAAAATCCGAACACAAGGAAAGAGGAAACTACCACTAGTATTTCTGCTTCTGCTTGATTAGTCGATCTTCCTTTTATTGATCAGCAAGGATTTGAGGTCGGTAGTTTAGAAACCCTAGAATTGATGAAAAAGAGGAAAACGAAAAGGGGTTTGATGACCGTACGTCTATATATAGGAACAGTTCCCTCCTTTCCGCCGTTCCCCCGCCACCGCACGTCACACGTGGCACCTTTTCTCCGATAAAATGTTGACCGTAAATTATTACAATACTAAATTATTTCGGATATTTTCTCTTATTGTTTTGATTTTTATATTTTATGACTTGTAATCTTGTGTAATGCCAGCATAAACCCACAGAATCCAGTTATACTTTATTATGATCCATGGTATCTAAGTACTCAGATTCCAGTCCGACAATAGTGAATAACAAAGTTTCATACAATCTTCGTACATCGAATTAAAAATCGACATGACAAACAACAAAACAACACATCGGAATAAGAAATCTAAATCCCAACATCAACAGGTTGAAAGCCATTCTCAATTGATACCTTCACTGCATCCAGAACGAGCTGCGTCTTCCGACTAATAGTTGGCCAAAATTTCTCCGGTTTCGAGCCATTTCTTTTGATATCACTTACCAAACGAGAAAACTCTTTCACCATGAGCGCTTCTTGAGGTAAATCCGTACTAACCGTATGCTTGCTCCGATCTCCAACCCAAGCGGTCACAGGTTCATTAAACCAAGCTTTGGAAGCAGCAGAGAAGTAGGCTTCATTTTCTTGAAATGGGATAACAAAATCATTCACATGTAAAGTCCCGTTTGTTCCAGTAACTGTTATGTCCATTGTCAAATGTGATAGGAAAGAGCAATGAAAAGTTCCTACTTTTCCATCTTCCCAATAGAGGGTAGACCCACAAGAGAGAATCACCCCTGCTTCGTTTAGAACGGGTTCACGGAAAGCAATCACTGTTTTAGGCAGTTCATAATTTGTAGCCCAGAGAATTGACCTGATACAGTACCATCCGGTATCTCCAAGCACACCTAGAGCATCGAGGTCTGGTTTCACGCGAATATCCTCTTCGAGAAAAACCGGTGGAACAGCGAATGTAAAACAGCTGTGGATCTGTAGATATTCAAAAATGAAAATATAAACGAATAAAACACACTTGTACCAAGGCAAACAAATCTAAAACCAATTCACATCTCTCTCTAAAATTAGTGAGGCCCTGTTCTTGACTGACCATATTTCACCTTAACAGGGAAATTCGTATATGATTAAGTAAAAGGTGCTAAAAAGACTGTATATCATGGCACATTGGCACTTATAAAAGACGAAGTATTGACCAGAAAAAGCAAACTCTTGTACAAGTTATGTTATCTACTTCCTTGAATCATTATGAAAGTGTACAGGCACTAGGAGCCATTTTCAATAAATAATTCTAGTGAAGAAGAACAGAGCTATAAGACTACCTGATTTTATTGCTCAATCTTTTACTAGTTCATGATAACGATGGTGAACTCAAATCCAGAAAATCAAGGAGTAGAGCTAAATAACACGGCAGGCATTATATTGTATACTCTTAGAGCAGCTACTCCAGAGTTTTGATTGAAGAGAAGTAATACTACTTTCAGAAATGAACGCTAATTTGTTAACTATGATAATCATTCCCCTATAAAGAAATCAGGTCCAAAATTTCGGAAAAATAGAACGATGAAAACGATTTGTGATGGTATACCGATTTTATCTGACCAAAGCGTTCGGAATCGGAGAGAAACTCTTTCATCTTAGCAGTGCGAGGATTATGCATCCACATAGTACCGTCCATGAACTGCAGTTCATTGGATTCACAGGCCTCAAAAATGGCGTCAAATTCCTTGACGTTTAGAGCAACTGGCTTCTCGAGAAGCAGGTGCTTCTTCTTCTGCGCTGCGAGGACGGCCCAGCGTATGTGGAGGCTGGTCGGAAGAGGAACGTAGACGGCGTCGACGTTGGGATCGTCGAGGACAGCTTCGTACGAGCCGTAGATTTTGGTTTGGGGTGGTAAACTGAGCTCGGTGGCGAATTTCGAGGCTTTCTCGATCGAACGGCTGCCGATCGCGACCAGCGTGGAGTTAGGAGAGAGACTGATAGCTCGCGATATCTTCCGAGCTATATCGGCTGCGCCGATTACTCCAATTCGTATGGTGGCGTCGGCCATTTCACTGAGAGAGATAGAGGTTGAAGAACGTGCAGGAACTGCACTGGAAGTATCGTCGTTGAATAAAAGATGGACAATGATCCCAAGGTTAGGTGGCGTTTCCGAAACGTCGTTTTCCAACATCATTTATTCTGTCCTTCGGTTTACCATTTAGGGCAAAATTGCCGTTTGGCTGGTAAAGTATAGTTTTATTCGCAATTATTTAATACACATTCTAGTTCTAATTTTATCGTGTATTGACTTTGAGACTATTAATTTTAGAATAAGTTACAATTTACACCCCAGATAATGTATAAATAAACATTAACATCCCAAAAATTTTAAAAATTACTGTAAAATCTAAGTATTTTTTAAAAATATAATAAAATTTCTAAAATAATTTAATAAATTATTAAAAAATATAAATATATTCTTTTAACTTATAATAAAAAAATATTTATTATTTAATCAAAATTATTAATTTATCGATATCTATATCAAACTTATTTTTCATAAACTATTTTTCTTCATTATTTATTTTCTTTTTAATATCAATTAAGAAACCATTTTCAAATTTATTTTCGTTAAAAGATAAATTTGTTCCTATCGATCCCCATTATCATTTTACAAATCATCATAATTCGAGCGGTAAAATTTTACAAAATTAATCTACACATATTCTTGACCAATAAATATTACAATCGAGAGTTCAGTAACTCTTCCCAGTTTCATTTCTGCTTGCTATCTACGATTCCCACTGGTCTGGAATCAGACTCTTTCAATGAAGACAAGGAAGGTTCAGATTCAGCTCCCACCTGTAAAAATATAGCAATTAGCCAACTTTCTTTTACAAGAAGATGAGATTAAAGAATGAAAGGTTTAAGGTTTGAACTATTAGACACCAACCCACTTCGTCCACCTGCCTTCTGTCTAAGATGACAGCCATGATGTTTAAATTTATATATCATCTTAGACCATCATAAATGGAGGAAACTTGAATAGTTAATCCAACAGATACAGTTCATGTCTATCATGAACTCATCGTCGCTATGCAATTTCAATCAAAAGCAGATAATAACTTAAACCGAAAACAAATTCTCATTTAAAAAAAAAAAAAAAAAAACTTTCTTTCCACAAAACTTTCAGAATAACCATGACATGATGTTTAAATCCTATACTTCTGAATTCGTAGAAGAATTTAAAAAGCATCGAATTCACTCACTTTAATGTTCTGTTTGGCTGCAGGTTTAATAGGGCATGCTGGAGGAGCTCTCTCTGGCTTCCTGAATTCCCAACCAAACAGCCCATAAACTTTTCCCTGCAAAAAGATCATCATCATCATCAACAAAGTCTCTTCCTCAGGCTACTGACCAATATTTCTACACCTGCTCATTTCGTTCTAGCAACCAGAAATTGAGTTCTAAACCTTGAGTGGGATAAATTAATTCATGCCCTAAAATCAAATTGAGGGGAAAATAAATTATTATTAACCTACAGAAAAAAGCTTGAAACGAGAGAAGAACAATATGGCAGATATAAAGCGTTTGGATTACCATGATATAATAGAAGAGAAGCGGCAGCAAATTGACGATCGGGACGAGAAAAAGAGGCAAGAGACACGCTATGCAGACCTGACATAGATTCGCAAGTTAGTGGAGATTATCAAAGTGATTAAAAGCATGAGAATGGAAAATTGAAGCATAACAGAAGATCCAAAATTTCAGAAAAAACCACCATTCTTATAATTTCTTGCTGGATTGCGGAAATTGAAAAGGTTTTGCTGATATCTTCTTGCGAAATCCGAAACCCAGAGAAGGTATCTTTTTTTTTTTCCCCCTTCACGAATCGTGGAATACCCTATTAATGGATTGAGTTCTCTAGTATAATATTTTGACCCAAAAAAAAAAAAAAGATAATAATAAAATAATCAATTTATAAGTTAAAGAGTTTATTTTTCTCTAAACGGCCATTAGAGAGAAAATAATTACGCTCAAAATTTAATTATGATAATTAGAATAAAGAAATATATTTTATTATATTTTTTAGAATTTAATAAAATTATGATAAAATTTAATATGTTTGGTTGTATAAAAGAATATTTAAAAAAAAAAAAAAGAATAATACTTCTTTGCCCAAATAGAGAAGCACTCGCGCAAGAGGAAAGAGAAGCACTCATACGCGGCTACATAGCAAGTACAGGGACTCAAAATAACTTACGGGTTCACTTCCTCAATATTACAAGAGCATTGTTTACATACCATACATTCAAATCAGCCGGAGTAAAAATAATTTCTGTTTTAAGTTGTTGCATAAGAGAATATACTTCATTCCGAACCAAGGGGGTAATCTAGACATTTTCACCGACAACGTTCTCTCGACAGGGGATGTTATTACAGCGACAAACAGGTTTACCCGCAGCCTGCCAGCCATTGAAGCCGCGTTCCAGAACCTTTATTTCTTTTATTCCGGTATCTTCCTCCTTGATCTTCTCGAGATAATTGGCAAGTTTCCTCGCACAACTTGGGCCACGAACCTACAAGATCATCAGATTACATCATTGTGGTTCGAAAATATGATTTCACTCTCCTGGTTTTATGAAGTTATATAGGTGGTGGATTCAACTAGCTAAACTTGCTATTTTATGCATACAATATGATTCATATAGAGTGAAAAGGACACATGAAAAGCATGTGGCAATCTCAAAGCAACTTGAAAATGCAGAATTCTTTATTTTTGGTCAAAACCAAGTGCTTCCTTGAGTGCATTTCTTCTGGGCTAATCTACTAATGATCCGCTAGGAAAGTTAATACAACACCATGGAACCTTCATTTTGATGATATCATATGGTTTAAGCTTAAAAGGCAGCTTTTCAGTTATCCAGGATATTATATAAGCTGAAACATATTACACAGCTTTTGAGATCTATTTCATAGTTCCTCAAACTTTGAAAGTCTTGATTCTCTTGAATAATGTTCACCAGTGCTACTCTATCTCCCCCTTTACCCTGTTTTATTAGTCCAAAATCATAATATACTTCCCTCATCAAAGATCACACCATCAAAGAACAATATACATTGTATTAAACTTTTCATTTATCATATATGCCAATATAGATTTTTATCTAGAATGTCCAGAAATCAGATGGTTTGGTCAAATAAGCTACCTTTTCACAAGCCAAATGATACAAAAGTAGACTCATGATTTCAAGGTGATTGATTTCAATGATTGTCTATCTAAATTTGTTAAACATCTAAACTACAGAGACGTGCAATTTGTATACAGCTTAAATCAAGCAAGAGCTCAATTAAAGATAAAGCAATCAAAATTCAAAAGGCGATCGAATAGAAAATGGAAATAGAAAGAAAAGCATCAAAACCTGGCTTAGCGCGCAATGGAACACCACAGTGTCTTTCCCCTTGACTTGTTGAACTAGATTGGAAACTTTATCTGAGAAAGTACTGCTAGCATAGTGCAGAGAACCAGCTATATGGCCATCATAGCTCCTCTCTTCGTCCCTATTAAGAAAGAAGAAGACAATCAGCAAAATACTCTTCAGAACTCAACGCATCGTTAGAGAAAATCAGGCGAATTAAAAGCAAGCAGGAGGCAGTTACCTGACGTCTATGATCGCGATGTTGGGACGGAGCCTGAGGGAAAGAAGCTGAGGACCTGTGATGTAGGAGATGCCCTTCGACATATCTTGCTCAGTTCTCTGATCTCTCTCTCCCCTTCGTCGTTTTTGTTCTTCGATAAAGAAGATGAAATGGCGAGAAGGGAATCATGAGTCATGACTAGCAATGAGACCCACACTGTGTGGTCAGCGGCCCAAAAGTATAGTCAGCCCACTGTGGTAACCAAACGGAACCTAACGTCGACAACCGACGTCAATACGGTAACCGTAAAATGAAATAAAATGATACGAAACGCCGAAACGGCTTTTTTGTACAGAACGAAACGTCAGAGGCAGTCGCGGTTACGTCGCTCTATCGATTTCTTGAACTTAAATCGCCGACGAAAGCATACGTACGAAGAGACTGGAAGTTAGTCAGGGTTGTTCTTTCGCTTGAAAATCTCCGATGGGAGACCGACACCCTCTCTTTCCTGATTACAGTAATGCTGTAATAAGTGATCTTATCTATAATGAAGATATATATGATGCAGCCGAGCAATATCTTAATGAGCTAGATCCAAACCATAGTGGGGACGAAGAAGAAGAAGAGGAAGAGGAAGAGGAAGAGGAGGAAGAAGAAGATGACGAAGAGGAAGAGGAGGAAGAAGAAGATGATGAAGAGGAAACGGAGGAAGAGGCTGAAGAAGAAGACGGAGACGAGGTACGATCGCCCAGGGTTTCGCATACTGGCCCTCCAAGTGCTGTTCAAGCAGGAGAGGGGCCCGAGACGTCGAGGAATTGGGTGGAGGAAGATGGAGACAAGCGGAGAAGAATTGAGGGAGGCGGAGAAGCGTGCTCCTCCAATGGAGTTGGAAGCGGGGAGTGTTCGCAAGGGAGCCAGTGGAACCGGGATGAAATTGACGGCTTGTTTTGCCCTATTTGCATGGAAGCTTGGACCAACAATGGTGATCACCGTATCTGGTGCGATTACTCTCTCTTGTTTTTGCCCTTTTCTTTCCTCTTGGTTTTTTGTTGCATATTCATGGGGCTTCACTGCAATTTTACCCTAATGGTAAAAGAACTTGGTTCTTATCCTGGATGAGGTCGGTATGATCATTCATGTTTTCTGGTGCTGCAAATAAAGTATAGTTCGAGGCTACATAATCAGTAACTACATTACGCGTTCCATACTCTGAATTATATAACTTCACTTGATAAATGCAGTTGCCTTCCTTGTGGACATATATATGGCATGTCATGTATCTGCAAATGGCTTCAACAGCACCGAAGTTCAGGGAAGGTGTGGGATAATATAGAATCTCATGGCTTCATATTCTTGTGGTTAGTAGTATGTCATAATTTCTAACAAACCTTTCGTTCAATTTTAGTGTCCTCAATGTAACAGGAAATGCTCATTGAAGGACGTTAGGAAACTTTTTGCATCTCGAATTGTAGCCATTGACGACGAATCACAAAAGGTCATTTGATATCTTAAAGCTGATTGTTTTCAAATGGTTTACCTTACTGAATGGTTCGTCCTGCTCGTCTACAGAGAATTCTGTCCCTTGAGGCTAAATGTGCTTCTCTGGAGAAGAAGGTCAGAGTTATGAGCATTAAAATATATTTAATTCAATTTTGCGTTCTAGAAATTTAGAAGCTATATCTTTGGAGCAGTTTGCCCCTTTGGATCTAGGTCATGTTTAGTTTTATTATTCTTCGTAGCGCAATGACTGGTGCAAGAAAGAAGCTGAATGGCAGAAGAGAGAGTCTGAGATGTATTTGAAGTTTTGCCAGCTTACAGAGGTATGGTCTTGAACTCTTGGTCATAATTTGACAGATTATAACCAGACAGTATAATTTGAATTTGAATTTCTTTATAAATGACGTCCCATTGTGATGATATTGGCTGTAATGTAATGGATAAGACCGTGTTGCAAGATGATTTTCATGTATTTGCTCTCATCTCTGGACAACTTGCAAATGATCAATGCAAGAAAACTTTGCATTAGTTTAACCTTAAAATCATTTTAATGAGTCGTTTCAAGTTAATAACTCATTTGAAAGTAATTCGAACGCATTCTATTTTCGCAGTTCAAACACAAATTTCGTGCATAATTTGCAAATGATCAATACAAGTAAAGTGTGCATTAGTTTAAACTTATAATCATTTCAACGAGTTATTTCAAGTCAATAATGCATTTGAAAGCAATTCGAACGAATTCTATTTTCGCACTTCAAACACAAGTTTTGTGCATAACTTGCAAATGATCAATGCAAGTAAAGTGTTCATTAGTTTAACCTTATAATGCACATGGTTGAACCAAGTTAAAATGGCTGGAGACAAAGTACGCTTGATTTTCTAGGAAATTTACTTTCTCTATGCACATTTTTCATGTAGAGAACAACACATTTGGAGTGTTTATTGGAAGAAAGTCAGAGAAAAGTGTCTAGGCTGGTCAATACTGTCGGAGGCTTTGAAGGAAGATCTATGTCTGGTAGTCATATCTTAAGTTATTTTCCTTATGAAAACGTTCTTACCTTTGTAGTGAGTGATAAATGGATATTAAGCATTTGTACACTCATGCTCCTCACATGCAATTAGGTGCTTCAACATTACTAAACCTTTTTTAAACATTTTTGTAGCACAACATAGGATCTCATCAGATTGAAAACAGAGAAAAATGGAACCTAAAGGATTAGCATATGACCAAGTTATGTTATCACTTAAGGAAAATTTTTAGGTTGTAAGGAATTTACCAAATAATGCACATCAGGCATTCGAACACAAACAATTAAAGAATGGGCTGTCAAGACTAGTGAGGAATGATATTTTAGCCTGCCGTACTGAAGTTGTGAGCAAGCGAGCAAGGGACACACCTCACCATTACCTTTCCAGCTAAGTTTAATTCAGGATCTTTAATTGAATTGCCAATAAGTTAACATCCTGCTGATGTGTCTTGCAGAACATAATTTTGGCAGAAATTTTCACGTGCAAGGGTCTTTTCATGGTTTCAAATTGGAGGTACCCTTGACATTATGGTTTTCACTATTTTCTTACGTCTCTATACATCCATCTATTTTTGTGTTTCACAAGAATTCATTTTCCCTCTGTTTTCAAGTCTATCTTGCTAACCTAATGTGATTGTTTCTTTTATTGTTCTAGAAAGAGTTGCAGGTGGATGGTGCCGCTTTATTTGATGTGGATGTTTCAAGCCAAGTTCTTTTAGTTGCTCGAAGGCAGTCTGGAATTTGTGGAACTCATTTAATTACCAAGGTAAGTTTCTGCTCTTTCAAATTAATCTGGCTTTGGAGCATTTTCTTCTTGAAAATAGTCCTCTAATTTTTTTTTCTTTCCAAACTATTTCACAGATTAGCTTAATGTCTCCCTATGAAAGGGAAGATATCTTACTTCCTTCTACTACAAATGCAATCAGGGACTTGCATATATCACCTTCTAATAACCTTGCACTTTTTGCTTCAATAGGGAAGAAATTAACAGCTCTCAGGTGCTCCGTCACTTTTAAGGGTTTATTTTTTTTCCTTTTCACCCTCTTAACTCAGTTGTTCTATCTGCTACAGTATGGAAAACAAAAGTATAGTCCTCTCCTACGATTTACCAGTATGTAACTCAAACTTCTTTGCATTATGCTACTTCTAGAAGAATTATTTATTTTAATTTTGACTACTAACAAATTTTATATATGTGAATTTAGATATATAGAACATTTTTTGGATTTATGGTTATTGGAAGGTGTGTAGCTGAGTGATGTATATGCCTATTATGCTTATGTTTACCAGCGAATGGAATAAATACACATATTTAACAAAGTAGAAATCCAATAGTCAGGAAAAGAATGCTTGAAGTAGGGAAGCATTTTCTTCTTTTGTTTGTTTCACTCATCTACTCTGCCAAATGTTCTACTGTCTTATTCTTAGTTATTTCCTTTCCTAAGCATTATAGAAATCTAGTTTTGTTGAGTTTTCCACAAGGTTTCTCCATGTTGACCCACACATGTACTTCCAGGATGCTGCATGGTCATGTTCATGGGATCTTACCAGTCCGCACCATGTATATGCTGGTCTAAAGGTTAGTCCCTCTGGTAATCTTTCTGTATCTTGAAAATTGAGCGTATGCAAGTGTATATTACCTCATAGGTTTTTTTATCTTGTAGAATGGCTTTCTTTTGGTGTTTGATACACGCCAAACTGTAGGTCCCTTGAAAACCCTGAGAGGTCTGACAAGTCACCCAGTTCATACATTACACTCTCTTTTAGATAATTCGGATCTTCCTAGTGGTGCCAAACGTGTTCTATCTGCTTCTGCATCTGGCCTATGTCAGTGGGACGTTGATTCTGCTGAAGAAGGGTGGGTAATGTTTCTATCTGTATCTGGTTGAGCGAGTGTTGTATGCCTCTTTTAGTAATTTAAAGTCGCAAAGCTTTGCTGCTGTTTTGACTTGTGAGTGACCGGGCTAAAAATATATCTATTTATCTATCTGCACAACTTCAAAATAACTTATCTTATTGCAAGTGCCATTAATCTTCTTATTTGTGAGTAAAACATGGACACCTTTCTTGCTTTTTATGTACTTTTTCTCTATAACTGATGCCCCATCCTTTGTAAGAAGAATTTGTTACTGCTTTATAATGGGCTCTTCTAACTATAATCAATTCAATTCTTGAAGGCCGCATCTCATTCCTGAAACAGAGAATCAAGGAGTCTGTATATCCCTTGCATGTTGTCCTGGCAGCAATGACATTGTTGCTTCATATCGTCCTAAAGTTGGAATGTTAAATGAGATGACCTTTTCCCAGCCTCCACTTACTGCTCGAGCTGCTATTGGGCAAGGTGTAGATGGGTCCCATGTTTTCTTCAAGAGAACAGGAAAATGTTTGCAAAAGTTAGGTTCTACATCTGCCATTGTAGATGGTATTCGACTTCCAAAGTCTACAATTATAGACACACTGGCTAACAATAGACTGTTTGCATCTGGGAATAATGTATTGGATGAACTGGTCTTGCAAGAGCTGCCTTCTTTTACAGCGCTTCAGTGTCTTAAATTACAGAAACACCCTGTTCGTGACGTGAAGTACACATCTGCCTCCAGTCAAGGTCTACTTAGCTGTATAACTGGAGATGTGTTGCAACTTTTTAGTACAACATTTTAGTACCATGCTTTTGTGAGACGGTAAGCTTATTATATGACTTTGCTCATTGCTTTTATTCAATTTAATGTTTATGCATGGACGCAAATTGAGTCCTTGAATTCTAGCCACATTACTCTGTGCTAGGCCTTAATTCAAAGGATGTCATAACATATAGCGGCCATGGAATAAATTATAGTATCTGATATTTTCCAATTTCTCATTCATCTGTAGCTTTTGCATGCTAAAGGAAACAAAGTTAGAGCGTAGACTGCTTATGGAGTGAGAGTTGTGAGTGACATGAAATAGTAATATAGATTATTGATCTTCTCTTGCATTGCTGAATGTTAATGCAGGTTTATGATTTTCATAAAAGGTTATCATATCAGATGATGTTCTTGTCTCTGTTTGTGATCTGCCCGTCTCTCTTAAATGGTATGAGTATTTCCATAATCTTTTGCCTGCTCTGTTCAGTATTACAGGACTAGTAGATAGGGTTAACATCATCTTCTCAGCTAGTAGCTTGTTACAATATCATGTAGATGAAAATGGCTTGGAAGATATTTATGCAATAAGTTAAAATGAATGGTAGAAATCCCTTTTTGTGCGATATTTTCTTTTTAAGTTGCTGCATTCAAGGAACCATAGTAACTATCAAATGGTTTGAATCAAGAACCATCCACCATATAAAGTGTAATTTATTGTGCACTAGTATGTGAGCCTAGGAGCTTGAACTTGACAGGAGAGATGAACCAACTAAGTCAGGTGCATCTGGTTTTTATGTACATGCCTAGATTCTTAGACAGAATTTTACGCACTGGATAGTGTATTTTTTGTACTTGATTGTCATTGAAAACAAGAGAAGCGAGGTTTGATAAATTTGAATGTTGGTTAAAGCTCAAAATGACCATTAGCAGAAATGAAGTATTTTTATCTTCAAGCATACTGTGGGGCCTGGTAATATTCCAATCGATTCTGATTGGAACCTGGAGTATCCATCCGTGACAAAAACTTAGAGCCGGTTTGTGTTTATCGGGACCCATTTACCGTTTCTAGCTTCCAAATGTGTTGATTGCATGTACTATTTGTGTAGATGACATGAATTTTATGGTGGGCTTATTATCATCATTCCCTGTAAAGGCAATTGCCAGAAAGCAAAATATCATCAGACACTTACGGTTCCTGACAGAATAAGGTTTCGGGTTGGCATGTTGGGTATTCATTCAATTCACAAAAAGTGTTGTGATCCAACTTTCACAGAAATGGGTTCTTGTAGAGCTTTTTTTTTGGCCCAGAATTATTGTCATATATATATATGTGTGTGTGTCATAATACGTTAAGCTTCTGTGAAATTATTTCTACTTTATTTCTAGAAAATAATGGCCTGTTATTCCTTTTTCTCAATTGTATTATGCTTGCTCATAAAAAAATTCCGAAAGAAAAGGGATGAAATAGGAAGTATATCATGATCAGCTTGTCTGGTTTTCAAGAAGAAGATATGGATCTGGTTGGACACCATTATCATTGTCTGCACACTAAATTGGAAAGCTATCCTCGAACGACCCCGTTTTGTTTCGTATAAAATGAATTCTATGGGGTTGCTGAATTGCTGTTATGTGTACATAGAGCTATTGTTATCACCAAAATAATAAATAATAAAAAATAAAATCCAATCACAATCGACGGATTAAGGAAGAAATAAACGTGCGTTTATGATGTCCCCATGGGATTGGATGGATCTTCTCTCCAGTTCCTTCCTTGCTGGATTGGAGGGAGATATAAGATTTATATTTCTTGTATAAAAAATTTTTGAAAGTACATTTATTTTTTTCAATATAAATGTAAATATTACTAATTAAATTAGTTTAAAATTATAATATCTTTTATAGTTTGAATAATTAGTAAGCACCCTTTATTTTAAAATAAATAAATAAAGCCTACATTCTATCAAAATAACATAAATTATTATTTTTACCCAATTTACTAATTTAATCCAACCCAAATATTAATCTCCATTCTATCAAATGGGGAAAAATGTCTTCTTTTTCTCCATTTCTCTTCTCTTATTGTTCAAATATGAAAGAATATAAATCTAATTCAATCTTTAATTTCAAAATTCAGCCTTAAATCTCAAAATCCAAACCGTTAATTGCAATCCCACATCCGTTCATTATCAATCCCTTATTAACTTTGAAATTTGTGAGTTAGGGTTTGTGAGGGATTGATAATGAATAAATTGGGGGTTTAATTTGGGGTTTGAATTATGAAATTTGAGGTTAAATATGAGATTTGAGATTGAAAATGGTTTTTTTTTCCTTTCATGGGTGAAGAATAAGAGAAGAAGATAAAGTAGAGACGAGAAAAAGGAGAAAAAAAAAATAATTTTCTTTCTTTATTTCTCTCTTTATATGGAAATCGGATTTTAGGTAAATATTTGGGTCAGGAAAATGAGTAACTTTTTTACATAATGGAGGCTTTAATCTTTTTTTTTTTTTTTTAATGGAGAGCATATCATAATTATTCAAACTATTATGGGTTATTTTTATTTTAAACTAGTTTGGTGGCTAAATCTTCATTTTCCCTTAATTAGATTATGACATGAAAAAAAGAAACAAATAAAAAAGAGGTATTTGAAATTAAAGTTCCAAACTTTGGTACCTCTCATTTGGGATTGTTTGACCCCACCAACTGTATCCATATGGTAGTTTAGTGCCCTAAATGGGGTACAACAAAATCTAAGAAGCAAGAATTTAGTGGCCAGATTCAGCACATAATCAATCATATAAAGCACGTAAATGATACATTAAAATCATAGGAATCTTTACTTTTATTGGAAAATGAAGTTTTTTTTTTTTTTTTTTTTGGCCAAACATGGAAATGTGTCCCCCCAATAATTGTTTTTCAACAAAACCACGACATGGTACCACATCCATAATTGTATACGTGCACCGAAAAACCCAACAACAAAAATGATACATTTTTTGGTTTTCCTTTTTAGCTTTCCCTATTAATTTATTTTAATCTTTCACATGACTTATATAACCCCAACTTCTTTGTAAATTAGAAATCAGCCCACAACAAATGAAATAGTTATTAGTACATTCTTTTTTCTTTTTTTTTTCACCATCTTGTTTTACTCCCTCCCCCTCTCTTTATTTTCAATGCCAGCATTCAGGGGTTAGAGAATGATCCCTCTTAGAATCCCAGCAATAGTTATAAACCATATGGTGGGATTGAACCCATCTCATGACGCTATTTTGCCGTGGATTCAAACCACCGGAACTGAACGGTGAAGCCGAAACGGGACGGCAATGAGGAGACGAATAGGCAGAACAACCACTTGCTTTGAAATCTTTGTACTTAGCTACAAATGGTTGGTATCTATAATCAGCCCTATATTTGCCATCTTCTGTTGCCCATGATGAGGCATCCCATATTGAACCATAAAGCCACATTGGCCTTAATGGAAAAGTCGCATCACTCTTTCTTGGGTACCTCCTTATGGGTATGTCATCCACTAAGAATCTGAAAATTTTACCATTTAAGGAAATACCATTAAGAATATTTGAATCACTATTAACACAATTACAAATCTAAATAAACTACCGGGTTTAGAGAATCTACATTTCTATTCAAACGCTGATCCGAACACATCAAATTAGGAACTTACGTGATCTCATTCGGACGCCAAAGAATTGCATAGTGATGGAAATCTTGTGTGGGATCGAACCAAAGGTGAAACTTCATCTCTCTGCCTATAATCTTACCGTCACCACTTCCTCTAATGTAAACATTAGTTTGTAAAGTATAAGGTTTCCCAAATGTGGTACCAAGAAACTCTATGTCCACTTCATCATGGTATCCAGGATGAGCTTCACTATTAGAAAGCTGAAAAAATCAATCAAAAAGATAAATATAAGTGTTATTGGATACACTCCTAGAGACATGTTTAGATAAGTTTTTGGAACTGCTGATTACTTAACAATGTAGTCATGATCGTCTCACTCACATAGAAAGCCGTTATAACTCCAGCAGTATAGCCTGGCTGCAATTTAATTGAGGCACCGAAGTAGCCAGATCGAAACGGCCGGACCGATTTGAACCCGCTTCCTGCTTTGCAAAATTATCAGGAGGTAAGGAAAAACAAAACAAAACAAAATGGGGTAAAGAATATGAAGTGCTAGTTCAAAAAGGGAAGTGCAGTTAAACCTGAGGTCCTATCAAGCCAAATTGTTAGTGCATTTTGGTCAAAACTCTGATGCTGAGGACCCCAAAGGTTCCTAAAACCTTCATAAAAGCTCATAGACCTGAATTTAGAGCTTGGCCAGTATCCAGGTGATGGTGGCCATTGGGTATTTATGCTTTTTGCATGCGCTAAAACAGTGAGTAAGAGAAAGAGAAGAAGACCCATCAAAGCAAAATTCAATGGAGAAAAGCTGTAGAGCGATTAATAGCAGAGCAGGGGGTAGCTAAAACACACTAAGAGTAGTGGCAATACACTATACTACATTGTGGCTTGTGAGAGACATAAATACCAAAAACAATAAACAAATAAATTGAGTAGTGGGTCCCATAAGATGGTACTGTCGTTTTAACATCATGTACCGTTCGTTCATTCAAATCTAGAATGGTGTTCATCTTTGCTATTTGTTCATAAACTGAATTCTGAGTAAGGCCTATTTGCTCTTAGAATAGTGTTTCCGTTTGAAAAATGACAGTCGGGCAACCTTTGATACATTATATCCGTAGTCTCACAAATGAAACTCTGTTAAATATACATATCGTTTATCAAATTACAGGAAAAATACATAATTCAGATGCAAAAATTTATCGTCAAACTTACATCCATTTTTATCAAACGCTAAAGCCTCGACTAGAAAGTAAGACCAGGGAAAAATGACTGCACTGTGTAAGGATGATAGTACTAATCTACTAGACCATTTATATTTCATTTCCAGATAACCAACTGCTTCCTTCATTTTCTCATATGAGCAATAAAATGTAAAGTTTCCTTCCCTAAAAAAAAATATGTTGTTTTCTTCCTCTCTGAATTCTAGTACGATGATACTCTCTCTCTCTCTCTACCAATAGCCAGATCCATGATTTCCCCTCATTGATGGGAGAGAGATGAAAAATGGGTGAGATTCCAAAATGGTCAGATCTCATGAAATCATCATTGTCAAGTGTGATCAGAATTATGTGCAAAGTAGTGAACGTTAGATTTACAAACCATCATACAAAATTTATGGATGAATTTTTCAAAAAAAAGAAAAAAAGAGGAAGTAGGGAACATTTAACTTGTTTTTGACAGCCAATGAATTTGATCGAAGTGGGTAGTCACGTGAAGGAATCTAATTAAAAAGGCGGGACCTACTACATGTCTTTGATTTCTGATCTGACTTTGTATGTAGTTTTATCGATTTGACTTTAAGGCCATTCTATGAGGCAATTAATCAAACAGTTTGAAGGCGTGATCTGATTACATCCCTCATATAATTCACAAGTTGCTTTTAAAAATAAAGAAATACTCTGTTTCCTTGTAGTAAATAAGTAATAATTAATGACAAAATAATAAATATACACGTACAAGTCCAGATCATTATGAACTTCTTGGGGTATTGAGAGTGTATTGAATGGTGCTGAATTATATGATATTTATAGGGTTGTATAAATTGGATTATCTATTGTAATTCAATAGTTTTAGGCGAGCCATGACATTCATGAATGAATTATATGTAAAAAAATATGCATATCATTATGTTTAAGTTAGTTATCCACGTATTTTTTTATTTTATTTATTTTTCTCGTTTTTTTTTATACCTCTTTTTTATTTATACACTTTCGAAACTTCATTTTACCTTTAATTAACGAACCTATTCGAGCTCACGAACACGTTGAAAGTCACGAACTCATTTTCTTTCGAAAACAAATCTACTGTATTTTGAAAACTCCTAATGACTTGAACTAGTAGGAAAAATAAAATTATCAAAATATGAGATATCGATATAAGATGCACATACTAACATATGAAAAACCTTTCGACCCTTCGACTCTTCGAAGGGACACTAATTATATGAGTCACAAGACGTCGGTCAGAGATATCATTCGACCTTTTGACCCATCATCTCACATGTAACTCTAAGTTACTCTAAAAATTAAAGAGCTCTTTCCAGGTTTCGACCTGTATAGTAATTCTAAGGGTCGAAAGGTTCTTCATAGATCGAAACCCTTGAAAATGTAGAGTAACTCTAAGAATTAACTCTAAGGGACGAATGAACTTTTATAGGTCGAAACCCTTCGACCTGTCATCTCATATATAACTATTAGTTATTATAAAGATCGAATAACCCTTTACAGGTTGAGACCTTTCGATTGTATAGTAATTCTACAGGTCAAGGGGGCCCAACTTGTGAAAGGTTCTTCGACTTTTAGAGTAATTTCGAATTATATGTAAGATGACGAGTCGACAGGTTTACAAGATGAAAGGTCGAAGAGAATCGAAAGGTCAAAGGGTTAAAGTGTCTTTCACATATCGGTTTGTGCATCTCATATGTCAAAAATTTCATATTTTATACTAGTTCGTGCTATCATAAAATTTTAAAATACATTGAGTTTGTTTTCAAAAGAATATAAATTCATAACTTTTAATAAATTTGTAAGCTTGAATGTATTTATTAATAAAAAGTAAAATGAAGTTAAAAAAAATATAATAACAGAAAATGAGTATAAAAGGAAAAAAAAAAAAAAAACGAATCACCGAATTAAATGTGATAGTCAAATATTTTTAAATTAATTTCATTTATGAATGACTTGGCTTATCCAGAACCTTTGAATTATATAAGACAATCCGGATTATAAGGAGTAAGGACCATTCAATCCACTCCCGAACTTCTTATACGCTTATATTTATAGAGAGGAAAATAAAAATAAAAATAAAAATAAATTGCACTATTGTGTCGGCCAAGAGAAGTAGTCGAGGTAGGGAAAAACGTACGAAGAAGGTAATAAAAATCACTGACAGCTTTTTACACAGACCTTGTTCGGGCAGTGGCTGTCCTTTTCAGACAACCCCATTTTGATTAAACATATATATATATATATTTTTTTTTTTTTTTATTTTTTTTTTTTGTTTTCTTAATATTTTAAAGATTGGTTGTGAGCTGTGACATAATGTCATAAACCATTTTAAACTGTCACTTTCATTATAAAGTTACAGCTTACTACATCATTAACAAATACATTGGAGTATAATTATAGGTCTCAAAAAACATGGTAATCAATTCAGAAACAATATTGCCTTTACAGGGCAAGGGGCTTTGGGGTCATGGGGTGTGGTCAAATTCAGATAGGGCCCACCACTAGATTGCGTCAATCCAAAATCGAACGGTGATTGATCCTGTCGGACATGGAAATGCAGACACGCAACTCATATCATAATGCTTGATGATGGGAAGAAGATGGCATATCATGTGATGTATGTATGCATTCATGCATTTATTATTGGATGCCTAAAAATTGATAAATCTTACAGATGACAAAACACATTAAAAGCCCTTTGAAAATTTGATCGAAGACGGAGTGGATGTGAATTCCAACAAAAGGAAGGTTGTCTCACCGACACTTCAATTTCATCTTTTATTTATTTATTTTATTTTATTTTATTATTTATTTTAATATTTAAAAAGAAGAAAAAAAGAATTATTGGGTTGGAGTGATTTTGATGGGTCTGGGTTTTGTGTTCATTCATTAACTTGGATCATGCAATTGGGCCTCTATTTTCAAGCCATACAAAAGCCCAAAAGCGTCATCCATAGAAAGGAATAGTTATTTTAATCTCTTTAGATGTTCTTTGATTCCATTACTTAAAAGTAGTAAGCTTGTAGAATTTTGAGTATGCGTTGTTTGGAAGGCAATGGTTGTCCGTCCCGGTAAAAATGGAACGCAATAGTAGAAATTCAGATCCGGTCGAAACTCATTCCTCAAAGGAAATCAAATAACTCCGGCCATGAGAAGAATCCTATCGAGAAAGACGGCTTCGTCAACCACGGTAATTTGTACACCTCTTTCTCAAATATCAAGTTTGTTTGATTAACTCTTAAAATTTTTTATGATGAAATAGTAAGTCTCAAAACATGTAAATGATTCAAGGCGAGAAAGCTTGGCATGAAGAGGAGAAGAGAATGGGTGGGTGATCATCATTCTCAACAACCATTAAAACCGATTTTAAGGTAACATATTAGGATCTTCTTTTGACTACAGATCCTTTTCAGGAGCCTATATCCTTAGTAGCCGTAAGTACTCTTAATTAACCGGTTTTTTGGGTCTATTTTCCACGTTAATGATGTTGGTTAGCGTTGTTAATACATCTTTAATGGTTAATCAATTTTGCAGGAGATGGTGGATTTTCTGGTCGATATCTGGTCTTATGAAGAAGGCCTCTACGACTGATTAGGTGAATTCGGTCTGTGTCTCGTTTCGGATTTTCTTCGACGACATTGATTTCAAGTGATGGGGATGTTAATTCGATCGTTAATTGTGATATAACAAATTGTTGACATTCCTATATGAACATGACTGATTCAAACTCTCTTCATAATTAAATGCATTATTTATAATTAAGAATATTAAGAATTAAAAATATATATATCAAATCAAAATTATGATGTAATATGTACACCTGGCACTCGGGGATTGGGTGCAAATATCTCTGACCAAGAATGAAAATCAGAATCATCCAGCAGACGAAGAAGAAAGCGAGAGGGAAAAAAGAGAGCGAAAATAAAAGAAATACACGAGGGTATATACAGCGCCGTTCGCATCACATCCAATTCTCTCATTTCTGTGATACACAACTTGTGGCATTCGAATCACACGTCTGCTCAAGGATTCTTCGTTATCTTCCTTCCGTGTTTGGTTTCCGAGAAAGTGAGACGAATTATTTTATTTTATTTTATTTTATTTTATTTATTTATTTATTTATTTAAAGAGATTTCGTTACGGAATAGAATCTCGAATAACTTTTTTTTCTGCTCATCTCTTTCATTCAAGCTTTGCGTCACGACTGCTAGTGCTCCACCGAGAGGTACTTTAATTAATTAATATTTATTTATTTTCTCCCTTAGCAGAGATTAGCTGAATCCTCTCAGATTTTGATAATCCGAAGCCATTTGCGTATCAGGTTAGATGGAGATCGTTAAAGCGATTCAAGAGTGTGAGGATCGGAGACTCAAGACCAAGTACGACAACGCCATCTATGTTATTCAGAGAGCTCTGACTTTATATTCGTAAGTTTTGTTTCCTTCTTTTTTCGAGTCTTTCTAGGCGTATTTTCTGGATAGATAGGATCTTCTTCTTCCACCTTACCTTTTGTTGTTTCCTCCAAAATGTTGATTTCACTTCAATTCGATTGCCTTTAAATTTGGTTGATGTGTGAGATTTCCTTTGCTGGTTCGTAGTTTGGTCTGCTTTGAATTGTGCCTTTGTTGTATTTCACCAAATAAGTCAGTGAATTCACAAGAAGTATTTCATCATCATGATACTTTAAGATGATTACTGAAGAAATTTTTCCTCGACAGTATTGAAGAGGTTGCCTTCAGCTTCAATGGAGGAAAGGATTCAACCGTAAGCTTTCTTATGTGAGCTCCCAGTGTTCCAATGATATTCTGTCGTGTCATTAATAATGACAGTGAATTTGGATGTGTAGGTTTTACTTCACTTACTTAGGGCTGGTTGGTTTTTGCATAATCGGGAGCAAGATTGTGTCGAGGATAAAAAATATTTTCCAGTTCGAACAATATACTTTGAGAGCTCGTCTGCTTTCCCTGAAATCAATTCTTTCACCTACGATACAGCTGCTAAGTAAGATGAACTCAATTCTTTGTCAGTATTAACATCATCTCTAGGATATGGTGTTACATTGTTGGTTTTCCTATATTGTAATTGTGTATAAACTTCGACTTTTAGGCCTAGGGGTCTCCTTGTTAATTCATTTTTAATATCTCTTGCAGCTATGGTGTACAAATGGATATCATACGCTTAGATTTTAAGTCTGGTTTGGAGGCCTTACTAAAGGCTAAACCAATCAGAGCAATCTTCCTTGGTGTTCGAATTGGAGATCCTACTGCGGTATTTTTGAACCACTATATTAGAAAGACAACTATATCTTAGATGCTTTTCATCCTAGTGATTGCTATAAAACCTGTGATACCCTTCTGAAAATCAAAAGTTGTGTATCTTGTTCTTTTTTTAGTATATATTTCAATCTTACAGGTTGGCCAAGAACAGTTCTCTCCTAGTTCACCAGGATGGCCAGCATTTATGAGAGTGAATCCTATTCTGGATTGGTCATACAGGTCTCCCAAAATAATATGCTCCCTTCCTGGCTAGTTTTTCTTTCATAATTAGGAAGTGCTATGAGAGCTATTACACTTGAGTTGATTTATCAGCTATGATTCTGTGTATTTCCACATGATTATAACCAAGGAAATAATAAGGTCTAATTTATTTATTATTATCTTTTCCCACATGCTTTTGTCTTTTGCAGGGACGTATGGGCCTTCCTTTTAACTTGCAAGGTCCAGTACTGCAGTCTTTATGATAAAGGGTAAAATGCTAATTTTAATCTACCCGAGGTGTTGGAATTCGTTAGGCTGTACTGTGAAGTCTATATTACCTTTTAACAGTAACATGATGAAGTGGAACTTTGTTTCTCCTTTAGGAATATTTCAAAAACTAATCTGGTTTCTTCTGTTTTCATTATCCCAGATATACTTCAATCGGGAGTATACATGACACCGTTCCAAATTCGCTATTGTGCAATGCTAATTCGTCTGGAAGCAAGGAAAATTTTAGACCAGCTTACTTGCTTTCAGATGGAAGATTAGAGAGAGCAGGGAGAGTGAAAAAGCTTTCTCCTTCGACATATGGTAATTCTACGGCTATTAGCAATGGGGTGAGTAGTGTGGCTTTGCAGAAAAACGGGATGCTCACAGCTTCAGTCATTGCTGTTGGGGATGAGATTCTGTAAGTCCTTGTTTCTTTTATTTTCTTCGTGGCCCACAATCCTTGTGCTTGTACTCTTTAACTTTGGATTTTTATGTAGCCCTTCATTTCTATTCTTCTCTTCACCATTGTTGCTTAAGTCTATTGTTCTCTTTTATCTGTTCCATAGCTCAGGTCTAGCACTGTAGACGATCGATTGGGACACTTCTTGCAAAAAAATCTCCATTCTATTGGTTGGTCTGTATCACATAGTGCTGTAGTCCGTAATGATGTATGTTTCCTCATAAAAGTAGTTTAAGTTACAGATTTCCAGTTTTTCCTTTTATTTACCTGTTTATACTGAAATTGGACTCAAGTCTGAATTTGGAACAACTGTATCTTAAGGTTTCACGGTCATCTCTTTATGCATTAACAGATAGATTCTGTGGCTGAAGAAGTTGATGAACGAAGGTCAAGAAATGATATGGTAAATCTCTCAAAACTGTAAGTTAGTTAGTGCTCATTAAATAAATAGTTTTGTAGCTTATACTCGACTGAATTTCGCAGGTATTTGTTTATGGAGGGGTAGGTCCATTGCATTCAGATGTAACTTTAGGAGGCATTGCAAAAGCTTTTGGAGTCCGGCTGGTATGTTGTTTTTCTTCATGTATCACCAAGCTAATTTAATCACTCTTTCATGGGTCATCATATCTGGTTCTTCCACATCTCTTCTTGTAATTTTTAGTCTCTTAGTGTTCTTGGATGTACAAATTTTGCATTAGGCAATGCACTTTTCTTTTAATGACTGGTATATTGCTTATTGCTGCTAAAAAGTATATCCGTTGTGATGCATTTAAAAGCTGTCGGTTATCTGTATTCATAACAGGCTCCAGATGAAGAATTCGAAGAATATCTCAGGCACCTTATAGGGGAACATTGCACTGGTGATCGGAATGAGGTGATCTTATTAAGCAATGTTGAGATGATCCTAGCCATCAAATAGTTGTCAAGGAACCAGAGAACCGATCACCCTCTGTTTTTTCTTTTTCAGATGGCTCAGTTGCCTGAAGGGATTACTGAATTATTGCATCATGAAGGGTTACCTGTGCCTCTGGTAAGGTTTCTTGTGATCTTTCATGTGATGTTGAAGTGCTATTTTGAAACTGTTGTAGTATATTAATGCTTCTTGGTGTGCAATATATATTTTCTTGCAGATCAAGTGTCAAAACGTTATCATTCTTACAGCAACAAATGAACTGGAACTGAACCAGCAGTGGGACTGCTTGATTGAATTAGCAAGATTAACTGGGCTATTTGCTTTGATGGAACCATATGTAACAAGGCTCTTAGCCACAAAATTTTCAGATGTACGTGTTTTGGTTTATTATAGTCTGCACTCTAGGTTGGACATTTATTAGAGGTCTGAACTTCTAGCTATTACCCATCGGATTGGTTATGTCATCTCATCTCCTTGTGTTTTTGATAAATGCAGGTAGAAATTGCGCAGTCTCTATCAAAACTGTGTCTTGAATTCCCCGATGTTCACATTGGTAAGAGTCTTGTTAAAATGGTTTAAAACTTCTGTTTTGTCATTCTAACTACTTTCTTTCTCTTTGAATTGTCCAGGGTGTTACAGAGAATCCAGAGTCGGACCGAATATCATCAGTTTTAAAGGAAAGGTAGATACTAAGATAAATAAAACTCAGACGCACTTACAAAAGCAAGAAATTAGTCATTATGATCTAGATTTTAACTCTTCCGAGAATAATCTATCGTTTTCACAAATTTGGCTTCACAGGATGAGTCGAGAATTAAATTAGCAGCGGAAGCATTGTGCAAGAAGTTTCGTCCAGGGGCATTCTCGGAAATCAGCTTTTAACTTACAAATCTGCATCGGTAGATAGACCGAGTCTTGATTACAGGGGCCGAGAAAGTATCCTCTATTTTGTTACATGGAGCAACAAAAAGGTAATGGAGAGACAGAGAAAAGAACTACGAAAAAAAAAAAAGGGCATGCTTGAAAAGAGCCATGCGAGAGATGCCTTTCAATTAGGAAGATAAAGGATCAACAGGGTAGGTCTTAAATATAATATAATAACATGTACCATTTCTTGAGCTGGAAGCAAAGAACTCTCTATAGCGCTTTAACACATACATGGCTGTGGTGGTTTCTTATTTTTATTTTTATTATCCAAATTATTTAAATAAGTGACTCCTTTTATCCCCATATATGGCCCCTCCTCTTGTTCAAATTATCGGTTTGGTTCGACGGAAAGTGCTTCCGATAGGCAGTTAGTTCTCTTGCTAGAGTTTCCATTAGAATCTTCCTTCTCACACGACGAAGTTCATACTTACACAGCTATAATATAAAACAAAGCAAAAACACAAAGCGGCAATGCAAATCCTGAGATTCTCAGGCTTTCTGATGGATTCTAGAACAATGCTTCGAATTCCCAGTATATGCAATGATTCTCTTCGATTGATAGTTTTTACTGCTCAACCCGGTGACAGATTACTGTAAATATTAATTTTATATTATTATATTATGCATATCAATTTTATATATAATTAATATGAGTGGATTACATGTGATTAATATGAATCGGTCGGGTTGAGCTGAACTTGCTACAATCATACTCCGTCATTTTCACCAGAAAGCGAGCCATAAGAGGCCTCAAAATCTTATCCCTCAAGAAATTAATGACGATTCCATCACTATGCTGTACAAATTCGACCAACATAAGCTCCAGTAATCAGCTTAATACTTCTCCATTTCCTCTCTCTCGCCTACTTACCCAACCCCATCTCAATCCTCTTATACTGCTCCTCCACTTCTTCTTCTCCTCGTTCCGATTCCCTGTTTCCCATTTCCCTGTTGCATGAAACTTGAGCCCAGCCCATGAGTACTGGGCCTGAAGTCTAACAGGCCTCTAATAGCAGATCTACCTGAAGAGGCTGCCTTCTTTAATCCAAGCCACTTTGCTACAATTGAGTTTTCTCCATCACACCCCAGTCAGCACCATTTTTTATTTTTTATTTTAATATTTTATAAAAACCTTAGTAATTTGATTGTTTCATATACTAATGCAAGTGCTTATAAGCAAAAACATATGATTGTCAATTTTTTTTTTTTTTATCTTACCTTGGTTTTGATAGTGGTCCCATCAGCAAGATGAACAAGCTTTAGGAAACCAAGTTCTTCAACGGAGACCAGTTTGGAGGAGAATCTAATGGTGCCACGTGGCAGTTCACTTGCCTGAGTTTCCATTAGTATCTCCCTTCTCACACAAAGAATTTCATGGTCTCCTCCTGCAAATTATATATCAAACCAATTAGCCCAATTAAATAACTAAATAAAACAGAAAATAGAGGGATTAATAAATAATCAAGCAGTCTAAGCTAATCAGACCCATGATTTGTAAGCTGGATGTGCTGGGTTCGGAAAGAATCCGTGATTCCAAGGAGATCTAAAGCCTTCCAGGCATTGGACCAGAGCGTTAACCCGAAACCTGAGATTCTCAGGCTGTCTGAAGATTCTAGTACTATGTTTCGAATTCCCAATCTGCAGCCAATTTTTTGGCAAGACAAGATTAATGATTTATCAGGTAATTAAGATTGATCAATGATTAAACGGAGAAATATTTAACCTATGAAGTCGGATTGATGTTACGAGACCAGCAATTCCAGCTCCTATGATCACAATGTCTTGTACTTACTCCATCGTTACTTACTGTCTTGTCTGAGCTAGCGAGAGAGATTATGTTATTCTACTTCGGCTAACGCATTTCATCACTCTATATATATATATGGTGTATTGATTAGATTATTCTCATCTCTTGCTGCAAAAGTGTCTACTGCTCACGTGACTCTTCGTATCCAAATGGAACTTCCATTAATGCATCATCAAGGATAGCTGCATCATCAAGTCCTCTAAATCTTCAGTAAGCTACGAGCAATGAGTTTCTCGATTTTCGATGAGTTTTTCATTTCTAGGTATTTTTTAATGGCTTCAATTTCTTCAATTTTTCACTCGCAGGCAGTCATCAATTATGGCGCATCCTGGCCAGTCTTACTTACTCTAGCGCAAGATGTGTTGTTACTCATAAATATAGAGTCGTTATTAATCCATGGTGTAAATAATTTCTTGCAGGTGCAGGGTATCTAGCCAGATCCTGCCTACATCCTGCGAGCTAAGCAAGAAATTTCCAACGCTTTCTTTTATCTACGCAGATATAGATGATTGTCCAGCAACAACTCAACACATTCGGTACACTCCGCCCTTTCATTTTTACAGAGATGGCGAAAGAGTAGATGAGATGTTTGGAGCTGGAGAAGAGCGGCTTCATGATAGATTATGGCTTCACTCTTAAGCAGCAAGTAAGGACCATCTTTCTGTAAAAAGATTGTAAGGTTATATCAATTTGTAGAATCTTCATTACTGAACTATTTGGTAGAGAAAATGGTTACAGTGATTCAGTGAAGAATTGGGGCAGTTTCGTTTTTTATAGATTTTTGCATCTGTTTGTGATAATAAGATTGCAAACAAGGAGAGCCTTATCTTTTGGATCTGGGCAAAGCTTATTCTTTCTATTGTGTGCCCAAAACGAATGGAAAACAAAAAAAAAAAGGAAAATACAAATGATGCCGGAATCTATGAATCAGTAACTGAGGCCGAGTTGAAGGCCGAGGGTGGCATGGATGAGAAAGAGTGTCATTATCCCACTTCCTAATATCCCATGAACATTTCTTAGTCCCGGATTACCCTGCACATCAATTCACTAGGTTTACCATTGCAACGTTTATTAGATAGAGATAAGATATTGATGTATACAATGTATATTGGTACCTCAAATAGAGAAGGTAAAATTGTTTGTACTGTCAATAGAGCCAGACCAATTGCGCCGCTAATGGCATGGGGACTGCAAACAAATAGAAACGAACAATCAATCAATATTGAACTAACATACACGTTTGAACCAGATACTTCAATATGGTTTTGTATATCATATGAACTATGAATCAAAAGTTTGAATTGTTGTGTAAATTAAGTCCGATACAAGCGTGTAAGATATCAAAATGTATACCTTTCAAGGATGGGTTTGTCGGAGGTAAGAAGAGAGATTATTCCTCCGGTTGCTCCAAGAGCAAAGAAGAAAAACATCCCACCAAGAAGCTTTGGATGTAGGTCCTTAGCATTTGCCTTCTCCTCCTACAGCAATGAAAGCAAACTAAAGTTTTTCAGTATAGGAACCCACTACTAGTAGTTTTAACTCTTTTGACACTTAATTTGTTAACATTTAGTAGCAGTTGAGGTAGTTTCACCAGATCATCTGAAAACCGAATGCGAAAACCCAGATATGTTCCATAGCCACCCATTGCAAAGAGCACCACTGCCTACATTTTCTTACAATAAAAGGTCAACTCAGAAAGCCTAGTATATTTTATAACAATTTTACAAAACTAAAGAGAGTGGGAAAGTGAAGAAGAAGAGCGTAAAAACCATGTTGCCAGGGTGGCCCCAATGCACTAGCCAGTCAGGAAGATTCAAGGACTTTACAATCTCAACAAATGGCCCAAACAGAGATCTAACAGCTGCCCCTGTTATGTTCATAGATTCAATATGAGTGAAGAACATGAAAAAATACTCTCTAGTCTTTCCCTTATGTCCAAACACAGTTTTTGACCGCCCCCCCAAAAAAAAGCCCAAGTGATAATAATCTTCAATAAGAGATTAAAATGTGGCATTATGATTATATGGAAATTTACCGCCGGGAAGAGTAGCCAGAAGAAGCAGAGGCAGAGGAGTGACGGTATACAAAAGGGTCTCTTTTTCAGTTTTCTGATCAGCATTATCTGCTGCTTTTTCGGAGAGCTTCGTAATTGCTTTAAGAGTTGGACTCATAAATGTATTTCTTCTTCCCGCCATTGCAATTGCAGGAGATGAAGAAAAGGAGGTGAGAGAAATGGTGGGGGGTTTCGAAGGAAAATAAGAAGAAGACAGTAAAGGGAGGAACATGTTTTGACGAATAGTAGTAGAAGAAGTAAGCAAAGCCATAGTCGCAGAGAGGGGTTAGAGAGAGATGAAGAAGGGGAGAGGGGCCTATTTTACTACGTGTTCTCAAATTGTGAATTTGTGATGAAACCTTAGCGTTCTGTTGAGGTGCTAATTTGGGCAGAAACGAAAGGGAAAGTGGCCTATGGCTTTAGTTTGTTGTGAAAGGTTGAGAAAAAGACACGCCTCTCTTTAATCTTTCACCGCATTTTATACCAACACGAATCTACCATAAAAAAAAAGGTTACACCTGAAATATACTTCCCGAGCCATAATCCCCGAGAAAATCACTAATTTGTATTGTTTGTATAGCAGCTAACACCATATCATGTCAATTTCGAGAGAACAATTCAGTGCTAAATCTTCTTTTATAGAGTAGAAGACTCGATTCACTGCAAATCAAGATATTAGTTACGAAACTGAGATCAACACAGCTAGCTACAGAAATTAATGACATGTATAATTACACATTTTCCCTACCCCCACAATGAAAGAACAAAAAAAAAAGAAGAAGAAATCAAACTGCAATTTAGAGTCTTCAGAGGTAAGGATTTTAAGAATTTCTGAACCATGTCCGAGAAGAAGTTGATTCTCAATTTCATTGAACAGGACAATTGGCATTAATGCATCGGTGGAAGGTTCCATTACTTCTGGCAGTAACGATTATGGAGTCCATTCGAGTTCGCCCATGGGGAAGCCCTGAGTTTGCATGGTTCAACCTATCAATGTGTAACTTGAAAACTGCCGACTCTATGAACTTGTGGCTGTACCCAAAGCAGAAGGAAGAAGAAAGTTTATTTAAGAGAGGGGTTAAAAAAGGATGAGGTTTAAATTTGGAATCTCTGCTAGCAAGAAGAATATCAAATACCTTCATCTGAAACCATATGATCTTTTTCACAAGTGTATCAGCTCTCGACTAGAAGAATGTTATTACATATTGTACCAGTGGTGATTGTCTCTCTCTGAGGATCGATTCTCCATTGTCCATCAACAATGAATTTTATCTGCAATGAAATAGAGGTCTCGTCAGAAGATTCTTAAGGGTTCATTTTTCCGGAGAACTAGATGAGATTTAGCCTAGACAGTAGACAAATACTCTTTCAGGGAGGTTGTTATTTTACCTCATATGTTCCGGGATAAAGCCACAGCACTATGGACCAGAGTCTGGGTTTCCTGGAAAAATTTGTTATCACAGTAACCTTCATTTTTCTTGTTTACTAAACGACAAAATAAGTGAAGTCAATGGAAAACGTGAGATTCAGTGTCAACTAAACTAACGCGATACAAACACACTAAATGTCAATTTTGGGGGGGGGGGGGGGGCAAAATAAAAAGGGAAGTGAAGAATAAGAATGATATAATTATATAGGTACTGAAGACCTTGATCCAGTGGAGTCTGTGATATCGTTTGATGGCAGCAGATCCATTCTAATGCGCTGGTCCCAACCATTGAAACTACCTCCCAACTCCACAATTTCCCCTTCCCCAGAGTATTGGATCTCAACCTGATAAAATGAGCCAATACTCTCAATTAACAGGAAGTTTACCAAAGCAATGAATGATATACTGACAACAGTTTTGCACATACAAAAATTCAAGAGAAGGGCATGTCCTACCTCCTCTAGTCCAGAGAGACTTTCTTCAGCCTGATGTAACTCCAAGTCTTTCTCTAAAATAAGGTTTTGGGCTTTGCCGATATCTGTTTCAGCCTTGGTTTGCAATATGGACAACGCTAGCTAAAGAAAAGTGTGACTTTTAAAATTTCTTTAAAAAACAGAAATAAATAAGATAAACGTAGAAGGAATTCTTATGGCCAAAAAGTTTAAGGAATAGCCCACCTACCGTATCCTTCTCAATTTGTTCTTTCAACCGAGACAACTCAAGCTCCTTCTGGTTCTAAACACATGGGAAAGAAAAGATAACCCAGAATAAATTATTTTTTTGGTTGGGGGGTGTTGGGGTTGCAAAGGGAATTAGCCCTCAACAATACAAATGATCAGTCACAAAGAAAGCAAATAGTGTACCATCATAAACTTGAGATGACTAATCTCGACCTCACTCTCTCTACTAGTCTGTACCACAGAAAAAATGAAGAGCATAAAGACTGTCATCATAAGCAGCCTATGAGGAGTAATTTATTTTATAGAACAAGTTTACTACCTCAACATCCAGATCATCCTTATCAACTTGACCGCCTAGTTCTTCGTCTGACTGTTGATCATTCCTACATAGTTCGATCACCAAATAAAAAATCAATGAGAGAGAAGAAATTAGAAAATTAAACAAGCAACAGATGTAGAATGGAAACTCTAGCTTATAAATGGTACAGGAATGACTGAACGGGCAACAGACATCAGTATCTAACCGGATGCATAGATACTAACCTTAGAGAGTCATTTAGTGTAGAAGAAGATGCAATCTGCCTAGATGTTACGGAAATCCCATTTGTTGCTATTGAATCATATCCTCTAGTGACCACCTCTTCTAAGTATGCTTCAGCAGCGGACCTTGATTGACTCCATGTTGTAGTCTCTGATTCTATGAAATTCTTGCTCCCTTCAGAGCCACTTCCACTTATCATGGGATGGAAATTATCTGAGCATTAATGTAACACCACACGCTAAATTTCAAGCATCTAAGACATAAATAAAAACTATTTTCTTCCCAATTTAATATCCAGAGAATATTGAAAACAATTGCTTATCATTCGACTTACCATCAACTGCATCGAGATCTCCATTTTGAATAAATTTAGCAACTTTTTCTGTTAAAATTCTATCAAATGAAGATTGTACAGGTATGTAACAATGCTCAAGAGAATTGGGTGATGAATCAACATTTGTACAGCTAGAATGGTTCTCCACGCTTGACACTTCGCTTGACGAGGAAAAGTCTTCAACCAAGTTGTTAGCCTTTTTAACATAACCATTTAAGCAATTAAAAGCCTCTTCCTCCAGAGGCAAATCAGCTGACAAATCTATCGGGTTATCATTAATTCTGTCCAAGTTAAGACCTGGAGCAGTATGACCATTTAAGTCATATACATAATTCTCCTCCTCGGACAAGTTGGTAGAGAATGCCACAGCCGAGCTACTACTGTCATCTGAGTTGTAATTAGAAACAAAACTTAGATAATTTCTCCCGTTGGAAACTTCAGTTGACAAGTAAACATCATTTCTAGAATCAGTATCTAGACCACTAGAATTCTTTTCCACGACAGGAACTTCAATTGGTGTGGAAAATTGTTCATCTCCGTTATTCATCTTCTCCGCCTGACCATCTAAAAGGAATAGGACGTTATCAATAACAATACATATCGATCTAAAAAATAGAATCCATTCACAAATGGAGAATTCAATTTGACCTGTATCAGTTAAGCACTTCCGCGTTTCAGAATCATTTTCGCCGGTTATTGTTGAGCTTGCTAGAAGCTCTTTAATAAATTTGTAACCTCTCCGTCTAACAATGTTGGCAAGGTCAGCCCTGTGCAAAAAATAAAACAAAAAGGTAATCTTGCGAACGATCAACTTATGGAGAATTAGAGTCTGAAAGCGAAAAAACTTGATTTGTCAGCTCACAATTAACCAGGAAATCGCTAAATGTTGTCAGAAAATTTAAGAACCTTCCATGCTGAGAAAGCTCCTTTGTAGTGGGAACGTGATCCTCTGGAAATCCAACGGTCTTAACGAAGTCGCGAATATCATTGAAGAGCTCGACATTGCTCTTCACCTTTCTACTCCCTCTATATCCAAAACAAACAGTTCAAAACGCAGTAACACACAGATTATTTGAAACCAGCACAAATAAAAGATGAAATAGTTAAATACCTAGATTTCTTGAGTGAGGAATCACAGATTACGCAGTTCCTTCGTCGAAATCTATTCGACTGTTGGTTATAGTAGCAAGGCTTTGGCTGCAGTAGTTGATGCTGTGGAAGCAGTTGATCAAGGAACGAGAGCTTCTGATAAGGAACTGAGACGAAGCCAGCAACGTGAGAGATAATCTCCATTAGAGACGATCACGACGAGCTTCTCGAATCTGAGCGAAGATTCAGCAACACTCACACGTTGGAAGTTAGGTAACTGTTGGTGGTGTTAATCCTCGCAGATGATTACTTATTAGATTTAAAATCAATCAGACGATCAGTTACGATATTTTCCCAGGAAAATCGATTCATATTTGGGCTTGACGATGAAACTGTCAAGGCCCAAATTGATCGATTGCACAAATCCTTTTGATGGACCTCAGGTTCTAGGCGATTAAAGTTCTGTCGCGAGCTCTGGTGAGTCTAGTCCACCCATCAAATTGGGCCAATAACCTATATGCTCCCTGGACTTATAAGAGTGGCCCAAAAAGTTAGTCCATATCCATGTGATACCACAATGCACTTGTTGTCTATGGAAGGTGTATTTTGAAATACTTCAAATTATCTTTATACAGGAAGTAGGTAGAGAAAGATAAAGAAGGTCAACAACCGTAGCTCAATCATTAACTAACTTAATTGGAATCCATGAACACTAAAACAGTGATTTGTTGTTTTTAGGTCGCCCAACTCAACCTAATAAATCATGGTTTTACCCAACTGTTTTATTACAAGTTATTACTATGTTTTGTTTCCAGGCTGTAAGATCAAAGTCAAATTTTTATACAAGCTCGTGAATCTGTCTTGTTTAGATTATCAAAAAAGTCAATGAAAGGAAAGACGGTTGTCTTTTTTGCTACCCTTATTAGATTATAACTGTATGAGATTAACCCATTAAATAAACTTAGTAACATAATTTTAAAATACAGAGATTAATTAGGAGGAGCAATTAGTGTCTGTTTGTGTTATCGAATCAAACTATATAGTATATATATATACATGCATAATGATGAAATGAAGTGGGACAATTATTTTCAAACAACTTAGGCACCAAAAGTTACGTTTGGTGAAGAAATTTCTCTTTAGTAATGATACATTTAATGCAAATGCTTGAAATTTTTGGTATTTTGGATCAACTTGACTACAAGTCTATAAGAATTCATAGAGACGTGTACTACTCGTATGACAAAGGGGGTATCGAATCGATTGAGGTCAGCAGTGACAATTGGTAGACATTAATCTTAGTTTATTAGTAATTAATATTTTTTTTAAGTTTTAACAAAAAGATGGGTCCGGGCCGTCCGGCCCATCAATTATAATTAATCGACATGGCATCCATATGAATTCGCTTGAGGTTAAAAATTCTTACACGACATGTCGTAACGTAGATAGTAGAAGCGATTATTATGTAACGTTATTCGTTCATTGTTCGACAGTCTAATCTAAATCTAGTATTGTCGGCATCTCGTTTGGAAAGTAATTGACTTATTGCTGGTTGAAAAGTATATATGTTTGTTTATTCTTTTTATTTTTAGGTAGATTATATATATATATATATATATATACACAAATAAAAGTCTTTTTATATATTATCCAATAATTTTACTTATTTATTTATATATTCTATTTACCTATTTATTTATATATATAACTAAATCATGTTTTAAACGTCCCGATAAAATATTATTATTATTATTATTATTATTATTATTATGGAAAAGATAATAACAGATTCAAATTTTGTATTAAAAAAATAATAATAATAATAATAATAATAAAAGCATTTTACCTTTTGTTCTATAAAAATACAAGACCTGAATTGGAGAGCATGAAATAACTTGGGAAAGGTATATTTAGCGGTTCTAAGTAACATCGATTAACCTTTTCAGTTTTCACTAATCCTATATTAAATATACAATTAATGTACTTCTATATACAATTAACAGAAAGATTAATGTTGATCCAGTAAAAGATAAAAAAAAAGGTTGAATGTACCTTCCCCAAATCAACTACAATGCCTGCCCCCCATGCATTGTTAATAATATATTCCACACCCCCCAGGATATGATGTGTTTTTTGAACCCACCTAGCAAAAAGAGCCAAAAAAAAAAAAAAATGTAAAAATATTTAAAAAATAGATTGGTCCCCAATTGTATTTTTACGTGGAAGATGTATAAAAAGTGACATATATCATGTAATTGGACCTCCTAATACAATCATAGGTTATAAAAATACTAAGTTTTTAATTTATAGCGATCATTTTCAACATGCACGTAGATTATTCATTAATTGTATAAATCTCACTACTTCATGATCACTGATCAGTATAGATATTATATACATTGTAGTAAGGACACTTTGTTTGGTAGTGAGACAGCGTAAAGTGATAACTCATGCTATTATAGTTTATACCCAATTGAAGTACTGTTTTTGTATTGTTTTTAAGTCTTATGACAGAAATTTCTCTGACCTTTGATCCATTACACAAAAAAAGATAAAAAAACAAGGCAAAGAAACTTATGATTGAAATTTTAGAGCTGTCCTTTTGACTTATGCTCTCTTATTTCTACATACATATATTAGTTATATATATCTGCTCTCTATCTGTATCTATATATGTATGTATATATGCATCTTCTTTTGAGTCAAAAACTCTCAAGTCTTCTTGTTGAAACCATTAAGCCATTAGAGAGACAGCTTGCTAGCTGGGAAGCTATTGAAATTAATTAGCTCCATTTTTCTTGTTGAAGAGAGGAAGAGGTAGATATGGGTAGAGCTCCGTGTTGTGACAAGGCGAATGTGAAGAAAGGGCCATGGTCACCTGAAGAAGATGCAAAGCTCAAGGAGTATATCGACAATAATGGAACTGGAGGGAGCTGGATTGCTCTCCCTCATAAAGCTGGTACTTCAATTGAATTCAATTCTTTTTTAAGATGAATTTAAATGGGTTTCTTTTTTTCTTTTTTTTTTTGTGGTTTAATTGTATATATGTTTATGATCAGGTCTGAAGAGATGTGGGAAAAGTTGCAGATTAAGATGGCTGAATTATCTTAGACCAAACATCAAGCATGGAGAATTCACTGATCATGAAGATCGCATGATCTGCACCCTCTTTTACAGTATTGGAAGCAGGTATATATAATATATATACATATTACATACACATGATAATACTACTTCAATTATCTGGGTTTTTGATTATTTTTCTCGGGAAAATCTTCATGTATCTCTTAGTGGGACGCAAAGGAAAAAGTTGCATACTTTTCATCTTCTTTGTTAAATATTATTTATCCCTCGTGTAGAGAAACATAACATGATAGTGCTTTCATAATATGATCATAAGTTGCATTAATTTATAATTGTTACTCCATTAATGATCATGCAGGTGGTCAATAATAGCAGCCCAGCTGCCAGGAAGAACAGACAACGACATAAAGAACTACTGGAACACTAAGCTCAAGAAGAAACACATCTCCATGAATTTCCAAGCCAATAATTACAATAATACCACTCCCCACCAGATTCAAAAGCAATCTCACTCACCCTCCTCCATTTCCTCCTTCCTTCAAACTTCAGCATCATCTTCTTCATCTCCCTCCCAATCAATATCTTACAGACAACAACAACACCAACCCAATTGGTGTTTTGGTACCAATATTTTCGAACCCGTCATGACCCCATTTTCATCAGCTAATTACTCCATTAATCCTGCTTCAGATGTCGCTAATCTTCAGCCCATGCAGCAATACTATCAAGTTAATGATAACAGTACCAGTGCTAGTACTAGTACTAGTTCTGATCAAATGGGTGTCCAGAACTATAGTAACTTGTATGATGGGTGGAGTACTACTACTATAACTACTAGTACTCAAGAAGATCATCATCATGATCCGAAGCAAAATGAAAAAATGTCATGGGAATCAGAAGGTTTATTAGATTTTGGTATTGAAGAGATTAAGCAGTTGATTTGTGCCGGTAGTACTAGTACTGGTAGTAACTATAACTCCTTGTTTGATGAAAATTAACAAGACAGAGGATCAAAGGGTTAGTGTTTACTATTGATTAAAGATCGGAAGATTTCATATTTTGCTTGAAGGGGAGTATAAGTTATGATTAATTAAAGTGTTTTATTTTTTTTTTCCTGTAAATTTTTGGCATGAATGAAACATATTATTTTTCCTGATACTGATGTTTCTGAAGGAAACGTAATTAAGAATTCAACAAGATGAAGAGAGCATGTGAATTATAATCCTAATTAATTAACAATCTGATCTTTAAGTTAGTGCTTCATGACGAATCTGTGATGACCACATGACATGAGAACTAATGGTTGTAATAACTGATGAATCTCCTCTTTAGATTATCATAAACAAATCCAAGCGGGGCCAAATTGAAAAGTCCATCTGAAAATGCATGGAGGGGGGGGATCCATATCATATTGGTGGCAAAAAAAAGAAAAAGGTTTAATCATATAGGATAATGATGGTCCAGCATTATATGTTGGAGGATCTTGCTGTTTTTTTCTGGACAAAAATAAATTTGGTTAGTTTTAATAAACGTGTTTTCCAATTTACTTAAACATAATTGCATTGACCACATCAAATTTTCTGCTGTTGGAGATATGAACTAATGGACTAACGGGTATTTTGATTTACTGGGTACGTCTTTTTCTAATTGAGTGTTAAAAAGGTCAAAAAGATGTGGCAACAAATTCGTTTCCCAACTAGAATAGGCTCGTCTCTGTCAAATGGTTTGAAACATCAGTTTAAACAGAAGAAAATCCCGCGTGGAAAAATGATCGATTAGAACACTATGTTGGTACAATTGCAGTTCTTCAATACAACAAATTGGGTTTTGTACAACAGTAATTAGTTTTATGTACAGGATATACAAATGATGGTTAGAAGAGAAGAGACAGAGGATGGTGGTGTATTTTTAGTATCTACATGAAGTCTCATTGCCAGGATACTTTATCTACGATCCCTCCGCCACTCTGAACAGCAAGATGCAGGGTCTCGGAAGCTGGTGGTGCGCCCCAAAGGAGCGGCACTGCAACTGTCATTGTTAGCTTTTCATGTGGACCACCTCTGCTAGCTTTCTCGGCGGCTACTACCTAAGTAGGAAAAAGAGGAAAATGTGAAGGAGAAAAAAATGCTCTCCAAGATCATAATACATGCCTGGAATACTTCCTGCCTAAGAGCTGGCTTAGTTAAGCATGTCTATTTTCTAAACGCCAGTTTGAGGTTTTAAATTAAAATTCATTTGGTTCCGGCTGATTCAAACAAAATTTGCATGATGTAAATATGACATACGTCACCACCGTGGTCCAACACAGTGTCTTCTACCACATCAGTAAGCATTTCAATGGAAAGGCAAAATCTGAATATACAAAGCCTTTCTGCCGATATCAAGTCCCTATAATTCAGACAATCATAAAACAGGGCGCTGTGAGTGGTGGTATAACTAATAAAAGAGAAGCAAAAAGATAGAAGCTCATATTTGTTGCTGCAATATCAAAGAGTGCACCAAGACATAAGCCCTGATTTGGGTCCATGTAGTCACTTTCTTGATAACGTTGAAATCTTTGAGAAATCTTTGATTTCCCTTGTTTCTTCTGTCAATGGAACTAAAACATCAGAAACATCGAAATCCATCAGTTTCTACATCTTTGCTAATGAACTCATATTATAGTCCGAAATTCTTCGCACACCAACTAATGACAGAGAAAGCAAGAGATCTAGAGGCATGATCCGTGTCTATATATCAGTAGGTAAACCGAGCAGACACACAAGTAATATTCCTAGAAAGACAAGTAACAGTAGATTGTTATAGCCAGTCAATAAAGAAAGAATGTCCATACCATCAAGTGAATAAATAAGCTCTTTGGAAAATATTTTTTCTCACAGTAGATCAAACATTAATAGGAATCAGGAGTTTCACAAGAAAATAACAAATCCATACATCTGAAGAGATGTATCGAGGAATGATTGAACCTCCAATTTGGACAAGCCCATCGGCAGTGATGAACAACGTGGTTTTCTCCTCAGTGACCCATTGTATTTCTGTAACAAGATACTACAACCAAACAGTACAAACTAGTAAAAGTTAATGCAATTAAGCGACAAAAGTTCCTTCAACAATGACAACTACTGATATCATCAATGTGTAGAAAGAACCTCAAACACATTTACATCCTAAATGTTTCCAGATTCTACGACCTAATCCTAATATCCGAAATCGGAAATAAAAATTGATATCTTCCACGAAGAAATCTGATCTCTATGGATCAAATTGAAATAAACAAGAGACAGAGAGAGAGATATATAAAGAAGAATTACCATTATCACCGTCAATCCATTGAAAGAGGCGAGTATTAAATAAAGAACGGCAAGCCAGTTGTAAGAGGAAAGAGTCGACATGTCGTTTTACCGGACCAGCCCAATTACCAAATTACCAATTCCGCCTACTTCATGAATTCGGGTCTACACATTCCTTTCTAACTATCTATCTAACTATGTGACAGCCCAATTTCCAAATTGCCAATTTAAGTAGCAAGCATATGACGTTACTTTTAATGTTCATCATATGCCATATGATTTTGCCACGTGTCTCGATTAATTTGTAATTACATCTAATCACTCCCATTTCATCGTTGTCTAAAAGCAAGAATGAGAGTTGTGATGCATATATTAGTAGGTTTGGTTTGTCATGAATCGTGAGTTGTGATGGTTGGATAAGAAGACAAAGATGATAATGATAGAGGAGATCTTATGAAAAAGGTAAAAGAAAGCTAGAAAACTAAAATGACTTAATAATGGAGGAAGATGATCCTAAGTTAGCGGTGATCTTAACGTACGTTAGAACCACATGGAATCCATATAACCAGAACAACTCCCACCCACTATACTATGCATTAAGGACACCTGCTTTAGAAATGAGAAGAAACGACACTTATTTCTCATGAGATTCTTAACACCAAGATTCCCACTAAAAACAACAACCTGGAAGTAGTTAGTTAGTTAGTTAGTTAGTTAGTGGGGCAGTTATTTCCACAGTTGAAATAAAATAACAAAAAAGAATGTTTTGTACTTTATAAAGTTTATTTAATTAAATACATAAATACGTAATTAGAGATTCATTTAAATATTCCTTTACACGATTGCAAGTTATCTATCACAAATCCTGACAAATCCTGACAAATCCTGACCAATGATCAGTTACTTGTAATAATGTATTAATATACATTAATTTATGCTGTACTATCTCTCATTTTATCATAGTATATGTATATTTATGTCATTTAATGAAGGAGGGAACACATAAAAAGTAAGGAAAACTACTTAGATTTATAGATAAGAACTATAATTTCTTATATGTATGTATATATACCTTTTGCTGCTTAAAATCATAAGAAATTCTAAATATCGAGTTGGGTTGTAAGGATGATATTTTCTTTCATTCTTGCAAGAGATGTGGACGGTTTTAGGTATATATTTTAGTGATGTGTTCAGGTTTAAGAAATAAAATATTTATTAAAATTATATTATATTTTTATTTTTTTAATTAATTTTTAATAATTATAAAAAATATTTTTAATATATTTTAAAACGTATTTTAAAACATCTAACCAAACAGGCCTGAATGCCCTGAGCTGAATCAGTTAGTTCAGACCGAGTAATTGGATTGGTGGGTAAAGTACCGAACTTTTTTGCATGAAACTGTTCCAGTTAAATGAGTAAATATAAATAGATAAAATTAGAAAATAAAAATAAATTTCACTATTAAAAAACAAACAAGTATTTTGTGGGGTGGAAAAAATGATCATCGTATGATGCGTCGCTTTTTTTTTTTTTTTTTAAAGAAAACGCGAAGGCAAATATTTAAAAGCAGACCCAATTGGCATTCTAGAAATCCATAAATACTCTCAGTCGCTTTGAGCAGAAGAACAGCTCAAAATTAGAAACCCAATCAAGAAAAAAATAATAATAATAAGAAAGGATTGGATATAAAGCTAAGAATTTTATTGCAGATGTCACAAGATTCCGAGGCGATAAAGACTAGTGAAGAACAGTGGAAGTGGTCTGAAATTCGAGGTCTTGAGTTAATGTCTTATTCCTCACCATATCAGCAAGAAGAAGACCAAGCAATCGTTGAGGTAGCAAGAAACAGAGGAGCTGAAATGGGGAGCTCTGAATCGGACAAGACGAAGAAGAAGAGCAAGGATGAAGCTGTTCCTTCGGTTGGGTTTTCTCAACTATTCAGATTCGCAGATGGGTTGGATCTTATTTTAATGGCGGTTGGATCAATCGGAGCTTTTGTTCATGGCTGCTCTCTTCCTCTGTTTCTTCGTTTCTTCGCTGATCTCGTTAACTCTTTTGGGTCCAATTCGAATAACGTGGATAAAATGATGCACGAAGTGCTGAAAGTAAGCATGAAAAAACCTTTAACTCACACAAATATATTACATTGACTTAGAATGTGATCGTAATTCGTGGCCGTTTCTTCGTTTTCGTTTTCGTTTTCGTTTTCGATTTTACAGTATGCGTTTTACTTTCTTGTGGTTGGAGGTGCGATTTGGGCCTCATCATGGGCCGAGATAGCCTGCTGGATGTGGACCGGAGAGCGACAGTCCACGAAAATGAGAATCAAGTATCTTGAAGCAGCTTTGAATCAAGACATTCAGTTTTTTGATACAGAAGTTAGAACATCAGATATTATTTTCGCCATTAATTCTGATGCTGTCTTGGTCCAAGACGCCATTAGTGAAAAGGTTTGGACCCAGAAGAAGGAAAAAAAGATACACAATTCAAAATTTCAGCATTTTTCTTTAAATTGAATGATTTGGATTTGATGTATATTATGATTGTTTGCAGTTGGGGAATTTTATACATTATATGGCAACATTTGTGGCTGGATTTGTAGTAGGTTTCACAGCAATATGGCAATTGGCATTAGTCACTCTTGCTGTGGTTCCTCTCATTGGTGTAATTGGAGCCATTTACACTACCACTTCAGCCAAGCTCTCTTCCAAGAGCCAAGACGCTCTTTCTGAAGCCGGAAACATTGTAGAACAGGTAAAAGAAACAAAATGAAAACAGAAGCCAGAACCTTTTACTATTAGGATGATAAAAAGGTTTGGATTTTTGTTTTGCAAATGGTGTTATAATGCAGACAATAGTTCAAATCCGTGTTGTTTTTGCATTTGCCGGAGAATCTAAAGCCCTACAAGGGTACTCCTCGGCGTTGAAAACCGCCCAAAGAATCGGTTACAAAAGTGGTTTAGCAAAAGGAGCGGGACTAGGAGCAACTTACTTTGTTGTTTTCTGTTGCTAGGCTCTTCTTCTTTGGTACGGTGGTTACCTCGTACGACATCATAACACAAACGGTGGTCTCGCCCTAGCCACCATGTTTGCGGTTATGATAGGTGGACTGTAAGTTCTCTCCATAAACATAACATAAAACTTTTAAACTCTCTAGTCTTAAACACATGTATAGTTGGATTTCGATTAGTGTTTGTTAAAAATTTCGGTTTGAATCCATAGGGCATTGGGACAATCAGCTCCGAGCATGGGTGCATTTGCAAAAGCAAAAGTTGCGGCTGCCAAAATTTACCGGGTAATTGATCATAAGCCGAAAATCGATAGGAATAGTGAATCCGGTTTGGAATTGGAGTCAGTAACAGGATTAGTTGAGCTCAAAAGTGTGGATTTCTCATAGCCATCAAGGCCGGAGGTTAAAATTCTCAACAATTTCTCTCTAACAATTCCAGCCGGAAAGACAATAGCTTTAGTCGGAAGCAGTGGGTCCGGTAAGAGCACTGCAGTATCCCTCATAGAGAGATTCTACGACCCTACCTCAGGTAAAATAAAACAAAAAAATACACTTTATAGTTTATCTTTTATTTTTAGAAATCAAATTGAACATGGAGCATTGTTGCTAAATGTATTATCTTTCATTTGTGTTAGGGCATGTTTTGTTAGATGGACATGACATTAAGTTGTTGAAGTTAAGGTGGTTGAGGCAACAGATAGGGCTTGTTAGTCAAGAACCAGCTCTTTTCGCCACAACGATTAAAGAGAACATCCTTTTTGGTCAGCCAGATGCTGACCTAGTCCAGATTGAAGAAGCTGCTAGAGTGGCTAATGCCCATTCCTTCATTATCAAACTTCCTGACGGCTATGACACTCAGGTTAATCTTAATCTAATATCCTTCATTGAAAAATAAACGATTATAATGAATAATACTATTGTCATGCTAATCTTTTTTATTGGAATTTGGTAGGTAGGGGAAAGAGGATTGCAGCTTTCGGGTGGGCAGAAGCAGAGGATTGCTATAGCAAGAGCAATGTTGAAAAATCCAGCGATTTTGCTCTTAGACGAGGCGACTAGTGCGTTGGACTCTTGAGTCTGAAAAGCTTGTCCAAGAAGCCCTTGACCGGTTTATGATCGGAAGGACCACTCTAGTCATTGCCCATCGCCTTTCTACAATTCGAAAAGCTGATCTCGTAGCCATAATTCAACAAGGGAGTGTTTCCGAAATCGGATCCCACGATGACCTCTTTGCCAAAGGCGAGAATGGAGTCTATGCCAAGCTTATCCAAATGCAAGAGACAGCCCACGAAAATGCCCTCAACAATGCTAGAAAGAGTAGTGCAAGGTATTTCAAAGTCATTTCCTTTTCTAAAAAGAAAGTAAAAAAATAAAAAAGCCTAGGCAATAGTTGTTTTTATGTGTAGGCCTTCTAGTGCAAGGAACTCATTAAGCTCACCCATAATAGCACGAAACTCCTCTTACGGAAGATCACCATATTCACGTCGATTATCAGATTTCTCCAGTTCGGATTTTAGTCTCTCTGTTGATGCATCACACCCTTACCAGCTCGAAAAGCTTCCGTTCAAAGAGCAGGCTAGTTCCTTCTGGCGCTTGGCAAAAATTAACAGACCCGAATGGATCTACGCACTAATCGGTTCTATCGGCTCTATCATTTGCGGCTCACTAAGCACTTTCTTTGCATAGTTCTAAGTGCCGTTCTTAGCATTTACTACAACCAAAACAATGCATACATGATCCAAGAAATAAACAAGTACTGCTATTTACTAATCGGGCTTTCTTCGGCCACTCTTCTATTCAATACTCTTCAACATTTCTTTTGGGACATAGTGGGAGAAAACCTTACAAAACGGGTAAGGGAGAAAATGCTGGCTTCGGTTCTTAAGAATGAGATGGCGTGGTTTGATAAGGAGGAGAATGAGAGTGCTAGAATCGCTTCTAGGCTTGCACTTGATGCAAACGATGTCAGCAATAGGGGATCGAATTTCTGTGATTGTTCAGAACACGGCTCTTATGCTAGTTGCTTGCACTGCTGGGTTTGTTTTGCAATGGCGCCTTGCCCTTGTTCTCGTTGCTGTCTTTCCTCTAGTTGTTGCAGCAACTGTCTTGCAGAAAATGTTCATGACGGGTTTCTCTGGTGATCTTGAAGGAGCTCATGCCAAGGCTACTCAATTAGCTGGAGAGGCTATTGCCAACGTAAGAACCGTTGCTGCTTTTAATGCAGAGGGAAAGGTTGGAGCACTTTTCAGTTCGAATCTTGAAATTCCGTTACGACGTTGCTTTTGGAAGGGACAAATTGCAGGTTGTGGATATGGGATTGCGCAATTCTTGCTCTATGCTTCTTATGCTTTAGGCCTGTGGTATGCTTCTTGGCTTGTAAAGCACGGGATCTCAGATTTCTCGAAAACCATTCGGGTTTTCATGGTTCTGATGGTTTCCGCTAATGGAGCGGCTGAAACACTGACCCTGGCGCCCGATTTCATCAAAGGTGGCCATGCTATGCGTTCGGTTTTCGAGCTTCTAGACCGGAAAACTAAGATTGAACCTGATGATTTAGACGCCGCCCCAGTTCCCGAAAAGCTTCAAGGGGAAGTTGAATTAAAGCATGTAGACTTTTCCTACCCTAGTCGCCCCGATGTCCTGGTTTTCCGAGACCTCACTCTGCGGGCACGAGCAGGGAAGACGCTCGCCCTTGTGGGCCCGAGCGGGTGTGGGAAGAGCTCGGTCATTTCCCTCCTCCAACGATTCTACGAACCCACATCAGGAAGAATTATGATCGACGGGAAGGACATCAGAAAATACAACCTCAAGTCGTTAAGGAAACAAATTGCGATAGTACCTCAAGAACCGTGCCTCTTTGCGGCAACAATATATGAAAACATTGCTTATGGTCACGAATCGAAAGAAGTCACTGAGGCTGAAATCATTGAAGCCTCTACTCTAGCCAATGCCCACAAATTCATATCTTCATTGCCGGAAGGATACAAGACATTTGTTGGAGAGAGAGGGGTTCAACTATCAGGTGGACAGAAACAGAGGATTGCAATATCTCGGGCTCTAGTTTGGAGAGCAGAGATCGTGCTTCTAGAAGAAGCGACTAGTGCACTTGATGTTGAGTCCGAGAAATCGGTCCAAGAAGCTCTAGACAGCACTTGCACGGGAAAAACCACTATTATCATCGCTCATAGGCTTTCAACGGTAAGGAACGCGCATGTTATTGCAGTGGTTGAGGATGGAAAAGTTACAGAGCAAGGATCGCATTCACATTTGTTGAAAAACTATCCTGATGGCTGCTATGCTCGGATTATACAGCTACAAAGGCTGACTCATGGTCAACAAGTGATTGGAATGGGTATGGGTTCAACCTCGTCAGGAAGAACCAGAGAAGATTATGATAAAGAAAGCTAGTAATTTACTGTATTACAAATTGTTTTCCAGAACGATTTCTAATAGTTAAAATGCAGTCTATCACAAATCAACTGACCCAAAAAAAAAAAAAAAAATACATGAACATAAAGGAAGCAAAAAGAAAATTGAAAAAATCATTAGACATTAGACATTAGATCTAGTGGATTATCTTACATTAGCAAAATGTCCCAAAACTTGTTGAGTTGTCTCTCTCTCATCATTCAGAACTAGTATATGACAGGAAGCAGCTATAAAAGCCGGGAAAGTTTGTTCACATAGACATGAGTGTCGGACCATTATCGGGCATGCCCATCCCTGCCGCCAAGTCGGCATCCAGTTGGGTATGTGGTGCAGGACCCATCATCTGTTTTACTCTGCATTCACAAGATCTTGTAAGTCACTTAAACAAAATATACAATAAAGTGGAGAAGATTCTTGCATTACAAATCAAAGAAAACAAGCTAATATATCTTCTTCCATTGGTTTCGACTTTCGATCTTACTGGTTTGGATACAGAATAAGAAAAAGAGAATCAATTTTTACAGGTGCTTACTTCTTCCTATGGCGTTTGGTCTTGAAATGCTCATCCCTCGTGGACACATTCGCAAAGTATCGGCTGAATACAAAAACAAATAGCAAAGTTCGAATCAAGTACAAATCACCAACCAGCTATGAAACCAAGCAAGTAAGAAATTCAGCACCAAATTTCCAATTAGTATTCTAGTAAGCAAAACAGTAAATTCAGAACATATTACTAGACAAAAATACATAAAAATGGATGAAGAACATACTCGCAGTGTAAGCAGTAGTACTGGCCCATTCCAGGCAAATCTTCATCAAGAGGTAAAGGATTGTTCTTCTCATCTGGCTTCTGGAGCGCATGGTAAACCATATCATCTCCTTTGATGAGGAATTTCGTGCGGCGAGCAGTCTTGTGAGAGTACCTCCTTTTCTTCACGTGTCGGTGAGGGCACTTTCCTCCCATGATTCTCTTCGATTTCGAGCTTTCAGATAATTTCTCTGCGTCTTGTTGGTCTTCCTCTTTAGAGGGGGGCTTATTCAACAAAAGCCCTAATAATTCTAATGAGAGACAAACAGAGACCCTTTCTCGTAACCGACGTCGTATTCGTTCCTATCAAAACGCGCGAAACGACTCCCGCCCCGAACATCATATGGTCCGTGAACGTTAGTCTGTATTACAGGTGGAGATGGAGCCGAAGGCCCAGGTAGAAAATACGCTAGTCTTGGCCCACCTGGGCCCATTTACCATGTGTTAGCTATTTCGGCCCAAAATATAAATTGAGGGGAAAAAAAAAAAAAAAAAAAAAAAAACCAGATAAGAGGAAAAGACAAAGATGTATATAAATATAATAAACTATACTCTAATAGCACATCACGGGATTAACACCGTTTTAGAATAGAGAAACTGTATTTCCTCTTAAATAATACATATAATTACATGAGAGAAAATAATGAATAAAGGGGGGGAAAAAATAAAAATCCAAATAAAATAAGGATTAAGAGTTGAAAAAATTCTAAATCAATTACGATCTTTATCAATCTAGCTCATCGAGTTTGATCTCTTGTTGTTCTCCAGAAGAGAGAATTTTGACTTTAACCATACCCTTTTGCCACTCAGCACTTCCCACCAATATCAGCCTCTGAGCATTTATTCTGGCTGCCCGTTTAAACACCCTTGAAACATGAAATGAGATACAGTCAATTTCACGTTAGATCGGAACATTCTATAAGCATTCAAAGAACGGAAACAGATACCATTTAAGTGGTTTATTCTCCAAGACCAGATCGACACTCTGGCCTTTTTCACGGAGTATGGTAGCAGCTTTGGCAGCTACGCCTTGAAGATTGGGATCAAGAGCACAAACTATGTTCTCTACTTCAAGGCTTAGTTCTGGCAGTAAGCCCTTCTCCTTCAGCAACTACAACACCAAATCACCCAAAACTGTTATAGTTAACAATAATTCACGAGGCAGGAAGTACAAATAACCTTGAACTTACTTCTACTATAACAGCATCACCAAACCCAAATCCACAAGCAGGAATGTCATCACCGCCAAATGTAGAGAGTAAACGATCGTACCGCCCACCACCACAAACAGCTCGCAACTTTCCCTCTCTATCAAAACCCTGAGAAATAGTCACATAATCAGGAATAAAGTGAAAAATCAATTTCCGAAGAAAATGATTAGATCCCACACCAAAACCAGTTTATGCTCGTATTTCTAGGCCACAGAAATATGGAATGTATAGCTGCCTCAAACTTAAGTATCGAGATTAGCAATATGGCATATCTAACCTCAAAAACAATACCAGTATAATACGCAAGTCCGCGAACAATGGATGCATCAAATTGAATCCAGTCCGCATAACCAAACTTTTCAGCAAGCGAGAATAGCTGTTTCAGATCTGAAACTGCTTCCCCAGAATCTCCAAGTACCTCTACATACATTAACAGCATGGAAAAAGAGGTTTAGTAAACCGAAAACAAATCATAGATCTATCAACAAAATGCCGCCTTGGAGAGGAATGGGAGGGGGAATTGAAACATTCTTGTAAAATATTTGTGCATGACTTTGACAGGAACTCATAAAACAACCTTCTAGCTTTGACAAGGACTTTATTGAAAGAACTCGCAACAGCTCCTCTATGGCCTCTTCTGATACACCAGCAAGTTTTAACTCATTCTTAATTTCATCCAATGGAATCTTCTCAATCTGTTTCAAATGAATAACTATCAATAAAGGGAGTAAATAGTGGGGGAAAATGATAAGCTACAAAGATTGAAGGTGCTTTTAACAAACCACATTTGGTTATGTATGTCACAAAAGATGCATTTCCCAGAGATTGGATTGTTGCAAGACTAACCTTGTCAATGATGATGCAAACCTTGCCAAAGATATTTTCAGGTATGGAGTTGCACCTCAAGACTTCTTGCAAAACCTATAAGAAAGAGAGATAAAAGTAGAATTATTATACAGAAAAAACCACTTTTACATAACCTCAGTAACAAACAGGTAATCTCATGAGAAATCTATGATATGTCTGTTAACACATCAATGTACAAGCAAGAGGAATTCTAACCTTCCGGCTTGAAACCTTAAACCCAACATCTGATGTCGTGATTCCAATTCGCTTAAAAAAGGTGACAATGGAAGATAGAAGTTCTGCTTCAGCCTAGAACACAAAGAGCATACAGTCAAGTCCAAAAAAATAATCCCTCCTGTTATTATCTAAAATGTTGTAATTAGAAGGTGCTAAGTATCCCCTTTACACCATGCTCAGTATGTCATACCGTAACTTCAGGTACACCAATGATATCCATGTTCCATTGGTAGTGCTCACGTCTGCGTCCTCTAGTCATTCTCTCATATCGCCAACACTGCCCTACTGCAAACCATTTTAACGGAAGGGACACTGATTTTCTGGATAGAAAGAAAAAACGCACATCAGATTCTGGGATAGAAAAATCAAATAAAATAAATAGATATACACTGCATCAAGGTATTTGCACATATACCTTTCAAGGTAGGAATTTATGACAAAAAGAAAACACACACATCCACATTTCTATGCCAATAATATATTGCACTAGTACACAGTTAGATGCTTAGTACCCTTTCTGGATGACCAGTCTCGCCAAGGAAGGAGTGAGCTCAGGCCGAAGCGCTACACGCCGATTGCCTCGATCTTCAAAACAGTAGAGCTACATTATCATAATTCAATGATATCATAAGTTCCAATTTATTTATTTTTTTAATAACTCCGATCAGAAGTAAGAAAGTCAGAATAAACTTTCGGATAAACCAACCTGGTCTCTAATTTCTTCCCCTGCTTTCCTGATGAACAGTGCCTCAGACTCTAGCACCGGAAAATCAACCTCCTCAAATCCAAAAAACCGCGAAACCTACTTTGAAGAAACCAATTATTTCAGAGACAAAATAACACAGATTATACAGGAAATGTAAGCAAAACAAGAAAAACCTAAAACCTCTCTGAAATTATGGAAGAGCCAACTGCGGAGGCGCATATCCTCAGGAGGGAAATCTCTGGTTCCTTTGGGAGGATTAACGTCGATTTTCTGAAACTCTTCGTTAACCGGAGGCGCAGATACAGCACCAAACCTTCCGCCGCCACTGCCATTGTCGCCGTTAGCGCGAGCGGAAGCGACGGGAGAAAGAGAAGACAGTGTTCTAGAACTCCCAAAAAACGGTAGCCTTCGAATTGGAAATCGAAGAGAGATTTTGAGTGCGAGTGACGAAGAAGAAGAGAAAATGAAGGGTTTTAGAGAGATGTTAAGGCGAGGGTGAAGGATAAGGAGCGAAGTAGAACTCGCAGCCATGGCGGGTACTGGTCTAACTTCTTAGACTAACAGCGCCAGCTCATGAAGTCACGACTATGCTATGAATTTGGGTTGGGCTAAGGAAAAGACCCCGACTAATACATTACATATATTGGGCCGAATATAGTCAATAAACCAAAGATCTCTCAAATTGTGATGGGCTTATAATTAATCAGCCCATGCATTTTATTTCTTTTTTGGCCCAAAAAAAAGATCTCAAAAGCATTAATGAAAGTAAAAGTAAAAAGGGGAAAAAAAAAGGAGGGATGTTCCTACTTTTTTAACATTGATAAATGCATTCTTACTATGTTGTCGTAAAGGGTGTAGCTTTATTTTACTATTGCTTTTACCAAGTTAGAAGAGGATGGCCAAAAATAAAAATTTAAAAAAAAAAAAAAAAAAAAAAAAAAAGGGTGAGAAAATAAAGTTGATTGTATGATGGTGTGATGGTGTGATGGTGTGAAGTTAAGTTCCTCTGCAACCTTAATAATTACGTAAAACAAAAAAAGTTACCCCCCGATTCACTTTTTGGCCCAACTTATATTAACGAGTTAAGTTAGGAGAAAAACATAAACTAATTATCAATGTTTTTATCAAAGTGCCTTTCTCAATTTCAATGATGAATGTCCGACCAATGATGATTCTCATCTTTACCTAATTAAGATGCGGTTGTTGATAATCTTATAATACAGTCTTCTCATGGTTATACATAAATTTTAACGAACATGTTTTATTTAGCCTCAAAATTCACTTAGAACTTACAAAATTTAATTGAAATGAGACTATTTGAATTTTAATTTCAATTAATATCAATTTAATAAACTTATGACTTATCCAAATATAAGTATCGAACGTATGACATGACTTCTTAGCCAATCCTTTAGGCTAAGGTAGGCATAAAAATACAATGTGTTATGTCGACCTCGTTTTCTAATTGTCATTGATGCTCCAGTTGATTTTTTTTTTTTGCCTTAATATAATGTTATAAGGATCCTAAGCATAAATAATTGTCGGTAGTCAAAACATGATCATAAGTTTTTATTGTCACTCAAGTCATTATCAATCCAAAAGTTTTTATGTGCCCTTTTCTGAATGCCCTTTTTTTTTTAATAGTGTTATTCAGTCTTCTTTCTTGATCGAAAAAGGATATATGAACAAGATGAACTTTATTACGAACTTGATCTAATCTGTGTCCGAAATGAAATATGTACAAGTTACCATTCTTACCACAAGGAGGTGAGGTAGGAACACTTCTCTTAGCTGTTAATTGGGTAATACCAGTTACTTGACAAGTTGCCCGATAAACATATAATTGCATAGTTTACATCTTTGCTATTTTTGACATAATATTCTTCATTTGCACACAGCAGGTTCTAACATTATTTCCGAACTTATGAACAAATTTTCGGTGTAATTTAAAATATCACATGTTTTGAGAGAAACATGCTGAGAGGGAGAAGATTTAAGGTTGCAAAGTGAAGAATAAACCAGGCAGTAAATACTATAACTTAACACAAAATCTACCCTTGGATTTTGTGTGCTAAAAATAAGAGTGTTCTTTTCTCTTTTTTACTCGGGTTTTTTAGTGTTTTTCTATTCATCTCTTTTTTCATCAGTTTAATCCGCAAAGCAGGCCAAGCACAACGTCAAAATCCGGAAGTTCTTGCGATGGAAGAGTTGTTGATTTTGGGCTTTTATAGTACAAATGATGCTTCTTGTGTGTAATTTTGAACTGGGTTTTATAAATAGAATAACCCTAGCTTTTTTTTTTTTCTTAAATTTATTTTTCCAGTGTTGCTGCTTAAAATGTTGAATCCATGGGTATATCCCAATGTCATATATCATTATCTGAGTTTAAGATATATCATTATCTGAGTTTATGTTTAATGGCTTATCTGGTGATTATCATTGGATGGGAATAAGAATGGGTAAAATTGAAAAATAACGAAAACAATAAATAATAATGAAGTAATTAATTACAAATTAAAATTTTCAGAAATATCGCGGCAAAATAATACTGTATCCTACTTTTACACATGTTTACTTGCGTCTGTGATTTCTCACTCTAATGGCGGAATCACCTAAAAACGAACTATCTGAAGCTGAAACCTAAACCCTTCCGATCAAAACCTCCAGCCTTCGATGGAGGATCCCGCTTCTATTAATCACTCCTCAGAAGCTGCTGCTGTACAAAATCCCGATCGAGAGCAGTCCAATCCCCCACCGGAACTGTAACGGGAACTGGAGCCGGAACCTCCCATGACCTGCGAAAAGAGGAAGGGAGAGGAACCTGAAAGCGATAGTAGCTACAAACCCTAAATCTAATCCTTCGCTGAATCCTCTAATGGAAAACCAGTCTCTGCTCCTACCTTAGGCGTCATTCTCCGTCTTGTAGCCATGGAAGTACGTGCCGGTATGCGCATAGTGAGGAGGAGCTAAGGCCTCGACCTGATAATATATTTTTCACTCGTCATTATCATCTAAAAAAGCGTTTTCAGATTAAACCCGGAAATAGGGGATGTGTTTAAAATCGATAGTTGCGTGAAACCCATTTAACAGGACCCATTACCAGCAATATATATAAAGAAAGTAATGTTTTGTAGTGCAGATTAGCTATAACTCGACGTTAATGTTGATAGATATAGACATATTAGTTTATTGTTGTCACGCAACTGGAATATGCACAATAATCATGACAATGAAATGTTTCCCATTTATATATATGATAACCCGTAATAGCTCCTCCATCTACAATCTGGTAGGTCTTGCCTTGCCGTGCCGTGATCTATGATTTAGGAAGAGGAGTTGGCCTATTTCTTCATTTCAAATATATGATATATTATTTTCAACGATTACACTAAAAATGGTCTACCATCCATCACTCTCAAGCAGTCGAAAATGGACCAAAATAAGACGCAAGCCCTGCATTCAAGCAAAGAATGACGACATGCGCAAGCCTGATAAGTTAAACGCATCACTTACAGTGTGGCAGCAACATGTGAAGAAGTAGTGATAATCCATGCAAGCTTTCACTATTGGACCTAATTAGTTAGCTCTCTTTCGTCATGGCTTACATGACTGTCCAGGCCGCCTAGGCGGCTTATATATCCTCGTGTTTTGACTGTTAAGTCTGTGACCTATTAATTATTTCGGATGAATGAAGTTTCTTGAATTTGAATCTTACTGGTATGTAAAGTATCAAACTTTTTAACTTATATGGATTAGATGTATAATATATTTGGATGTTAACGTAACTGGTTTTAACTAATTAAACGCACATTGTTTCAAATTACAAGGGTCGTTCTGTAAATTAAAGATTGATAAATAATCAAGGATTAATAATTATTAATATTTTAAATTAATTTAAATATCACTAAAAATTACTCTTGAAAAAAAAAAAAGTACATTGCTTGAGTTTAGTGTAATTAAAAAGTAAAAAAAAAAAAAAAGAAAAGAAAAGAAAAGAAAAAGAAAAGGGTTAACTAACAAGGAAACCAAAGGGGAGTGGATCTTCAAAGAAGTTATTTAATTTAATTTATTTTTAATTTAATATATTTTTTTATTATTGTTCGATTATTAATGAAATCATAGGAATCAAATTTGATTAAGTGAAAAAATGTGAATGTTCAGTTCTCTATCCGTCGTAGTCGGAGATAGACGACGTGTCACGGAACCTTTATTCTTAGACAATCATTTTAGATCCAATTAAATGCTGACATCATGCATCTATGCTATACTCTAGACACATGCATGCATGCATGAATGCACATACAATAATACATACATGCATGCATAAGAAAAAGGTTCAGCTTTTCTATCACAGTCTAATATCATCAACCTCTCTATAAATTATCATGTCCGTCTGCTTTTTCCGTCTTCAAACAAAGACGGAAGAGTTATTGCTTACAACACAAACCAAATGGGCGAGGTAATTAGTTCATCTTCCAATTCTCATTTTGTTATGTAATTATTTTAGAATTGTCTTAATTAATTAACTAATTAGTAAACTCTTTGTGTATTTCGTACTGGCAGGAAAAAGAAGGTGCTAAAAATGAACAGGGAGAGAAGAAAGCCGGAGCTGATGCACAGGCAAATGAGAAGAAAGCCTCCGATGGCGGTAGCGACGGTGCTTTCACCGCCGTCTATAAGATCGACATGCATTGTGAGGGTTGCGCCAAGAAAATCAAACGAGCAGTTAGGCATTTCGATGGTATTATACGTATATATCTGATTTGTTAATTCATTTAATTATTTCCCTCAGATTTGAATTTAACTACCTCGCTCAATAATTTTCTTATTATTTCGCATTCGAATTTGCAGGCGTAACTGACGTGAAAGCCGATTGTGAAGCCAATAAACTGACGACAACCGGAAAATTTGATCCCGCCGCCTTGAAAGGGATGCTGGAGTTGAAGACTAAAAGGAAGGTGGAGCTGATCTCCCCTCTACCTCCAAAAGATGGTGGTGGAGATAAGAAGGCAGCGCCTGCTTCCGCCGCCGCCGAAAAGCCGTCGGAGAAGAAGGCTGAAGAGAAAAAGCCAGTAGAGGTACTTATTAATTGCAGTAATTAATTATATAATTAATTATAACCTTCTTCCATACACCCATTGAATGAAGCAGCCAGCTCAGTCGTTGACGTCAGTTACGCATGAGCAAACATGGCGTTACACACGCTGGCCGGATGTTCGCCATGTGGAAATTAACTAATTTAAAAATAAGAGCTTATTTTAGCTTTTTTTTCAATATTTCTCAAATTAATTGGTGGCAGAGTACGGTGGTTTTGAAAATCCGGTTGCATTGCGAAGGTTGCGTTCAAAAAATACGTCGAATCGTTTCGAAGTTTAGTGGTGAGTATGAAATTATTATTGAGTGAATTATTATTATTTTTTTATTGAAATAAGTCGGTGAAATTTGATTTGACGTTTGAATGAGCAGGAGTTGAATCAGTGGACACTGAAAATGCAAAGGATATGGTAACAGTGAAAGGCACCATGAACGTTAAAGATCTCGTACCTTACCTCAACGAGAAGCTCAAACGTAACGTAGAGGTAATTCCTCCTAAGAAAGACGACGGCCCAAAGGAGAAAGTGAGCGGTGGCGGAGGTGAAGAGAAGAAAGAAGGAGCCGGAGGTGGAGCTGGTGGAGAAAAGAAAGAGAAAGAAGGCGGAGACAAGAAAGAGAAGGAAGTTGCTGGTGGCGGCGGTGATGCAGGCGGTGAGAAGAAAGGGAAGGAAGGTGCAGGTGGCGATGGCGGAGGAGAGAAGAAAGAGAAAGAAGGCGGAGTTGATGAGAAGAAAGAGGCGGATATGAAAGCCGCCGCGCCTAGTGGTGGAGATGTCGGGGGAGAAGCAGTCGAGGTGAGCAAGATGCTGTATCATGGATTGCCGTACCCGCCTCCGTCATTTTTCTACGAAGAAGGGCCCATTTACGCTCAAACCCACAGTCATTTCATGGAAGCCCAGCCCAGTCACGCAACTCACGGGTACGCTAATCCTGGATACGTTAACCAGGGATACGTAGTTCCGCAAGGGGACCCACATGCTCATCAGATGTTCAGTGACGAGAATCCAAACGCCTGTTCCGTGATGTGAAGGATCAACGGCCGTGATCTTATGATTTTGTAAATAAAGCAACCTATATGTCTATAGAGCGTAATAGCGTATAACTGAAACCGCAAAATAATTTGTAAAGAAGTAATAAAATAAAAATAAAAAAAAAACACAAGGGGGCGGGAAAGAAGTTTGGCACTTTGGTTTATGGTCTGGTCTGTCGGTGGGCCGGCTGGCTGGCGAAGCCGGTCCAGTTTGTTTGTCGGATTTGCAGAATTTTGTGGTAATTAATTAATCTCAATTACTTATTATATTTCCATATATAAATAAATACTAATAAAATGAAAGTCGGTGGATATTCATTTTCATGAGAGTGTTCTGGTTCATTCGCTCAGTAAGTATAATTTTTCTTCATTATATTATATAAATCATATTATTTATTGTAATAATTTATCTCCAAGTATATGACTCACATTTCATATTTGGGCTTTTGTGATGTGGGCCGGGTTTTCTATTGGGTGGAATCATGACTAAAATTATGAAAACAACGAATGGTTTTGACAGGATGTTTATCTTCTTGCAATCGCGATGATAAGGTGGGGATCATCATATGTATTAAAGGTATCCATGTACACACACACACACACACACACACATAAACAACAAAAAGGTAGGAAGCTACGCCATGAAAGTGGCCAATCAGCATTCACCATTTTTTTTTGTTTTTTTGTTTTTTTTGGTGGTTGGGATAATCAAACTCATCCTTACACGAGTTTTGTCATGTTTAAAAGTGATCCATTTATATGAAATTCTTGTATTAAAGTATAATAACAATATCTTAATTATTTAATAATAATAATAAACTGCATCTTATAAAACGTGATAATAAATAAATAAATAAATAAATAAATTATATATATATATAATTTTATAGGATTTGTTGACAAAATGGGATTAGGTGCGAGTCCGACTCTCCTGAGCACCAAGAAAAATGTCCACTACTTCTCTCCTCCGTTAACATAAATTTTTAAGCATTAAGATGATTTTTAGTTTTGGTTGCTAAGAATTAGAATTGATGATGTGACGTGGCAGTGAGCACATTGAAAGGTGTCCAATATTTTTAAGAAGAAGGGGGTGATTGGGAATACCTAATGTGGCAATAATGGATGATAATGAATTCAATGGGAGAATTGATGGGATATGGTGATATTAGTCAGTATCATGACATGATGACATATTAGAAAGCAATCAAAAAAATTTTAATGGAGGAATGTTGATGAGTCATCATCATTCATCTCCCACCCATCACTTTACCCACTCAACTATATCTCCTTCTGATATCATCATACAATTTCTGGTCGTTTCTACATTGATTTTCATATATCCTCCATACATGGTATGGCATGCATGCATGGATGATGCCCCCCACCAAACCATAGAAACCATAGATGACTATTTTATATTAAAAACTATTGATCTCTGTTGACTCACGGTTGGAAGGGGGGGACATGTATGACTGTAGTAAGTCCCACTCCACGTTAGTAGCCATAGAAAGGAGAGCCGAGTTGGATTTTGAATTCTGCACGCCACGAGTCGGCTTTCGGCCCATACTTACACGTCTCTTCCACATCACTCCTTCACAAAATTGGCGGCTATTTGAAAAATAATTCGAATCTGCTCCGATTAAGAACTATTTGTGTAAGAGCTTAATAGAACTACTTAAAACATTTATGATATCAAATTTGACTTTGGGATGTGGATAAGAACATGGAGGTACATACCAAATATTTTTTTATACATAGGAAAGAGTTTGATGTGAAGTGACTGGCCAAAGGTTTTCTTTTCTACTTAAGGTGGTTTTTTTTTTTGCTTTATGTAGTCAGACTTCATTAATTAGTTCAAGAATATGAAGGCTTAAAAGGCAGATCTAAGACATGCATACGCTAAGCTTGGATTTGATTGGGTTCCGAGAAAGTGAGGAACATAAATTGAGCAAAATTTTAATTTTTAGTAAAATCGAACCGAAACTACAATCGGTTTAGTTATAAAACTCGATCGAGCTAGACAGTTAAGTAAACACCTAGTTAAGCTTAAACATGATTAACAATGTATAGCTCAAAATTAATTCCCAACAAGGAAGATCATGTTTGTTAGTAGTGTCTGTCACCTTCTCTTTCCAATAAAATATGTTTCCATATTTCCCGGCCAAACGGCTCCAAAAGCTATGGGGAATATCGAGATCGACAGTAGCCCCTACATTGAAATTCAATATATTTCCTGGGTTTGAAAGTAAACACCAGTCAGAAGTTAAAGCTACAAATGAGAATGGTGAATGTGGTTTATCATGAGGGATTCGTAAAAGACATACCAAATGTGGGATCAGCAACGAAGACCATGGTTTGATCATCTACTTGCCAGAAATCCTTGATTGCTAATCCTGTAAAAATAAAAAAATAATGGTAATTTATTGCTGTACTTGTTATATCTTCAAAGTTAACTATAAAAATGGATGAGAATATGAAGATTGGGAAACTAGTAAACCAGGTGTTTCGGAATAATTTTTGAGCTACAAGTCCCAATTTGAATCCAGTATCCTTCTCGATATCACCTATTTCTCGTGCGAGTCTTTTTTCCTAACAAAAAATTAGAAAATTCTGCAAATTATGGCTCGATAAATTCTTCCATACTGTAAAAGAGCAACCTGACCTGGCCATCGGATAGAAACCAGGCAACATCAATGACCGGAGTAAAATCTTTGGGAAGCAATTCTGGTTTGTCGACACCTACTTTTGCCTTAGCTAACCTCATTCCTAGATTGATAAAACACAATCTGTCCTCTAAGTTTATTTGGTCTTATCATTGCAGAGAGATCAAAAGCAAGAATGAAGAATGTAAGGTAATGAAATCGATAATCTCAGTATTGGCAACTCGAAAGAAATCAACCAAACGATGTGGTCCAGAGATGCTTAAGCTTAAGTTCTTTAACACTAGCTAATAAACTACACTACATGATGTATAGTTATAACAAGAATAGTGTTAATTTCCAAAGTCTTATAAACCATATGCCAATAGCGAAATGGATATCAAGACCGACGAGCAATCAGCAATGCAAAGGAATTTAAACGAATACACATACCATGTTTTACTATAAGAAACAAGAGTATTAGGAATATTTTTATTTATTTGTTACACCTGTGAGAGAGATTACAAGTGCGAGAGCTCCAGAGAAGAAGAAATTCAAAGAGTTTGATTGAAAACAGAGAACCCATCTGTTCAAGTCTGCTGATTTCTGGATTGGGCAGTAGCAGCAGGTTTGCAGAGAGGAGCGAGAGGAAGAGGGAGGTGTAAGAAAACTTAAAGCATCACTTCTTCTTTTTCTTAGGCGAGGTGTTCGAAAGGGTAGAGATGAACAAGGAGATGGAAGGGGAAGAACAAACCCCACCACTTCACCTTTTTCTACTTCACTTTTCTCTATTTTGTTAATCTCTCTCCGTATATTTCTTCTTCTCATCTTCGTTCTAATCATCTCTTATCATTATCGGAAATTTATGTGATTTCAAAACTGATGATTATTTAATAGAAAGGTAAAAAAGAGGAAGAAAGGGTGGACTACATGCTTAAATTGCGGCTCAGAGCTGATAAAGAGCAAGCTGTGATGTAAAAGAGGACCAAACATGATACACTAAAAATCTCTTCAACAATCCAGATACAGAGAAAAGAGTAGTATAGCAACAAGAAGCAAAACCATTCTTCTCGCTACGAGACTGTCTCGTTTACTCGTTATCATTTCTAAAACAGAGCATGCTTGCGTAAAAAGAACTAAGGGAAGTAAACAGGCCAATTGAAGTAGTAGGCATCACGGACTTCCTTGTCTATCTGGTTCCACTGCAGAAATAAAAAAAAGATGTTGCAATTAAAACGTTTTCTAAATTGGTCATATGATAGAAAAGAATCCCATGTTTGTCAAGATTTTGGGTGTACAGAAGTCGCAATGATGTTTTACCAGGAACTTATATTTCTGGTTCTTTTGCTTAGCCTTCTTCCAGTGATATTGCTCAAATAACATTGCTTTGTCATGCCAACTGCAAAAATACAGTTACGAAATTTCAGGCACAGCATGAGATGAGAGTTTTAAAAACTTCAAATTGATGGCAAAGTAGAAGAGCAAGAAGCAGAACAAGAATGATGCTGAGGAAGAAGATTATGATGATGGAGCAACAAAATTACGCTTGTCATCATCCATCAACTTCACAAAGAAAAAAATAGATTAACTGATTAGAATGCCCATTGAAAATCCTAAATCAGATAAATTATGGATGAATTATAATCAAAGAACACCTGAATCGCTGGAACTGCTAAAAAGTCAATATATATGTAGATCATCATAAGGCTTTAGGATATTTACACAAGTAGAAGCAATATATATACATTCATCTCAATGAATCCTATATTCCCGTTCCTTCATCTGGCTTATGTTCTTCATGTAGCATTCAGACCACACTTACTGGGTTTCATTGTTTCAGTTTCTTAATCCTGGTCAAAGATCTAGTATATGAAAAAAAGGACAAATTTTTAACACAGAAAGAGTAAATAATAAACTGAAAATACTGCGAATACACTAAAACGAAGCTTTATGCTTCAATTTCATCACTCAACAGCTTCACAATATGCTATTGAAAAAAATAGAGAAACCCTAAAATGAACGTCTGAAAGAGAGAGAGAGAGTACTTGAATTGAGGAGTAAGGTGCCATATGTAGGGATTAAACCAGGTGATAGTAGAGAAAGCAGCGGATCCTATCCAGATGTTGACGAATTGTTCCGGGTCGGCATGAGGAACTCCCGGGTCGCCCCGATACGCATTCCCGAAATACTTCTCCATTTTCTCTTTCCCTCTCCTCCTCTCTTCTTCTTCTTCTTCACTTCTGCATACAACCTACTCGACTTATCTTCTTCGTCAACCTCGAAACACCATGCATACGGTGTCGTTTACGACAGCCCGAGCCAAAAAAAAATGTGACTGTCGCGGCTCTATTCATTCACTGGCCCAACCCGTCAACCCAGTCCGTGGCCCAATGTCATATCCGAAGTCGAATGACGGCTGTACGGTTTTAGTTCTATGGGCCCAACCGATTCCGTAGCCCACCGTTAAACCCAATGGCCGAGAAGGAGCTAGTAGTCTGCCAGCTGTCTATTTATGATTGGGCAGACAAATGAACGAGGGTCTACAAATAAACACTCACTCTCTCCTCATTCATCCATCGATCTCGATTCAAGTCTTCAATTGTCTCAAATCTTCCCCCCTTCTGATCTTCTTCCCTCGGCTAGGGTCTTGCTAGGGTTTATCGGATTTTTCGAATTTTCTTTTTCCTTTCCGAATATCATGCGCCTGCATATCCCTGACATACTCTTAAATTTTCTTATTCAAATTCTTTGTAGTTTCCGAAACCCTAGCCAACTGTCGTTTTTCGATTCAGTGAACAAGGTTGGCTCGCTCTCATACTTTGTCCGGCTACAAATGATATGGTAGTAGTGAAGTTCGCTTTGTACCCTGTAATTCACTGGTAAGATTCAGAAGCTCATTTCTTGAACTCCGTCCAGCTTGTAGGTTCATTTTCAGTTTCTAGGGTTTTGTTAGAAACCAGCTAAGATTCTTCATTTCTGCTTGGTTACTGAAAATTTGAGATAGGGGAGAGATTGAGGTTCTTCATTTCGACTTATTTCTCATTTTTGGTACCTTTGAAGCGAATCTTGCTTTCCAAGGGACCCACGAATCACCATTTTCTAACTTGTTCTACGATTTCTAGTCACGCAGAAAGATAAAATTTACTTAGCCAGAAATCGTGTCCTTCTTTACTCTAAAATTAGCTGCCAGATGAGTGTTGGGCTCTGTCATCTTTTTGAAGATCTTGCTTTTTAAAATGAACTAATGGGTTGAATTATGTGGGTTCAAGAAAATTCTAAATGATATGTGGTTTTGAATATGAGCCATGGAGGTGGGGATACTACGAAGGTGAATGAACAGAATTGCAACTTTTCGAGGAAAGCCAGTGCTAATGATTTTGGTCGAGGAGTGTCAAAGATGGCAGCAGCACAGATATGTGAAAGTGTGGGATATCAGAGCTTCCAAGAATCAGCAATGGATGCAATGGCTGAAATTACAATTAGATACATCCGTGACTTAGGGAAAATAGCAAATTTCTATGCTAACTTAGCTGGTAGAACTCAGTGTAATGTGTTTGACATTATTAGGAGCCTAGAAGATTTGAAAGGATCTGATGGGTTTCAAGGGGCATCAGAAATTACCCATTGCCTTGCAGGTTCTGGTACTGTAAGGGAGATTATTGATTATGTGAATTCAGCCGAGGAGATTCCATTTGCTCAGCCAATTCCACAATTTCCAGTGATTAAGAACTGGAAGTTGATTCCAAGCTTTGCTCAGATGGGTGAAACCCCGCCCAGAAAGCATATACCGGAGTGGTTACCTGCTTTTCCGGACCCACATACTTACATTCATACCCCTATATGGAATGAAAGAGCAACTGACCCAAGAGCAGATAAGATAGAGCAAGCAAGGCAGAGGAGAAAAGCAGAGAGGTCTCTGTTGACTTTGCAGCAAAGGTTGATCTCTAATGGGTCGGTAGGACCTTCATATTCAGTTCTACCTAGTAATCATAATACAGAGAAGGAATCATCTTCTGATGAAAGTAAACCAGTCCTTGATATTCCTTCGAAAAGTATGGGCTTAAAAAACAGCGTGTCTGTATTAGAGGCATTTGCTCCCGCCATTGAAGCAGTTAAAGGTAGTGGGTTTTGTGATGACGTGGAGGATGAGAGGAAAGTTCTTTCTGATGTTAGGCCTGTTGTTCAATTTAAATTCAAAAGCAGCAAAAACTTGATGGGTGAGTCCTTGGATTTGAGCCTTCAGAAGAAAGGGAGTGGAAGAACAGCAATCCAGGTGGGCCGGGATGATGAAAGAGATGAGAAGAAAAGACGGGCGGAGTATATTCTTAGACAATCTATGGAAAACCCACAAGATCTTATGCAGCTGTAATTAGTTTCTATTGAATGAAGATCTAGATATTGTTGTCTAATCTAGAAGAAGGCTAACAACAAGTGTAGTGCTACTCTTCTCTTAGGTATGGTCTGAGGTCTCTTGTAGTCCCGCTAACAATTCTTAGAGGAAAAAGATGAATGTTTGGTTTTCTGTATTGATGTTGGATTGTCCATTTAGTTAGTGAACAATTCTTTTTTGAGTTTGAAGAAGAAACATCCTACTTATTTGTTTGACTTCGGCTCTCATGTTGTTACAATGTATGTGGAATAACCCGTTTTTTTTTTGTTTTTTGTTTTTTCTTTTGTTGTTTTGTTTGTATTAATAAATTTTAGGGAATTTATTTATAATTTTCAAAATATTAAGGATATATTTGTAATATTAATAAAATTTAAAGGATCTCAGATTAATTTACTTTAAATATTTAAAATATTTTATTTGATGATTAAATCGAGGAAATATTTTTTTTTTTGTTTAAATGAAACTATTTCTCATAAATAATAATGTTTTAATTGTAAATTTGACATATTTATAGCATCTGAATTATTCAAAACTAATTTTAACTATGCTAAATGGTGGGCCCCACAAAATGGGACCCATTTCCTTTTTCTTACATGTTAGATAGATATGGTAAATCAGGAATGCGAATTACTTCACCCATTCAGGTCTACTACTTTCTAATTTTGAATTTATTTTCCTCCTTCATTTTTTTTATTATTATTTATTTTCTCAAAGTAAAATTCTTTTTTTTGGCTACACTGTAGACGTCCGTCGGAAGATTCTCACCGTTTTCATCCCCTTCATCGAAGTCTGAATTTTTGCGATTCCTTCGTGCTAGGGTTTGCTCGAATTTTTCCAGGTATTTTTTGATTTCGGAAATGTATCAGGACTGAATTGTATAATTTCATCGATATTTATGTTTATATAAGCTAGTGCACTTCGAATTTGAATCCCCTTTCTTGTCTACTTAGAAAAATATAGAAATTCAGGAAAAAAAAAATGAAGAAGGATTGCCCAATTGTCGTTTGTTTAGAGTTAAATTAGAGAAGAAATTCTACTAAAATAGGTCAATTATAGATGTGAGCAATCGTTTCCTGAGAAGATCTATCTATAGGGGGAGAAAAAAAATTCCAATATCTGCAATTCTGCATTTGTTTGCTTCTAAACAAGTTTTTCCTCTTTTACAATATATTAATTGTTTGATTTTTTGTTCTTTGATGCTTGCTTAATTACATTACTTTGATCTTCAACTCCTTTTTCCGGTATGTGGAGGTCTTTTTCGTTGAATTGGATTAACAACAAAGTGCTGGTATGATGGGCTAGGGATTTCTGATGCGAATGCATATTCATAGCTATTTTGAGACTGCTTATGATGACTAATTTGCATGGGAATCTTATGAAGTGATATTCTTGTTTTATATTGAAGCTCACAGTTTTCTCCCCTTGTTGAGCAGGCTGCTTCAATTTGATTGCACAAAGCTAAAAATGAAGTAATTTTAGGGAATTCAGAAACTGCTGAACATGAGAATATAACATTGTTGTATCTAAAACAATGCATACTGAATCAGAAGTCTCCCTGGATGTTGAGGCACCCATTTGTCCGAATAAGATCTTAGTTCTGGATAATGAAGCTTGTACAGCCTCATCAACCCCCAATAACAATGTAGTGCAGCAACCTGGTATGTTGCTGATTGTAATTTGTATATATTTCTGACTTTAACAGTAGTGTGTCCTTTTACTTTTCTAGTCTGATCATTGTTTGCTATACTGATGCAGTTAAGAAACCAACACGGCAATGGGCTGCTTGGACACGTCAAGAGGAGGAAAGTTTCTTCACGGCGTTAAGACAAGTGGGCAAGGTATGTTATTATCCACAGGTGGCAATGTTCATTTTCTGAAGCTATATTATGCATCAATGTCTTGCCTTGATTGCAGAATTTCGAGAAGATTACTTCCCGCGTCCAAAGTAAAAACAAGGATCAGGTATGTGAGGATCAAGTCATAATCCTCCCTTTTCTGATTTTTGAGTTATAATGTCATTCCTTCTCAGCAACTTTTTGGTTGGTATTTATTTTCCTTATCTTTTTCTCAGGTGCGACATTATTACTATCGTCTTGTTCGACGTATGAATAAGCTGCTGGGTCCGGGATTGTGTTTGGATGCAAAAAACTCCAAAGATACTAATGCCGCAATGCTTAGATGGTAAATTAATGCACACCATTAATTGTCTGTAATTAGATGCAAATTCAGATACAAAGGGTAATTAGATATATTTGATGGTTGGAGATATAACGGAAATGGACTAGACAATCTTGCAATCATTGCTTCTGTCCTTGAGGATGTAGGCTACAGTGTCATTGTGAGAGTGTTCATTATTAGTGTTTTTTAGGTTTCAAATAATATTCTACTTCTTCTTCTTCTTCTTCAAAATACTATTATTGAATGGTAACAAGATTTATTCTCATAAGTTGTGACCTGCATTATAGGTGGTCTTTGCTGGAAAAGTATAGCTGCAAAGCCTCAAAGCTTCACTTGAAACCACGAAGGTTTAAGATTATTATAGAGGCCCTGGTATGTTCGAGCTATCTACATCCAAATCCTTGAATGATTTTCCAAATATGCAACTTGTCCCCTCCTGTGTTGTACTGACTAAAATATTTTTCAAAATAAAGGAACATCAACTCTTGAAGGACCGGAAGAAAAATGTTAGAAAACGGCCATTCCAAGGAGAAAACTGTGCTCCTACTGCTTCGAATGCTGTTGCAACCCAGAGTAGATTGTCAGGGCATGATGGCCGCACAGTTAAACTAGTTTTAGTTAACAGCCAAAACATCCCAAAATTGAGCCCAGGGAAGTCATCTCTGAAGCGAAGTATGAGTGTCAGTGTAAATCGTGGGATCAACAAAGGGGACACAGGTGCCATGAAGCCACCAAGACAGCGAAAGAAACCAGGTATCCTATTGCGTATAATCTTCAATATCAGTTAGTAGAAGATATATTTCATCATGCTAAATCATTAGTTTCTTTGTCAATAAAACTTTTATCGATCTGGTTACTACTTACTACTGCACTTCTAGCAGGTATTGTCTCATCAGCTACCTATAGAAAATGGGAAAAGGCTGCAATTGCTGGGGTCTCCTTGGTCGCTGATGCTGCTGAGCATTTAGAACGAACAGCTACTGATAAAGTACTGGAACATGAACTAGGTATCCCACAGGAGTCCTTCCTACCCTCACGTTCTCTTATATACATTTCAAATGAGTTACTCAATCTGAGTGTGTGAAATTCCAGAAAATATGACACCTTGCTACTCAATTTTCCAGGGCAAAAATACGGTGATCCTGTTGGAAGTGGTCTACCCCCATTGCCTACTTTTCAGCAGAGCTTTCTCATAGAGTGTGCTACTCACATCTCTTCTAAGTTTAAGCTTCAACTTTTTCCGATTGATGATAATACGCGAAGAGCCCTGGAAATGGTAAGCGCCAACATAAATTTTGTTTGTCAATTTGTTTTATGGGAAAAGTTTCTGCAGCTCAAGATTGTTTAGATCCTGCAAATCAGTATATGAGTTTTGATCTCTGCTCACAGGATAAACACAATCCTTACCTGGAGCTAACACTTAGCACTCGCAAAAGAATATCATCAGTTGTGGAACACTTAAGTCGCAAATGGGGCAATTCATGCCCTGCTTCTGGAGAGTTAATGCTCTTCCCTTACAATGGTCAAAGGGAAAACCTGGTGCGTTGCCAGAGTTGGGCGCAAGACTCTATCGTGAGTGCAGCAGATGTATATGCAATGATTGGAAGCCCTCCAGTATTTCGCTTAAGGTATCTAAATATCCTTAGATATAGGGGCGAGCTGGAAGCAGCCCCCTGTATTTTATTTCCAAGAGAATAGCTAATAGTATCTGATGATAAATAAGTTGGTAATAAATATGTTTTTGAAGGTATGGCTGGTTTTCAAATATTGATCCTGGGTCCACCACATTGCGAGCACAAAAAGCATCTTGCTGCATTCCAGGTGAGCATGATATGGATGTGGAAAATAGAGAGGGGAATATTGAAGGTCTAACACCAATCTCCACCACATCAGCGAATGCTCAGTCTGTGGATCTTTACAATGATCAAGTAGCCTCAGTGAACAAAGACACTGCTTCTGCCTTAACTCCTACTGCTGTACCCAGTGAGATGAATGGGTACCACCTCTCTGCAGACAAAAATAATAATCTCCCAGAGTCCTCTGATCTTGTTGCGAATCCATCATGGGCTGGAAAGGATGCAAGTGATAAGACTGTAGTAAGACACCTTGAAGATGTGGTAATTATCTTTGAGCATCCTTATCCTCCTAAACTTATCACCTTTCGGGGCAAATGCATTTTTCTTGATCTTCCGTTTATAACCCTTATCTCCTACATGTAGGATGATCCAAGATTAAGCAATGGAACTGCATTATCGGCTGGGGAGTGGGCAGATAGCCTTACCAACATAAGCATTGGAGATCTGCTTTCCGGAGCATCTCAAGATATGGATACAGACTACACTGACCAACCTATTGTAGATAGCTCACAATGTCTTCAGCAGATACCCTTTAGTTGTGATTCATTTGATGCTGCTATTGCTGCTCATATTTCTAGACAAAAAGACAAGCTAGGATTTGAACCAGCCCTGGCTTCCCATTCATCTTCTATCTGGGATGCTGAGGAAACATGTGATGCCTTTTCTTTTAGAAAGAATCCAGTAGTTTGTCAGGTGGGTCAGAGCTCTGCCGGTTTTACTTCGAGGCTCTGTAAGGAGGTTACTAACATGGCCTTGGGTTCCAATCAGTTGGTTGAAGAGGTATTATTTCATACGGTTATTTTTTAAATAATTTTTACTGCACCAGATATTAGTGTTATTGATTCGAAAATCAAATCATAATCAATCTCAGGTGGAAAGGCCGTTTGATGATTTTACTCCACGAGACGATATGAATGAGTGTCAGTCTGATCCGCAAATCCTTGAAAATTCCGGAAAGGACTTTGGGGGGATCGCAGATATATACTGGGTAAATTCTCTGACCCTTTGTCAATCACACAATTTTTTCCCAGCAGTTTTTAAGCTCGATAGGTTGTCTCACAATGTCACTTATTATTATTCTCTACAACATACTATCATCATACAGTGCCTTTGGATGACATATCCTTCTTTTTGCAGCCTGATTCTTTAGGACCATTAGATTTGGATATTCCATCATCAAAATACAGCGGCGAGGATTTGATTATAAGTGACAGTGGTCTGAACCGTCTAATAGCTAGTAGCCTTGATGCTTTCCAAAGTTGCTCGTTTCTAGGCTTGGACAAGAAAGAGTCATCTCCTACAACCGTCGAAGCTCGAGAAACTGTCTCTTTCTCAAATTTCAAAATTGGCAGTTAGAAAGTTCCGACATACATTCCCAAATAGTGTGGGATTTAGACAAAAACCAGAATGCCTACACGGTAGAAGTTTCTCTGAGCCAGAATGGTTTCCCACTCTCTTTATTTGTACAGAACAGATTAACAGACTTGATAGAAAGGAAGGAAAAAGGCAAAAAAAAAGAAAAAAAAAAAGAAAAGAAAAAAGAAGATAGCTCTCTATTTCAGTGATAGGGAACTGTTTGTAAACTTGTACTGATATTCTGTAAATTGTAAGATCTACTCACAGGGCATGGCTGATGTTAGGAACAGTATAAACCCATGTCTGATCTCTGACATGTTTTATTGTTAATCGGATCTTTTCTTCATTCTTTTTGACCTTAACCCATGTCGGATCTCTGACATGTTTTATTGTTAATCGGATCTTTTCTTCATTCTTTTTGACCTTTCCTTCTTCCCGTCAGATTGAATTGACTATGAAATGGGCCTGGATAATGTAGTGGCCCATTTATCTTATAAATGGGCTAGACCCAATGTGAAATATAATATGGAAAACGGGCTTTGTTGTTAGGCTCAAACTGAAGTTTCAAACAGCCGAAGCTACAAGATCATAGTATGGTCGGCCTGCCAGGATATGGAACATTCTAGAATAACAGTCTTGCTAAATGCTAACCACCAACTTATAATCTCATTTCTATTATATTAAATATATGTATATTTAACAATTATTTAAAAAGGAAATATAAATAAATTAGGAAACGGTAAAATATATGTTAACTTGCCTTTTTATGATATAGTTTCCTGTTTCCTGTTTCCTGTTTCCTGTTTCCTGTTTCCTGTTTCCGGACGGACTCTAAAAAGAATAATAAAGAAAAATAAAAAATCGGAATAATTAAAAGAAAAAGAAAAAGAAAAAAGGAAAGGTATTTCTTTCTTCACAAGAAATTGAGCGACCCATCATCGTCTATAAGTATATCGGAACCCTTATTTTTAACTTAGATCCCCAAATTTTAGACCTGTTTTTACTTCTTTATATTGCTCTCGCTCTGCGATTTCTTGACTCTTCCTCTTCTCTTCTACTCGGCTACGACCATGGCTGCTAACCAAGCTGAATCATCTGATTCGTAAGGCCTTTACGTTCATTGCCAGATCTCCTTTCTCGTTTTCACCGTTTCTCTTTGTTTGTTTTAATGATGTTTTTCGTCTTCTTCTTCTTCTTCTTCGTTTTTTCTTAAAAAGAAATAATGCGATTTTCTTTTCTGATGCTATATCTGTTTTGTTCGTAATCTGATGGTGATTTGACGTAAATCTTCTTTCTGGTTTTGCAGTAAAGGTACAAAGAGAGATTTTAGCACCGCGATTATGGAGAGGAAGAAGGCCGCGAATCGACTTATTGTTGATGAGGCAGTCAACGATGACAATTCGGTGGTTGCTCTTCACCCTGATACGATGGAGAAACTCCAGCTCTTTCGTGGCGATACGATCCTGATTAAGGTCAGATTTCCTTTTTCGCTCCTTTTTTTTTTCCATGCTAGGTTCAAACGAATATTTTGCTTGGAAGTGTTTAGTAAAAAATTCGGGTATTTATCGTTTCTTCGAAGTATCATAGGGAAGTTAGGGATATCAATTTATAATTATCATCGATTGGTTGAATCTTGATGTGAAATTCTCTTATCAAATATAATTTTGTCTACATATGTTAGTTAAGGTTGAGTAGAGACTACCCGTATGTATATGTTTTAAGAAAGGTGATCTCAAGAAGGACCAGAACTATTAGGACTGGGAATAAGGGGATGATTAGCTGAAGTACGTGGGTTATTTGATCCTATTCAAAGATTTCCCCAAAAGAATCCAAGTTCCCAATATTATTTTGGTTTTTAGGGCCAAGGCTCTTCCTTGCAACCTTTTTGTACAACTACGAATAACGTTCATCTTCCTCCTGTGAACTTGTGTCTTCTTCATTGTTAATTCTTTTGCTAGTTGTACATTAAGCTTGGGAAAACCATCTTTGTATGGTCATCTTAGCTATCATGTGAGTATATTGGCATGTCAACCGACTACGATTTGTTTTGAATAATGCACTTATGCACTTCTATTGTTTTTTGGATATAGGGAAAGAAAAGGAAGGATACAATCTGCATTGCTCTTGCAGATGATACATGCGAGGAACCAAAAATTAGGATGAATAAGGTTGTTAGAAGCAACCTGAGGGTTAGGCTTGGAGATGTTGTTTCCGTTCACCAGTGCGCTGATGTCAAATATGGAAAGCGTGTTCACATTCTTCCTGTAGATGACACTATTGAAGGGGTCACTGGAAACCTTTTTGATGCATACTTGAAACGTGATAATCTATTTTTAATACCTTTAAATAGTTTTGCATGCATAATAGTTCAATTTCTATCCGATTTTCAGTTATTTTCATGAAATGACAATAACGATCCTATCTTGTCTGTTTTAACACTGATCAAATCTCCATATTTTGCAGCTTATTTCATGGAGGCATATCGCCCTGTTAGGAAAGGTGATCTGTTCCTTGTGAGGGGAGGAATGAGAAGTGTGGAGTTCAAGGTCATTGAGACTGACCCAGCTGAGTACTGTGTTGTTGCCCCTGATACTGAGATCTTCTGTGAGGGAGAGCCTGTGAGAAGGGAGGATGAAAACCGGTTAGATGAGGTTGGTTATGATGATGTGGGTGGAGTTAGGAAACAGATGGCTCAGATCCGAGAATTGGTAGAGCTGCCACTCAGGCATCCACAACTCTTCAAGTCAATTGGTGTGAAGCCTCCCAAAGGAATTTTACTTTATGGACCTCCAGGATCCGGTAAGACCTTAATTGCCAGGGCTGTAGCTAATGAAACTGGAGCCTTCTTTTTCTGTATCAATGGACCAGAGATCATGTCAAAGCTTGCTGGTGAGAGTGAAAGCAATCTCAGGAAAGCTTTTGAGGAGGCTGAAAAAAATGCCCCATCAATCATCTTTATTGATGAAATTGATTCAATTGCTCCCAAGAGAGAGAAGACTCATGGGGAAGTTGAGAGGAGGATTGTTTCTCAGTTACTGACACTTATGGATGGATTGAAATCTCGTGCTCATGTTATTGTTATGGGAGCTACAAATCGCCCCAACAGTATTGATCCGGCTCTGAGAAGGTTTGGAAGATTTGATAGGGAAATAGACATTGGTGTGCCTGATGAAATTGGTCGCCTTGAGGTTCTCCGTATTCATACAAAGAATATGAAACTTTCTGAAGATGTAAGATCTTATGCTGTTTTATCCCTTGTCAAGTATGTTTCTTTCTTGTCTTTTAATATTTAAGTGGAGCTCATGTCTTGCAGGTTGATTTAGAAAGAATTTCTAAGGACACACATGGTTATGTTGGTGCTGATCTAGCAGCTCTCTGTACTGAGGCTGCGCTTCAGTGCATCAGGGAAAAGATGGATGTCATTGATTTGGAAGATGACACGATAGATGCAGAGATTCTGAACTCCATGGCAGTTACAAATGAGCATTTCCAGACTGCTCTTGGGACAAGCAATCCATCTGCTCTTCGAGAAACCGTAAGCAATTGTTCCTGTTCATTTATTTTCTCAGTTCCTTGAAACTCCTTAAATATGAATGCAACCTAATTAATACCATGGTCTTGATCCAGGTTGTTGAAGTGCCCAATGTCAGCTGGTCGGATATTGGAGGTCTTGAGAATGTCAAGAGGGAACTTCAAGAGGTAATTGGTGTACTTATGTTCAATATTTTTCTAAACAATATTCTGTTTAATGGAATCCATATCCAATATGATCACACTCTTTGTATCTTTTCATTTAGACTGTTCAATACCCTGTGGAGCATCCTGAGAAGTTTGAGAAATTTGGGATGTCACCCTCAAAGGGAGTTCTTTTCTATGGCCCTCCTGGATGTGGCAAGACCCTCCTCGCCAAAGCTATCGCCAATGAATGTCAAGCAAACTTCATCAGTGTCAAGGGTCCTGAATTGCTCACCATGTGGTTTGGAGAGAGTGAGGCCAATGTTAGAGAAATATTCGACAAAGCCCGTGGATCCGCTCCTTGTGTCTTATTCTTTGATGAACTCGACTCAATTGCTACTCAGGTTTGAATAATAGCACTTAAATTAGATACAGTTCAACTTCTTTCTTAAGAAAATGCACATTAATGAATTGCAAATTTTTTTTTTTTTCCATTTGTCCTTATTTTTAACTTATTCCTCAATATTTTTCAGAGGGGTAGTAGTGTGGGAGATGCAGGGGGTGCTGCAGATAGGGTTTTGAATCAACTCCTAACAGAAATGGATGGAATGTCTGCAAAGAAAACTGTTTTCATCATTGGAGCCACTAACAGACCAGACATCATAGACCCTGCACTTCTCCGACCAGGCCGTCTTGATCAATTGATATATATTCCTCTCCCTGATGAGGAGTCCCGCCTTCAAATATTCAAGGCTTGCTTGAGGAAATCTCCTGTCGCCAAAGATGTTGACCTTACTGCCCTAGCTAAATACACACAAGGCTTTAGTGGTGCTGATATCACTGAAATCTGCCAGCGTGCATGCAAATATGCCATTAGAGAGAACATAGAGAAGGTAAGCTTCTTCCTCGTGGCTTTATTTTGAGTTCTCTTTTCTTGTTAAACCATTTAGGAAACTGAAGAAAAAAATTGTAATTGGTGTCAGGATATTGAGAGGGAGAGGAGGAGGAGTGATAATCCTGAGGCAATGGAGGAGGATGTTGAAGATGAGGTGGCAGAGATCAAGGCTGCTCACTTTGAGGAATCGATGAAATATGCTAGGAGGAGTGTTAGTGATGCTGACATCCGTAAATACCAGGCATTTGCTCAAACTCTACAGCAGTCCAGAGGGTTCGGCAGCGAGTTCAAGTTTACAGAGAATACTTCTGGTGCAGCTGCCACAGCTGATCCATTTGCATCAGCTGCGGGTGGTGCCGATGAAGATGACCTTTACAGTTAGGTTATATCTTTCAGATGGGTTTTTTGTGCATCTCATAACCTTATGTTTTCAAGACGTTTATTTTCCTTCTTGAAAAAAGAAAAAGAAAAAAGAATCTCTGTTTATTTTGTGAAAGGCGCATCATATTGATCTGTACTTGTGCACTGCAAAGCCCAGTGGGGTGTTTCTAGTTGAGGTTGTTATTGGATTACTTGAAACTACATGTTCATGTTTCACAATCCTGTTCTTCATTACGCATTTAAATAGAAAAACTTCAAGTTATTCATGCATGATTATTTTGTCAAGCAAAAATTGGTTTGTTCGTTTTATTTTATTTATTGATAAAGTGGGAGATTCGGTAACGTTTTCCGAAATCTATTATTTATGGATTCATCAATCAAATTATTGTATTTGGATAATTATTAAATCATCTCATTCTTTTATATACTTTTGAGCTTCTTATCAATCCCCAACGCCATCAAAATGGCTTCTTGTAGCCCGTGATAACTGGTAAGTTTGCACGCCTCAACAGCAGCAATTGTTTGGCCCAAAAAAAAAAAAAAAAAAAACACACACAGCGATTGAACCTTTCTAAGCCAAAGCTTATGTAAAGGGACAACTCACAAATTGTACAAGGACCGGGTAGGGACGTAAGAGCACAATCTTGCATTGAAACTATATCGTGTAATTTTGTTGGCGAATTGAGGGTCTCTCGAGCTGAATGATTGGTGTAGTAGAATGTGTGCAGGAATAAAGGGGTTCATGTCCCTTTGAACTAAAACAAAACTCATTTGGAAGGGAATATGATGAAATCGTCTAATTGGAGGGTAGTTTTTATTTAGATTTTTAAGACACTTTATGAGGGACATGCCCACATGAAAACCTTGACATTAATGGGTCCTCATTTCCACGATGATCTTGACATATTGACTCCACCTTACACTTTTCTCTCTTTTTTTTTCACATGAGTTTCTTTGTTGTTTTGATCTTTGGCAATATTACCTTTGATCTACAAGAAAATCTCTATGAAATTAGATATACAAACTATGATTTTACTTGCAATCAACAGGCGGTTGATTGATTGCAAAGTAAATTTGATTCCTAGGATGAATTATTACTTGAAGTATTACCAAATAGGATTGCTCCTTGTACCTTACTAAATGGGTATCTATGTTTCCATAGTCATTGCTTTCCCTTATTTATTTTCACAACGGGCTCATTACGTTATAGAAGGGGACCATATTAGTTGGCATTTTGCCCCTAATGGTATCATCAATCGGTAGTAACAGGTGGTGACTATTTGGAATATATATGGATTCACGTTCATTCTGTATATAGTATTCATACTTTTTTCGATGATATAATAATTTCTATCGTTCGGTAAAAAATATATAAGAAAAAAAATTAGTTGGCATTTTGGCACTCATCTAAAGCAAATATGACTATGATACAATATGCTTAACCAAACACATCAAATCATGTCATTATAAATCACCATCGCCATTGTAATCATGGATTCAAAGCATGCACTTATATATTTAACGTAATCATGGATTCACTATGAAGTGCATCAAAGCGCCACATGCATAATCATTGGCTTTGAATTTTGGATTTTTGAAAGTTTATGGTGAATTCTGGGACAATCTGACATTGTCGTTGAACAAGAAAATTACGTTGGTACAACACAAGCACATCGTTTTAAAACCACACATCACTCTTTTTTCTTTTTCTTTTTTTTAAGTATTTTCCAGGAATCTCTATCTGCAGCACTTTTTATAAGCTCCCACACGTGTATCCGCACGTGAGAAGGTGAGAGGTTCTGAATGGTATTGGTTTCCTTATCCCTACCACTACGATACGGCATGCACCATAACTTCGTCAGCGTGAAGGGCAGTAAACGTAGAAAACAGGACAATGAACAATAAGTAGAGCAAAGAAAAGAAAGAAGGCAGTGAAAAAAAAAAACATCGTAATGCCTACATTTCATCCTTGTCAGATACCCACGTGTTACCTTTTATATGGGCCCCATCCCATCACAATTGGCTTATTATACATACGTGGTAGAAACTTGTCAAAGTTAAAATTCAACCCTTATGACAGTATATAGTGTGTCTTATTCTCTAGAGTCTAGTAGTATGTGATGAGTGAAAAAGTGGGGGAAGGAGAAACAGGACGGAGGGGGCCCGCACGAGGGAGGAAGAAGGACTGAAACAAACAGTGGAAGTAGCAGAAGATCCCCTTTTCACTGTCTTCCTTTCCTCTCTTCGATTCTAGCTGTCGGCTCAGCTCGCACCCAATCTACTACTCTCCTTCTCATCCAAACACGCCTTAAGCAGATCATGCAATCAGATATATACATATATATATATATATATATCTATAAAGCTCAGAAGTAGAATAGATTAGTATAGCAGTATCTATATATATATATATATATATATATAGGTGATAGGTCTCTGGCTATTGCCTAATTGGATAACTTTTTTACTTCTTTTTACCCCCTACCCACCATCATTCTACTTCTATTTATATCACTTTAACTGTGTTCTACCAAATTAGTGTATAAGAAAAGATCCCTCTACTGACAAGACACTAAATCTAATAATTATCCTGATTTTAATTCAATTTATGGTAGTCAAGTTCAACTACGTCCTTTTTTTTTTGGGGGGGGCGGAAAAGGAAGTGTGTGCTTTTGAATGATAAATGAATGAATAAAGAAATATAGTAAGAGTCAAGCTTGTTGATCAACTTATGCCTTTAAACAGGAAGTTAACGAGTTTAACGCTAATTAATCAAATAAACCAACATTTAGCGGTAGAAAAAAGAAGGTTAATTACTTAATTATGTATGTAGAGATTCTTCATCATGGTTGTGGCAGGGTTTAGTTCACTATAATCGGCGATTGGGTCACGAGTTCAATCTTCCATTAACAACTTGGACTTTCATTCCTGGTCGAGACAAAATAGCTCTGAAGAAATATTCATCAAACCCACTTCATTCTAAACAGTACCGTCTCTAAATGAAAGCTAGAACTCTTCGTTCTCAAACTTTTTTTTTTTTTTTTTTTTTTTTTTTCCTGAAAAAGCTGAAAGAACCATGAGAAGAATGAGAAGAAGCCGTAGTAAACCAGTTTCTTAAATTATTTCCTACTTAACAGGAAGGAAAAAGGAAGAAACTAATTAAACAGAAAACATATGAAATCTATATCCATAATATCATAACATTACTCGAAAGTTCAGCACACAGATCCTACTCTCTACAGATGAAAATCACCAAATTCCAAGATGATTTGATCCCTAAATTAAAAAAAAAAAATGCAAAAATATTTTTCAGCTGCGTTCATGCCAGCAAACGAGCATCGCAATGCAGCGGCGCAGTATATAGAACTTGGTGCGCTGTTTCTTGGCCACATTGCTGCATATTTTCCCGAATGACTTACCTGAAGGATCCTCGTTATCCTTGCTGTTCTTCTCTTTCCTTTCCATGGAAATCTATGTATCTATATATTATGTGTGTAAATATGAATCAATATAGTATATGCTATCTCTTCTCTCTTTCCACTATAAATATATACATATATATATATAAAAGTGGAATGGATTGTATAGTATATAGGCATGAGGCAACAAAAGAGTTTTAAGTACCCTTTTGAATTTATAGAGGTTGGAATAATTTCCATATAAAAACAATAATAATTACATTAATTTTTTATTTTTATTTTTCATAGATCTGGTTGTGAGCAAATCAACCATATCATATTGATTCAATAATGACATCATGATCTGATTTTGTTAATGAGATTCTGAAATTAAGTGATAAGGGATTAGACCATTCGATGAATTATGAGAGAGGGATGGGTACTGGATAATTTATCCACTTTATCGTGAGGAATTTTTATAATATACATAATTTTTAATGTAGTTTTTTTAGAATGAAATTTCCAGTTTTTCTTCCCCCTGGAAACATGAAGTCAGAGATTCTGTGAAAACTGGGTCCTTGCCTTGTGTCAAGTCATGATCAGTTTAGTCCTTTTGATCTTAGGAAACTTTGTTCAGCAAGGCCGTCTCCATCTTTCACTGTCTATACATATACACGCGGATCCATAAATTTCACCATATGACCTTCACCAACCATCTAATATTACCACCACCAATCTAATCTCTGTCATTTCAATATATATATATATATATATATATAATTTAATTTACCGCTTATTCATCGAATCATACAAAAATGTCTGATCATGATTCAAGAAATTGAATTATTATTTTATATTTTTTTATTTTTACCGTGTGATAATTCTTACAAAGCATCACGTCTAGGGTTATAGATCCTAACAAAGTCATTATAATCTCAACAACATGTTACATATGGATAACACAGAATCTTTTGTCCTTTATAATATTAAAAATATGTCTCAAAACGTACATTTGTGACGTGGGATCTGACCTTACCCTTCTTTTAATCACCGGATGAAAACGAGGAACGTAGGTGTAGCCTTGTAGAAAGAGAAGGAAAATTCAGTAGCTACATAGGCTATTAGGGCTTTCTGGGCCTAATTCATTTCGCTCCACCTCTTTATTTAGCCCACTTATAGTTTTGAATAGTCAGCAAAAAGTCCATAAGGTCCGAAAGGGATAAACCAGGCCCAGAGTGAGCCCAAAAAGAGCGAAAAGCCCAAACCCTTCAACTTTTTGCGCTATTTTCCGGGAAAATCAGAACGTAAATCCACTTCCGCTCTATCTTCTGCTCTTCCACGGGCATCAAGCCATGATTTAAGCCAGTTGGAGTAATCTGGAGAATGTAGTCATCATCATCGACTACGAGCTTTTGAAGATTGAAAAATGGCATCTCAGAAGGTCATGAAGAACGCTCTGTACATTTCAAGCTCGACTTCGATATCAGACCAAGTGCTTGCTCAGAAGATCGTTGAAATTTTGAAGAACACTGGCCTTAGACATTTACAGATTACTCCGTCTCTTCTCTCCGGTCTCAATTCTGAGATAACTCACCTGGTTCTCTCAAACTCTCGCCTCCCTTCTTACTCTTGCTTGAATTTCTTCAATTTTCTACGAAGAAATCAGTCCATTACTGTCCAGAAACCTGATCTTCGTGCTCATGTGACCCTAATTTCTCGGCTATTTCGAGCTCGCAAGTATGCGGAGATGGAGAAAGTTCTAAACTGTATCGTCCAGGATGATAATCTTCGACGTGCTGTACCGGATTTATTGTGTTTGATAAAAAATGAAGGTAATGTATCGAATTTTGTTGATAAGTTCTGTGATATGCTATTCAGGTTTTATGTAGACAATCAGATGTTTGAGGAGGCAATTTCTGTCTTCGATTACATGGAGGCGAGTAGATTGGATATTGAGGAGAAGTCTTGCTCTGTGCTTTTGCGTGCTTTTAGGAAGAGTGATCAAGCAGATTCGTCTCTAGATTTTCTGAATCGAATGGTTGATTCCGGGGTTAAAATCTCGGTTTATTCTCTGACTATGGTAATCGATGGATTGTGTAGGAAAGGGAAGATTGAAAAAGCTAGGATTCTGATGGATGATATGATTGGTAGAGGAATTAAGCCAAATGTATTCACATACAATTCATTTTTATATGTATTTGTTGAAAGGAAGGATTTTCGGGGTCTCAATGAGATCTTAAGCTTGATGGAGAAGAGTCAAATAGTTTACAATGTGGCTACATATACATATTTGATACAATGGTATATGAGCATTGGGAAGATTGAAGAAGCAGATAAGCTGTTCGATGAAATGCATGACAAGAAGGTGGAACCCGATATTCTCGTATATACTTCTATGATTAGTTGGAATTGTAAATTAAATAACATGAAGAGAGCTTTTGCTCTGTTTGATGAGTTAAATGAGAAAGGTCTCGTTCCTAATTCTCACACTTATGGGGCTTTAATTAACGGTGTGTCTTGTAAGGCTGGAAATATGAAAGCAGCTGAAATATTGGTCAATGAGACGCAAAGCAAAGGAATTGATATGAATCAAATTATATTTCATACACTGATGGACGGGTACTGCAAAATAGGACTGATTGATGAAGCTCAAAAGCTGAAAGTTATCATGGAAAATAAAGGAATTGAAGCAGATGTATTTACTTATAATATAATTGCAAATGCGTTATGTAAATGGAACCGGCATGAAGAAGCAAAGAGGTTACTTTTCACAATGGTGGAACGAGGTATACTGCATAACAAAGTGAGCTTCACTACTCTGATTGATTTATACTGCAAGGAAGGAAACTTTGTGGAGGCAAAGAGAGTTTTTGAAGAGATGGAGAAGAAGGGAGAGCTGCCTAACAACTTTTCATACAATGCTTTGATTGATGGGTATTGCTGGAAAGATTGATGATGCTCTGATTGATGAAATGTCTAGACGGGGTTTGGTTCGGAATGTGGTCACTTACACAGCAATGATTTCGGGCTTATCTAAGGAGGGGAGGGCAGAAGAAGCTTTTAAACTGTACAATGACATGATAGAAGCAGGCCTTACACCTGATGATAGCGTATATCCTTCACTTGTTACCAGCCTCCATGCATCTAAATCTTAGTTTTTAATGGGGTTCTCTAATCCTTATCTTCTATGTTGATCCGGAATGGTGCTTCTGGAGGACATTTTGGCCATAATTTGTGCTATCCTCTGGAAGGCATTGGTACGATTTGATTTCTTGTTTTGTTTTAGTTCATTGTTAAATATATTACTGATTATATAGCTTTCAAATGTATGTTTTTATGCACTGCCTATGCTTGCTTGCTTATTTTTCTTTTCCGATCTCTTTTGTTCAGGGAGTGAAACTTTCCAGAAGTAACCGATAGAGTTACGTCAAGGACAGCAACATGGAAATTTGTCGAATTCAGGTAATTTATAAAATTTTGTCAAAGATGAATTATTATGAAAAATCTTGAAGACAAAGCACGTGACAATGTTGTAATGACAGAAAAAGATAATAGAGCAAATACATTTTCTTTTTCATATACATAAATTGTTATTCTACATAGTGAAAGTACAGGATAGAAAATGGTGTTTCTATGTTCTAAACAAGTAGATCAGCATAAGCCTCAAGCCCCTGGCTACTAGTGCACTTTTTGAGCTTGTACAAGGCTCGGCTCTCCAGCTGTCTTACCCTCTCTTTTGACAAACCGAACATATTCCCTATTTCCAACAGCGTTCTCTCTTTACCATCCTCAATACCAAATCTTAACCTAATTATCCGTCTCTCCTTCGGACTGAGAATGCTTAAGAGACCACGTACATGCTTTCGCATCAGGTCCTTCGCCACACACAAATCTGGAACCTCAACTCCATTGTCAGCAGTTATCTCCTGTAGTTTGTTTGGAGATAGAAAAAGCAATGCATCATTGTTTCTTTCCAGATAAAGTATAGGATTTCTTTGTGGTTTATATTAAGGATACCTGAAAAGTGGTATCTTGGTCAGCCCAGACAGGTTGCTGCATTGAGAGCGGCATTCTTGACATGAATAGAGTCTTTTCCAATTTCTCAACTGTGATACCGACCCGCTCGGCTATTTCTTCTTTGGTTGGATTATGGTTTCCTTCCTGAATATGGGATCTCTTTGCCCCCTTCACCTTGCCTAATAGAGTGTATACATTTTCCTGCAGATAACAATATGAATGAGTTTCAAAGAAAACAGAAACAAATAGACAAAGAAAAAGTTCATTTAAAAAGTAAAACATTAAAAAAAAAAAAGCCCTTTGCACATATATTCCTAATTGATGTTTGAAAATAGGAATTACAAATTAGAAGATTGTAATTACCGGCAAACGAATAGTCCGTGAATGTTGAAATATAGCCTTCCTAATTGTTTGCCTTATCCACCAATAAGCATAAGTAGCAAATCGACAACCAGCTTGGGGTTTGAATTTCTCAACACTTCTCATAAGCCCCATACTTCCTTCCTGAAAAAGGCAGTTTTGAATATTATAATCAAAATCTTCGACCCAAATAAGAAAAATTATAAGTTTTCTTTCCTTCCAGTTCTTAGCCGATTACTTGAGACTAGTGTGTTTAACCTGTAGTAAATCATGGAGACTTAGACCACGATTCTGATATTGTTTAGCAATGTGAACCACCATTCTCAAATTTGCATAAATCAACTTATCCCTACTGATCTGACCCGAGTGAAGTCGAGCCTTCAAAACTCGACAACTAACCCCAACAGCTTTAGCCCATTCAACTACATTTGGTTCATGGCCAAACTGAGATTGAAGCCGGACCTTCACTTCCTCCAATTTCATAACATCCTGTTAACGTAATAATTCCTCAAGCAAGAATAAAAAACCTTGAAATGTCATGAAATATAGAAAAGAGGATAACTATAAAACTCTAGATACCTGTATCTGAACAATCAAGTTAGACTCTTCTTGAAGCGTTAATAATTGTCTCGTTTCCGGACCCCACAAGAACAGTCGAAGAGGGTCGTTCGGATCAATCTCTTCACTTAACTTTCTTTGTAAATCTTCTCTCCTTGTACTACTACTACTGCTATAAGGCTCTTTTACTATCATTTGTTTTGGCATCTTTCTCCTCTTTGATCGTCTCTCTTGGAGTCGAGTTGACTTTACAGTTCTCTTCTCGGGTATCAACAAACTAATTCATAGAAACAAAGGGGAAAATAAGTGAGAGTTTGAATTGTAAATGGTAGATGAGAGTGAGTATGAACATATTGCTGCTTACTCCCTAGAAAGAGAATAGTCAAAATCATCAACTCCCATCAATTCAGGCTCTTCAGCTAAAGAGGCTGCTTGTTTTGAAGCTTCCAATGCTTCCGTAGCAAGGGCAACTGCACCATCCGGTCCAATCTCCATGATGTTCCGACTACCAGCCAAGAAAGATTCCAAATCAATTGGAGAGGACAACTTAGATTCTTCCTCTACTTGTAAGGAAGGCCACCTGAAAGCAAGAATTTCATTATGTGTTATAACTATATGATAGAATCCATAAATAGAGATTCCAAAAATTAGAATTAGAGGTCAATTATCTTACGAGGACCATAGATCAGGCCATGGGACCAACTGGCGCTTAAGGTCCGTAACCAGTTCATCATACTCTCTGCCCTCTATCTCCCTCCTTTCTAATGTTGCCTTTTACAGTGAAAAAATCGACCAAAGGTTAATAACTTTCCACATAAACGGTGTAAGAAACTTGTAAAGTATTAATGAAGTCTTAGGAAAAGTTGTAACCTGAGAAGACGCTTTATCTTGCTTGAACACGAGCAATTGTGGTCTATACTCATCATCATCCTGCTTTTGTGAGAGAACTGAGATTGGAATAGTCGGCATTGAGGTAACTACTCCTGGAGCTGCTTGCAGCATCAACACTGAAAGAAGAACAATAATTCCAAGTACATGAAGGCAAAATGCAATTAATCTTTTGCTCTATAAGCAGCTCGGAAATAATACAGAAAAAATGAGAGTGAAAATACAGCTTCACCTGAAGAAGAAGGCGAAGATGAAGAAGTAGAGGAAGTAGAAGATGAAGGGAGGAAACTTCGCAGGTGAGTTCTACTAGAAAGGAACGGTGAAGAAGAAGAAGAGAGCAAATTGATTCCAGCCTCCATTGATGAAAAGAGAAATCGAGTGCGAATTTGTGTCAATGATTTCGAACTTTCTGGAGAAGAAGCTTTTTGTGTCTGGATAGAGAGAAAGCGGGAGGTTCTGCACTAAACCTCAAATTTCCATTACTCACAGCTGTGTGTCTCTCAAATGGATCAGGTTCTTCTTCTTTCTCTTGCTCTCAGCTTCACATTTCTCCTTCTTTTATCGTTTTCGTTGGGCCTTTATGACCCGGACCCAAGCCCATTAATTCTTAGAAAGACGAGTACTTTCAAGCCCGTTACAGACTTCCTTACTTGTGGGCCCATTTTCTAAATCTCACCAATGATCCAACCAAATTCTACAACTGATTGATTCTCTGAATAGGTAAAAAAAACAGCGGGAAAAGGAAACAATTAAAGTGGGACCAGACCAGAACTCCAGTGGGGACCACACTTTTAAAGGCGGGACCTATCCTCAGTGGGGCCCGGCGGGTCAAACAGAGAGTCAAAAAGCCCTTTTACAGAGGTCTTCCCCGTCTGCGGGGTCCATAAAATCTAAGATGATAGATAGAACAATTAAAAAGTCATCTCCAACTCCCTCTGTCTCTCTTCCTCATACTCATCACAAACCCTAATATCACCCATCTCCCTCAAACCCTAACCAATCAAAGAGCTACCATTTGATCAAATCCCAAGTTCGGAGCGGATCGGCGATGGTCGATCACAAATTCTCTCCCGAAGACCACCGCCTCCTTTACCAAAGCTCCAACACCACCGCCTCCGCCGCCGATCCATCGTTGGTAAATAACCAAATCGTCCTCACCCGAAAAACCACCGCCTCTTCATCCTTGTCGGCTACTTCAAGAGATCGTCACACCAAGGTCAACGGCCGAGGACGTAGGGTACGCATGCCAGCACTCTGTGCGGCTCGCATCTTCCAGTTGACTCGCGAGCTAGGCCACCGTTCCGACGGCGAGACCATTGAATGGCTGCTCCGCCACGCAGAACCCTCCATTATTGCCGCAACCGGTTCTGGTACTGTTCCAGCTGATCCGGTGTCCACCTCTTCCGATATTTTAACGCCATGCTCACCGTCAGCTGCTTGTGGGGTTCAGCCGCTCACGCTGGTGCCTAGCAGTGGACAGGGGATTTTCGCTGTGGCACCAGTACAGCCTCCGACAGGTTTTCGGTTGGATTTAGGGACGAATTACGCGGCGGCTACGGTAGCCGGGGCCAGTGGTGAGTACAGGCACATGCCATTCACTGCGTTGCTGTTGCAGCCAGCTACAGCGGAAGAGGAGGACGAGGCGGAGAAGGACAGGGAACGGGAGCAAGGGGAGGAGGATGTTACTAGAGACCAATAGAGAGTCATAGATTGGACATGTAGGTAGCTTTAGCTTGTGGGCCCTCTAGTTCTTCATTTTATCTATTTTTGTGTGGGCCCTGTGGGGTCGGTCAACATGTCAAATCTTCAAAAAAATTTGTCAGCTGGAATCTTCAAGGCTTTTTTGTTTATGAAATCTATAAGGGTTCTGTTTTCCTCTGCCAAACACATTTCAAAAGAATGGGAGGTTGGATTTCTGTTTTTGTTTGTGAGGCAAAGGAGAAGAAAGGGGAATTGGACCCACACAAAAGTAGAATCTCATTTCTGATTAATTATTTATTTGTTTATTGATAAAACGATCGTAACGGATATTGTTAAAATACGACACGATAGAAAAATACTTGTATGAATATAATTCATTTCGTTGTATGAGATACTTTGTCGGAAACATGACACTAGTGACGCTACTTTATCAAACACAATTTATTGAAGGAAATTTGTTCCTTTCCTAGGTTTACAAAAATCAGCATGAAGCTAATAGTATTTAGTAATGTTGGAACTATAAGTTCTTAATATATATATATATATATGCGTATATTTTTTCTTATGATGTAACCACGAGAATCCAAACTCAAGATCAGCAGAAGCTTGAAGCTTCTTCGGAGTCCATTTTCACTTCCTACTTAATGCTTACTTCCAAAATTCCACCACCTTCTTTTCTTCCTAAATTCGCTGGAATCTGTGTTCCCACCCGAGGACATATCAGAACCTGTAACCAAAACAGTCATATATATGAATATGTGTGCGCGCATTAAGAGACTGGTTAATATATCTAAATTTCTTCAAGCATTTTCAACTTTCAAACCAATCAAGTCTAGAAAAGATAAGTACATACCCCCTAGTGGATAGATTGAGTTATAATGAACTTCTGCCCAAAAACTCAGGTATATTACTGCATAAGAAAATCCCCAAATTGAAATTTAGGTTTATTGCATGTAAATCCTGATTAGGATAAAAACAATCTATATATCTGAACTCATTAGATAGCAACTAAGCTTTAGAAGTTTACCTTGTTTTGGCTTCTTGAAGTTGGGAAGAATCTCTATTAGACAGGTGTCCTTGAAAGAAGCAATAACAAATATCTTCACACCATACTGGAAAAAAAAAAGGTCATATGCACATATAACAATTCCACAGTAAATCATCAAAAATAGCCGGGAGTTAATAAATTAGCTATACTTGAAACATTTATTTTTACAATACCGAATCAGCTGCTGCCTGCAACGTGACATGATCGCCCCACTCGCCACTCCTAGTTTCATTCAAACAGATGAGGATGTTAACATAATTTGAATTATCCCAAGAACCACAAAATGGACTGAACTGGGAGAGGTATAGAATAATACCTGGACATCTTGTCCAAATAATCATCATAAGCCATGGGCACATATCCTTCATAATTCTCTGGGTGCGACTTAAGCTGGGTTGAAAAATTAATTTATAACACAAGATTATGATAATCAGGAATAATTATTTCATTGATAGGATTGCAGACCTGATTCACAACATTTCTTCTCACAGATTCATGGTCCTCAGATGTCCCATGTAATTGATCCGATAAAGCACGAAACTGAAGATGAGAATAAAAAGCAGATTTAATAATTCATTGCTTCCCTCCCCCTCTCCCCCTAATAAAAAAAAAAAAAAAAAAAACCTGACCTGACAGTTACCATCTCCTTGAACCTTGTGCTCGGTAAAGTCATAAATCTGCAATCTAGATCGAAATGGAAATAAAGATGATCAAATTATTAGGACTGTCGTAACTGATATTCTATCTTACAACAGTAATATTCTCTCACTTTATTTTGTTTAACTAATTTGAAAGACAAAAATTTACATATCGTACCTGTCCAGTAGCCTTTGATGATCTGAAGCAGCTTCATCGATCGAGGGAATTTCTCCATTGATCTTAGGAACGAGCTGCACTTAAACCACAAAAATTATATAAAAAAAACAATTAAGAACTTCCAATTGCAACTTCTTTCATAGACCAACAGTGTATTTAACAATTCATACTAGATTGAAACTACTTCAATTTTTAACAAACACAAACGCACAGGAATGGGAGCCATTTGGTCCAATCTCCAGTCTACTTCACCATCAAGTGGGCGAGAACAAGAGTACTGATCTACTCCATCACAAGGACTAGAACAAGAACTAGATGGCTCCACAGTTTCACCTTCTCCCTCTTCGTCTTCTTCTTCGTCATCATTAGCACAAGTATAACTATTATGGTCTGCAGATTGAGAAAACTACCATGAGACTAATAGAACCAGCTATATAACCATTATAATTTACAAAAACTTCACTAAAACTAACAGCCTATGTTAAAGTACCTACGCTATGGTTCCATGTATATGGACTATGCCAATCTTGCACAAAAGTAGATGATGCTTGTGGATCCTCTCTCATTTGAAGCTGAGAAAATTCTTCTTGAAGAGTATGCGCAATAGTCTCATCGTTTTCTACATAATTAGGCTCGGAAATGTAATGATGGTCTCTATTATAATACTGTTCGTGGAAATTGATGTTGTGCTCCATCATGTCCCCGTTAAGAATATGTGTACCCCATTGGATTATGTCAGACAAAACCATCTTCTCAAAACCTGCTTGAATTACAGTTTTTGTAATAAATAAACAAGAATATGCTAAATCAAGTGAATTTGCTAAGTACCCTGGAAATCAGTATAACCAGTACTAATTTACTTACTATCAATATAAGATTAAATCCCATCGTTGACTAAGAAAGTTTGAATATTTGAATATATGTTATTTCTCAACAACCCCCAGCTTGACTGGATGGTAAATGAAAACAGATGAATAAATCTGAATATTATTCACACACACAAAAACATATATATATATATATATATATGTTTGTGTGTGTGTGATAATCAAGAGCCTACGTCATGGAATTCATCTATTCTGTAAGGCCAGAAAAATAATGGAAATAACAATTGCAAATAAAAATTCTTTCCGGTCCAATAAGTTGCCAGATATCTCTGACTCTGTAGTCTCTGTTTGTATTCGCAGATTTCTTCCAATCAACAAACTAATCGAAAATCACTCAATCTCAACTCAAAAAGAAAAAGCAAAAGATATTAAACGCCATAGAGAAAATCAACAGAACTTAAATCATTTCACCCCAAAAACAACAAAATAAATGAAATTCATCAAGGAAATTACAGATTGAATCGTAAAGATGAAAGAAGTAAACTAAATCACTCACCTCCAATCCAGAGCTGATGCAAATCGAATCAGTTAACCTTAAAGAAATTTGACAGAGAAAAGGGTTTCACCTTCACAGAGCATTTATATGAAAAAGGAAAATATGGAGAGAGAGTAGAGAGAGAGAGAAAGGGAGGGTGAGAGGTGCATTTCATGCCCCTTTATATATACTTCCACGCCGTTTAATTACAATCCAACGGTTACCGTAACAATAACGATAAAATTTTAATGGATTAATATAATAACAAAAATTTAACGTAATTAAAATAATATCGATGTATCGTATAAATTAAGAATTTCTCATTTATTTTTCTTAGCAAAGTGGTGGAATTGAATTCCGTGGGAAATGGGGAGATAATAACTATACGCACGTGTAATAGCACTCAATAAATTTCAATTTTATTATATATATATATATATATATATATAAAATAATATTATATTTTATTATTAGTACTTTTTTTTGTCCAACATTGAATCAATGACGTGTATGGTTGGGAAAAGTCATAGAAGACGTATCCGAAGGTAATAGAGATTTGGATGTCCATTAATAAAAATATATTTTCATAAATAAATGTGACATATTATAACTTAGTATTACAAAAAATAAATAATAATAAATTAATATAATATGGTCAAAATTGTAATTATGTTAAAACTTGAAATTAGAGAAATTACTGTTTAGTCGTACACCATATTTCAATATTGGCCAGGAAAAGTGGTCGAATATGATAATTGATGAGCAGTGAACTGATCTGAATTCCATTACTATCGATGTCTTTTTACTGGTTTAGCTTTTTCTTAACAAAGAGCAGGCAAAGGCAGTGCCGTATTTGTCACAGAAAGTGCTGCTCCATTATTAAACTATAGTAAGCAAAAGCTGTCATCTCCTTCCATCTTTTCCTCTTTCGCATTCACATCGAGAGGGAAGAAAGCGTAGGATTGCAACAATCAATAATGGAGTCCATACTACTAGGTATATCATATCATATAACTTATTAGATAGGAGTTACTATTAAACGAATAAAATCTTATTATATTTCATTTATTTCGAGTTGTACATTAGAAAATAATCAAATCTGCTTTCTCAGTCACACTACAAATTAAAGCACAAAACAAATTGGATCAGCAGATTCTTACAAGCTTAGGGGAGAAAACCCGGAAAAACCAACTATTCTCTCCGGTTCTCCCTTCTTCGAATCTCTTCTTCCGTTTCATTTCCTCATCCTCCGAAGGTTGTCTAAGAACCAAACTTTTCAACGGTTTAGGAGGAGGTCCTAGCTCCCCTGATCTTTCCATAATCTGGTTAACTAACTCTAAAACTTCACTCATCTTGGGCCGATTCTTCGGATGGCTAGCCAAGCACTTGTTCGCTACATTTGATAGCTTAAAAGCTGATTTGAGATGTAATTTGCCTTTGAGCCTTGGGTCCAATATCAGCTGGAACTTCTTGATGTCTGATATGTATGGCTTCACCCATTCTAGAAGCTTCTGTTCACTCTTTGGACGGTTTCGGTCTATAGGCCGCTTACCTGTAATCAGTTCGTAAAGGAAGACCCCATAACTCCATACATCATTTTTGGATGTGAGACGACCTGTTTGGACATATTCCGGTGCTGCATATCCCAATGTTCCTACAACCTAGTAGTACCAAAATTTTCAGTCATATTGATGCTCATGAGAAAACTGCAGTTTGATTAGATTCAAAGTGAAACTCTCAACAAAATGGACCTATTAGGTGCTTATGAAAGATATAAATTTTTAGCATACCGCTGTAGAGACATGAGTTAATCCTTCCGAAGGACCCAATCGAGCAAGTCCAAAGTCCGAGAGCTTTGCATTCCATTGCTCGTCTAGAAGGATATTTGAGGATTTGAAATCCCTAAAGATGATCTGCAATAAAATTCAGCCAAACAAAAAAAATGCTATTATTACCTAAATGTTAGAGATTCTAAACACATAAATAGACCAGGGCTATATATTTGATGTGAGGTATACCTGAAAATCCATTTCTTCATGTAGATAAGTTAACCCACGAGCAGCATCTCGGGCAATTCTTAATCTCATGGGCCACGAAAGAGACGTAGTGGATCGGGCTGACAAATGATCATCCACGCTTCCATTAGGCATATATTCATATATCAACAGCCGTTGGATCCCTCTTTCATCATCATCAGCACAATAGCCCAATAGTTTAACTAGGTTCGGATGTTCCACAACCCCAAGAACATTCACTTCTGTCATCCATTCTTTATGTCCCTACCGAGAAAAAAAAAGTTCAGGACCATACTATAAAAATTAATCGTAACAATAAAACAGTTTCAGGAAGGGCTAACCTGAAATCCCCTTTTACCAAGCTGTTTAACGGCTACATCAAGTTTTCCTGAAGGATCTTCCGGGTTCTTGATGGATCCCATATAGACAGGGCCAAAACCGCCCTCTCCAATCATGCAGGAGCGGCTAAAATTCTTAGTAACTGATTTCAGCTCAGACACTGTGAAGACTTTAAGATTGCTTGGTTTTTGACTAGTACTAGGAAACAAAGCCTTTCTAGGGGATTCGGTGCTAGTATCTGAAACACTCTGAGAATACATTTCCGACCAGGATTTCTTCACATCACTGTTGCTGGACAGAACTGATGTAGGTTGATTTGTGTTGTTGGGTTCAGTTTTCTTGTCCCCAATATAGAATCCCGAAAAACACTTCATTTCGACCTTCCCCCAAAAAAAACGTATATCAACCACAAAATCAACTACAAATCAGAAAGGGGCAAGAAATGAATATCAAATTGAAGACTTTTTTGAATTGTTGCTAAAAACACCCAAAATTTTCACGATGAAAAAGCTTGCGTTTTCCATAACGTTTCACTTTTCACCCTCTAAACACAACACCGTTCGATATAATGCACTGAAACCTATAACTCACACAAATTTCACTTCATAGGACTAAAAAAGATCAAACAACATAAAATACTGGATTCCGAATAATAAATAGTCAAATACTATAAGCTCAAACCGACCCCCACCCTCCTCCCCTCCTTTTCCTAGAAGGTAGGTAGAAATCTGTCTATCAAAAACAAGTAGAAAAAATGTAAGATAAGAAGATTCATACGAACTTACCCAAAAGACTTGAGATGGTAATTCGGCGATGAAACCCCGAAGACCTGCAAATCCTGAGACGGAAAGAGAAAGTCTAGTGCCGGCTTGCCCATAATTTAAAAAAGCCCCAATAATTAATTTGTTAAAAATAAAAAGTAAAAAAATGATTAGTATTTAAAATATATTGATAAGTATTATTATTTCTCTTTTTTTTTTTTTTAAATTGAGAATTTTTATTAACATATATATAATAAATAATTTTTATTAATAATTTTTATTAAAAATAACAATGAAATATAATTACTTGAAATTATCTTGAAATATTTTGAATATAAAATAACATTCATTAATTTTATTTTAAGCCCTATTTTATATTTTTACCTTGCCCCTGATATGTTGACCGAAACTGGTGGCTAATCGTCTTACTAGTGTAGTCTTCTTACAGCAGTCTTCTCACGGCAGTTGAATAAGAAGGTCAGGCTAAACAAACCAGTGAAAAATGGAAAACAAGCATGTGCTCAAAGTATATGTTAAAATAGATATCGTGCTAAGTTTGTAAGAAGGTGAGTGGAAAAGTCGTTGCGAATACTGAGAATAAAAAGATCCCACAAACTTCCAAAATGTCTTTTTCTTTTTTCTTTTTTCTTTTTCTTTTTTTTTTACATCTGGGCCCACTTGCTTCTCGGAAGGGGAGGGCCGGATTATTGATTGGCCAGTTGATAAATATTTGGGCCTCAGGCCCACGATCAGGTCCAACTTTAGATCATATTTCGCGCGCTCTCGCGCGAATGACGACTATTTATACCATCTACCTCTCTCTCTCTCTCTCTCTCTCCCTCTTTTCAAATTTAAATTTTGTTATAATTAAATTATAAAGATAAAAAATTAAAAATAAAAATGTTAGCCTTCAATTTAGGCTCCCATTTCTCTCCGCCAGTTGTTCCTCGCAAAGACAGCAGCACCTCCTTCTGAATTTCTCACAAACAAGCAAACATTCATCCCGAAATTCTCTCCTCCTTTCTGAGAACCCACTTGCTCTCTTTGCCTTAGCCATTTTCAACCTCCATTGAAGTTGTGCAAAAAGTTCTTCGACTAATTCGTATGCGTTTCCAGTCACCTTCAGTTTCAAGCACTCTTCAATCTGTAAATCTCTTCTTTCTCTTTGTTAGAATGAATCGATCAACAGAATGAAACGGCTGATCGCCAATTTTTTTTTTTTTTCCTTTTGAGCCTTTTCGCAAGCGTTCTGTAATGTGAAGCGGTTTTCTGGAGAAGTTGAAGATGCGGGAGATGAGTACAGTGAAGATTAGCGCCTCGTCAGCTATTCAGCTCTTCTTGTTTCTCATTGTATTTCTAGGTCTATTGCCACGAATTTGGTGCGTCAGTGAGGAGGATTATAGACAGAGTGGTAATGCCGCCTTGCTTCCCCTTGTTACTCAAGCCATCTACAACGATCTCACGAATTTGAAGACAGCGTTAACCGAACCTATTATGAAGAACTTGAAATTCTGCATAAAGGATGTGTGCGTAATTTCTTAATGGTATTGTTTTGATCTACTCTTCTCTCTTGCTATATTCATAATTCTCCTATTTTTCCAGGAATGTAGATTGGAAAGAGGCATTTGATTTCAAGGGGAACTTGGATTTTTTAGCTTCGTGTATTAAGACCACAAAAGGTATAATGGCTAACCCGTCTATTTCGTTTTCTTTCTTTAGTTGCATAAGAAACTATGATGTATGATCAATCATCATCATACCCGAATTTCTTAAGATTTTTCTTTCTTTTTAGACTCTACCACTCCTGACTCGAATGCTACTTGCTCAACAGGGGAAGTTAAAAAACGGCTATGTACCACCGCTGAAATAAAATTCTATTTCAGCAGTATAGTACTTCAGACAGATCCAACTAAGCCAAGTAAAGAGCTGAACATCTTAAAACCAAATCAGAACTGCAATTTGAACTCATGGGTTCCTGGATGCGAACCGGGTTGGGGTTGTCGTATTGACAGTCATGGAAATATCACTCTCAAAACTTCAAGTATTCCATCTAGAGTTCAGGATTGCCAACCGTGTTGTGCGGGGTTCTTTTGCCCAGAGGGTCTTACTTGCATGATACGTAAGCATGTTATAATGGCTTGAATTTTTTTTATTTTTTTTTATTTACAAAATTCGAAAGTCCTGCATAATTTATTCTAGAAATACGCCAGTAGGAGCAACAAATTACATTTTAGCTTTTGCAAAGATCTCTGATGAATTATTTTTAATTCTGCCTGACACCTTTAAATTTTTTTTAATTAAATGAAGCTTGCCCTCTAGGATCTCATTGTCCTCTCGGAAAACTGAACAAAACCACCGGAAATTGTGATCCGTATGTCTATAATCTGTATCCTCATGTTGACCTCCATATTTTTCAGCTTCTGTAGAATTTCCAATCAATGTTCATGATAACATTTTGCAGATATAAGTACCAAGTACCTCCTGGACAGCAAAATCATTCTTGTGGTGGTGCGGATCTTTGGGTCGACGTTAAGGGTAGTAGTGAATTTTTCTGTGAAGCTGGATCATACTGCCCAACGACCACAAGCAAATTGGTCTGCCCTAGTGGGTATTTATTATTATCCTGGAACCCACATTATTGGCCTTGTTTTGCTAAATTTTCCAGTTGTTTGACTTGCTGTTCGAGTCTTGCTACTATTTTTCTTTTTCAGAACCCCTCTCTTATATTATATCTTACTTTGGAAATGCAGATCTTACTGCAGGGCGGGTTCCACTTCTCATACACGTAAGTTTTTACCGTGTATGCAATCTCAGACGTCATCTAATATTCTTGAAATATTCTCTATTGCTATAAGCTACACTACCATAGTGGATGATGTGGATCTACCTTTTCCTTCCATTCACAATGATGTAAATGTATTTTTTCATGGACTGTGGTTCTACAGATGAGAAGAATTCAATTATTTCATTAACAGTAATTGATCTCTTGTGACCATTTTGCAGCATGCATCAAGTTGACTAGCTGTAAGAAAAACTCTGCAACACAAAATATTCATCTCTATGGGATCATAAGTATTGTAAGTAGCTTTTCAATCTGTTATTTTGCTTCAAAGTTAGTAATCAATATTAAGCCAGTTCATTCAGATTATAGTTCATATGGAAGGAAAAATATCAACTTTCAATTATGAATTTAAATGTAATACAAAATATCCTTCCCTTCATAAGATAGGATAATGCAAGTCCTAACAGTAAATGGAAAATTAATGGATGGCACTTTGAATTGTGGAAAGTATCTTATTACAGATAAGTATGACAACTGGCAGGACAAAAACAATAAGACATTGTGCATATACATATGTCTGTTTTAGAAAAGTTTTCAGATCACCTTTTGATATATTAATGTTTTCTAACACGGCTCCAGCAAATTTTGATGTCATTCACCTGCATTTGTAGGCTTTATTGAGTACTCTACTGGTCATAATATATAATTGTTCTGATCAAGTACTCACTACTCGGGAAAGAAGGCAGGCTAAAAAAAGGGAAGCTGCTGCAAGACACGCGCGAGAAACTGCCCAAGCCAGAGAAAGGTGGAAAGCTGCCAAAAACATTGCCAAGAAGAGTAGACTACAAGAACAGTTATCTCGTACATTTTCTCGAAGAAAGTCTGCAAAACAAGGGGATCAGTCGAAGGGTCTGGATCAAGCTAAACCAGACGCAGGTGCTACATTGTTACGACCACTGCCTCCAAGTGCTTCAGGTGGATCTGATCAATCATCTACTGCTTCAAAAGCAAAGAAAAAGGAAAGCGACATCACAAAAGTGTTACAATCCCTTGAGGATGATTTTCATACTCATGAAGGCTTTGATCTGAAGATTGGTGATAAAAACATCAAAAAGCAAGCACCTAGAGGTAAACAGTTGCATACTCAGAGCCAAATTTTCAAGTATGCATATGGTCAACTCGAGAAAGAGAAACAACAGCAGAACAAGGACTTGACCTTCTCTGGTGTGATTTCTATGGCTACTGATAGTAGCATAAAGACCAGGCCAGTGATTGAAGTAGTTTTCAAGGACCTTACTATCACTTTGAAACGGAAAAACAGACATCTACTAAGGTGTGTAACTGGGAAAATTATGCCGGGTCGAGTTTCAGCTGTCATGGGTCCGTCGGGGGCTGGGAAAACAACATTTCTTTCAGCTTTGGCAGGGAAGACAACTGGGTGCACCATGTCTGGCTTAGTTCTTATCAATGGAAAAGCTGAATCAATAGACTCATATAAGAAAATTATCGGTTTTGTTCCACAAGATGATATTGTGCATGGAAACTTGACAGTGGAGGAGAATCTCCGATTCAGTGCTAGGTGCAGGTAGTGACTTCTTAATTTGGAGATTCTACTACTACTATTCCCGATTAGCATCTTTACTAGATAGTTTATTATGTCATCTTAAATGGTGTATCTTTTGAGGCTGAATTCGCTGTAAAGTTGCTAACTTCTTCAACCGTTTTCTATATGAGATTACACCCTTTAACTCATATGAGAGCTGTGTTTTGCAAACTGTCTCGGATCTTTTGAAATTAAAATTGTAGTATCTTTTTGTTCATTCTGACCGTTATTTATTTATGTTGTTGGGCTCCTTAATACCGAAGACTGTCTGCAGACATGCCAAAACCTGATAAGGTTCTGGTTGTAGAAAGAGTTATCGAGTCCTTGGGACTTCAGGCTGTGAGAGATTCTCTAGTCGGGACAGTGGAGAAGCGCGGAATATCAGGAGGTCAGAGGAAACGAGTAAATGTTGGAATCGAAATGGTTATGGAACCTTCATTGTTGATCTTGGATGAGCCTACAACTGGTTTGGACAGTGCATCCTCTCAGTTGCTTCTAAAAGCACTTCGTCGTGAAGCTCTTGAAGGGGTAAACATCTGCATGGTGGTTCACCAGCCTAGGTCTGTATATGCTCTCTCTCTACCTTTATAAATATGCTAACTTGGCATTCAGCCTTAATGAAACACCTAAGGTATATGTTTTAGTTTTGACGGTGAAGGAATTTCAGAAGTAGAGTAGAATCAACTAGCTGCCAAGCAGAACTAGGAAAGTGCTTTCCATTTTCTGGACAAGTTGGATAAAAACGGCATGGAAACATAACAATGGTTATTTCTAAAACCATAAGTACCAGAAGACGGAAGAATCAATAATTATTTGTCAAATCCTAGATTCCTTATTTACAGTTAGAAATCTCGTCTTATATATTAAGATATACCACAGAAGCATGGCTTTAAAATATGTTTGATTTTTCTAGGTTATACAAAGAAAGCTATCACCTCTATTTACTGTTAGAAATCCTTTCTTACATCTAGGCTTTCTCGCACTATAATTGTAGGCAAACTTCCCACTGTGTTATTTAATAAATGATTTTATTAAGTTTCTTATCACCTTGTTGGTAACTGATATCAACTTCCTACCCTTGTATTTTTTTATTTTTTTTTTTTGAACAGCTATGCCTTATTCAGGATGTTTGATGACTTCATACTTCTTGCAAAGGGTGGGCTTACTGTGTATCATGGAGCTGTGAAGAAAGTTGAAGAATACTTTGTGGGCATTGGCATTACTGTACCAGACCGAGTTAATCCTCCAGACCACTTCATTGACATTCTTGAAGGTATAGTGAAGCCAAGTTCTGGTGTTACTCATGAACAACTTCCAGTCAGGTGGATGCTTCATAATGGATATCCAGTGCCACCTGACATGCTGAAATACTGTGATGAAATTGGTGGATCCTCAAGTGGATCAAAAACAAATGATGAAACAGATCCGAATGATACTGGATCTAGTCAACATTCGTTAGTTGGAGAATTGTGGCAGGATGTGAAATCTAGTGCTCAGGCGAAAGGAGACCATTTACAGAGAAACTTCTTGAGCTCTAAGGATCTATCCAACCGAAGAACTCCTGGAGTATACAAGCAGTTCAGATATTTTGTTGGAAGGTACAGGGTCCATGATTTTTTTCTTTAAAAGAGGGCCAGAAAAGTGTCATTATCATCCATAATTAGTAAATTAGTATAATGTAGATGGAACACCTTTGTAAACTTGTTTCACCAAGATCATTCCATAGTATTCGTTTTAGTTTCTAATTCCAACTGCTCATCCCGGGTGTCTTCTTCTATTTCAGGGTGGCTAAGCAACGGCTAAGAGATTCGAGAATACAAGCAGTTGACTATTTACTTCTATTACTTGCTGGAGCCTGCTTAGGAACACTTGCTAAAGTAAACGATGAAACATTCGGCTCCCTTGGTTATACTTATACCGTCATTGCTGTTTGTAAGTAAACTTTCTTTTAAGTTATGGAAACATTTCATTGAAATCCTTATCATGTTTCTTATATCGTTTGATCTTTTGCTCATTTTCAGCGTTACTATGCAAGATTGCAGCACTGAGATCGTTTTCACTGGACAAATTACAGTACTGGAGAGAAAGTGCTGCCGGAATCAGCAGCCTCGCACATTTTCTCTCCAAAGATACAGTTGACCACTTCAACACCTTGATCAAACCACTTGTCTATCTATCCATGTTCTACTTCATGAGCAATCCAAGATCATCCTTTGGAGACCATTATATTGTCTTAGCTTGCCTTGTCTACTGCGTAACAGGAATAGCCTACGGACTTGCCATCTACCTTCAGCCTGGTCCCGCTCAACTGGTATATACAATTATGCTAATTGCTGGATTGTTATCATGAATGATGTAGAAAATGTGACTATTTATTTGGTCTTCATGCATGCAGTGTGCAGTGCTTCTTCCAGTCGTTTTGACCCTCATTGCAAACCAAGATAAAGATAGTTTTTTCGTGAAGTATCTAGGCAAGTTATGTTACACAAAGTGGGCACTTGAAGGTTTTGTTATTGCAAATGCTAGAAGGTAAGCCGCTGCTTATACAGGAACTGCATATTACTATTACAGCATTACCTGTTAAGTTTTCCAGGATGGAATATGTATAGTAATCTTTGTTTTTGTCAGGTACTCCGGCATATGGTTAATAACTCGATGCGGTTCGTTAATGACGAGCGGATATGATCTTCATAACTGGGCTCTTTGTAGTATCGTCCTCGTTCTGATGGGTTTGCTTAGCCGTGCGATTGCTTTCTTTCTTATGGTAACCTTCCAAAAGAAGTAAGTTCTGGAGGATTTTTCTTTTCTCATCCAAGGGTATGTTTTCTTCACACCATTGAATCATATCATATGCTAACTAAAAAGGGTGGCAAATAAACCACTTTCAAACTCTTTAGCAACAGGAATTGAAGGCTAACATGTAATGTATAAGTTAGGCATTAGAGTCTAGTTGATGCTCTCTTTTTTTACCTCCTCGTGTTGGGTTGTAGTTATTTGTTTGTTCATTTATTTTTACTTTACTAGTTTTTTAACCCTGCAGACTTATTTAATTAATGTTCAAATTCATCCAAACTTCACTTAATGAATATTTACATATCTAATCTACATCATTAGATTTATTCATCTAAAAATTACTATTGACTTTTCAATATTTTTATGTAAGTAAAATCAAATCAATAAGATATTTAAAGAAAAATAATATATAAATTTAAATAATTTGGCAAAAATGGAAAGCGTCACTAAAGAAAGCTTGATATATATGGATGGCCTATAAATTAAAATGATATTATATACTTTTTAAAATATTCCTCTGATTTAGTGTAGAAAATAATATATATTTTCTCTAAATCTGATTTGGTGTAGGAAAAATTCCTGATCCAATCAAAAACTCATCCGTATTTATGTTAAGGGTATTTCAGTCAATTTTATTAATCGAAACACCATTAGCCGGGTCTAGTAAATTTTCTCAGACGTCCATGAAAGAATTTTTCCAGAATAGGATAGAAAGCAAACGTGTCAATAGACGATTCGTCAACAGCAGCAAGTAGAGACAAAAAAACCCTTATCGGGTGAGAGGACATAACGCCGTCAAGTAGTCTATGGACTAAGATGACGAAGGTGGAGCGTATTCAATTCTTGTCTTAATGTTGTTATTTGTTTTTATATATAAATTCTGATTATCTTAAATTTAATAAATAAAATAGATATATAATAAGAATATAAATAAATTTCGTATTAATATGATAATTAATAACTTGATAATTTTTTCTTTTACGTGATATATGAAAATCACTTTTAGATCAAGTTTTTTATAATTGCTTTTATCGTGATTTCTTCTAATTTTTCTTAAATTTATCTTTTTTTTCATATTGATATTTTTAACTTTTTTTAGCTCGATTTTAATTTCTTTCTTCACGGATCGAGTTGCTGTTAGTCCACATGCAATGCCATTTACTAAAACATAATCACACATTAGGATCGGTACTACAAATAAATAAAAGGGATTATTAACCTTTAAAAAATCATTAAACTTAACATAGCATTCATTTTGTTTTGATATGATTATGTTCTTGAAGATTGATATCTCGATCTGATTCAATTTTTGTAGACAAAAAACTCAATATAGAATAGGATGTGTTAGACTGTTTTTCTAGACTAAGAACTTCGTCTACAAAGAAAGAAATATGACCAAGATCTCATATGTTATTATATGCATCACGTGTCAGTTTGTGCATTCACATGTCGGTCTGTGATTTCAGACCAATAGCTCATATGTCGATATGAACCGTAAACTCAATCTGACCATCATATTTAAAAATAAAGAAAGTTAATTATAATTATAAAAAAAATAATTCATAAATTAATTATATTTTAATTAATTTTTATTTTTATTTTTTTATTATGATATTATATACTTTTAATTATTAAATTTATAAAAATTACCGAGATTTACATGCAAGAACGTATATAAATGCAGCGAACAAAGATTGAATTTGCCCCGACTGAGAGCTCGAATGTAGTCCACGTGTCCTAAGCCGCAGCGGAATTCAAACGCGGATTAAATTCAACTCAACAGAAGAAGAAAAATAGGCAGCGATAAAATTCAATTAAAAATGAAACGGAAATTTTCATTTTCCGGGGAATAAAACAAAGCGGGTCGCATTTTTTTTGGCGGTTTTGAGGCATTTCGGTTTCGAACATTCGCTCTAATTTTTCTGACATCACTCTCTCTCCCACTTCAAGGGCAGGTCAGATCTCTCTTCCTTTTTCTTTCTCACTAGATTTTGAAAATTTTAAGATCTTCGTTGGTTAGATTTTCCGGATACTCAGATCGACTGTTAGAGTTCATCGGCCGGGATTTTAGTTCATTTTATAAAATTACTTTTCTTTTTATTTTCCCGATCAATGAGGTTCGACTTTTTAACTTTACCTTTTACAGTCTGTTTGGTCGCTGAGAAAACTAAGGAAAATAGTAGAGGTATTTTTTTTTTTTTTTTCGAAAGCTTGATCGCAGTTATCAAGTGGATAAGATCAGCTCAGCTGAGCCGATTCTCCAGTCTATTTTCTCTTTATTTTGCTTTTATTTTTTATTTTCTCGCTTCGAAGTAGTAAATGTACTAAGAAATTAAAGACGTTTTTATTTTGATTTTTCCTACTTTTTTTTTTACAGTACTTGAACATAGAATCGTGATTTCCTTATTTCCGATGTAAAACTTAAAGTTATAACTCAGCATTTTCCTTGTTGCGTTTGCTGTTCTTGGTTCAACTTTACCAAGTGTTAAGAAAATGTGGATTTGCATGCGAAATAATTTTTTCAATTTGTTGCGGTCACATTATTGATAAAAATTGGTAGTGAAATTGTAGTGCTATGGTTTTTGTTCTGATTGATTGTCATTGTAATGGGATAATGCAAGACTGAGCTCAGAAAAAAAAAAGCATGAAATGGATCGAGGAGTGCATTTTCATCAGAAGTTTACCAATATGAAGTATCAGAGGGTGAGACTGTTTTTGTATTTCCTTAAGCCAATCGTTAAGTTTATATTCTCCTCTTCATTAATCATGGTGTACAATACGTTGCATAATTTTGAATACGCGAATGTCATTTCCATTGAAGGTTTCTATACTGGGTGCAAATTTTTATATTTTTCCTGGATGATGGATATCGATTCATAACTATTGACTTTTAGGTAAAGGTGGAGGAATCTTTTCTTCCTGAATCAGAAGATGATGAAATTGAAGTTGAGCATTTACTTGCTGAAAATGACAACTACTTAGGGAATTGCTTGAAGATTGAAGACTTCTCAGCTGCAATTGACTATGGGCTACAGAAAAATATTGGTAATGTTTTGAACACCTTATAATTGTCATTGTAACTCATTCTTCTACTTATCACTGAAAAGTATTTATTTGAGGTTTCCATGTGTTCTGACCCGTTCATGCAATGCAAATAAGTATATCACGAGTGTTTACTGTTGGACAAGCACAAAGTCTTTAGAAATCAATCTAATCTGGGTGTCTGTACATTTTCTTGACTATTCATTAGGTGGGTTGGATGCTAATAGCAAGCATGCAGGAGAAGACGAACTAAAGTTTGGTGTATGTATCTCTATTGCCTCATGTTTTCATATCATGTCAAGGTTATTACTATATTGTTCGTTTAGTGTTCAAACTTTGTTCTGGTGAAATGTAAATGTATTTCACTTTGCTTTCTTCATGTCTCACTCAGCATCAAATCTTTCGGTGTTTTCAAATTGAATGTGCAATTATAAAGCTTTTTCGTTAGTCAATTTTGTCTTTAATTGAGATAGTAACTATTGATAGGATCTTGATCAATTGCTTGAGGGTGTTGAAGAGGTGGACGACATTCATGCAACAAACGGCCTGTCCGGCACATGTGAAGATTATCTCCTTGGTATATCTGTTCTTTATCAATTTCATGCGGTTATTGCAATTACCTTCTTTCTAAAGAACAATGTTTCCCCCTATTAAAACCCTTCTAAGAAAGGGGAGGGTTCTGCTGGACCCATTATTACAAACTAAGGGAGGAGGGTGTAAAAAAGCCTTGCCTCCAAAGCAAAAAAAGTGGCAAAATATAAGCAAACTTCAATCTTGGAAAATAGAAGTAAATAAAAGATAGTACATTCCTAACTTATCCATATGAGTTATGACTAATGTTTTTTAACCTACAACAGATATTGAATTTTCTGAAAGAACAGCCATTTTGAATGGAGATTCTTGTGAAGGATCTCATTTAGGAAAATCAAATTCGGCAAGTCAATCTTCCGGATTAAGTGGGACCAGTAGTGGAGCTGTTCCAATATCAGGATCATCGCAAAAACCTATTTCAGAATTGGATTGCAAGAATGATTCTCTTAGTACACAGGATATGGATAAGCTTGACAATCATGAAAGTCCATCAAGAAATGACATTTCTGATGAAATGGACAAGAGTTATCTGGAAACAAACAACCTTGGAGCTTGTTCTAGGGAGAGGAGATTACGTAAACCTACTAGAAGATTCATTGAGGAATTTTCAGAATCTATGTCCGAATCTCACAAGGGAAGAGGAAGATTGTCTACTACTGCTTTAGACGAGATCCATTGTGGAACTAGTTTGCAGTCAGTTTCTAAGGTTCGAAGAGGTCACCCAAAGAAAAATGCACCACCACCGTCTTTAGTAAGAATATTAACTTTGAACTTATTTATAACAATTTAGTACCATTTTCAGAGTCTTCATTATTATTCTCTGCAGGAGTTTCATCAATCTGATGAGGAGTCTTCTGCTTATGAGTCAGAAGATGATCATGTTATGACAAAAAGATCTAAGAAGTGTGATAGGAGGAAGCATCAAAGGATGTGGGTCCTTACTGAGGTGATCAAGCTAGTTGATGGGATTGCAGAATTCGGAACTGGAAGGTGGACTGATATAAAGAGAAATCTATTTTCATCTTCTGCTTATAGAACACCGATAGATCTCAGAGTAAACATCCTGATTCTCTATCTTAGTAATTACAGAAAGTTGATTTCATCATCGAAAAGAAGGGGAATGATATCTTTTCTGTCTCCTAATTATTCATAATGCAGGATAAATGGCGGAATCTTCTTAGAGCTAGCCGTGTACATAAGATGAACAAAAAAGGGGTTAGCTTTCTTCTCCTCTCCTTCTCCTCCCCTGTGTAGTGATCTCAAGCTTTTTCTTATTTGGGCCAATTATTCTGGGTTTGCTTTTGGATCATCATTTATGATGTGCTAAGACCCAAGCTTAAGAATTGGAAATTACTTTTGTGCTCTTACATTAGAAGAAAAAAAAGTAATGTTTTGCGACGCTATGCTGAAAAATCTACTGGTGATACAGATTGAGCAGAAGCAAACACATACATTGCGACCCCTTCCGAAGTCTCTGCTTCGACGAGTCCGTGAACTGGCCAAAATCTATCCATATCCTAAGGAGCGCAACTGAAAAAATTGTTGCTGAAAAACTGGCGTGCTCTCTAAAAATGAAGCGAAGGTTCTTTGTTTAGTCATGGGTGACTCTGTAAAGAAGTAATTAAACATAGGGGAAACTGTACTCGACCCCGTACTCCATTATAAATTGCAATATCTCTCACTAGTCTGGATCGAACTTAGGTGTAGAACATTAGGAAGTCTCTTTCTTGTTTACAAATCTTATTTGTTAGCAATGGCCCCTACATATAAACTTCATATTCGTAATCCTTAACGGTTCCAAAAAACAGAGAATTTTAATTCTAAAAGCCATGGATGTAATTTAACCGATGTTTGACATAGTCTATATCTTCCTCGTATCCTGTCGTGGTAATTTGATTCTTTGTTTATTCTGATTCTATCTTCAATCACTTAGGATACCCATTCCAATTTAGATGGATATTTGATTTTATATAATAATATTTTTAAATAACAGTTTCTTAGAATCGCCACGTGATCTACAAGTCATATACCTGTGTTGATGATATGCGATAATATGCTGCTGCATATTGGCTGAGACATTATTGAATAGTCTAAAAGTTGATATTCTTTAAGGTGATGTCATATCACTATTTATAATAACGTGTTTAAATTTAAGCAATCGAAAATAGATATATTTAGGATTATTTTAAATTTTTCATTTCATGCAAAAGGTCATATTTTCTTACTTCAAAGTTGGACAAATTTTTCCAATGCTAGCTATCCTAGAGCCATAGATCACATTTTCCATAAGGCTCTAGATAGATATATATATATATATATATTAGCTATAGTTTTGCCACTTGGGAAAAGCAAGCAAAGGGAAGTGTTGAATTATTGCAGAAAAAATGAAGTAGAAGTAGAAGAAGCGTCCAAAGTTGGATGGTGAGGTGTGTAATCTACAACCTACAGGTATGGGCCGAATTCATGGCCTAAAAATCTGTCAAAATGGATTGATTACGTGTCCATCCAGCTAATCATCTTGACCCACTTAAGAAGGCAATAGCCCGAAATCCCATTTCACGGTCCCAAAAATCCCCTACCCATCTCTAAATATCTCATTGCGTCATCACATATTCAAACACTTCACTAAATTCCACTACTTTTTTTTTTTTTTTTTTTGGGTAGATACTAGAAGATAACCAACTGCCAAATATGGGATAAAGCCCAATCAGAGATTTCCAACGAGACATCGAAGAGGGCCTTACTGACCAATAACAAGATGGGCCTAGACCCCCAACCCCAGACTAGCCCACCTTATCCATTAGCAAAGGCCATGACCTCAACCTAGGTTAGCCCACCTTACAGCTGATTGGCAAAAACCAGTTTTTATATTTAAAAATACGAAAATGATTTTATAAACAAGAAAAACAGTTTTAAAAATTGATGTTAATCCGGACTTAAGCATTACAAAATGGTGAAGGAAAGACAGGACATAGGAGTTAGCCGAGTAGGACCAACACATGTTAAAGAGATCTCTTAACTGATTGAAACTCAAACCGGAAGCATGACTGCATGTGTAAGTAGGTGATGGAAGGATATAGGGTGGAGGAGAATTTTGGTGGGGACATTGAATTGAAGAAAAATGAAGTGGGAAGTGACAGAGTACTTTGACAGCTAATTACAAGGTAAGAAACTTACATGTGCGACTGATTGCGCGTTGCTCCTGCTATCTTCTTTCAATTTATTTATGCACATTGGCTTTGATTGACTCGAATTTGAATGCCAAATTGTAATAACTTCCCTTTGTCAGCGTACTTTCACGGTTTCTTCCTTCCTTCCTAGCTAGCTGTGAATCTTTGATTTGGAACTTGGAATTTTCCTTGTCACATAAAAAATAAAAGAAAAAGAAAAAGAGATGATGTGTCAAATTAAGCATCAAGCAAATCATACTGGTCTTGAGGAGATGAATCAGTGTGCTGCCAATTTTCAGAATGAACCGAATCCCGACCATAAAAAAATCTGTCCCTTTCTCTACCTCAATCCCCTTCTTCCATCTCTGTCTTTCATGCATTAAAAACAAAAGATGTACAAATTTTGTACTACAAAACACACAATGAACTATTTACCAAGCAAGTTTCCGACGATATTTTACTGGAATACTCGTCTCTGTTTTATATATTGCAATGGACCCCATTACCCATTCCCTGCACGGTTCAGAAGAGTTCATAATAGTTTGAGAGATGCAGGAAACTTGGACTAAATCTATCTTAGCAGCCAGCAAGAAAATGCTGGGAACTATATCTTTTTGTACGGACGGTACACATGAAGAAGATCACTCTGCAAGGAATTAGTTGATGCAAGAAATTTGGGGATATGCGCAACTCAAATCCATGATTGCGGAATATGGTGAAGATAATTATTGTTAATGATCATAGTTAATATAAGTGGGGATCATGAGATCATCCATCATCGATCTACACTTTTTCCAATAAACTTTTTTACCCATCCCCCCTTTTTTTTTTCCTTTTTTTTTTTTTAAATCTTTTCTTTTCTTTCCATTCTCCGAATTTAGTGGGGTCCCAAACTTCAAAGAAACTAGGAAAGATGCAAAACAATTCTTAATGAGGAAAGAGATATATATGCATATGACCATATATGGGTTTAAAACTTTCACGTTGTGAGTGAATCAAACAACTTGTATGTTTGAAACATAAAATTTTAAAAAGAAAAAGTTGTTGTCAGATACCATTAGGTCAGCCATGTATCCCGGCTAACCATGAACAGTTAAAACACAAATTCTAAACATTCTCATAATTACAAGTCAAATTATAATCATAGGGCTTAAGCTACAGTATTGCTAACAGCTTGTTGCTTCCAATGTAACATGATTCTCTCTCTCCCTCTCTCTCTCTCCCTCTCTCTCTCTCCATATGCATATTATAAAAATCTAGCAAATGAATGTACGAACAGTTTCGTATCAAAGTGCATACACGGAGAAGCAAATGGGACAGCACGAAAAAGTGCGGTCACTACTATGAACTGTTAAAAAAATGTCTACTTCTCATACTTCCCTCATCCCACAGCTACCTTTCATATCAACCATTTATTGCTTCAAAATCTCTCTTCCCAAACCACATATATATAAACATTTCACACTTTCCCCTTCACTGCCCATCTTCATCCCTCTCTCTCTCCTTACCCATATAACCATATACTACTACTACGAAACATGAAGGTAATGAAGAACAGGTTCCTAAGAGCGTGCTTAAGCAAATGGAGGAAGATGGAAAGACAAACTACTTCTTCCCCAGCATGCAGGTACCTGTGTGAGTGGATTTCATGGCGTTTCATGTATGAAGAAGATTGCTCAAACATTCCAAGAGATGTTCCAAAGGGTCATTTAGTAGTGTATGTGGGTGATAATTACAGGAGGTTTGTTATAAAAGTTACCTTACTCAATCACCCACTCATCAAGGCATTGTTGGATCAAGCTAAGGATGAATATGACTTCAATACTGCTGATACAAAGCTCTTTATTCCTTGTGATGAAAAGCACTTCCTCAGTATAATTCGATGCGCTGGATCTGCAGAGGAATATCGAAGAATCTCGCTATGCCTGTAAAGAAGCTGAGAATTCCTTTTTTCAGCGAAGTTTTCAATTCTAATCACGAGGAATAATTGTTGTATAATTCTGTAACTCCTCCTACCTTGCTAATAGTAATTCCTGGAAGAAAAGTGAATTTCTATTCTGCTTCACTGAATAGTGAGTCTATTTTTTTTCAGAGCTGATATAGTACATGTAATTGATCTAAAGTTAAAAATCACATTTTTTAAAAAACTGATGAAAAATCATCGAACTAAGTATAGACTTTTTTACCAAAAGGGTCATTCAAGAGGTTTAGTTGTGCCAATGAGCAGAGACTGCAGAGAGCTTCATGTTGCAATCCAATATACACATGGAAAATTGAAAAGGGATATACACAGGTATTATATTGCCTCGTGATAAAGTACATACAACAGATTGCTCGTAAGTACACCGAGAAAAGCAGTGCCCAAAAAAGATATTACAGAAAGAACTGTGAAGAATATTACCACTAATTTTGCACATTACTACAATAGGAGGAAAGCCTGCAATGGGAAATCGTTTTATCTCCACTTAGCTTAGCCAGCCACCACAAAATATCATCTATGTCCCTCAAGTAAGCCCTCTAGTTCTCTACTCCCAAACCTCTTTCCCTGCAAATCAGCATCTCTGCACCTAGCTGCCAGGTAAAACATCAGCCAGGCGACCATAAAGTAAACCTCGACAAGTGACTGGAAAACCATGGCAACATATTTCCCACAAAGCCGAGATAACACCCATCTCATGAACGACCCACAAAAAAAAGCTTCCAAGCATTTTATAGTGATACCAGATTTAAACATTGTAGATAACAAGTAACAACCTTCTTTCACTATTTCTCTACCACTTCGCCTTGAATCGACAATGGCAACCCAAGCATCCACAGAAAACACGAAAGACACAAGAGTGTCCAGCAGAAACCAAGCAAATAAAAACCCAGCAATCTCCTTTTCAAAGCCTCTAATCCCAGGTGACATGATTGAGAACGGCATCAATTTCAACCTCAGAAACAGCTTGAAAAACGAGTACGGATCTTCAATTTCGCTAAAATACCATAAACCTAGAAGCTGAGTTAATGCATCTCTTACTGCCCATCTCATGAGAATAAACCCAGAAAGCCTCTTTAACCCCAATCTAGACCCATCCCAAACTCTATTCACAAATGAACTACACCTTCCTATCACATCGTCAATAACTGAGATGAACACAATTCCTAATACCCATGAATATGTAACAAGAAATCCAAGAATTACCCATCCATATGCTGCAGATATGAAGCTCACGAGAAAGAACAAGGCAGCTGTATCACGACGGCCTAGCACTAATCCATTCACGAAGAATTGTAAATCCAGAATTCTGTCCACATCCTCATGGCGATTTTCTAACCCAGGGGATTTTTCTTCCTCATCTTGATCGTTATCGTTACTGCTGTTATCTCCTACAGCCAAAGATACACTTTCAACTTTGAATGAGACTCCAGGGCGAATAATCTCCGAAGCTCCAATTCCATTGTCGACTACGAGGTCTGAAAGCCCTAAAATGGAGTCGAATTCGGTGAAGATCAAGAAGCTACCATTTGCTAGAGGCTTGCGATTGGAACCAAAGAGGCTGCGATCTTCGTCGCCGTCGCCAGAGAATAAATCGTCGTCTAGGGTTCCGACGCGGGTGAGGTGGAGAAAAGGGCGACGGCGATGACGCTGTGAAACGGAAGCTGTGGGAGAAGAGTGATCCGACTGCCGCATACGGTGATGGTTTCCGGAGAGGTCGAGACGGGAGAGGAGGGCCTTGAGAGAAGGGTCGCGGTCGATGAAGGAGGTGACGAGGTGAGTCCCATTCTCTACCACAGTACGGAAGGAGAGGATGAGGAGAGAGAGGAAGATGAATGTGAAAAGGTTGAAGTAAAACGACGCCGTAGCTTCTCTCAAAACTTTCGCCGTCGACCGAAGATTGTTAAGCCGAGGATGATGATGATAATGATCGCTCATGACGAATTTCTTCTTCTTCTTCTTCTGCCCTTTTTTCTTGAATTTTTCTTTTTAAGGTTTTTTATTTGTTCTTCGTGGCGGTGTTTTGAACTTTGGCACTTTAATCCGCGAAAGTGAAATGGGAATGAGTTTGTTTCTGTTTTTTTGTGAAGAAGGAGAAAGTGGGCCGGGCCGGGTCGGAACTCGTGCATGATAATTCCTTCTTTTTTTTTTTTTTTCTTCTTCTTAAAGAACACGCGCCAGTTTAGAGACTCCAAGTGACGCGCTGGGAAAATTCTTATAAATTTCATACCCATTTCTTTTCCACAATTCAACTTTATTTCCTTAATCATTATATTAATAATTAAGAATATTTTTATTAATCTAAATATCTTCAAAAAGAGAAAAATAAATACGATTATAATATATATATATATATATTGGAGAAAAAAACTTATGGCCTTAAGACAAATGAAATCATCTAATCAATGGGGCCAGGACACATTGCATTTTAAGAAACATGTTGAAGATATTCGGAAATATTGATGAAGTAAAGTCACTGGAAAATATAGGTTGATCTTAGCATAGCACTAATGAGATACATCATAACTATATTCATAGATGTTGCCCCAATCCGTAGGTCAAAAAGGGTAAAAACACCATGAAGATGTCTTATTCCAAGTTATGAACAACAAATAGTAAGAAAGTACAACAATACACCAGGAGATGATGACTCAGCCTTTGAAAGGGATACCTATGTTTGGGTCAATTTGTCGGATAGTGGGCCATCAATCTGGATATAAGCTTCTTCAAAGTACGCAAAGTAATTTTGGTCTTATTCCCCCTCAAAGCAACTATAAGGAAAAAAAAGGTCTTCAACAAAGCCTCTAAGAGACTCATAATTGACAATTGACTACAATGCAAAACCCGAAAAGACAAAAAAACAAAAAAGAGAAACAAAAATAATATATGTAGAATCTTTCTTCAAAGATGACCAATAATGGCATTAGTGAAATCAGAAGTGGACGAGGTCCCGCCAAGGTCAGCTGTTCGGTACTTCCCTTCTGAAATGGTGTTGAGGATTGCATTCTGAATCCGGTCTGCCTTATGATTGAGCTCCAAATGACGTAGCATTGTCACACCACTTAACAGTAAAGCAGTGGGATTTGCCAAATTCTGTGTAATTTTGGGGAGAGAAACATATGTTTAGTAGGAAACGGACTTAGTCGCATAAACAGAGCACTATAAAAGATTAATATGGTATTGAAGTTTTTGGAGGTTTTAACCTTTCCAGCAATGTCTGGTGCCGAACCATGCACAGCTTCAGCAAGAGCGATACCTCCCTCGCCAATATTGCAGCTGCAAAGACAGCAAAATGTTGTTAGATGATTTGGACGAATAGGATTGGACATTATAGAGAAGTGAGGTACCTTGGTGTTAAGCCCAATCCTCCAATTAATCCAGCACAAAGGTCACTGATAATGTCACCATAAAGATTAGGCATCACCAATACATCAAACAGAGCAGGGTTCTTCACAAGCTGGATAAGGAGATACATGCAAGTCAGTCTAATCGCTAGCTTAAGTGATGTCAAAACTCCAAAATTGAACCACAAAATGAAACCTAAAATCTAACGCTAGCTTTTGTAACTTGATCCACCCTACTCCACTACACATGTGCCATTAAATTCATTATCTATTCTTGCACATGCTAATCATGAAAAGGAATTTATCCATACCATCATACAGCAATTATCAATCACAACTTCTTCGTATGTTATCTCAGGGTACTTCTCTGCAACCTCACGGCAACACTGAAAGCAAAGACAAAATCATCATTTTACCAACTTATAACATTAGTAGTGTCATGTACAATTTATTATGTATCCAAAAAGATCACAATCATCATTTTACCATTGAAGGATTTATCTTCTTTCGCACATTTAGGACTTTTTGAAATCAAAATTTAGCTTTTCATTTTAGTTGTGATATGAACTGATCTATAGGTCAATTATGCCAAAACAGAGTGAGTGTAATTTTAGAAGATACAAGCAATGCAAGTGCATATTATTCAACCTCAAATAGAAAGATTTAACTTGCTCTAGGTAAATGTAAAAAAAATTGCAGACCTTTAGGAAAAGACCATCTGTCTTCTGCATGATATTGGCTTTGTGTATTGCAGACACTCTCTCTCTCCCATGGGTCTTGGCATAGTGAAAGGCATATTCAGCCACCCTCAAACTTGCTTGACGGGTGATGATCTTAAGGCTTTCAACAACACCTCTCACAACCTAGCATCAAAATTGAATCTGTCAAAATTGATCATGTATCCTATTTTCTTACATCATTTATCCTATTTTTTCTACTTCCAGAGCTACTAGATTACTTACTTGATGTTCAAGTCCACTGTACTCTCCTTCGGTATTCTCACGGATAGTAATGAGATTTACATTATCATACCGAGTTTTATAGCCAGGGAGGCTGTAGCAAGGCCTAACATTGGCATACAAATTAAGTTCTTTCCTGAGAGTAAGATTCAAAGAGCGATGGCCTTTTCCAATTGGTGTAGCCATTGGTCCCTTCAAGCCTACCTTATTTCTCCGCACTGATTCCAAGCTTTCCCATGTCAAAAAACTTTGAGTTCTTGGATCTATTTCGGACCCAACATAATGTTCTTCCCATTCAATCGGCACTTCAGCACTTGTGAATACCTGCATCAGTGAAACTTAAGAAAAAGCATCACCAGAAGCTCAAAAACGGGGTCTGGGACACAGGCATAAGGAATATTGTACGTTTAACGATAATCATTTCTGAAATTTCAACTAAACAAGCATTAGTCCTTGATACTTGATCATCTATCAAATCAATATTTATGGGAATTCCATATTAAAAATTCCTCCTTAAAAAATTACCATAGAAACAAACACCAGCTAAACTTCCAAATTCTTCGGGTGAGGACCATACCATTTAGATACTGAGAGACCGTATCATTTAGATACTGAGTTAGAATAATATCACATAATTTCATGAATATATATATATACGTATATGAAGTGCCAATTTCAATCCCTATGTCTGTTCCCCCCACAGAAGACATGTCTTTTTGAGAATCAGGTAAAAACAAAACACACTCTGATACATTTTTTATTGGGAAATATGGTAAGTAACACTTGTAAAGAATCGAGAATCAGAATCCGAATTGAAAAAAAAGGGAATCGGGGAAAGAGATAGAGACCTGTTTGACGGACTCGGCGATCTCGGGGCCAATACCATCGCCAGGGAAGAGTGTAGCTCGGATCGGATCGGAAATTGAAGAGAAAGGTCTAGAAATGAATGGAGCGGCAGGGCTAGGGTTTGTGGAGAAGGAGAAGATCTGGCTCGATTGGCTTCCGAGGCGTCTCAGGAGCTGCGTAGCCATGATCGACGACGAGAAAAGAAAAATATAATAAATTATTATCAGACCGAGAGTCAGAAGAAAGAGCAAAAAATAAATAAATAAATAAAAAAAGGCACTTTCCCCCGAAGTGGGCTGGGGCAAAATATTCGCAGTAGAAGATCTTGGGTCCATACGATGGAAGCCTGATCATGTGCGATGATCAATTAAAGCCCAATTAGGGCCCAAGAAAAAAATCTTGAAAAGAGGATCTAATCTAATGTAATGATTCATGCAAGCCGTAAGGTAATGAAATCTTCCAATAAGATCCGGTGGGAGCAGTGGGTTTGGATTCGGGTCATATTAAATGGGGTCGAATTGATTTTAATTTTATTGAAAAAAAATTAATCTCAATTATTATTATTTTAATATATTATAATATATTAAATTGATCTTATTAATTTTTTTATCTTTATTTTATAAAAAAATAATAATATATTAATAATTTTTATTTAATTTTAACTATAAATCTATATTAATATAAATATATATAATTTGGACTTAATTTAAATTAGCTGGTAGTTTGGTCTTTTGTCATTCGTGTTCTTAACCTTTTGCATCGCCCATCTGAACAAGTTAAATTATAATAATTAAAAATTTTAAATTAAAATATAAAAAATAAAAACCACCCACGAAAAGGGGAACAGAGCCCCAATGTGTCAGTATCTCGCCATATCCAACCTACATCTCCAGAGCTGAAGCTCAACTCTCATCACTCCTCTTCTTCTTGGTAGAAAACAGGGGTAGAAGAAGAGAAGCACAGCCCTATGGGCTTCCAGCCCCTCCCTCACTTTAGCCCCAAGATTGGCCCAGCGAAAGCTCTGATATTCCTATAATTTAGCAATATTTTTGTGCTTTCTGTTACTCTGTACAATGACTGTGTATCTAAAAGTTCACATGCTTTTCCATTTTCTTTGTTCAATAAAGTAAGAAAATAAACAGATCCCGAGACAAAAGTATCCATTCCACCATTCCCACTTGTATTGAACTTGCGTGGTACCATTACAATATGTTCAGTTCAGACAACCTCCACGTCGGGTTTTAATTAGAAAAAGGATGGATAAGAAACAACTGACCAGAATGACCAACGGGGGAAACAGGTTTTTTCGGGTCTCGAGTCCATATTTATATACATGGCATAACCTTAAGCCCTCATCTGATTTATACTTAAACCTGTTGGAGAAGGTCCTTTCTCCCGGGTAAATCACGCCATGGAATCAACCAACTTCGAGCTTTTCTTCTACCCTTTTACCTTGTGGTTCCGCTGCAATTTTACCGGGAGAGCTTTGATACATATTTTCAGAGAGGAAAGGGCAGGGGCAGGACCCATTCATAATGATACGAACCGTTTTTTTAACATAAAAGCTATATGCTACGAGGAGCCAATGTGGGACCCTTCGATGAAGAAGAAGAAGAAGAAGAAGATCCCTCTAGGGTTCTAATGGGTTTGGAATTTGGATAACCGACGCTTGTACCGTTTAAGAACAGAGGCTAAGTTTTCTTTTCCTTTAGGAAATGCCACATCGCCAGCTGCAGTGCCCGTTCTGCCCTTCCTGCAAGAAATTGCAATCTCCACATCCTTGACTATATCCAGGAGGGATGAAGCAGTTGTGCATTTCCCCTTCCCCGGTCTTGATGCAGGGGGCAGGAGCCCATTTGATATCGGTGGGCTTGACCTCTGCAGGGCCTGGTACGCTGAAGGTATTTGAAGGCAAAAACATGGAGACATTGGTCTACGAGGCTTCAAATATGCCAGATCAATCGCTCCCTGTAAAGAAACATACATGTTCATATGATTATCAAATTATTATTATTTTTTTCCTTTGAAAAGATGGACCAAAAGGCTAGTAGAAAACAGCAAGATATTTACCTGAAGGCGGTTGAGTACATACGTGTATTTGCCCCATAGTTCAGGTCGACTTTCCATAAGTGAGAGGTTAAGAATTCTATGGATGCACCATACACCAAAGCTTACAATCAAATCTGATTTCCAAACACAGCCCTCTCCACAGTGAGGAACTGAGGAAATAAGTGAATTTGTGTAACACGATTCACTGTTCTTCATTCCAGAACCAGACTTCCTATCCGAAGTTATGTAAAGAGGTTCACTCATCTGTCTTGTTTCGGCTTCAGAATGAAATCTCTCCCTAGCAGCCACAGAATCAATTAGTTCTTCATCAGTTCCATCATTTTGTGTAAAAAGCCAGTCAGACCCTTCCAATTTCAAAAGCTTTACAATGCAATTTCGGAAAGCCTGAAGAAGCCAGGTCTCAGAATCCACAGCATAAGAAGCTTCTTGGTTGGTAAAACTAGGTACACTGATGCCACCTTTACTCCCAACAGGTTGACTTTTATCCACTAAACCAAACTGTTCAAAAGGTTGTTTAGTCCAGAGTGACCCACTTCCTAAATTAGAATCCATATGTGATGTCAGTGCATTACTATAAACTTGTGATGGAGAAAGTTCATCAAAGGGCAAAGGAGCTGTTGTTCTTGAGTTAGAATTCGAGTATGAGGGAAGTCCATAGCCCGTTCTACCAAAGGATGAACCATATCCAATGGGACCATCCCATCGAGCACTTTTATCCAATGCATGAAATTCCCTGTGAACATCTGGTAAGCTATGGTACTTCTTCGTATTGGCTACATTTATTAAATTCTCAGCTGCTCCAGGAGAGCAAAGATCATAATTAGGCCTCTCAGGTTGCATAGCACTGTTTCTTGATATGGCTTGATTCTGTAAGCCATAGGCATATTCTGTGCCCAACCCATTTTGCAACTTTCGCCCCAAAGCAAATGCAACTGAATCTCTATACTTTGCACCACCTACAGATTGAGATTCAAGCATTGATGATGATCCCCATTGACCATTTAAGTTATCAAAACCTCGGTCCTTATTAGACATTCTATTGAGATACGATGCAATTTGATACCCATGAACTGTGGCTGGCTGATAATCCCAACTCTCAGAAGAAGGTGGGTTGCGGCTAGAGTTTTGCACATATGTATCCAACAACTGAATATGGTTGGACCACAATGAGGGAGATCCACTTTGCATTCCGTATGATGCCTGTAACCCACTTTGGACCCCTTGTGGTTGAGGAGAGTCGTATGTACATGAAGTGAGTAGTGAATCAGATACTACACCGCCAACAGGAGAAGATAAATATTTGGGAAATTCTTTTCTGATGGAATCCAACTTCAGCGAGGATGAAGGAGGTTTGGAAGAGTCCATCCCGAGCACCGCATCTAGATACTTAGACTTTGCATCTTGTGTTACATGTCCGTGAAAATCATAGAGCTGTCCCCAAAATTCGTCAAGAACTGCTGCTAGTTGCCGCCTTGCAGCTCGCCCTAGTCCAGCTAATCTCGATAGACTACCAGCACCACTCCCACCTTCTTCGCTTCTCCCACCAAGACTCTTAAATGACCCTGGACCCTCATATGAGAGAGTTGATGCATTCCCCGAAATGCAATTTATTGACTCTTCAGGTTCCCAGTTATCCCCTTCATCATCATATTTTTCAACTTGTAATTCTCCCTCAATTCCAACAATCTTTTCAAGAGGTTCTGTTGATTCAATCTTCAAGGCCCCAATCTCCGGTAATGTTGAGCTAGTTACAGTGGAGACTGGGACTGACTCCTCTGTGGATGTGGATTCCTCCATGCAATTTGTCGGAGTACTAAGAAATCTACTATAAGAACAATTTTCCTCTATTGTAGTCAATTGAGTCTCCCAGTCGGGCCCCATAATATTTTGAGGCAAACCATGGTCAAAATTTTCAACTGACATGCCAGAATGACTGTCCAAGGCCTCTCCAAGGGCCGGAGATGATTCTAGTTCATGCTCAGGTGTGTCACCACTAGATTTAATTTCGCCCCTACATATTTCCACTTTCTCAGTGGATAAGTCAGGTAAAGCATTAGAGCAATCCAAATTGAGTATCTGGGGATCTAATTGGACACTGGCAGATTTTAATGGGGTAGCCGCTAACCATATCGTCAAACAAAATGATGAGCAAGCAGTTATAAGGAAACATAGATAAGGGATACACAGATTGCCCCCCATGTTCCACCTCAGATTACTGGCCCAATCACTATTACCAAATACCATTTCCACAACGAAAATAATTTTCAGGCCTAGCATTCCAACAAATGTAATCCCACTTGAGAATTCCACTAGTTGAGAAACTTTGTAGGTACCCATTATTGGTCTTGACGTAGCAATGCGAAATAGGGGGATCACAGAGGAAGGAAGCAGTAAAGCTACCATAACCTGTACGCATAGAAGCAATTGATACATCCCCTCAGCTCCTGAACTCCATGAACAGTACAGGGCTGGAACGACGGCAATAATTCTGATTGTAACACAATGAAGCCAGCTGGGAATCTCCAGTTTTAGGAGATCGCGTAGGACCACTTGACCGCCCAGGCTCCATGTTAGAACCGCAATTTGGTTTGAAAGGAATAAGAAGGCAATTGGCACCACTGAGCTCCGAAACACCTGGCATCATATGTGGAACGTAATGTCAGCTAATATAAATATGATACCAAGTTAATCCTGTAGGGTAAAGTTGGGCAAAACTATTAATTTAGATGTGGTAAGAGGCACCTGCTCAACTAGTGAGAATGCGTCCTGAAATGTAAGCAAAACAAAGCCCGAGTTGGAGAATACATTTGCAGATGAGTTCATGAGTCCATAATTCACCAGAAAAATGCCACTGAAGACACAGATAGTGGCTACGAGATGGTTATAACACAAGGCATCCTTGGAAATGTTAGGTTGTCCCTGATGCGTAATATCATGTTAGCAAACATTTTAGAGAAGAAAAACAAGAAAATCAGACAACAGAGTAGTTTCTTCAAATTATGGAACAAGAACTCTCTCTCTCTCTTTATTTCCCTATCCCTTTACTGTATGTGTGCCCCCGTCTATAAGAATTCATGCATACGATTAGAAGTATCAGAAAACATCAACCAAAAAGCAAAGGGAGAGGACGAGAGAGGAATAAATACCTGTACCATAGAAGAATGTAGGTGAAAATTGTGAGGCATTACACTTGCTCCAAGTAAACTTATAAGTGCAAACACACTCTCCCCACTTAACTTTGCTAGCATCCCATTCATAGATGCTGGAATTTCTGATTGACTGATGAGTACTCCAAGAACAAATAAGAGCAAAACAAAGCCTGACATGCATGTAATTATGAACTTTGTCTTGAAGTTCACCTGGAAAATGAAAATGCTAGAATTATGTATGATATCATTAGTAGTAGACTGTACGAGATTACAGGTAATCAAGCTTACCAGAAGGGTGGAATAAAGTGGAAATAGACCGGCATTAACGGCAGTCAGAAGAACACAAGTGAACAAGTCCCAACCAAATAGTAGATTAAGCCCATGAGATATGCCCACAATCTAGTAAGAATCATTCAACTAAATGTTAGCCCATGATGCCCAGTTCTATGGATCAAATCATGTAAAAGTAAAATAAATTCATGGAAATGAAAGAATTACCATAGTAAGGTCTAAGAGAATCACAGAAAGCTCTGCTTGAATGCCTATAAATATACAGGTGCCCTTGTCATACTCATCACTACAAATCTTTAGAACGATCGACAGAAAAGAAAACAAGTCAATTCTCACTAGCATCAGAAGAAAGACGCGCGCGCACACACACACAGATAAATAAACAACCACACAAGACATGACTAAATCAGACATTTAGCAACAATTAATGCCAAATATACAGTTATAGAGTGTGACAACTTGGTACTTCCAAAATGTGAGGCGGGGGAGGTAATAGTATAGTCATAAGGAATGGAGAACCACTCCTCACACAGAAAGAGAAGAAAAATATTTAAGTGTAACCATTAATACCTGACCAAGATTTCTTTCAGTGACAACACCAATACAAGCTGAGAGGTACTGACAGAGAATGGCAGCAAAATTGAAAAGTAGAAGTGCCAATGGATCGAACCCAAACCGGGCACCTCCTTCAACAGTTGCAGCCCACTTTCCGGGGTCAACATAACCAATAGAAACAAGAAGAACAGGTGTAATGACAGGAAGATACTGGTGAAATGCGCCCAGACCATTCACAAGAGGGATATCAGCATCCATTTTATCAGTTGGGTCATCCAACAAACAAAGCTTAAGCACAGTATAATCAGATCCACGCGTCCACAAAATAACTTTCAGATGAGTAATGCTAAGCTAATTAATTTACATGGCTGCCACACATATTCTCCACAGAACTTTTCAAGCTGGGATAACTTTTGAGGATAAAATTAACACTTCCAAAATCATAGTTCCTCATCAACATTCACACATGAGGCCCATTCATCATACTTGAAGAGAATAAAATCCCCGTTTGCGTTAGTGATGTCATTCTGGCTGGCCTTCACAGTGAATGAGTCCGGCCGGATCAAGATTAAAGACCTTGTAAGCTTCTTCACAGTAGGCTAAAATTTCAACCTAAAGTTGGTTGGTTGCCCGATACTCTGATACCAATCTGACCCTTAGGATATAACCCCACTTCAATGCCACTAAATAGTGATTTTGGTTCCTTCCACCGAATTTTTACTCAAGTCCTGAATTTTTTTAACAAGTCCATTCAGCCCAAGTGAAAGTTTTTTCAGCTTTGAGGATTGCAGTAGTCGATCTATCAATCACTCACATATATTCTAACTTAATCGCTTCCTCCTCCAGTCCACCTTCAACCTAATTCAATAAATCACATCCATCAGGAACTTAAAGACCAAAGAAATCAGACGATATCGGCCACAAAAACGTTAACAAAATAAGGATATATTTGGTTGATCGAGAAAATCAAGTTCTTTTTAAAACCACCTGCAGCCGGATTTATCAAAACTTATTAACTGAGTTAGCTTCACAACTAAACTATATTCAAATTAGTCAACACATTATTATTATTATTATTATTATTATTATTATTATTAGAAATTACCTTCTATCTGGGCAAACTCTACAACCTCAAAAATTAACATAATAACTCAAATCCAACAACTTCAGTGACACATAGCAAATCCAAAACACCAATTTTCGCACAACAAGTAAAGTTTGATAAACTATATTCAAAGAGAAAGGAAACAGAAAAGAGCTCTAAAATCATCTCAGATCTTTGCCAAACACTTGACAGAAATATAAAAAAGTCCAGGCTCAAAAACGCTGAAGTGACCGATAAAAGGGGGGGGGGGGGGGAGAAAAACATCAGAATCCATCACACCATGGGGATCTGATGATGCAAGCTGAAGACTGAAGAACGAAACCAAAGCCGGAAAAAATAAAAAACAAAAATCGTAGTACATATTCATCCGTACAGTCTGGCAACTTAGGGTTTTGAAATGTTCGTTTTTCCATTTTTATTATCCATTACCTCCTGGGTGCTTCTTCCACTTCCCTGTTTTTTGCAAACTCTGCTCTCTCTCCCTCTCTAGCTCTTGTATATATATAGTACAGTATGCGTATATATAACTATTCGCACTATCTAACAAGTCCCATAAGTAGATCTCGCAGTCACAAAAGCCTCTGCAAAAAACACTGCAGTTAATTAAGAGAGAGAGAGAGAGAGAGAGAGTTGATTTTGATTACTTCCTTTCTTTTTCATCTTTTTTTCTTCTTTTCTATTTTTAGTTCACAGGTGGTGTGAGCTAAAACTGAGATCCATATCTCGCCAACTGTACACTCGACGAAAATCCTTACGGCGTGTTTGGGTACTACATACTACGTCTACTTCTCCAAATCGTGGTCCATTTCCATTCACTAAACAATTACATAAAATACCTAAAAAGTAATTACAATTTACAAATATACATACTCCTCCAAAGAAAGAAATGAATCTTTTTTTTTATTTATTTAAATAATAATAGTAATAATAATAATAATAATAATAATAATAATAATAAAATAGTTTTTTTTTTCTTCTTTTAATTATTCTTATACGTAACATGCACTAGAGAGACCAAACACACCAACCAAAGCAAATCGTACACTGTTCATCTGAGAAATCGAACATGTTCATTGAACTTCAACCGCGTCATGATAATATTCCTGTTTTAAAAAACATGCTCTGTTCTCTGTTTATTAAGATGTCCTTGTGTTCTAAGTAAACCACCTAAACCAAATTAACTATCATTATTAGTCCGCTAATTAGAAGTTATGTCGAGTTAATGAACTCGACAAAATCACAAAGCCTAGATCGCAAATATATAGTTTCTGTACTTTTGGTGTTCACCAGCATGAGATTTTTGGGGCTCTGTGACAACTATTTAAATTATAAGAAAATAAATATTTTGTAAACAAAAGATAATATATAGTTTTTAATTTGAAAGAGAACATGTTGGAGCGTCGTTCTCAAAATTACTCATAATGATTATTTATATTTAATTACATAAAAATTTATAAGTTTTCTAATTTAATTAAGCACCCTGTTAAATTATTTTATTAATTAAACTTAAACTATGGTCCTGATTATAGTCTGACCATTTAAGATTATGGTTAATTATCTTACGTGACGCTTGTAATAGAATAGATTAAGCAGTACGTTTGTTACGATGTATACATTAAAATGTTATTTATAATTTAAAATAAATTTTAGTAGATTTATTTATAATTTATAAAATTGTAAATGATTTACTGTAATATGTATATATATATTTTATCCTTATTAATATTATTATTTTATGTATATTCTTTCAGGGTTCTTTATTTATTTCAAGTTGACTTAAAAAATAACAATCTATTAATTAAAAAAATAAAAATAAAAGTTAAGACAGCCCAACCAGCCCACATAGACATCGTCCAGATCCAAAACGGGATTAAGTTGTAAAGAATAAACTGAAGAAGCCAAGCCCAGCCCAGCTCAATAATTTAAGCCGGAAGACATGTTTGCAAGCCCAGCCCAATCAAAAATATCTTTCGCTAATAAGCGCCAGCGCCCACGCCCTGCTATTATAAAATAAACGGTTACGATCACTCAGCGTCAGGACGGTTGCATAAAGAAAACACTGCTCACTACCGTAGGGCGGCGGATCACACTGAAAGCCTCTAAAACCCTCTCATTTCTCAAATATCCTCACAACAAAATCCTTCGCCTTCTTCTAAACCTTATCTTTTCCTCACTTCGTAGAAAATAGAAGCCGAACCGCCATGTCTACTTCCATGGCTTCTCTGGCCCTCCCATCTCTCTCATCCAAAACCCTATCCGTATGCAATCCAAAATCCACTTCACTGTTCGTTTTGAACCTCTCTTCTTCTTCCTCTCTTCGATTTCTCGGAAAATCAATTTCCGCTTCCGCGTCGTTTCCAACCGCTTCGTCTCGTTTTGTTAGAAAGGTCGTGGTTTCTTCTGAGTTTGACCAGGAAGAAGGGGTTTTCAGCGATGGAGACGAACCTAGTTTTTCCCCTGACCTCAAGCTCTTCGTCGGTAACCTTCCATTCAGCGCCGACAGTGCTCAGCTGGCTGAATTGTTTGGAAGCGTTGGAAGCGTTGAAATGGCTGAGGTAATTTCTGAAATTCACTATGTTATATTGTTTATTTCGTGAATTAGGGATTACTGTGTCTCTGTTTATTGTGGTTTGAGGAGATGGAGTTTTCCAAATTGAGGCATATGGTTTTTAATTCTTATTGTTATTTACCGAGTGATTTCTTTTTTGACAGGTAATTTATGACAAGACCACTGGGCGAAGTAGAGGATTTGGCTTTGTTACCATGTCTAGTGTCGAAGAAGTCGAAGCAGTTGCTCAGCAATTCAATGGATATGTAAAGTCATTGTACTCTGACTACTAGATTGGTTATGCAAATCATTTTGTTTGAAGATTGAAAAAATAATAAAAATAATAATAATAGAATTTTTTAGGACTGTAATACTGTATAGTTTAGTATCTGAATTCTGAAGTAATGATGTTTAGTTTGGTTTAGTTACTATGACACTTCATCTTTGAGCCCTACATTTATCCGTTCATTGCATCTAAGAAAGAACCATTGTGATTCTGGCAGGAACTTGACGGGAGGGCATTGAGGGTGAATTATGGGCCACCACCACCAAGAAGAGAGGAGTTCTCTCCAAGAGGAGGTGGGGCCAGAAGCGGAGGGGGAAGCTTTAATAACCCTAACCGTGTATATGTGGGCAATCTAGCTTGGGGTGTTGATGATTTAGCGCTTGAGACCTTGTTTAGTGAACAAGGGAAAGTTGTGGAAGCCAAGGTGGTTTATGATAGGGAAAGTGGTAGATCAAGGGGATTTGGATTTGTAACTTACAATTCAGCTGAAGAAGTTGACAGTGCTATTGAGTCCTTGAATGGTGTTGTAAGTATATCTTGACCCCTTTTCATTGTTCTGTTTCTCATAGCTTATGTTTAGCACATTATTACTAAAGGTTGTCTAAAATTTCTTAAAGCACATTGGTCTTGTCCTCTTATCAATTTGTTAATATGTTTGGTTCAGGACTTGAACGGCCGGTCAATTCGAGTTACTGTTGCAGAAGCAAGGCCAAGGCGCCAGTTTTAAGTGTATTGAGTCAATCTCTTCACTCTTGTTGGAATAAAAATATTCAGGGTAGGAAAACTTGTAATTTACCATATTTGTTTAACTAATCATGTTTTTTAGTAATAATTAAAATGTTCTTCACAGGCTCAACCTACTACTAGCGACTGGGAAATTGTGGATTTTGTATGGTGATGGGAACATACGGTTTAATGTATATGCTGGTTGATTCATGGTCCAATAGTGGAATTCGAACTAGTTTAGGAGGAAACTTTGCCCTCGTCTGAGTAATAGCGATCTGGTTTGATGTAATTTTCATTTGAATTCTAACTTGAAGCCTGCTTTTGTTCCATTTTATTTACCCCTTTTTAAAAGAGTGTGTTTTAGTGTAGTGTATTGTTAAGCAATGATAATCCACTTTTCAAATCTGTAGCAGTCTACTTGCATTTTGAACAGTTCTTCTAGTGCACCTAAACTGAAAGAAGGAAGCCCGTTACGGATGTTTTGGAACGAGCCATATTGTTCTGTGGGCTTGGTACGAGCCAATCTCTGATTGCACTAACAGAAAGTGCGTGCACTCGGCTGAAATTGAGAAGCAACCAGGCCCAAACGAATACTAACCTGCTTGAGTTGTGACAGTATTTTTTGTTCTTTTTTATGTGTATATATATATTTTTTGGCACAAGACCCATTTAAATACGGTTCAGGGGCTAACCAGCGGGCTATTTTCTCTGACCGGCCCGTACCCATATTATGGCCAGTCTTTTATCGGGCCGGACTAACTGGATACGGATCGGCTCTACGGAAGGGATGGTATATTTATATGTGTATTGTTTAATGTTATTTTAATATAACGTAAAGTTTTAAAGGAATAGTGGGAAGCAAACTTGGAATTGGATAAGGAAAGCAATTAAGCATGGGTAGCTGGGTAACCCATTAAAGAAATAGACCATCCCAACCAATTCCAGAGGCATATGTTTCAATCTATTTATCTATGTATTTACTTGTCTTACCTGTGGCCTTGTGGGTCCCAAACCATGGGAAAAGAACACCAGCACAAGTATAACCGTTTTTGGTCAATCATACGAAGATCCCTTTACCTCTTAGTTAGTTTATCAAGGAGTGTTTGGTTTGATTATGGAATTAAAATGAATAGTATTATTAGGTTTCCTTTGATTTTATTAAAATTGATAATTATTTTTATTATTTAAGTATTTTAATAGTATTTTAATATAAGAGAGTAAATGATTAATTATTTTTAAAATATATATTTTTCGAACAGAAACTAATTATTCATTAATTTCAGTATTATCGATGAATTCAACTATATTATAAATTTAATTATCTAAAATTTCTTAAAATTTATTTAAATAACCAAATGATACTATTTTGAAATTATTCTTTATTTTATATTTTTATTATATAAACAAATAGATATATTAATCACTTATTTCATTCTTTCTCATTTCATCTAACTCTAAGAAAATCGAATCTAAATATACTTAAAATTTTTAGATTTAAAAAAAATCAATCATAAAAAGTGCAAAATAAATGGCATAATGTCTCTTCTAAAGATGCAAATATAGTCTAAATGTCTAATAGAGTTGTTAAAATAATAAAAATAAAATTAAAAAAAGAAGAACTTTTTTTTTTTCTTTTTCATGGAATCCATGTGAGAAACTAATAATTTACTATCATGTGAGATTTACTATCATAATAAACCAAGGCATGGCCTACATAATAATTTGGTTTTTGTGTTTGAATGAATATAATTAGTTAAAACTCCATCTCATTAACTTAGTCAACATATGAATGATATGAAATTTTACTAGTATTAGACATAATCACATATGGGTACTTGGGTAAGTTAAATCATCTCTAATTATAATGATTTAAGAGTACTATCATTAACAATGGTGGAAACTTAAGATGAGAGTAACGTGCTTTAAAATATTAAGAACATAAATATTGAAGTTATGGCAAGCAAAAACAACAACAAGCTGATCATGAAAAGCCCATTTGTGCATCATTCTGCCCTACGGACGGGAGACAGATCATGTCAACCTACTTGTTCTTTCATGCATCTTCCAATGTCATCATCACAGACAAAAAAAAAAAAAAAAAAAAAAGCATTTTTATGAGCAAACGCGTTTGATTTTTTTTCTTAGTGATGATAGAAAGAGTTTTCATTCTATTTTATTAATTTGTTTAAATAATAATGAAATAAAATTATTTATATTAAAATAAAAGAAATTATTTATTATTCTTATTAAAATACTTGTTTTGATATGAATTATTTTAATTATTTATTTATAAGGGTATTTTATATATTTTTATAATTTTATTATGGTATTTAATAATTTTAATAATTTTTATTTAATATTATATTTTAATTATTTTTTATTTTTATTTTTTATTTTTTGTATAATTAAATATATAAATTCACATTCTTATCCAATTAAATCGTACCTTTTGAATATACAAAATGTCGAGCATTCTAAAGAGACCTATAGTTAGTTAAATAACTATAAATTTGTAATTAACCTAGCAAAAGCCGTTTATCTTGCAGTACTACTCCACCGCCCACACCATGAATTGTGGTCAGTTAACATCAAATTTGAGTAATCTAAAAACTTTAAGGTTGTCTTAATTAAGACATAATCTAAAAGGGTCCACAGTCATGTCCATACCTTGATCGGTGATGACCTCATGATCATGGTTAATTGCAATGGCGCGCCCAATGGGTTTTTTTTTCTTTTTGGTATGAGGGAAACGAAGCATAATTATTACATATGGGTTTGTATCGTTGATGTCGATCCATGAAGAAGAATTGTTCATATTTGGACCCAATTATGACTTATACATATTAAAGTGAATATGATGATGTAGTTGGAGACTTGGAGTACTTGCTTGAACTGTATTAACGGTCCAATGTTTCATGCACTTGTTAACTAACAAAGTAAAGAGAATTTCGACAAACTTTTAAAGATTGAAATAGGTTTACATGTTGTGGGGTCGTACGAATCTCCTTATATTTCTTCATTATATTTTTTCTTTTCCAAAGTTGTAATATTTAATTTGCTTCTCCATCTTAATTCATTCTTTCGTTATGGTCCAAATTGGTAGCTTCACGACTTCATGAAAGGGTGAAAGCAACGTTACATTAATACCAGCTACTTAAAATCCATCTCTTTGTGAAGTTTGAACCCATCTCTTTATTGTCGGCGTAGATTAAAATCCACGAATCATATCTAAATACAATATATTAGTGTAGTAATATGTGTTTATTTGTTTATTCTTTAGAAAACGATTGCAGTCAAAAGAAGAATTACATACGGTTTTTCACCAAGCAAGATTTTGATTGCATGCATAGAAATTCATCTATATGGACTACATATCTATCTATATATCTTCCGTAACGCATCTCTTTTTTCTTTTCTTTTTTTTTTTTTTTCTTGCACGAAAAATGAGAAGGATTTTTCAATTAATAACAATTTACATCCTTTTAAAATAAGAGAATCGAGGAGAAAAGAGTGCATGTAGTTGATTTCATATTAGAAAGAAAGAGTAATTAATCCCTTTTGGATGGTAATAAAACAAGATTATGACTCTTTAACCTTAAGAAACGGTCTGTCAAAACACCCTTAGAATTAGGCTTTGATCCCAACCGACCATGTCGACTTGGAATCCTTTTAGGATGTGCCAATGACACCGAACCTAGTCTTCTTTAATTAATACCCACAAAAAGAAGTGATATACCATAAACTAGCTATATATGTTGTTCAATGGCATCACTCGATCAATCGTTAGTTATATAATTTCATCAAGAATATAGTTTCCTAAATAATGGATAATCGACCTTTGTAAGTTCTCGGTAAGCTTAATATTAAATCGTTGAGCCATTTTCTATTAGCTCGAGTTTCTTAAACTAGTAATAAGTCAATATAGTATTAGAGCAGATATTTCAAGTTCAAACCACATTATTTCTTTAATTGCTTGTTTCATTTTTCAACCATTAATTTTTACTTCATTTATTTAGAGCTTGCCCGTGAGAGGAGTAATAATAAGGTCGAGCTTTTGAGATTAGTGATAATTTAACATAGGTAGGAGTGTTAATGAGGTTGAGTTTTAAAATTAGTGGTAATTGATCAATACTATTTTTTTTAACTTCTCTTGCCTTCTTTGAGAGTTTAATCTTCTAAGGTTATACTTTTCCTACGTGCAAGATAATGAAAGCAAACACAAATGCAAGGGTTTGAATTGAAATCACATAAACACGGTACATGTCACGTGATATATCAATTATCATCATAGTTATAAATATTATTATTATTACTTAATATGATTTAATATGTCACGTGAAAATGCAATATATACATATAAGAATATCCCATGTCGAACTATATGTATGTAAATAAATGATGCGGACATAGACAAACAAACAAGGTTACTTGAAACGCGACATGTTGGTTCTAAAATAAGGTGCGCAAAAGTTATGTATGAGATATAGACCTGAAAAAGTGAAGGAGAAGAGAGGATTGCAAAAGAGCATCTATAGGGCTTGTAGAAGATGCCAAACAGGCCTTGCCAAACAACTTTCGAAGATCCTAAATCTACTTCCATTCCATATATGATTCTTGATACGATTCATTTTGATCCGTGACACAGAAATTCTTTCCTCTTATAATCTAGAGCTGGAGCTACTAATTGTGTTATTGCTTTTTACTATTTCTATCCATTTTCTGACCTCAAATATTTTTCCATTACATATACATATGGTCGTAGCTAGACAACTGATTAATCTTGATTTTGGAATAAACCCATCATGTCTAATATAGTTATATTTATATGTATATATATAACGTTGAAAAAAATCACAAAGAGACAAATGCATGCAAGTACTCCAACATTTCGGAAAAGATGGAAGAAGACAAGATGGTATGACTTGTTTGAGTGGAAATCTAGTAAGGAAATGAGCGTAATAGGCTTTCTATATATATATATGTATGTTAATTGTTGAATTTTAATATTTTAAAAAAAAAAAAAAAAAAAAGAATAAAAGCAAAAAACGTGATGAGTTTGAAATGACATATGAGTGGAGAATCCACATATTTTGGTCTATTACTTCTTCCTGGAACACACACAATAAGGGAAAGGTGTAATTATAACAGGTAAAATCCTTAGGAACATGATCACCACTAGTTATCACAACCTCCTTCATTCATATATAGCTAGCTTCTATTTACTACACATTTTCCCACCGCAATGTGAAGGCAGGTTTTCAATTAATGAAGATCCCATGCATCACGTTAAGAAAATGGAGGAAGGGACAACTTCTTTTGACAAGTGAGATAATTGGGTCTGATTACTTGGCGTGTAAATAGGGTTGATGTATCCCTAATAAAAAAATGCTACAAATGTTGGAGGCACTAATTAAGGTAGTAATTAACTAAGAAGAAAACTATCTTAAGTACTAAGTTTCTTGTATTGTGATCCATGAACTTGATTATTACTAAATAAATGAAACTGAACTACATATATCTGATTCTGATTTCATTTATCCTTATCTTGCATTATTATTGCATAAACTTTCAATAATTCAAAATACTGTGCAATTAGAACAAAGTATGTGTGTATAATTAAAGAGACTTATCTTGAGAAGAACCTAGACAGAAAACAATAATGTTGTTATTCAAACCGTACTTTTGATTAAGGATCTTGAAAAAACTTGGAACTCACGTACAATGTTGTTGTTAAGTATTTTGACTTTGCTTCAGTTTAAGAAGTGGGTTAGGCTAATCTTGAACGATCGATCGAGAGATTTTAGTTAAGGAACTGATCATCAAAACATTTATCTTTCTTAACGTACTTTTGCTTTATGTTTTGGACAGACAAAGAAGAGCCATTGTTTTGTTTCAACTTTCCCAGACCAAAACAAAACATATGAAAAACAATTTTACCAGCTAGAGATCAGATGAAGAAAAAAATTGGGATCACGATAAGATGAATGTGGGCGCATGCACGTCACTTCTTGCTAACAACAAGGTCCCGCCAACAAATCAAGTTGCATGCAAAAATATGTGCAGCTTTTACGTGATTGGTTAATGGGGTTAAGACAAAAATTAACTGTGATAAACCGTCCAATGGAAAAGGTACACGTCTCCTGAAAGAGAAGGAAAAAAAAAAAAAGAGAACCTAGAGGAAATAATTATTGTAGCATTAATGTTTTTTTTTCCTTACCTTTTTAAGTAGTGCAATTGATCAAGTATGTCGCCGGTACGGTCTTAATGCGCTCAGAGCAGCCACTTTTAATTAGGCCCCGGCCGGAATTTCAAATAAATAAATAAAGCTTGAGAAGATAAGTAAAAGGTAGTCGGCTTTTACATCTTTATTTATTTATTTATTTATTTATTTATTTATTTATTTTATTTTCCTAGTCAATCGCAAAATCATTCCAATATTTGACCTTAAGTCTTCATTATAAGTATTTCACCTTCTACCAATCAATTCATACATTCATCCCCACCACAATTTATTTTAGTTCACAAATTTTGGAGAAAATTACTTCACTTGAAATTTAAGATTTCTTTTTAAAATATATTAGTTTCTCAAATATTTTATTTTAAGATTTCTTTTTTATATGTAAGATATAATATTCTCAACACGTTCCTTACGTGTGACGTTATTTTTTAGTATATATATGGATATTTTATATATGAGTGACATGGAAAACGTGTGGTAGTTAGTCCATCACTTGTTGAGGCTACTTCTGATATTATATATAAATTTGAGCTTCCATCTCAAAATCAATTGGTTATGAGATGAGTTGACTCATATTTCTTATATATTAGTTTTTCAAGTATGTATAAATTTGAGTTTTCATCTTAAAATTAATTGGTTATGAGGAAAGTTGACCAATCTTTCTTATATATCAGTTTCTCAAATATTTATTTTCAGATGTGTGATATAATATTTTAATATATATAAATGAAAATCATGTTGGCTAATGTCAATTATAATATCTCAGTTAGGGATGAGCAAATTTAATATGATTTGACCTCGATCGGTCGGATTTAAGATATACAAATCAAATTTAATCATATAATTCAATCGAATTATTAACAGGTTGTCGGGTTGCGGTCGGATATCCGATTCGACCGCAACCCGAATATAGTTTTTGGTATTTTTAAGGGCATCTAATCGGTTGGACGTGGATTTGTTTTGAAGATAGTTTGTTATGGAATATCATCCTCTGCTTTTTATTTCTCTGTAAGAGCAAGGTACATGCTTCGCATTGCATGTACCACATGATTACTGCACATAAAAAAAACAGAGCACTTCAACTTGTCGATCTAGTATAGTTGCGAAATGACATAAAAGGAAACACTCGGGCTAAAAAATTGTAGCACATATAAGTAGGCATCGCATAGTACACAAAAACAAATATATAGTTACTTGATGAAAAATCATAATGTGTTTTGTAATAGAAATTATATAGGGATAGAAATACATTCCAGCGCCTATAATGATTGAGCAATACTTAAATATTGATCTCTTAGTTATACACTTTGGTAGTTTCAATATCCTACAATAGTGGAAGATGAATGAGTTCAGATACCCGATATTAGCTTTAATTGCTTGAGATGTCTTTGCAATTCCATTATCTACAGTTGCTTCAGAGTCTACATTCAGTTTATGTAGTCGTACGATCACCAACACTCGTAACAGGGGTTTATCTATGTTAAGAGCTAGATCTCATGCTCATTTTTTAAATTAGTCGATGTAGTGGATGCTTTAAATGATTTTGAGTAAGATAATAATATGTTTAATATTATCTTTCACTTTAGTATTAGTTTTCAATTTTTTTTTTTCATTTTGCAAAAGAGTCTGGAAATAATAGATTGATAGAACATCTAGACAATTATAATGTTTAGCATGGATGTTTAAAAAATTGCTATTGTTTTTGTGACTTTTTTTTAAATGTTTAATATGAATTATCTTTTTGGATATGAATTATATGCCTTAGATGATTTTGAGTCAGCTAATAGTACGTTTAATTTATTAATATTATATTTCACTTTAATATATATTTTTTATTTTTTTTTCTTTTTGTAGAAGAATTGGAAACAGTAAATCGATGGAATATCCAGACAATTATGATGTTTAGCAAATATGTTTAAACGATTGGTATTGTTTTTGTAACTTTTTTTTTATGTTTATTATGGATTGTCTTTTTTGATATGAATTATATGAATTGTGAATGTTTTTTTATTATTTAAATATGGATTATGAAAAGTAAATTATGGGTCTTTTTGTTTAGAAGATTGAATTTGCTTGCATTTTTTTATTTTATTTTTACATGATATAAATATTCTTGATAATATCATAATCAATATAATATTAATTCGTATTGTAAGATAAAAATATACATAAAAATAAAAAATCAAAAAGCTAAATATACATACTAAATATAAAATCAGATACGATCAGATACATATTAAATATAAAATCATATTAGAGCGATAATCACTCATAATCTAAAAAATATAAATAAAAAAAATTAAAAAAAATAAAATAATATGTGCCTAAATTTCTATAGTTTTATCTCAAAATTTTATGGCACGGTCCACGTCACCCACCCAAAATTTTAAGTTGAGCAATTAAAAGAAACGGTAATTGGACAGAGAAAATAAAAAATGTGTATGGTCGGAGGATGAAGTGAGACATCGGTTGGTTTATAGTAATTAGAAAAAGAGTTGCAGAGGCAAAACGTGTAGAGATTATACGGCTAGCTGACATAGCCGCTGCCTGGGCATGCTAGCTCACTTTCCTTATGTTAATATAAGGGAGTGTTTGTTAGTAATTTTTTATAATTTAAAAAAAAAAAAAAAAAAACCTATATGGAAACATGTGCAACGCGCGTGCAGGGCAGGCATTGATCAGGTCCAGGCGTCCAGCATCTAAAATATACTATATACATGAGTAGTATAAACTGAATCACCTACGGCTATGAAGAACAGTAATAATGAGTCTATTATCTCCAAAACATAGGGCATAAGTACCAGTAAACATATGGATACAACTATATATATATATAGTTGTTACTTGTTACTTGTGACTTGCGAAAGGGAACGACCAGAATTGGAAGGCAGAAGGGCCTATAAGTTGTTATAGGGATTGATGATGTGGAAATTAATTAATTAATTAATAAATTAAGACATGCACATTTGTATGAATGGATGGAAGTAATAGGGTTTAGAATGAAATGTTTCCTGTGAATACAACAAGTGTGTTTTGATAGTGAGGGGAGAGAGGATGAAAGGTTGTAGTCTGTAGACAGTAAGTCAATAGCTATAGCCCCACTTATAAAGAAACAGTGTAAACCAGTAAGTAAATTGTTCTTATAGACTCTGATTGTAAGAATTAACTTATTATCATCAATACATAGACACCATTCTTGCTACCAAAATTTATGAAATATTTTAATAGTATTTATTCGTAAGTTAGATTATACTACATTTCTTTAAATGATGAAGTGATGAAATCTTAACCGTCGAAAATATATAACTACTCCCGCCTTAAAAGACCTCCTTGCCAACTTATTGTAACACTCGGACAAATCATGTCAAATACATATTTCAGAAACTCTTCACCGTCCTCAAGAATTGGGGAAAAAAAAAATGAAAGAAAGAGGTGCAAGCGTGCGAAGGAAGTTGCCACGTGCGAGGAGGTTTATATATACGCATGAAGGAAGGAGCGGAGACAGAGAGACAGAGAGACAGACAGACAGAGTGAAGAGTGTGTGTGCCTTCTTGTGCGTGCGAGTAGTGGTGTAGGCTAAAAAAGGGTCGTCTCTTTGTTTCTGTGATTCGCTCTCTCTCTACCCTGTATTCTTCTGTGACACTCAATAGAGCTAGGTTGGGTTGGAGGAGTGCAGAGAGACACAGAGCATCAACAAAAACGGATATATATTTTTTTTTTTCTGGGTCGCCTTGAATCTGTTTTCTTCTTACCAAAACAAACAAACAAAAGCAAAACAAAGTAGATACTTCATTGCTGTAAGATATAAGAACAGTAGCAATGGAAATGGAGAGTGAAACGAGAGAATCTAAGTTCCGAAGGATTTGTGTTTTCTGTGGGAGTAGTCAGGGCAAGAAGAGTAGCTATCAAGATGCTGCTATTGAGCTTGGCCAAGAACTGGTACACATATATCTCCATCCTATCTTGCACAATAAGAGGAAAAAAAGAAGAAAAGGGACCCTTTTTTTCCCTTATTTTCTTCAGAGGCCTTTTAGGACACCACCATATTTACAATGATTTTGTAGTTATCGTTCATAACCCATTTATTTATTTTTCAGCAAGATAGAAACTTTTGATGTTTTCTGGCTTGGGTTCGTCTCTTTAGCTTATAAAATGTAGTTTGCCTTTTTCATACCATCTGTTTGATGCAACCTATTTTTGATCGGATTCCCAAATGGACATTTTTAAAACCCCTGTAAAACCATTACTATTAAGAGTATATATACCAAGTTCTGTAGCACATTTCAATCTGTTTAAGACTTTTGTTTTTATAAGTACTACATATTTCAATTCAAAATGGGGTTACAAAAAGAATGTTTTTTAGTTGCTTATTTTAAGGCTGATTTTGTTCTGTTTCCTGAAGGTGTCAAGGAATATCGATCTGGTTTATGGAGGAGGTAGTATCGGCCTAATGGGTTTAGTTTCACAAGCTGTTCACAGTGGTGGTCGTCATGTTATTGGGTAAAGTTTCAATCTTTTCTCACCCCTAAATGGCAAAAAAAACATTTTTTTTTTGATAAAAATGGATCAAGAAAGAAGTAAAGATTCATTTTTGTGGGTTTTTTTTAATAATGATTTTTAGTTTCTCTTTCTCGTAATGTTAACTGATTTTTTTGTCATGTTCTTGTTTCTCTGCAGAGTTATTCCCAAGACGCTCATGCCTCGAGAGGTATGTCTACTTCTGAGTGCTATAAGCCTGCATAATTGTGAAACAAAATTTTAAATTTAAATTTCTTTTAAATCTCTTATAAATTTTTATTACTACTTTTTAAACGAAGGATAGGCGTTAATTTTTCTTTCATTGCTTTTCTGATTTAATTTATCTATGCAACACCATCTTATTGTTGCTTCCATCATGATCTCTTCAGAAAGTCAATGAAACTTCAACACAAATAAGACATTTATGTTTGACACTTCTCTTTTTTACTGTTCTTTTTCATTTGTGGGGCTGTCAAGATTTTTGTCTCTTTAATGGGTGCTTGAATGGGTAGTGCCGTAGTGGCATTTATCGCTCATATTACTCGAGTAGTTGGCACTAACCCAACATCTGAATTTCTTAATTCTTCCTTTTTTATTCTAAAATTTTCTCTATTTACATGTCAACCTTATATGATCATCAACTTAAGCAGCACCTCCTTTCTTTGCTGCTACTATTGCTGCTGTCTCCATTTGTTTTTCCTTCCTTGTCTTTACTCTCTGTGTCGAATATTTTTTTTTTCCAACTTGATTTTTTTGGCTAGGGAATAGCTGAATTGAAAAAGATGAAAAATGAAAAATGAAAGGATAAAGAACTCATCATTACTTTTACCGCAGAAAACTCCAAATCTCTCTCTCTCTCTCTGTCTGTCTCTCTTCTTTTCTTCAGGTTTGAAATTCTTCCAACTTTTTTTTGGCCTTGTCATTGTACCCTCCTTTTGCAGCTAACTGGTGAAACAGTAGGAGAAGTGAAGGCTGTTGCAGATATGCACCAAAGAAAGGCAGAAATGGCTAAGCATTCTGATGCCTTTATTGCCTTACCGGGTAATTTTACTAGTCTATCCTTTTTCCTTTCATAATTCCAGTTGGTGCTTGTTATCATTTGATCATATTGAGTCTGACCCTTTTTCTGGTATATTTCATATTCTTCAAGAAAGGTAAAAGCTAAAAAAGAAAAAAAAAATCCTCTTTAATTTGATCTTTTAGTTGGTACTGGAATGTCAGTCAAACCGAGTAGAAAAAAAGGGGGAAAAAAAAAAGGGACCAATTTTTTAAACACTTGATTGCCTTTCAGTATCCCTTTAGTTTGACTCTAGTTGGATGAGAAAAAACAAGAACACTTGGTTTTGCTTTCGGTGCCAAATCCTTTTCAATATTGTTAGTTCTTTTGGCTTTTTGTTTTTCCTCCTTTTGGAAAATTGAGATATATGATCTTGTACCATTAAAGGGGGTTTTTTTGTTTTATCCTTTGTTTTATAAAATTGGATCCTATGAATGCTCTTTTGCAACAACCCTGCCCTGCACTTGCCCCAAGACAAACATGATCGGAAAGCAACCTTTCAGCCATATTTCTTTGACCCATCATTTTCTATACACTGAAAAATATAGAGCACACTGCTGCTTTCCTTTTCCCTTCCTTGTTTGAATCCCTTTTATGTGCTAAGAGGAGGAGGCAAATAGAACAAGGCAAATCACTAACAGACAGACAAACTTTCACCAAGTTGTTTCTTGTCCAAATTACCACCTGCTTTTTACAGTGAGCTAATAATGCTCTCCTCTTTTCATGTTTACATAAGTTAAGAAAGAAATAGAGTAATGAAAAATGCAAGTAAGAGCTTTATTTTGATAGAATAAAAGATTAACATAACACATCCAACTTACCACTTAGTTTTGGGAAATACAGGCGGTTATGGAACTCTAGAGGAGCTGCTTGAAGTAATAACTTGGGCTCAGCTCGGAATTCACGATAAACCCGTATAATCCTGTTAACCTTTTTCTTTTTATTGTTAATTAAGTGCTTAATATATAATAAATGGATTGACTTTGTGTAGGTGGGGTTGCTTAATGTTGATGGATACTATAACATCTTGCTGTCATTTATCGACAAAGCCGTGGAAGAAGGATTTGTTAGCACGAGCGCTCGGCAAATTATCGTTTCTGCACCTACCGCTAAAGAACTAGTTGCTAAATTGGAGGTAATCTTAATTAATCAAGTGTTTAAAATAGTTTATGATCAATTTTTTCTTGTTGCTGACATGTACTCTGTATTCTGACATAATAGGAGTATGTTCCCTGTCATGAACGTGTTGCTTCGAAGTCAAATTGGGAGATTGAGCAGCAGCTTGGCTACTCTCCAACGTATGATATGGGAAGCTGTTTAGATTGAAGAAGAAGATCAAAACACAACCCAAAAAAAAAAAGGAAAAAAAGGAAAGAAAAAGAGCGGAGCATGTTTGTGTTATTTTTTTTTTTTAGGGGATTATTATTATTATTATTATTTTTATTTTTATTTTTATTTTTTTGCTATTTTGTAAATGACTGGAAATGAAACTCAGTAAATGAAGCTTGGAAGATAGTCTTCTTTTTTTTTTTTCTTTTTTTTAATTTTAACTTGCAAGTGTGTACTGAGTTACATGAAAAGTTAATATCAAGTAATTTAATTTTAGATTTCCCCTCTATATATTAAAAATTCGTATTCTGTTTAATTGAGTAACCGGTATTTTGTTTTTTGGGCTTGCAACCGAGTAAAAGCTGGCCCATTTAAGTCCGGCCCAAATTGTATTCAAGCTTCTTTCTGGCTATCGATCCACTATAATATGAAATATAGAATAAAATCTAAAATTATAGATTTGTTAATCTAACCCCTGAGTGTATGTGGGAGGGGAGTATTTAACCACATATTTTAATTTTAAAAGTTATTTATGGATTTAGTTTTTTTTAAAAATAAATAAATAACATTAAACCAGTTAAATCGGAGTCCAAATAAATAAGTTAAAAATAATTATAATTAAAAAAAAAGAAAAAAAAAAAAAAGAAAAGAAAAATTGTATGTTTAGGCTCATTTGTCTCGGACCCTTCATGTTGGGTTGGTTAGCTGGCCACGTGGCATGTGGTCAATGTTTTTGTCGAGGACCCGGTTGCTGAAATCAGTAAAAAGGGACAATAGCACGTAACCTTATTTATTGTAAATTTAATGTATTTCATTTTCAGACAGTAAGGAAGACATATGTCGAAAAATGAAGGCTTTTACTTTTTCCTTGGGTCAAACTTCTTAAACCCATCATCCTCAACTGTTTTGAAGGCCCATTTTCGTGGCTTGTTTCAATTTTTCTTTAAATGTTTTCGGTTAACAGGTCCCTTTCTAAGTTATTGAATGTCCCAGGAGAAAGTGTAAGGCCCAGATCTGTCTTCTGTATGGTCGTGATCAAGTGGGCTGGATAAGCTTTTTAGCCTGGCCCATTTTGAAGGAAGAACGATTTCTCCTTTCAATTTTCCGAATTTATAATTAATTAATTAATAGTTCGAAAATTATATATATTTTTAAAAAATTATATATTATTATTATTAGCTTGTGTGACATATATAGTAAGCATAATTTAGTTAATTTAAAGATCAATTTTTCCAAACCAAAAATAAAAAAAATAAAAAAAAGAAAGGGAATTAAAAATAATAATATTTAAAATTAATGATATTATTATTAAAATACTAGCAAAAATAAAAGGTTGCTTTAAAGATCTTTGTTGTTTTGCTGGCTTCTGAAGATATATACATACATACATACATATCACACGGTTTCCTTCAGATCCGAGGAAAACGGTAATAAACCAATTTTCCCTAAATAAATAAATAAATAATAAATAAATAAATAAATGAAAAAAAAGTCCCCACTAACATCCTGTCACTACAAGTCTAAATGACCACTACTTAGTATTTGTCAAAGTCTTGTAAGGAAAAACAGAGTGCGGGTGGAGGGCTTTCTTTTGTTCTTCTTCTTCTTCGCGTGCTTTTTTGGACTCTTGCATGATCCCAGAAGAGCTCTTTTCTTTCTTTTCATCTCTGTGTGTGTGTGTGTGTGTGTGTGTGTGTGTGTGATTTTTTTATTTTTTTTATTTTTAATTTAATTAGTTCTATGTCGGTATGAAAGTCATAAGTAAAGAAGACGATGACAGGGATTCATTCAGGCACAGAACTTGTTAAGAAGCTGAAGAATCTTGTTTATTGTTCTTCTCCTCTCCCTCTCTCTCTCTCTCTCTTTCTTTCTGGGCTCTGTAGAATCTCGACATAAACTTGGCCAAGATTCTAGCTGGGTTTTTGGTTTGGTTTATTTCTCCTTCATGTTTAATCATTGATTCTCTGTTTGTCCTGGGTAGATCTTGATTTTGCTTGTTTTACTGTCTCTTAGTGAATTAAAAAACAGAGTGTTGAAAAATAGAGCTGTGAGCTCTATAAGGTATTACTAACTCTCCACTTTGTGTTCTTACTTGATATATTTAAATGTAACTCACACTTACGGTTTAGTTTCTATGAATGCTATTTTTTTTTTTTTTGTTGGGTGCAGTAATTAGCAGGTTAGAGATAATCTTTAAGAAGGTTTTAATTCGTTTTTTTTTTTTTTCATGGAGATGATTACATTTATGGAGTCAAAGGAGAAATCAAAAGAGGCAGACAATAAAAGCTTGGAACCTCAATTATGGCATGCTTGTGCTGGAGGGATGGTCCAAATGCCACAAGTTAGCTCCAATGTCTTCTACTTCCCTCAAGGCCATGCCGAGCACTCGGGTGGGCCCGTCGATTTCAGGAATTTCCCGAAAATTCCACCATTTTTCGTATGTAAAGTTTCCTCCATCACCTTCATGGCTGATCTCGAAACAGACGAGGTTTACTCGAAAATTAGATTAGTTCCTTTGAATGGGGAAGAACTCCAATTTGAAGACAATAGAGTTGGTTTGATTAATGAACCGGAATTACAAGACAAACCGGCTTCTTTCGCAAAGACATTGACTCAATCGGATGCAAACAACGGAGGGGGATTCTCGGTCCCTCGTTATTGTGCTGAAACTATATTTCCGCGATTGGATTACTCAGCCGATCCTCCAGTTCAGACAATCCTTGCTAAGGATGTCCATGGCGAGACATGGAAATTCCGACACATTTATCGTGGGACGCCACGTAGGCATCTATTGACGACCGGGTGGAGTAATTTCGTGAACCGGAAGAAACTTGTTGCTGGGGACTCTATCGTCTTTTTACGGGCTGAAAACGGTGATTTGTGTGTTGGAATTCGTCGTGCAAAAAGGGGTCTTGGGTTTGGGGGTGCGCAGGAGGAATCTTCATCGGGGTGGAATCCGATAGGAGGATTCTCCCCGTTTTTAAATAACGGTTTGGGTTCGAATGGTGGTGGTGGTGGTGGTGGGCCGATGCGTACGGGAAAAGTGAGGCCCGAATCGGTTCTTGAAGCGGTTACTCTAGCCATGAATAAAGAACCGTTTGAGGTTGTTTACTACCCTCGGGCAAGCACTCCCGAGTTTTGTGTCAAGGCTCTGTTAGTGAAGGTAGCATTGCAGGTCCGGTGGGCCCCCGGTTTGAGGTTTAAGATGCCATTTGAAACCGAAGACTCGTCCCGGATTAGTTGGTTCATGGGGACCATATCATCTATTCAAGTTGCCGATCCTATTTTCTGGCCGGAGTCACCTTGGCGGCTACTTCAGGTATTTCGGCATTCCTCTTCGAACACAAATATCAATTTTTAATTGATCTTTCACTTATTTTCTTAAATATATATATGTATATAAAACATTGTCAGGTTACATGGGATGAGCCTGATTTACTTCAGAATGTAAAACGAGTAAGCCCGTGGCTAGTTGACTTAGTATCAAACCTGCCGGCCCTTAACATGTCCCCGATTCCACCTCCGAGGAAAAAATTAAGGTTACCTGAGTACCCTGAATTCAATCTCTACCCGACAAGTAATGCTAATTTCTTCGGGCTTGGGGGCCCATTTAATTGTAGGCCGGATAATAACACCCCTTCTAGCATGCAGGGAGCCTGGCATGGTCATTACGGTCTATCCTTAACCGATCTCTCCCTCGGTAAATTTCAGTCGAACCCATTACTAGTTAGTTTCTCCCCATCCAAATTAGTTCCTCAAAGTGCATCGGAACATTCTAAACAAGATTCAAAGAATCCGGAAGATGTCAAGGAACCAAAGCTCATACTGTTCGGGAAACCAATACTGACCGAGCAACAAATCTCGTTGAGCTGCTCAGGTGGGACTGGGAATAGTTCATCTGATGGAAATATGGAATCGGAGCAGCCAGATGAAACGAGTCGTTGTAAGGTCTTTTTGGACACAAAGGAAGTAGGTCAAAGTCAGACGCTCGATCTTTCGTTGCTCAGTTCGTACGATGAAGTATACAGAAAATTAGCCGACATGTTTAGTATCAGAAATTCAGATACATTAAACCAATCGGTTATGTACCGTGACGGTTCTGGTGCGGTTAAACATATCGGAGAAGAGTCTTTCAGGTGCTAATTCAAATCAATCACTCGTTCATTTTTCCAATTCCTTTTCATTGATTTTTATGACATCTTTTAACACTCAAATTTTATTTTATTTTATTTTAATTTTTTTCATTTTGCAGTGAATTTGTGAAAACTGCAAGGAAGTTGACAATTCTAATGGATACGGAAAGTGATAATTTAGGAATTTAGTGGCAATAACATAATTAAAAATAATATTAAAAACAAAAAAAAAACAAAATGTTGCTTATTTTTTCTATATCCGTCGCCAAGTCCTGTTCGAATTTTCTCGGGAAATTTGTTTGTGTATGAAAATAGTACGAGGGAATATTCTTTGAATCTTAAACTGTAGTTATCTACACCATTATGATTCTTATTATTGTCTTGCTTTAGATTCCTTTCTACCAAAACAAACAATAATATGTTGGATTTTATTGAGCTCGGACTTTTAAACGAAAAAGAACAAAAAGGAATACACAAGTTTCTCTTATTGTTGCGTGCATGACTGAATCTCAACTGGCCTCAAATTGAAGTAATTATTAAATTAAAAATTAAAAAAAAATATATAAATGGCGTTAAGTTGACTTTTAAGATTTTATCATCCGTTGTTAAAGAAGAAAATCATATGATTCCTGCACGAAAGCAGATTCTGGTAGGATTCTGAACAGGGATAGATTGATAATCTTGTAAAAGGGTTGATTTGTGATTATCAAAATGTGTTAACGATAATTAAACAAAACCATGATTTGATCTTGGGATTAGTAAGAATTGAAGATTGTAATAATTACACGTATCAACTAACTAATACGATGATATGATATGATATTAGCTGTAACCAGAAACTGATATGCATTACATGCCACGTGAGAATGTGGGGCCCCACATGGAAGCAACAGGTCCCAACTCCCAATGTCCCATTAGTGATTCACGTGTGGCTGACGTGATAGTGCTTCAAAGAGAGTGTGTTGCGGCGTTTCGATTATCGAGCTGTTTATGATTTGTCTTATCTTAACTATTTTTACCCTTTTTTTTTTGGGTGACCAACTGCCAAAGACTAAGGTTGGCTTCTGGATTGGCCTAAAGAAAAAACTTACACCAAATAGTAAAATGGAAAATGGAAGGTATGGATGTGTGTGAAGCATTAAAGATATTAATGTAATAATTGCAGTCAGTGTCGGTGTCGGTGTCACGCCGATTATCCTAATGCTAAAGATTTCTTTGTTGATAATGTAATTAAATCTATGACTTTAGCTTCAGATTGACATCAATAAAATCAATGTTTTCCAGAAGAAATAATAAATTAATATTTTAATTTTTAGCTTAGAGATCTAAAATCACAGTAAAACTAGCGTTGAATTTGTTGCCATCATTTGGTGATCTCAATACAATAACACCTGCAATACAAATTTACTGGAAATAAATAAAAAAAAAATAAATTAGATATGATTCTCGTAAGATGTAGGCATGACGGCAATGGTGGAAACAGCCGGGTGGGGTCAGCTATATAAATGATATGATATGTTCTTAGCTTATTATTGAGTTATTAACTTTTCATATAGTTTCTGTAACAAGAAGGATATAATTTTTAGTGCTAAAATATAAATTATACAGAACTTATGTTATTCTTCTAATTATATTTAGATACATATTCAATTTAGTTTTTTTAAAAGAAAAAATGAAGAAAAAAAAAAAGCTTAATAATTATAAATTAAAAAATTTATTATAAACAAGTGTATTTTATTTATTTATGAAGAAAGTTGATGATTATTGTCCTGTACATTTCTTATCATTTTCGTAGTGAGACAGTAACTCATTGCCCCTACTACATCGACTTCCAATGGACCAATTCCACCACAGCATGACGGGATGATATGCGTTCATTGCGTTGGCAGGTATTAAAACATATGAAGCGACAATTCAGTGGTTAAAACAACAATTGCATGTGCAAGTATTACTGGACCGTAAGTGACGAAGCAATTGGGTGATTAGTCTCTATCAAGCAGTGTTTTATGCAACGGATGAACGTCTACTTCCTGAAACACGACACAGATTTACAAGACTTACCACGCCCAGTGTGGTGGTCCCACACTTTCCTCCCTCCTGGGAGTCGCGGAATTTCTAGAATCACGACCCACATCCATGTTGTCAGACATGTCAATTTCCTTGACATGTAGGTATGGGAGATTGTCACTGTTCGGACGACATATCTGTGTTCCGTCTTCCAAATCGAGGACCGGACCGGGTTACTTGATTTCCCGGTTAATGAAATTATATTCTGACTTAATATTTTCTCATCAGGCCGAGAACAGGGCCCAAACAAAATGTATAATACGAGTATCCGCCCCATTGAATAGACGAAACCCAAATCGATTTCTATGTGGGCCCATTTTATCTCTAATGTATCGGTAATGACAAGTTTGGGAACAAGTTAAAATGACTTCAACATCAATGCTCACCGTATTATAGCTTTCAACCTAGAAAATTGCCATCAGATATTTACAGCCACAGGTTCACTAACACTTGAATTTTGCTTAGATATTGATAATCAGATAAGTTACCATTCCAATACTGAAATCCATCATTATATATATACTGTGCATCACCGGGTTCCCTTATCGGAACAAATGTCGATCAACACTAACCATTAGCAGGAGGCGAGACACGAGATACTGCGAATCACATTTCAGGATCATCATAATATACTACTACTCATCCAGGATAAAACTAAAAATATGTCAGGTAAAGCAAAGTATCACTTCTTCACATTATACTAGTTAATAAGTAGCAACTTAGAAATCATACCATACATACATATTATATCATCATAGTGTCTGACGAATCACGACTCATGTGCATTGTTGTTTTGTTCGTATTTAGCATATGTATTATCCAATTCGTCAGTGCATATTATTGAAAGAGCGCCTGCAATACGAGAAAAATCAAGTCAGAAAATGAGATCTCACACAGCAACTACAGCACTTCAGGTACTGAATAATAAAGTAATACAATCCTTCCTATAGCGTCTAGTTGGAGGAACATGTACAAAGAGCTATGTTTCCCTTCAAGGGGATAGTTGCATAGAATGCACAGAATGAAACCGGACTCTCAATCTTATTCCATTCGGAGGCTGCAGAATTGTTGAGTTTCAACCTAATATCATACTTATGCTTTGAAGCCTACCCCTCTCATTGCTCTGCAATCATAAAATATTGTGCCTATATGTATGCACAGTAACAGTGACCTATGTAAGGAGACTTTGCCACAAAATGCATGAGAGATTCATGTAACAGAGAGCTGGAAACACCATATACAAAGTTCCGTGAACAAAACAGCTCAACAAATTCAATATTATTTTCCCTACTCAGTCCAACAAACTTCACAAACATCTCAAAACTAAATACAGAGTAACTAAAAAGGATAAACAACGCAATTTCTAAGCAAGCCAAGCCAGAAGACAATAAACAATAAATAAATAATGAAATAACGAAGGACGAAATTGAGCTCAAAGAAGAAGAAAGGACATAGAAGTAAACCTTAGTTGTAGTAGAGCTCGAGACCCATGCCGTCATGGATTTCATAGTCCCTGAGCGTGATGTGATCTTTGTAGATGTTATACCACTTCTGGATCCGTATCTTCTCAGCTCTGGTACCCGTCTGAGCGGCCACCAGCTTCTTCAGGTCACCGATGGTGTCGTCCTCGTTGCACTTCACCTTCACCTTCTTTCCCAATCGATCGTTCAGAACCACCTCGATCATCTTCGACGATTCAAGCCCTAAATTTCTCTCTCTCTGCCCCTAAGAAGAACAGTCAAGTCTCGACAACTTAGATTAGAAGAATCACGCAACTTCACAGCATTAGAAGAATCAAAGGGGTACTTCCGACATTTAACTCTTCCTAAACGATTGGTGAATAAGGGCCATAGGTCTCTGGACCTTCTTGATCTGAACTGACGCTGGACGGTGAAGAAAAGAAGCTCTGTATTGGGCCTGGCCCATTATTGGATTGAGAAACGGCCCACAGAAAAGTGGTGCTTGACATGACACTTGCCACTCGGGGCTTGTCCTCCTCACCCAAGCGGCACGCTGTTGCTGCTTGGTTGCTGTTAAAACGAAGAAGACGACAAAAAAAAATTCATGAATTTCCGAATAATTTCATACCATCGTCTCTGATTTCAGCTAAAATTTCCTAATTCCAGCCTGAGCTCAAAGATTTAGGATCGATCATCGTTCTCAAAACTTCATTTGACAAATTATAAATTCAGAATGATGAAGAATTCTACAGCGAGTTAAGAGACAGAGACAGTGAAGGATCGTGCCGGAAAAGAGCGCGATGAACGTGAGCCGGACGTCGGTGCATCCGGTGGAGGCGCCACCGGTAACGAACGGGGTGGCGCCATATGCACCGAGGGTGAGGATGAAAGACGTGCAGGGGATGCCGGGGACAGTCGGCGGGCTCGCTCTCCGTTTCTGTCAGTTTGTATTCGGCTTAATTTCTCTCTGCGTGATGTCGACCACTAGTGATTTCCCTTCCTCCACGGCTTTTCGGTACGTTCCTTTTGAGCTTGAGGTGATCTGATATTTAGCTGGTGTTCTCTTTTTTTTTGCCTGGTAGATGTAAGGAATCGAATTGGGCTTGTTTTCCTTTGTTTCTTGATGAGATTTTTACGCTGTCACCATTTTTGATTCATTGGATACTGTTGATTTTGAATTGCAAGCTAGTAGCTAGATGTACTTGCAATTGAGTGGCTGGTCTGGACAAGCAGGTGTTGATTTTGGAAAGGTGAAAGAGTTTTAGATTAATTAGGGATTAGGCAAACTGGGTTTTGATTCGATTGTGGGAATAATCACCCTAATTCCCCTTTCTTCTTATCCTATATCAGCTATCTTGTTGCTGCTGTAAGCTTGCAATGTACATGGAGCTTTTCACTGGCAGTTCTGGATTTAAATGCCATTTTAGTCAGACGGAGTTTAAGCAACATCAAACTTGTCAGTTTCTTCACCATAGGCGATGGCGTAAGTTACATTTTCGGATGAATTGTAAATGCATTTTAGCTAAGAATATTTGGGTATAGTATGGCATTTGCTCAAACTGATATCTATGTCCTAAACTGGGTTTTTTTTTTCTTTTCATTCCTGTAGATCACCTCAACTCTAACATTTGCAGCGGCATGTGCATCGGCCGGTATAACCGTGCTTATTGGAAATGATCTGAGAAAATGTGGCGTGAACCATTGCGCAAGGTTCGAGTCTGCTACTGCAATGGCTTTTATCAGCTGGTTTGCAGTCTCTCCATCGTTCCTCTTGAACTTTTGGTCTTTAGCTTCTCGTTGAAAACTTACAGATAAACTTCATTGTTATCGTTTGCTATGGAGAATATATTGCTCTATACATGTATATATATGTTCATATGAATTCGGGTGATTGTTCTAAAGTGAAGAAATTGTTACATGTTTACAATTGTAATGCATTTTCGTTTTGGTTGTTCCTTGTTTACAATTGGAAAAACAGGCCTTTAGGAAGTAGGCCCATTAACAACTGAAACGTAAGGCCCTATAAAAAAGCATGGCCCAACCATTATTTCTCTTACGTTCAGCAGAAACCCTAGGCCCTTGTATAAAATCGTGATAAGGCCTTCCTTCTTAATCATGCCTGATGTTAGATTATTATGTAGCCGAGATTTTAAAATATGTAATAGATATATTTTTTAAATATTGATATTTTTATTTTTTTTATATTATTTATAAATTACTGTGAAAATAACTTTTGAGATATGATAAATTCTTACAAAAATTTTATTAATAATAGTGAAATTTTGTTTTATAATATATGTATATGTTTAGTTTTTGATAGTAAAAAAATGAGATTGAAAAAAATGTATATGTTTTTCTTTACAGATTTTTCATATTTATGGGCGAAATCGGTATATATTCGTTTCACAAATAGTCATAATTTTTGAAAAAAATAATTAAATTATTTTATTTATTATTTATAAATATTTATTACTTACAACCATTTTATAAATATTTTAAAAAATTTCTCTATTTTTAATATGAGATATATTTATTTATACTTATAAAATATTTTTTTAGACTTTAACTTTTAATTCATTTTCACTCTAACCAATTGAAAAGTCCAACACCTCCCAAGTTCAATTCCTCGCAGACAGTTGACGTTTACGTTAGGGTCACCGGAGGTGAGGTCGGTGCCCCCAGTTCTCTCGCTCCGAAGATCGGACATCTCAGACTCTTCCTGAAGAAGATCGAAGAAGACATTGCTAAGGAAAACCGCGAAGGATTGGAAAGGACTTAAGAATGACTGTGAAGCTCACCGTTCATAATTGTCAGGCTAAGGTCTCTGTCATCCCCTCCGCCGTGCTCTGGTCATCAAAGCCTTGAAGGAGTCCGAGCGTGACCAATGATGAATACGATGAAGATTTGTAACCTTCATGTCCGTATTAACTTTTCTCATCATTTTCTGAGCTAGATTCTTTCTGGGTTAGTGTTTAAGATGTTGCAAGTCTATAAGTATATATGAATAGGTATTTTAATTTTTTACCGTTGATTATATCTCATTTTCTATGTAAAAGATACAGTATATGGTGCTGTTATCTTAATATGATACATTTTTTGTCTACAAAAATTTGTTGCGACGAAAGAGATTATGTTAATAAAATTTACGTTTGTTGTTGTTAATGTTGTTAAGTTATGGATTAACTTGAATGATTAAAAAAGAAACGAGTTTAACTCCTATCAATAGAATGTAAGAACTTGATATATTATTATTTATTAGTAAGAATCCTTAAGAGATGATCTTCATTATTGGTTGTCTAATGGTCCCCGTTTGAAGTAGATCTGCCATGAAGTTAATAGAAAGCACGTGTTGGTTTTGTAAAGTATTAAAATGAAGCGAGGGAGCGGCCACGTAGAATATATGGCTTTTCCAATTTGGATCATTCTGGACCGCAAGGCAAAATATCTTTTGTTTATTTCTCTCTCATCACACGGTTTCATATTTATCACATGTTTTTAATTTGGCTGCTTCTTGGTGGGTTCATGGAAGGAGGGTGGTGTGTCGTTTTCCTCACTACCAGCTCCCTCTCTCCTTATTGTATAAGAAGGGAATCTCCACTGCCTTTCTTCTCAACTCAAACACAGACACAGACACAGACACAGACACAGACACAGACACAGACACAGACACAAAGTTCGGTTCAATTCACGTCACTTCACTGACAGCAGTCAAACTCAGAAATGGAAAAGCAAATGACTGAGTTGAGTTACTGGAACGAGAAAGCTCCTGTTGTTCTTATTTCGCTCACTCGGACTTCCTCTTCGCCTAAACTGGACACTATTGTCGAAGAAGACGATTCTGAAGACACCGACTAGCCTCTTTCTGTTTCATTTTTCTAGTTTTCTTTTTTACCCAAATGCTGTGGGGGATTGATAAGGCATGAGTTATATTATTGAATGTAAAATTGTTGAATGTGCTCCAAAAAGCAAATAAAAAAAAAAAACTGAAAAAGTCAAATGTAATATATCGGAGTTGCTTTTATCACTGATCCAACCCCTCACGTTCACTGAATTATCAGATTGGCCCATTGAATAATAATAAGCTAGTTTTGTTTGCTAAGCTGTTTAAATCAAAATATTATAAATTCAATTTTCATTCAGTGATTAAATTTAATAGACCAACTTTACTGTCTTAAACTATAATCAATTCTCAAACAACGATTAAAAAATGGGATGGAGCACTGTTGGAATGGGCGGCCGGGTAGCTCTGATTCATGAAAACAAAATAAGCATTCCGACCATTCATCAACAAGTTTGCAGAAAGGCCCAAAAGACAACACTCCTGAGTGTTGCAACAATCTTGTTGCGCACGACGCGTGGCTAAACTCCAGTCACTAGCTATAAGTTTAACACTTCTAGTGCTCTTGTTCTGGGGTCCAATCTTCTTCTGTCACGATTAAGACAGAAGAAAATTTCTATTGAGATGGTGGCTGATTAGTGACGAGGACCGCCAACCTTTTCCAATGTTAAAAAACCAGAAATGATTGGTTAAGAGGCGAACGTGGCTGAAAGTGAGTGGTTGAGTGAATGAATCAAGGGGAGGGGCTGTGGGTCCGGATGCTGACTTGCCAATTCATCTGAGCGGTGGACGTGCATGAATACTCATTACCCATTGGTTCGGCCTCCCACATTTTTTCTATTCTGCGCACAATTCTCATGTTGAAACCCCTCCCTCACCACTAATATCATGACAAGTGTCACGTTACTTAGTGACTACTTGAAAGTGAAGTCACTAAGTAACAAGATGGGGCGGTGTTGAAATCCTTTGAATTGCTTGGGCGTTCGGCGGCATGATCTTTGTCCTTGTTTACTCCACCGCGGGAATTTCTGGCGGGCACATTAACCCGGCCGTGACTTTTGGGCTTTTCTTGGCCCGTAAGGTTTCGTTGATTCGGGCCGTTTTGGACATGGTACCCCAGTGTCGAGGGGTTTTTTGTGGGTGTGGGCTTGTGAAAGCGTTTCAGAAGAGTTATTATGATCGATACGGAGGTGGGGCCAATAAGCTTGCTGATGGGTACAGTAAAGGGACAGGATTAGGGGCTGAGATTATCGGAACATTTGTCCTTGTCTACACTGTTTTCTCGGCCACTGACCCGAAAAGGAACGCTAGAGACTCGCATGTTCCCGTGAGTATTACCACACACGATTATTTCTCCCTTCATTAGTTTTAAATTAGTTAATACTAACTAATATATATATATATATTTTTTTTTTTTTTCCTTTTAAATTTTTAATATAAAGGTTTTGGCGCCACTGCCAATTGGGTTCTCCGTATTCATTGTCCACTTGGCTACTATCCCGATCACCGGCACGGGAATCGTAAGGTTAAACATGCCTCAAATTCCAAATACTCCCAAGAGAACAAAACTTTCCCCTCTACGATTCCCCAATTTCACCAAAACCTTTGTGTCCCCAGAGCCCCTCTTCAGCCAGAAATAGATTAAACATCAAAAGCTTCCTCCAAAAAGGACCAAAATTCAGTTTCCAATCTAGGAATACTACAGCTTTTGATGGTTCACCTCCGTGGATACGACAAAAGACTGCAATTCCAAGGTCTGTTTCCCTTACAAAGATTTTCTCAGCCAAAACGAAGAGAAATTCATCCTTACCGGGAACACCAAATCGCGAGCCTTTACAAGGAGGGTCTGTGAAATCCCCACCAACATATACAGTAAGTATGGACCAGTCATATGTATGAATACTCAAAGCATGACATATTCACAGTTTAGTGCTCAAAATGTGAATGAAATCATCAGTTCATAATCACATAAAAATAAACGCTCTGGATCGAAATAATTAGTTGGCTCCTTAACTGCTATATGTGTCCTCACTTTACAGAAGGGAGGGTCCCTGCAACCTATTCATCGGTCCCTGATATTAGAAATTATGGAAGCGTATCTTTAGGTTCTGCTGTTCGTGTTATTCCCACCACTCCCCAATCGGGAAAGACTGAAGCCACATTTAATAAATCTTCAGCTTATGATGCTGCCTTATTTTTGTGTCAAATCATTTAGAAGCGTCTTTATGTTTATGCGTCTCATGGTTTCAGATGAGCAGGATGATGGTGGTGTGAATATTCTGGAAGAAGAAGCTGTTTGTAGAATATGTTTGGTCGAACTAGGGGAAGATTCTGAGACCCTCAAGATGGAATGCAGTTGCAAAGGTGAACTTGCCCTTGCTCACAAAGAATGCATTATAAAATGGTTTAGTCAAAAGGGCAATTAAACCTGTGAAGTATGCAAGCAAGAGATTAAAAATCTACCCGTCACCCTTCGACGACTCCAAAATGTACAGGCCACCGACTCACAAGGAGGTACAGACGAGCATGGCGAGCTTACACAACGCAGGTATGACTTTAATATAATTTTGAACTTCTACAATTTATGTTATTCTATAATGAATAGATGAATTCAAGCTATGGTATTGGAAAATTAAAAAATAAAAAAAGTAAAAATTCAGGTTCTGGCAGGAGCCGAGGTTCCCTTTCTTATCGTCATCAGCATGCTTTCTTACTTCGGTTTTCTTGAGCAACTTTTGGTAAGCTTAGAAACATCTCACAATCCAGTCTTTGAAGCCTGTTTTGAATTTCCTAATATCAGCATATATGGCAGGTCCGAAAATATGGTTCACGTGCAATGGCCTTAACTATTCCATTTGCTCTCATATTGAGTCTCATTTCATCCATGACAGCAACAACCATGGGTGTGCTTTATTATTTTCTTTATCACTTTTGAAAATATTTTGTGTCTTAAATGAATCAGCGATTTTAATGTTGCTCTGAAATTTTGTTTCCAGTGTTGAAGAGGTATACGTCTGGATTTATGCAGCAGCTCAATTTGTAATAGTGGCTGCTTCTGGTGAAGTTTACTACTTGGTGGTATGAACTTTGTAACTGTGATCCCCTTCTTATCTTTGTGATTATAAATGAACTCCAATTCACGTATAACATATATGTGCGTTCTTGTGATTCTACAGATTCATTAGACACCTGTTCTAGCGGTTCTTCTTGCGATACTTTCTGGATTTGGAGTTACAATGTGTTTATGTGCTTTTCTTGTTGAGATTATAAGTTGGACAAGAAGATGGCGTGCTCCGATTGGGCAATCAGATGACTGTCCAGAGCGATCTGATGGATCAGATCCCATTGCACAACAAAACCAGGTTGATTCTGCAAATGTGACCCAGCCGGATAGATCAACTAGAGCAGTTGGTGAAACGCGGAATCAGACTAGGGAACATGATATTGATATGGGAGATGCAGGAAGCTCAGATCTGGTCAGGTATGTTACATGTAAGGTGAAGTCTCTCGTTTATGAGGAAATGACATGGTCAATGACGGCTTGTGGTTGTAAGTTGTAACGTGGTTAGTGCTTATAATATACATATACTTATTTTCAAATAACTGGAAAGCAGTCTTTTGTTTGAGCAATCCAGGGTAGAAAATAGGGAATCATTGGATTGGATTTGACAAATGTTTTTAATTTTTTCGAGATGATCGGAATGAAAGGGTTGAATTGTAAAGTTGTGTGTAATAAAAAGGCCAACTTTAAGTGTGGTGGGTCAAAACTCTTTAGGCTCATATATGTTAAGGACCCCGATCCAAATATGAATCTTTCCTTGGACCCATAGAAAAAGGCATAGTTAGTTGAGGACTCCTAATCAAAGGCATAGTTAACAACAAATATTTTCATTTCAGTCCCCACCTGTGACAAATCTATTCATTTCAGTCCCCATCACACATCATTCTCATCGTGATCCCTTAAAACTACCCAGTTTCATAACTTGCATTTCAAGTTTCAGAAAAAGTTGTCCCTACTCACAAGCAATAACAACTGTATTCATCCAACCGATGTCAAATGTTTCATGCCTCATATTCTAAATGAAACAACGGATTTCATGATCACATTTCTCTGCTTTCTTTCCTTCTTAACAAGCAAACCTCTCTCTCCCTCTCTCTCCCTCTCTCTTTCTCTTTCCTGAAGGATCCTCACCACCTTACTTTTTACAACCTTCCACCAAACTTTTGAACACTCATCTCTCTCTCTCTCTCTTCCCTCTCTAACATATAAATTAACTCTCCTTCCCCCTCTTCATAACCATACCAAAAGAAAAGAGGAAAACTGAACTTCAAAACCACAATACATAAAAATGAATCAATTTCTACTCTTCCTCCTCTCATTCCTCTTGATCTCCACCACCATTATTTCAGCTCAACCCTCTTCTCAACCACCAGCACCGTCCGGCCCCACTAATATAACCGCGATCCTTGAAAAAGCAGGCCAGTTCACGACCCTTATCAAGCTCCTCAAAACCTCCCAGTTAGCTGACCAGATCAACACCCAACTCAACAATTCGAACCAGGGCTTGACCCTCTTCGCACCCACTGATAATGCCTTCTCAAGCCTCAAAGCCGGAACCCTCAACTCCCTAACCGACCAACAAAAAGTCCAGTTGGTTCAGTTCCACGTCATCCCATCTTTTCTCTCCACGTCACAGTTCCAAACTGTGAGCAACCCGTTAAGAACTCAGGCTGGAAATAACAACAATGGAGAGTTCCCTTTAAATGTCACTACTTCTGGGAATCAAGTCAACATTTCAACCGGAGTCAATGATGCCACTGTGGCTAATAATATTTATACGGATAGTCAACTTGCTGTTTATCAGGTTGACCAGGTGCTTTTGCCGTTGGCGTTGTTCGGGACGGCTGCTCCAGCGCCAGCTCCGGCTGCAACTTCTGCAAAGAAGGTAGTCCCAGGATCAGACGCACCGGCTAAGGCGTCGGATGCTGATGTGTCAAGCGATAAATCTGGGGCGTTGGATTTGGGAACGCAGATGATGGATCATGCACTGATCATATTCGCAGTGTTTATCATGCAGATTACATTGGTGTATGATGTTTCCTTGGAGTTATGATTTTTTTTTTTTTGTTTTTCTCCAAATTTTAATATTCATTTGCTTTGTTGTCTGAGATTTTGTGTTCATTGTCAAATGCGTTATGAGATGTAATTTTTGTCAATAAAAATTTCATTGATTCTGAATAAACTTTGATCTCTTGCTCTCTTTGAATTCGATCCGTTTGCATCAGAACCATTTCTCGCGATTCTGTGATCCGTTGGGCTAAAGGTCCACAATCCGGGCTTATAACTCGGAGATATATGTTGGGCCAAGTAACCCATAATCAATACTCGAGATTGTAGATTAGTAAGTGGACGTTGGTCCATGTCTAATATTGATTTAACATTATAAAGAATTTCTGGATTATAACTAATATTAGAATATTGTGAAGCTGATATGTATAAAAAAGCCAAAAAGGGTGAAAAGTATATATTAATTTTTGTGTGCATTTTATAATTAATCAGTATCAGTAACGTAAGGGCAGTCTCTCTATATGATCGATAACTGGACCTCTGTAAAGTCTTCCATAGGACTCTACTGCCTCAAAGAAAAACATGAACATATAAGCAAGAAGCCCTTTTTTTGAAAAGTCAAAAAACTGTTCTGCTCGAAGAATCACAATTAAGATGTGCTCGAAGATAAATTGGCTTGACCTTAAAAGAGAAATTTTTAGATAAATTATATTTATTATAAATTAATTTATTTTAATAATATATATTAACTTCTTCATATTATATTATATATTTGATATTATATATAAAATAAATCGGTATATTATAAATATAATTTATTAAAAAAATTCTCATCATTAAATCTTGAATAGAATTGTATTTTTTTCCTAATAGACCAAAGAAATTGAAACTGGTTGAAAAAATGCATCTGAAACACGTAATTAGGTTTACTCGTCGACCACGCAACTTTCGAGAATCCACATCGGAACACACATTACATTCTGTGTTAGTTCCAAGGATTAGGGTTTGGTATTTATGTAATTAATCCATTAGAAAGTAAAAACCCACTTTTAATTAAGTACCATCTCTCACTGTCTGAAATCTGCAATAAGAACTGCTATCCAGTTTTTGGCCACATTATTACATTACCATAAACATGTTACGCGCGCGCGCACACATATACATATATATACATATACATATATATATATATATATATATCTATCAATATATATATCACGTACGTATATATAGTTTTCCGTGCCATAATTTGTTATATTTTATATTATATTTTTGCACATTTTTATTTATTCGTAAGGAGGAATGAAAAAAAAAAAAAAAAGGGGGTGGAAGGGTCAGCCAATAAACGATAACATGTGTAACGACAGTTACAACATGATATAAAACAAAACAACAAGATCAAGAACATGTATGACTGAAAAAATTTGAGTTCTCTCTTTCGTCCTGTCGCCTTTCAGACATCTATCCAGTGCCGGACCCCACCACACAGCGTGAATCTTCCCATCATCTTGGTCCCCAGCTTAACCCTTTTTTTTTTTTGAGATTATTTCAATGTTCACTGCCTTACATGTGAACCTTATCATAAGGGACAATTCATCATCAATGGTTGCTCGTGAATTGGCTCAAGCTAGCTGCCATGTAATTTGCAAATTTAGCTAGATCTTCTACTCCTCCAGCTCCCATGCCAAGAAAATCCCTTGTCAAACTACTATTCCCCATTATTCCATCATCGTTATTGTTATAATTGTTAGAACTCTGATTAAGCTTTGATAATGGTACTAAATGTAGCTGATGATCATGACTTGATGTTTTCCCGCCAGTACTTTGCCTCACGAGCTCATCAAAATTAGTAGTACTATTTGGTGACGTACTACTGCTTAACATTGATCCATGATGATCATGACTACCACCCACAGTGAAAGATTGGTGTAATTCGCTCGATCTTGTTCGATTCATCGGGTCGAAGATTGTAGGGTTCGATGAGTTATTAGCTGAAGAAGATGATGTGCTCATGAGTACTCCAAATGTGTTTACATGGAGTAATGATGGGTTAGTACGAGTAGTACTTGATCTGGTTGAACCCATTTGGGCTGCTTGTTGGAGAAGTGCAGTAGCCGACATTGGTGAATTAATCGGCTTCGAAGGTTGCTTAATAGTACTGGAGCTTTCGGAGTAAAATGAGGATGATAGAGAAGCTTCTTTCTTTAGCCCTAATTGATGACCTGGCGAAAGAGAGAGACTTGCATTATTTGTAGTAGCACTCTTATTGAATCCTGAGATTCCGTAGCTATTACCAATTCCGAAACTCGACATTTGAGAAGAGTCGAATACATTTTCCGATGCCACTTGCAGGCCCATGTGGTCGGGCAAACCTAATAGATGTTGATCCATGGAACTGAACCGATCATGATGATGGGAGTTGTTGTTATTTGCTTCATCACTCAAACCAAATAAGAGTCTGGCTTTTTGCTGGTGATCAGGAGATCCGAGAGAGTTGCTTGCATTTATATGATCGCTAAATTCTCGAAGAAATGTTCCTGAGCCTAAGTGGGAAATTCCGGAAACACCTTGAACTCCTCGACCGAGAAATCCCTGGGACATAGTGGATTGGGGTTCGATTGGGGCTTCACTTGCCGAATCATTTCCAAAATGCAAATTCGAGGCCGGAACTGAAGTTAATCTTGCACTCTCTTCAGCTAAAGCATCGCAGAAAGCTCTATGCGTTATGAAACTGTCTTTCCTGTACAATTTTGGCAAAAACGCACATTTATTACTTGACAACATCACAACAATACATATGGTGGCTTTAAATTGGTAAGCATTTATGATTCATGGGAATATATTAAAACAAAAAAGAACAATTTGGACAATAGAGGAATAAAATTAATGAACATGATGGTACCTGGAGAAAAGGGTTCCACAATCACACTTGTACTCTCTTGTTCCACAGGTTTTAGAGTGAGCTTTCCAGTCGGATTGAACTGCATATTTCTTAGAGCATTTCTCACACTTCCATTTCTTCTCCCCATGTTTCCTGCTGAAATGCTTTTTGATTCCAGTGAGGTCTCCAAGAGCTCTTGATGGGTCATGATGGACACAAGTTTTCTCAGGGCAAATATAAACCTTCTTCCTCACAACTTCTTTGTTGGTCCTTTGTCGGAGCTTCCATGGAAGATTATGACCCCTTCTATGAAGCTGTAAATTCTGGTCCCTTTGAAACCCTTTCTTGCAAATTTCACATATGAATCTGTTGGTCGCCATAAGCGTTTTCGGAGATAACGCAATAACCTCAGCCTCTGGATCTGTAGTGATCAATTATGCTGTCAGCTTCTTACTTATATAATATTTATATTTACTGATATTATGTTAAGTTATAAATAAATAATAAAAAAACAGGAGCATATAACATGAAGCTCACCTGGGTTTCCTGGTTGATTTCTTTTCTTCTTGACGACTGGGTTTGGATTCGGATTCGGATTGGGGTTAGGGTTTGTGGTTTTCTCTTGAGAGAAACCTCCTACTCCTATTGACGTAGGAAGAGAAAAGGCATGAGTACTACCCGACATCATTTGCATAACTCTAGCTAGCTAACTAAAGTAGTTCTTTCTGCCGATTTATTTGCTTACAAACAAAGCTCTTATGGGAAAGAGAGTACTAAAACCGTACAAACAAGAAAAAACCAAAGAGTTTCTTGAGCTCCAAGTCTGATATACAAATATAGCAAACAGATACAGATACAGAAGAAGCTAAAAATCTGGTGGTAGTATATATATGTATGGATCGAATGATGATGATCGGCTGCTCTCTCTTTGATCGATCTTTTGATTCAGATAGCTCAAAGACAAGAAAAAAGAAACCTAACTCGAGCGAGACTTTATTAATCTAGACAAAGAACATCTTAAATAAAGTATGGTTGAGCTTCGGACTCTTTCTTGCAGAGAGAGGAGAGAGAGAGAGAGAGATCTGGTCTTTCTTTTTTGCCTTTGTTTATTTGGTTTTAGAAACAAAACACCAAAAACCATGGTGGCTATAAAGAAAAGTAAATCATGTTTTTTCATTTAATTATTTATTTAATAAAATCCTTGTTTCTCTGTCTCTCACTCTCGCACTCACAGAGTCGTAGTCTTACGCGTAAGATCACGATCAAGTGGATCGACTAGAGATTTACATGGGCCCCATGATGCTCATCATGACCACACACGCGCGTTTTAGACAGTGATGAAGGCTAGGATGGGCCTATTTGTAATTACAATATCTTGAAATCAGAATGTGTAGGGTTTTGGAGAGATGAGGATAAATGTAAAATATTTAATTTTTAATTTTTTGTAATCGATAATTAATCTTAATTTTATTTAAATTATAATAATTTTTAATTTTATTAAAAATAAATAAAATAATTATATGTATATTTTATGATTTTTAAATAAAATTATAAAATTAATTTTTTTTTATCATTTTAATTTAATTTTAATTTTTTACATATTTTATTTATTTCTTTTTCATTTCCACTTATCAACAGTCACATCCTCTTCTTCCGCTGCCATCAAAACCAATATAAATATATTAAAATTTTAATTATTTTATTTATTTAATATCTTTTAAATATTAAAAATTTAATATTAAATATTTAAATTTTTATATTCGAAAAGAATAATAGTAACGGTAATAAATGAGGATAAAAACGGCTGATGCGGTGAAAATAGAAAAAAAAAACATAAACAAGACGTAAGTTAGAAAATTTAAAATTTATTTAAATTATATAAATTCAAATAATCATTTAATTATTATATAATTATTATAAATCTTTAAAATTTATCCTAATTTATATTGTGCTGTTATTATCTTGCAGTAAGTGTCTGAAAAGTTATCTGCCTTTTTTATCAGATTTTTTTAATGATTATGCCATAATTAAAGTTGGACCTGGGCTAGAAATTATATTTATCGTCGATAAAAAGGAGCAGAGAGAGAGAGAGAGAGAATCGCAAATGATAAACCAGAGGAGAGAGGGTGAAGTGACATTTCCCGATAGGACCGCCGTCCGTGATACCTCTATCGCTCAGTGTGCATGTCGGACAGGAGAACAACTATGGGACCCACCCCAAGGCATGACTGGACTAGTGACTACGATCCCTCCATATCTGATCATCTGATGACTGAAAAATGTGGAGATCAATAAATCAGTACTTACTAATACAAATATATAAATGAACTACGTGCATATATATGTACCCAGACACAGGTTGATTAATGACATGGAAAAGCTATGGATCATCAATCAGATTCATCATACACACATTCACGTTTACAATGAGAAGAAAGGTTAATAATGACAGAGGCCCCCCTTCCATAATCACACTTAAAGTCTAATAATTACAAGATTGATATCATATGGGTTTATCAATCACTTCACTCATTTCCTTTTACTAGATACACAATTTACAATAATTACATCAAATTACCATCTTCACCAATAACACAAGAAATTTAAGTACGATTTCTGAACCTGTCATATTTGATTATTATTTTATTTATTTTTTTAAATTTTTGTTGCATATATATATATATATATATCCATCTCAAATCCGAATCTATAATCCAAATCCCTTGATTTGCATATCAAACATATAATAATTAATAATATACAAAGTTTGGTTTAGGTTAGAAAGAAAAAAACTTAATAAAGAATAGGTAAACAACTCCATGACTTATTTTAATAAAATTAATATATATCGTTAAAATAAATTAATATTTAAAAACATATCAAAATATATAATAATATATAAATATTATAAATAAATAAATAAAAACTTTAATAAAGAGTATATAAACAAGTCTGTGACTTGCAATTAATTAAGAAAACAGTATGATCTACATTTGCATCTGTTTGTGTATCTTGTGCTTTTATGATGTTTTATATAATCTGCTAACTAAAGCTGGCATAATGTTACTACTCAAAACGCGGTTTTGATTTGTAATTCCAGGCGTAGATTCTGACTTTCTGTACCCCCTCAAACCTATTATTATTCATGGTCTTGCAGCTAGCTAGCTCCCAAATGATCTATCTAATCAATTAGGTTTAAACGGCGTTTGAATATAAAGTTGATCAATTAGGTCCACAAAACTATAATACATCTTACAGTTATCAACTACAAGATAACAGCCTGTTCAAGTTCCATTAAATTGACATAACCATGTAATTGCTATTCTTACATATGCATGCAAAGTCTTTGGTCAATCCTATAACTTATTTCTAAGAGGTAACTCGGTTTTCAGAAGCAGTCAGTCTCTGGGACTAAATATACACACAATCTACTACTTGGGTGAGGTGGGAATCCAAAAGGGGAGAGGACCCGACTTTCAAAAGCACCATCTATAACTAAATATGTATACACACTCTGACCATGCCATAGATTGGCATTTAAATCACCTACGCATACATAGAAAATTAGGATAGAATCTTAGGGTCCTCTTTTTAAGCAAGACAAGCACGTTATATACTGAAAGGGGTCATTGTATATATAACATATGTAAATATATATACATGCATGTGTATATTTATCTAGTGGAATATATAAATCGAATAAAAAAAATTTTAAAAATTAATAATAACTAAGTTTGGCACCATGCATTCGGATTTTTCCTAAGGAATAAGATATATTCGTCTTCTTCCCTATTTGGTATCCAATGCTCTGCATATCTACGTCAAACAGATGCATACTCATGTAATAAATAATCATAAGCCCTTACATGCATTTATAGATATCTTTTTTGAAACCCTAATTCCGAAGTGGGCGAAGGCTTGTTCTATATATATGTCCGACCATAATACGACATGCTATATAACTCTAACCATTGCATGTATAGATTCCCCGTCACAACAATATTATCGATTGATTTACATTAAAAATATATGATTATTTAATAAATTTTCAATTAGAGTTAATGCAAATAAACATACTATTATTTACATTCTCATGAAATTTCAAGCACTGTTTTGATCGTGATAGGAATAAGGAATTAGGAAATTTGATAACAACTCGATTAGCATAAGATTGTCTTCTATAGGAAGGGCATCATCAGCCAAAATTGAAAGTGAAAGTGAAACATTTGACTATAGTAGAAAAGGGAAAAAAGTGTTATGGCTTTTGGGCAACTCAAATGCAACATACTATATGTTAAACTAATGTGTTCATGTCCATTTTCTGCCTAGCTTAGCCTTTATATGTACAAAACAGTTAAATAATATTTTTGGGTTCTTTTTAGGAGAAAAATAAAAAATTAAAACTTTATAATAATGTCAAACATAATCCGACGTAACACATTCATGGATTTTACCAAATCCTTAAATTTATTGGTTGGATGTTTTACATTAACTTTGTTATGCCCAAAAAAAAAACGAAAGAAATTAGGCTTGCCCAATGTTTAGAACTTCTTCCTCGTTGGAAATAACAACACATGGGATTGTCTCTCATAGAGGGCCCCATTGAATAAGGCCCAAAGAAGATCAGTGGGTAGGCCACAATACAATTTGGCCCAAAAAAAAAACGAACTAGATCCATGGTCAAATAACTGTTGCGTATATATGATGGAATGGGCCTCGATTATTTTCATAAGTAATCTCTGGTGTCCAAACAAAAACCCCATTATATGGGATGGGCCTCAGTTATTTTATCGTTTCGATCACAACAAAGGCCCAAAACTTCGCGGCATTCTTCACGGGTCAAATATCTGTTGCGTGTTTTTCACATTTAAAAATTAGTTAATTTTGGCATGTAAATAAAAATGATCGATAATTTGTAAAAAGAAAATGTAGAAAATGCGGTCTACTTCGGTAACCGGTAAAACTGGACCGGCCTGCTATAAATTAACCATACATGCCTACAAGCAAAAGCATACGACTGCCTTTTTTTTCTCCATTTTCCATCTGTTTTTCCTTCCCCAACCCACTCTTTCTCTCTCCCTCACTCTTTTTCCCCTTCTTGTCGATCTTCTACGGCAACCAGATTTTCTTGACCACAAGGTTTGCATCTCTGCAATAAGCTTGTATGATGTCAAATGGTCGTTCTGATTTATATGGATATCAACTTATTTTGGTCTGATGGGATCATCGGAATGTTAGATTTTCCGACGGGAATTCCGTCGATTATAATTATTTTTGCTGTGAACTCGACCTGTTTTGTTTGGTTTATTTAGTCGTATCTGATCGTTCATTTCTCTTTTTGTTCACAAGGATGGATAGTTTTCTATCTCACAATGATTGTTCATTTTCGCCGATCGTTTATTTCTAAGATGTTTTTTTGGGTAATCATGCTTTATGCGGTTGTGCTATTGAAGAAGATGGGGAGGTTGATTATGCAGGCACATGTTAGAATACCAAATTCGATGGATAGCTTAGTTGGTGTTTTCCATTTTTTTTTTTTTTTTTTTCTGAACTGAGGATGATTATGCAGGTACAAGTTCACTGGCAGACAGTCGAAGAATGAATCTGATTATCAAATTCCTTTCTCCACTTGACGATTGATTTGGACCTGATCTGTTGCGGTTAGTTGTAAGCTGACATAAATATTGGGAGATCCACATTTTTGGTAACTAAAAACTCTACCTCTGACTTGCGGAATAATTTTCGACCTTGTTGAATTGGAATTCACTTATACGACATGGGTAATCCCACTCTAATGGACGGACTTATTATGCCAATGGGAACAATAAGCCTATTGGATCATGATTAGCTAATCAGATAACTTGGGAGATGAAATATCAGGATGACATTAACGTGGACTGTTAAGGAGAGAGATGTTTTTATGAAGGAACCACTTATTTGTCAGTTTCCATCTCTTATTTCTGTAGCAGAAATAATGGATAGCCCGGAGGAACACCGCTGACTTAAATACTCTTTCTAGTTAACACTTTTGATCCTTGTCCTTATATTTGAAGTCCCCCACAATGGTGACTGCTGTAAGAGATGACTATGACTAACAGCACTTATATGCTGGTATCCAATAGGCTTTGGTGCCTTCTTTTTGTTATAGTATATGTGGATCGGGGGAGAAGTTTGGACACGACGAGCCTTGTAATGTATCATGTGCTACACTTGTCATGGTCTCGATGAGTGTAGCAGGCTTTGGTGATGGGATTCTGGTTTCTCATTATAGTCAGTTAAATGCCGCAACACTGCTACTAGCCTCTTTTGGCTTGAGACGTGAGGGTCAACAGCTTGTCTTGTGATTAACGAGAATATACTTTATACTTTTTTATGGGGAGATGTTTTTTCAATTTTGTATGTGAAACCTCTTTCGTCTTCAAAGGTTTTTATCTTATATTTCTAGGGTATTCCTATGCTTACTTATGTGAAGTTTATGGCCCTAGTATGGAAGAACTTTAGAAGCAAGGAGTGTGAATTTTCAGGGAACCTACCCATTGTATCGAGGAAGATTTCCTATTATAGTAGAGTCTTGATCCAGTTGTAGAGGATCAGCATAATGGACAATTGACATAATTTATGGTGAAAAACAACCAATTAACAGCCTTTGACATTCTCAAAATATGTACACTTTGTAACCAATGACTTTATTTATAGCAAGCTAGATTGTTATATGAATTTGTACTTTAGGCATGTAGATATTAGTAAAATGAAGCCGAATATTTCAAGGGTGAACTTATTTCTCCTCATTGTCTTATACATTGACAGTTAGCATTTTGTTTAGAAATGGGTTGAACATGGTAATCTGTGTTTGAAGAGAATGGGAACTTAATATTTTTCGCCTTCCTCTTTTCTTTTAATGATTCTCCAATGTCTGTACCCAGGATCTGTGTTCTCAACTTTAGTTTTGTGCTGCTTTTACTTCATTATTAAGGAGGGGAAGCAAGTGTAGAACTTTTACATACTTTTCTACGTGGTTCCTTCTACCGTTTCTAGCAGATTCTTCTTTGCAGTGTGTTTATAGTGTCCTGTCTCTACTTCTCACTCTTTGGGTACTACTTTAAACTCAAATAAAAGATCTTTCTGTCTCATATTCCTAAATTGAATGAAAGAGCCTAGAGAAAGAGGATTGCTTCCATATTTCTTCCCTTTCCCTATTTCACCCACCTAAACAAGGTAAATGCCTTCCTTTTCCAATACCAAAACATTTTCAATGAATTTAATACACGCCTACTTTGTCTGATGGGGAAAGTTGTTACTTAGCATTACTTCTTTAAAAGCTGCTGCCATGCTTTAAAGTCCTCATTTATATGTGATCATTACTTCACAGGTTTTGTGACCTCTCTTTTTCCAATAACAGTTGTGTTACCTTAGGTGAGAAGGATGCAAGTGTTGGCACTTTTCTGAGTTTTCCCCTTATGCAGGAGCTATGTGCATATAGGATTTCAAGTATTGCTTAATTGCAGTGTTTAAGATGGGACTTAAGTGATTGGTGAGGAAATGTTGAGATGTGAGTTTGTGCTCTGCTTCCCTCCCCTCTCTTATCCTTATAGAAAAGATAAACTCTTAGATAAAAAGTTAACAGGTTACCCGTTAAAGTTTTGGTGGTCTCTATGTTCATGTAATATTGTAGATCTTATACTTTAAATGAGACTATCTGCAAGGTTGATGGACAGAAAGTTGAAGCTGTCATAAAAGCTTGCCGGGATCTGAGATTCTTAGGTGAGACAAATGGCATAGGGGAGAAATGAGGGATGGATGTATATTGACATTTGATTATTTTTCTTTAGACATTATTTTGACAGGTAAAGATGAGAAAAGAGGAAATTTACTGCCTAAGCCATTACAGTAGTTTGAGGCTTAGTTGCAAAATCATGGGTTTTTAAAACCAACAATCTAAGTTTGGAGTTAGAATATTCTCCAAAACCAGGCAAGATCTCTCTAACTTGAGCTCAAATTTGTAGTTAACTGTAACTTTTTATTGTAGGTCATTCCTCGTTATGACCTAGCCTGCCACTGACGACTGATGTGTAATAGCTTACATGTCCTTTTACAAGTATGAAACAAAAGACTGCAGTCAATCTGTGACTAGAACTGTTTAAGGTACATTTAGGAAAGCACTCATAATGTTTAAGGCTTCTTGGTTTGAGAAAATTACTTATAGTCCAGTTTCGACAGAAAAATGAAATTGCCTGACCTGTAAAACTTATGTTACTGTGATCTTAAAAAGTCTAAACTGCTTAGAGTTACAAGATGATTAAAAATGATAAAAGATGGCACTTTCAATTCTCATTTTCTAGGAGCGGGTGTGTAATGTTTCTTCTCAATGAATGTTTGATTTCTCTATGAATGATTAGAAATTTTAGTGCAACAGAGGTTAACATATTACCGGTCTTGGACTATTGTCTCATGTCTCTCTCTGACCATATCAATTTATTAAAGTAATTGTATATCCTTCTCTATGTATGATAGCTTTCCGCTTCTAGTAGGTTGTATCATTGTTGCAGTAATGGGGCATAGACATACATTCAGAGCATCACAGATGTTTGGGGGTGATCATGACTGGAACTGGAATCCTATGCATGCTGAACAGCCTTACTTACCTTTGGGTATTGTAACTGATATATGTCTCAACTACTCTTTTTAATAAAGGGAAAAATCATTGTATCAGATTCAAAATTAATGTGGAGTCGAATGCTCAAGACATGATCTGATATGCATGTGTAGCACAATTATTTTCTAGGAAATCTGGAAATGCAGGAGAGTGTCAGTATATTATGTTGAATATTACTGATGATTTATTTCTTTGTATATAATGAGTACTGAAATGTTAATGGACGAGAGACAGCAAATAATACCCGTAAATAAAACTACTATGATTTTTTCCCCTTTTTTTAATCAGCGGCCTATCTGACTGGTTTCTTTATCATAATGAGATAATCCACCAGAAGTTAGAGAAGTCTTGTTGCCATTTTCTAGTCTATATTATGTTGAACACTTTATCTTCGGTGTAAATCAATTTTTATGGCTAATTCTGGCAGCGAGCTCCGTCGCTGCAGATGGCTCTTTCTATTATCCTATGGAAAATATCTCTTTAAATGGAGTGCAATTTTCTTCTCACTGCGATTCTGGAGTCGTGTCAACTGGCTATTCTTCCTCAATTCATCGAATTGAGGCACCCCACTATCAGCCGGATGGTTCAGGCCCCTCTCATGATCCTCTTCAGCATCCATCAACTGCAGGAGCATCTTGTGGTGTCCCAGAAGGTTATGCACAGCATGGATCTTCGTCCAACTACGAGGGACATTCATACCATGGTGTTGATGGTGGTTTGGCTGATCCTGCAGTAGGCAGTGGAAGAGGGCACCACAAGCGAAAAAGCCCTGGAATCCCTTCTGCGGGTGATAGAGGAAGTACAAGCAGATATTATCATCCTGGAAGTTCCTCTGATCTGCCAATATCTTCAGAGTTATTTCAGGATAAACGATCGATGGACTCTCAATACATGCATTGGGATGACTCAACTTTGACCCCCAGTTATAGAAGCAATGGCCTTTCAATTGGGGGTGAGGGCTCTATGAGGAATGTTAGAAGTTGCTCTGTGTTCAACCTAGAATCAAATCTTTCAAGGACCCATTTATCAAGCAATCCATCACATCATTCTCATTCTACAAGCCCCGTAATTGATTATTCTAGTACAGTGAATATTCCAGGTCCACATTCTAATAATTCAACTCAGGAGTGGAACCCAGTTAGGATGTCACATTCTCATGGAAGGTTTTTAGGTCCAGGTTAGTTTTAAGTAAAGATTCATGTTCTAAGTTTCCATTTTTTCTAATATACCCCGTGATGCAGCTTGTGTATTTTGCAGATACAAGTGGTCTTAGTCATGAAATAAACAATTTACCCATGGGAAGCAGTGCTGGTAACCCTTCTGTAGATTTTTGGGGATACCAGAATGACCATGTATCAAACAGAAATCTCATTGTTCCTCAAGGTTTTCATGGTAACCCAACTCAGTCTGCAAGAGGGGTTCGTAGTAGATTTCCTCAAAGAACCTGCCCGGCTTTAAGGGCTTCCTCAAGCAACTTACGGCTTGGAAATGGGGTGCCTTCAGATGATGGATGTCAGTTTATCCACTCATCCAGACATCCAAGGCCAGCTTCCACTGTTGGGTTACGTAATTTAGACAGGAATTGGAGGTCAAGGATGTCACATGAACGATATCGGTCGATATCTGATGTGGTGAATGTGCGAGATCGATTATCATCTGAAGTAATCTACTTTACCAGGAACAAACACAATTCTTTATACCCATAAATGACGGTTTAAAGTCCTTTCACATTGGCAAACAATACACACACAGTCTTTATATATCATTGACTGCATTAGGATTTAGGCCAAGTATAAAACAACAATGACTCGTTTATTGAGGGCTGTGAAATCTGCTGAAAGCCAGAAGCTGTCTTATTTTTCAGGGTTCTATGGTTGTGGATCGCTCATCCTTGTTTGGATCCAGAAGCCTGCTAGACCAGCACAGAGATTTGAGGCTAGATATTGATGAGATGAGCTATGAGGTCATCTACATCCTTCAATCTTCCCATCTTTTTTTAAATGGTATATTGTCATTTGTTGGTTCTTAATACTTGTTGCATTATTGGCTGGAGCAGGATCTTCTAGATCTAGGAGAAATAATTGGAAATGTCAACACTGGGCTGTCAGAAGATTCGATTTCAAAGTGTCTGACAGAAACAATATATCGCTCCTCAAATCCAACCCAGGAAGAAGGAAACTGTGCAATCTGCCTGGTAAATTCCGACTCAATTTGAAATTGTAAAAGAAAAAAAAAAAAAGGGTGCTTTGTAGTGTTTCTGAATCAACAACTCTGAGGCTTTGCTTTCTTGTGTTGTGAACTTCGCAATTGACAGGAAGAATACAAGGACATGGATGATATTGGCGAGCTTAAGACTTGCCGCCATGGTTACCACTCAAGCTGCGTAAAAAAGTGGTTGTCGTTGAAGAACTCGTGTCCAATCTGCAAAGCTTCTGCTTTGCCCGATAGTATGAAGGAGTAATAACTTAATGCAGCGAGAATCGTGATTCACTAACAATGAATCTTCGTTCATGTATGATATATTATTTGGAGAACAATCCCTCCCTCCATCAGCAAAGAAATGCATCCATCTTAAATCTTTTGTGAAGCCTTTGAAACCCATTTATGACATTATGTTATGGATCGTATTATATTTATTTATTTCCATGTTTTATATTTTATTTTTTAAATAGTCCGGAAGTAGATACTCCTGACCCGCCGCCGGCGGAAGTAATACTCCCAAATAATTTTAAAATTTCTCTATTCTCGTGATCAGCGATTAGTGATCGAGATTAATTTTTTTTCTATTTCATCTTCATGTTTTGTTGTATTATCACGTGGGCGGACCAGGTTTGAATTTTTTTTTCCGACCATTCCAAAATAAAATAAAATAAAATAAAGTAAATAAATTAAAATAAATTAAAACTTAATCTAGAACAGACAAAGTCAACAGAAAATACCCAGAACTTAAGTCAACCCGTACATTCATCATCAACCTTATGATTCACGTCTATTTGACAAAACTGCCCAACTGCAATTCCAGAACATATTACAAATTGAATTATCAGCGCCACGTCAATGTCGTTGATTGAGGCTGGGCTCTGTTAATAAACTAAAAATAAATATCCAATTTTTAATCTCTCTTAGAGAAAGATATTTATTTTTCTCTGCGTCAATGTCGTTGATTGAGGCTGGGCTCTGATACATGGACGGTGATGTTAATGTATCTGATGGCTCGGGCTAATTCAAATTATGAATCGGAGAAGAAACTGTTGCGTAATTAATTGCAACTGGGTCTTCTGCTTCTTCTCCTCCTACAATATAATAGTGTTTCCACTTCTTCTTTCCGTACTCAAATTTTGTACGGACCTTTCAGCTTCTACTAGCCATGGCCGGCGGCGGTGATTCCTCGTCTGCAATCTCGCTAGAACACACTCCCACCTGGGCACTCGCCGTCGTTTGCTTCGTCTTCATCTCCATGTCCCTTGCCATCGAGCATTTCATCCATCTTCTCACTAATGTAACTCTCTCTCTCTCTCTCTCTCTCTCTCTCTATATATATATATATATATATACACGCTTCTGAATTCACGAGGAAAAAAATTTAAAAATGCAAACAGTGGCTGAAGAAACATAGGAGAACTGCTCTGTGTGAGGCGGTGGAGAAGCTGAAATCAGGTGATACATATAACATGTTCGACGAGCTGTCTCTGTGAGTTTCAATTGCATGAATTAGTATTATTATAATCTGGGTTTATTTTTTTGGCCGGATTTTGTTTCAGAGTTGATGCTTGTGGGATTTATATCACTGTTATTGGCAGCAACACAAGGGCGGATATCCAAGATATGCGTATCTACACAGGCTGCTGAGATCATGCTTCCATGTCGTAAACAGAATGATATTCAACTGGCCGTTGTTAATCACTACGAGCACCTTGTTATCAGCAAGATGATGGGTCGAATATTGGCAGATGATGATGAAAGTAATAGTACGTCTGATTCTGGTGCAGTTGCTTCCGATTCTTGCAGTGAACAAGTAGGTGGTTTGTTCTTGAGAGAGAGAAGAGAGAGAGGATATATGGGTTTCAAATTAAGTTAAATTGGATCATGTTTGTAGGGGAAGGTTGCATTGATGACACAAGACGGAATTCATCAGCTTCACATATTCATTTTTGTGCTGGCTTTGATGCACATCGTTTACAGTGTTCTCACCATCGCATTGGGCCGGGCCAAGGTATTGAAAAAAAAAAAAAAAATTGTTTCTTGTATATATATTTCAAGCTTTATGTTTTTCATTTTGTTTATTTATTTATTTGGGATTCCATAGATGAGGCGCTGGAAAGCTTGGGAGAACGAGACTCAGACGACCGAGTATGAAGTTGCGAATGGTACGTGTATCTCCTTGCCATTCTACGCATATAATGATACAGCTACCCTACTCCATTTAATGGAGTTTTTTATTAGCGTAGGTGTATGGTTGTAGATTTAAGCCCATAATGACCTTCACTTTTGAGGTCCCAAATTGATGTAACCTTCACTTATAAGTTACATTGCCTTTAGCAACCAACTAAACCCATTTGACTTTAGATCCGTTGCTTTTATATTGATGTGTTTATTTGTTGTGCGTACACAAAAATGGTAAATTCGCACCCAAAACATTCTGAAAATGACAAGAAGACTTTGCCGTCAATTTACTCCATCCTAAGAAAACTATCCATTGACCTTTTCCTTATGTTCATTATCAGACCCGAACCGGTTCAGATTTGCAAGACAAACTACTTTCGGAAGACGCCACATGACTTCAAAATCGACTCTCCATCTCTGGATTGTGAGCCTCTTTTTTTCTGTTTTTTCGGAATCAATTGTTCAACTTCGATGGCTTAATGATTTTGTTTCGAATGAATGGACAGAAATGTTTTTTCAGACAGTTCTTTCATTCAGTGGCAAAAGTTGATTATTTAACGCTCAGACACGGCTTTATCTCGGTAATTGACTTAATCTCCCTCTATCTAACTCTTGTCATTCATAATACAAATTGCTTACTTCATTGATTTGAGTCGTTAACTCTTATGTTTCATGAACTTCTTAGGCTCACTTCTCTTCATCTGGAGGCAACAGCTTCGATTTCCAAAAATATATACAACGATCTTTAGATGAAGATTTCAAGTCTGTGGTCGGCATCAGGTTGTAAAATAATCATCTTTATTTCTATATATAATCTATAGTTACTATCATTTTACTCACTGTATTGCATCTTTCTTCACAGCCCTCTAATGTGGTTTGTAGTTGTCATCCTCCTCCTTCTGGATGTGTACGGTAAGCATTCATCCATTCATTCATTCTTTCATCGAATCGCTTCAAAAATTCTGTCTTCACCACGTCTCAAATGACAGAACATATTCGCCTCGATATCCTGCAGGATGGAACGTATTTGTTTCGTTATCCTATATTCCTCTCTTCGTAAGTATATATCTCTGTATAAATTGCAGAGCTTTTAATCTTTTTCCATGCTTTAGATTCTATAAAAGTTGTCTGCAATTTCTTGATTGTAGATTGTGCTGATTGTGGGAGCTAAGCTTGAAGTAATTGTGGAGAGAATGGCTCTTCAAATCAAAGATCTGAACAGTGTGATTATTGGAGCTCCTCTTGTTAAACCAAGTGATAAATTGTTTTGGTTTGGCTACCCTAAATTGGTCTTAGTTCTGCTGCATTATACTCTCTTCGTGGTAAATTATACTTAGTTCAACACTTAAAATTGTGAGCTTAACAAATCATTAGTGGTAATTGAACTGTGACATGTTCTTTTTTCCTTCATGCTCTCCATCTTAGAATGCATTCGAGCTGGCCTTTTTCATCTGGGCTACGGTATGTTTTTTTTTTTCCTTCTTTTTCTTGAGTTTGTCGAGGACATGTTATGTTCTTACTCGATCTGCTTGTCTGATTTATCCAGATACAATTTGGTTACGGTACTTGTTTCAATGAACAAACTGCAAGCATTATAGTAAGGCTGGTCTTAGCGTAAGTGAACAACCAGTCCATTCCAGTTTACTTTCATCCATCTCCTAAGACCACTTTACTAATAGTTTTAACAAATTTTCCTTCTGTCCCTCAGAATTACAGTTCAATTCCTATGCACCTACATTACTCTTCCCTTATATGCTCTTGTAACACAAGTAAGATAACATTTTTTTTGGTTCTTGTTCATATTCTTTTCCTTTTTTGGGCATATCCAAGGATTTAAACATTCGATATGTTCGGATCGGTTTTGAATTTTGATCTATAGATGGGTTCGGAATTCAAGAGGAAGGCGATGGAAGATCAGATGACGAAAATCATAAAGCAATGGCACGCTGATGTCCGAGAGAGGAGGAAGCAAGAACGGCTTCTGATTCAAACTCCAAGGACTTCATTATCAACTGAATTCAGCGTTGGAATGAATAGTCCCAGATTGGCAACAAATGAGAACACACACTTACCTATCAGTGGTGAAATTTCAGAAGTACATGAAGAGGAAATCAAAGCAGAGGAAGAAGAAGGAGAAAAAGAAGAATATGAAGACGGTTCATTTAGAGGCATTTCTCGGGTTCTAACATTAGAAAGACTAGGTGGTTAATCAAGAGGAGAGAAGAACATAGCAAGCAAGCAAGTATATTATATGATTACAGGATAAATCTAGACTAGTCTAGATACCTCTGTAAATAATTATAAAAAAATAAAAAAAAACCCTCTGTTGCAATTATTCATTGGACAATATGTTGATATGTTCAAATATTTTATATTCATATATACAAGTGTATAATCTTGTTTGTAAATCTATATATATATATATATATATTGTCTTTTGAAGAGGACCTTGAGTTGGTGTAAGAGATAGAAATGAAGCAAATATTTGTGTCTAGTCATTTTAGTCTTAGTTTTGGGAAAAGATGTGGAGATTAGAGAATCCATAGCTTATAACCACATACATTTCATATATCCTTCTACTTATCTAAAAGACTGACCCCACACAATTTCCCTAAATTCATCTCCTTTCACTTGTTCTCTCTTCTTTAATGCCTCTGTCCCCACCACTCCCCCACTATGTTTGCTATACTTAGATTTTCAGGTTCTCTTCTTTATCAAACATCCACTCTCTCTCTCTCTCTCTTTCTCTCTCCCCTCCATGACCATGAACTATTACTACTCACTAAGTGTCATAGGAGCCATGGATCACCTCTGGTTTCATCAAATCGTCCTCTTCCCTGAACCAAATTCTCTGCTCAACACCAAAAAAGCATCAATATCAGAAGAAACCTCTAAACCTCAATCTATTCCTAAATATCCTTCATGCCCTTCACCACGTACTCTTCCAATATCAACTTTGCCAGATGAAGGCCAAGAATTTTCATCACTTGTATCGCTCATTTCGGATTCAGAAGCCTCGTCAAACTCCAGTTTAAACACTCAGGTAAAAAAAAATTTAAGTGTTAATTCAGCTCATAATTAATAAAGACTATGTTTTTACTGATGATTATGTTGGTTTCACTACGTAGGATGATTCAAACAATGAAGAAGAAGAAGAAGAAGAAGAAGAGGAAGAAAGGCAAAAGCAAAGAGCGAGAAGAAGAGCAACAAGGTTGAGCAGAAAGGGATTGAGAAAGTGTAAATCCATGAGCTTTAAGAGCTTGAGAGAGTTAGAACTTGAAGAAGTGAAGGGGTTTATGGATCTGGGTTTCATTTTCAAGAAGGAACACTTGAGCCCCAAAATGTTGAATCTTCTTCCCGGCCTGCAACGACTAAATAAAACTAGTAATAATCCCATTAATAATGACCCTCCAGCTGAAGAAGAAGAAGAGAGAAGAGAAGATATAAAAAGGCCATATTTATCAGAAGCATGGATTATGAAGAGATCATCACTGATTGATTACAAGACGACAAAGATTTGTTCATCAGTTTCTGATATGAAGAAACACATCAGATTCTGGGCTAGAACTATTGCATCAGAAATTCAGCAGGAATGTTGAACCTGTTTCATTTGATTCTGGGTTGTTTTCTCATTCCTGTAGATTTTTTTTTTTGGGCAACTACCCAATTATTTGTAAACAGGATTGAACCTGGTGAAAAGACTTGTCTTTAAAATTTTGTTTGTTGTTCAAGAATGTAATGAAATAACTCATAAATGTGATCGTACTTTTTTTTGTCGCTTTTTCATGGTCATTTATATGATTATCAAAACTTGGGCCTGATATATATTTTCGATGATTCAAGCCCATTTTCCAGTCCTTATTGGGCCCGCGAAAAACAGATCTCATCTCTTTTTTTCTCGAAGCTTCTTCATTGCAATCTGCACAGTTTGAGATAAATCGGAGCGATTCTCGCAAGGTGATCTCGTCGCCGTCGTCTCCACCGCGGTGTCGCAGTCATGGATGAAAATGGCGGAAAGCTTCCACCTTCCTTTGATCGCATGGTACGATTCCTGCGAAACCGCTCGCTTTTTATCTCTCTAACGTTGCCTCTCAGATCTCTGTTATTGATAATTGCATCGTGCTATTTTCTTTAATTTTTCAAGTGTTTGATTCTTAGATGCGTTATTTTCTTTGTATTTTCTGCGTTATCATATAATCGCATCCGAATTTTTTTGTGCCTAATTTTTTTCTTGGAATGAAATTCTAGGAAAATTATGATCTGGTTGGTGTATCTGAATCTATGTATAGCGACTTAGTGTCATATTTCACCAAATAGATGGAAGATCAGAATTGTTGATCTGCTTCTGTTTACTCATATAATAGGTTAGTGCATACTCGCGTTTGCATTTTACTCGGGATGGAACCTAATGTTTATGAAAATCTTGGCCATGGTGCTGATTATTTTTGTTGTTAGAGCCAATTTAAGGCATTTTCCAGCATCTCCCTTCATATTAGCGAAGTTAATTATCAGATTTCTGTCTTGAACTTTACATTGTTCAAGCTATATCTGAGTTGCAATTTAATTGTCCCTTCCGGAAAAGATAAGTTTTCTGTCTAAATATCTAAATATCCTGATCTTAAAAGGTCAGATGATGGCCTTTTTGGTTTTTATTTTTCTCATACAGTCCCCTTCAACACCCGCCTATACCTTATTTTCAGAAAGCTGTCTCTTGTGAAAGAATCAGTCAATGTCTGAATACATTTCTGATCTTGTTATTAGCGTTTTTATATTTATCACATTTCATCTTGTTTCTGCAATGAGCAGGGGAAGGTGATCAATGATGCTGAAGCGAAAGGGTTCAATCCGGGATTGATTGTGTTACTTCTTGTTGGTGGGCTAATCTTCGCGTTCTTGATTGGTAATTATGTACTGTATCTTTATGCACAGAAGAATCTCCCTCCCAAGAAGAAAAAGCCGGTTTCTAAGAAAAAGATGAAGAGGGAGAGACTGAAGCAAGGTGTCTCTGCACCTGGAGAGTAGTACTAGTATCATTAATTAGCTTCTTCTCTTCCCACCTCCATGTTAAACCCCGTGTTCAGATGTTGTTTTTCTTGTATGAATTCTGGTGTCTAGAGAGTTTCCCCTTTTTTCATTGTTTATTTTATTTTATTTTTCGCTGTCCTTTACTCATCAGGATATTAACTTTATACGGGAACATAGAAAGAGCCCCATTTTTCTCAACTTTTATGGGTTTACAAAACCTTTTTACATAGATATAAAAGCTGTAGCCTTTATGGTTCCAGTTTTAAGAGTAGTATTTGAAGGCAAGCCCAACTGTGCCTCCATTTAAAAGCAAATGGAGTGATATAAACGACAGCCCAATTTTATACACACAAATACAGAAAAGAAAGTTCATAGTCACATAACATAAAACCCTCACAAATTCTTGCTTTCAGAAGCATAGATTAGATAGTTTCAACACAACTAGCAATATCATATACAACTTTAAAGTATAGACATAACCCTCTCTCACGTGGAGAGGTTGCATCTTCTCTCCTTCAAGCCCCACTGATGCATGCTTTGCTCCCCTGGAGGAATCATGATTGGGACCGGCTTGGCATTTAACCCGGGATGAGGCAATCTACGTCGAAGCTCACGGCCTTCTTGGCAAAGGGCACATAAATGGCAAAACAGGTGGGTACCAAAGTCGCAAGCTGTTTCGCAGTGTTCTCTACGGACCTCATCTTCCATTAAGCTTCCACAGCACCCACATGACCTGTTAAACGCCTCAAACCTCCCCTGCTCATCACCAAATGAAGTATCAAGAGGCAATAAATTAGTTAAACAGAGGTTCATGCTAACATTTATTACAATGTCAATTGCATGTGAAAGGGGAAGAGGTATTCCCTCATAAGAATGCTGAAGCATGATATGAAAAGGTGGAGGGAAATTAAAAAAATGGGAAACATAAGCAGGATCAAAACAGATGATTTGGTAGAATAAACCCGGGATGTTTCATAACAAAAAGGTAAATATTTCATAGTTTATCACAAAGTATGACTTGCCTCTAGATTAAACTTCCGGCGAATACCTGAACGGCTGTTATAGGAGAACCATGAGGCGAGACAATTCCAACCGAACAATGAATATCCCATTAAATACAAGCCAGTATAGGTCAAGCAGTGGCTCGAAAAAGTCCCGGAAGTAGACCCCAGCCTTTCAACATTGCTTCCATACAGAACACAAGGTGCCACACTTCCAAGAAGACCTAAACATGAAGAGATCATTAACATGTTGAGGAAAAGAGAAGAGCAATAAAAACAGAGGTTAGATAAACAAAGCAAGTTAATGAAATCTTGCTAAAGGCTTTACGGAAACACGGCTAATAATATGCCTGGAATATTCACAGAATGAAGCGTGCTCAGACATTAGATTTCAGAATCAAGATTTAACAGATAAATGAAAATCAACAAAAAAATAGCGCAATTTCTGAAACTTAAGAGATCTTTAATCGAGCACTGCAAAATCAATCCCTTGAATCTAATCGTATTGAAAGTTTTTCTCGCAGACAATCAAAACAGCCCTAAAATACAGATACTGAAAACAAATTGCAATTAATAAAAAGTAGAATGCGGAATGTAGAAACTTCACGCTTATAGAAATCGAATTTCATGGACTTACAAACTTCAACATCGCTACCACAGAACTCGTCGTTTCGACCAAGGCAAGAGAAGAGGCCAGAATCCCACTGAACCCGACGCATCGGCTCCCCCAGCACGCTCCCATGCTCCAACGGCAATCCATTAGCGGTCCAATGGTAACCACCTCCTTCGGTACCAGACTCCACCGCTGGATATTGCGCCTCCGGCACGACAGCAGGAGCACCGGCGTCGTTCTGCTCGACTGTTTTGCCAATCAGGGGGCTTGATTCCTCCTCAACAGCCATGGTAATGGTTTTTCTTGCAGGAAAATACGAAATCCAGAAAATTTTGGATCGAGAGAGAAAGATCAATCAACCAAACCCCGGATTATATTACGAAGGATTCGCGCTCTCTCTCTCTCTCTCGTGAATGTAATTTGTTGGTTATAAATAATTAAAAAAAAAAAAACGTCTGGCTCTTTTTTGTTCACATTTTTTTTTTTTGGGTGTAATAATCTAAAATCCAGTTTTATTTATTTTAACTTCTAAAATATATATATAATATTTATATAACACGTCACAGTAAATTAAGCGGCGGCGAACTAAACTTAATCACTGACACAACAAATACAAATACAAATACAAATACAAATACAAATACAAATACAAATACAAATACAAATACAAATACAAATACAAATACAAATACAAATACAAATACAAATACAAATACAAATACAAATACAAATACAAATACAAATGAGCTGCTTCAAGTCTTCAACCGCAATTACTCATGGCTGGGCTGCATCGAATAATGACATCATTAATCAAATAATATAAATTAACTAACAAAATACTTAAATTAATTATGTTAATACCTTTCTTAATTGATTCCTCCCTTTCGTGAAGATGGCGAGAAACGACGAGCTTGTGGATGATAAAGAAAGGGCTTTCTATGGGAGGAGTGATCAGGTGGAGTCAGCTGTGAAGAGTGCGTCTCTGGACCTCTATAATCTATCTCATACATCTCCGACAACACATCTGTAGTAATCAAAATTAATGGCGTCAATACATTGTATATTAAATCACTCAAAATAATGGAATTTAAAACTAATCATTGTTGTTGACCGTTGGAGAAACAGCCAGGAGTGGAATTAGCAATGAGAAGGAAGATGAATAAGATGGCGGAGATGCGACTGGAATTGGATCCGACCTCCATGAGATCGCCGGAGGCTGTAGTTTTGCAGTGTGAGAAGGAAAAAAATATGGTTAAGGCGCTTTGATTATTATGATGTTATCGAGAAGGGTTCGTTTTATACAGTTATATAGGACGATAGCATATAAATGATGTGGGGTTTGACGGTGGTGGAACCATGCACGGCGGAGACAAATTTACCAGTGATATAGTGGGTAAAACCGTCGCTATCATATATTTCACTACTAATAATTATAATATTTTAAATTATATTAAAAATTAATAAAGTAAAAAAAAAAAAAAAAATTATAAGTTAATTTCAAGGATCTCATTTTACAAAAAAATTGGGCGGGTAAAAAGTAAAAAATGAAAGGATAGGATTTAACCAACCAACCAAACCACATCAAATATATAATGTATGTAATTCTTGCTAGAGATATGGTTAGATTCTATAGGACTTAGATGGGTATTAAGTTTATAAAGACTTTTAATTTGTGATTATTACATTCGTTATCTTTTCTTTATTACTTTATGATTTTTCAAATCTAATTTTTATATAATATTTATTATTATAATAAAATTTAATTTATTAACTATATATTATATCCGTATAAAAAAATAAAAAAAAAATTTAATTGATTTCAAAATGAGATATTGATTGTGACTACTACACTAACCGGCCTATTTTCTATTATAGACTAAAAAAAGGAAATTATCATCTAATGTACAAAGATTTATAGCATCATCATTTCGTCACATGTGTATATAATATAGTACGCACGCCTATATAATCATTATATTTTATATTTATATAAAGATATATATATATATATATATAGTCTTCCAAGCTAGATACGATCTAATCATTATGAAGACACAAATAGTTTTAAAAAAAATAAAATTAATTTGATGTGACATCCATTATTTGTATAGTTTATAAAGTCGAGAAATTCATGATGTCTAGAGTTATTATTTTTTATAATTTTATTTATGAGATTATATATAAATATAATTTAAATTATCACTAAATTTCTTTTGATTTTTTTTTATAAAATTTTTAATTTTTTTTTTCTATTAGATTTTTTTTTTCTTTCTCCGTAGCTGTTTAACTTGAAAATGAAACTTTCCCTCTGATTATCATTTATTATGGTAGCTAGTTAGTTATTCATGAAGTAACACAAAATCAATGTGTTGAAAGGGTGCAATTTGAGACAAGTCTGATGAGTTTACTACGAAGCATCCGTGTCTGGTCAGGTAACCTACCATTTTCTAGTCACTTAGTTGGATACTAAAAGGACACGTCACATAATATTGAACTTTAACCATTGGGAGGGTACGTTATAACTAGGAAGAGGGAAAGCCGGAACAACCGTATTCATACACCGTTTTCGAGTAACTGACAAATGAGATTCATGCAATTTGATAGAAGATTCCGATATACATAAACATAAACATAAACAAAAGCTTATATTAGCTATTTAGTGAATAAACTTTGAAAATTTAGACACAGATTCAGATTCAGATTCATATGTGCTTTCTCCAGTTGTTGGTGGTGGGGGGAGGGGGGCAATAAACCTAGAAGACTGACAAAATATGTATTATGATTTATTAATGGAGATAAAATTGAACAGACGAAAAGTCTAATTGATTACACTACTCTTATCTTCTGCAAGCTTGTTTTCTGCAATTCTGACCGGTTCTGATTTACACCTAGTAAGGATCAAAGGCAATGAAGCAGACTTTCCCAGCCCATCTACTCCCTCCAGTTTGATAGCCTCAGTGTCTTCAGATTTTCGAAGTACCTGATTTTCTTCTTCAGCATTTTGGCCTTCTACTCTGTTTTCACGATCGGAAACAGAGTCTCTGTTTTCTTGCTCTGTTTTCTGTTCATCATCTTCAGACCTCAGAGGTGAACTCCAGAATCTAGAGGCCAAGGATGAAGATCGATATGGAGCAGATCTACATCTGGTCAATAGGAAAGCATTTTTTGGTGGAGTAGAATTTGAAGAACCAATCACTTTACCTACTACTACTACTTCATCATCATCTAATTCTGAACCTGAAATTTCATGTCCAAATTTCGGTTCAACCTGTGCCGAATCTTCTCTGTGAATTTCAGGCTCTCCTCGAAAACCCATTTGAAAAAACAATACCCATTTCTGCCTAACTTTACGAAACCTTTCTCTGACATTTTTTCCGGAAAAATTGTTGGAGCAAAACAGAGCAGCTCGTAGCCATCGGCACTGGACTATCGTCGGAGCTCCGATAGCTTGTTTAGAAGAAGAGTGTCGGACTCGAACTTGACCCATGCATGTGACTTTCGGAGAAGAAGGCTCTTGTGTTTCAACGCTTGCGTTCTTCTTGCGAATAAACATAGGGCTTGATCTTGACCTTCCTAATCCTCTGCTTCTGCTTCCAACGTTGCTTCTAAGAAACCTCATCAACGGCGGCGGAAACTTGTCGGCCCGACCCGGACTCGATATGGGTTTTGTGGATAGCTTCATTATTTCTCACCCTTCTCTTCCCCCTTCCCCGCTCTACCCTCTCAGATAGGGAAAGCTATATTATCTGATTTATTATTATTACTTCTGTTCCCCCTTTCCCCCTCTCTCAACTCTCAGATGTTGGCTACTTTCAATTTTATTTATTAAAGTTGTGCTCGGAGTCTGGGGTTTTCTACTTTTCTGCCTCCTTTTCTTCCCTTTGGTTTTTTCAGGCTGGAAGGTAGTGTTTGGAGTTTGGTCTTACTCCTCGCGATGGAGGTTTGTAACAAGTAACGGTCAGTCTACTCCGGATAATGTATTCTTTTTTCCGGGTCAATATCAGGTGAGTAGGGGTTTGGATGAGTGATGGCTGTAATTTTCATAATTAATCTAAATATAATTAAATTTTTAAATCTTTTTATCAATTTTTTGGATTATGTTTGAATTTAAATTTATGGGCAATCGATTTAAAATAAAAATTTAATAATTATCTTTAAAATAAAAATTTAATAATTATCTTATTAAAAATAAATTTAGTAAATTAAAAGATAATTAAATTTAATATTGTATATTCTTAATTTATGTGAGAACATAATTATATGAATACGTATGATAATAATATTCTTTAAACAAATTTGAAATCATTGGAAAAAAAAAAAAAAAGATTTCGGTCTAATTTTTACTAGATCGAAATCAATCTTTAAAAAGAAAAATTGATATAAAATACATATCTTTACCTTTCAGTAACTTGAGGAGAAAATTGCAGGTTACTGAAGAGTCAGAGTAAACGGAGGAGTAACATGAGTAATATTTGTGTTATTACAGATTCTCGGCTATCCATCGTGAGAGAAAAAGAGAAAGAAGGAAAGAAGAAGACCGGAGGTTACTATCATAATTTCAATTTTTTTATTTAAAAGTAAAATAAATAAAATAAAAGTATTTATTAGAAATAAAAATAAAAATAAAGAGAATGATAAAAATAAAAATAACTAGACCTCCCTTATATACTTTCTTTATATACTTAAGTCTTACATTAATAGTCAATTTTATATATTTATACATTTTATTTTATTTGGTGAACATATATATTATGTTTTGAGTTCGATGCAATTCGTGAAATATAATTTATTTAGTATTTTTTTTATTATTTTTCTTAAATGACAAAATATATCTATTACTTTTAACTTTTTTAGCAAAGAACATATGAATGTATTCTTTTTATGTTATTTGGTGTTTATTCATTTTTATTTTGTCGATGGGAAAGAGAAATATGACGATGATACTTCAGTATCCTCAAAATCTTGGATATCAAAGGATTAGAAAGATGGAAAGCTATAGTTGAATTAAGTATAAACTTCGCTGATTTGTTAAAAATCATCTATAATATTATTTGTATTGATCATAGTCAATTTAGTATAAAATAATATACAAATTATTATTATCATCAATCATTCATTAAATACATAATGCATGTTAAAGAACAACTTTGGGTGACCGGGGTGAGGATAATAACTTGTAATCCCATTTGCGAGGGTTCAAACTTTCAACTCCAGTTTGATCCACCAAATAGGTAAAGTAACTTAAGTGTAAATCAACGGCGGCACCAATTTGTGGGCAATTTAACAGCCACCGCACCAAGTTTTAACAAATATCACTCGACTTACAAAAGCGTAAAAATGACGATTGGATGATGGACTGGTGGACTGGTAACCGGTAACTGGAGGGCAGTAGGGTAAATATTTGGATGATGGACTAAAAACTTGGGTTTCAGAGTTTCCTTCTGGCTCTTGAAAAGGTGAACTTGACCAAGAAACATGCATGGCTAAAAAAATGTCAATGAGGAATTATTAAAAAAAATGCAGATCTCAGTAATATAAAAACCACATACTGTACCATTCTGGAGTGAAACGAGGACCGCGGTGTGTTGATATTTGATACACAAGGAAACTACAAGTTGAAGTTTCTATTATTTTTTAATGGGACGACCCACCTACTTTCATCTACTGCCTAGAAACTTGTTTCGGATCGACCATACCATGCGATTCATCTGTCATCTTTCCATTGGTCTTTTCATCCCGACAGCTGACTGCTTCAAATTGCTGGTCCACTCCTCTCGAATGTCTGTTTTGGCCTCATCATCTGGATTAAATGATACGTGCATTAGAGAATGTTGCATTGATGAACTAGTTGCAGAAAAGAAATGACTGCTTTAAGTAGAGATTCCATCTAACAGATAAAGGAGAAATGTGCTGGAAGAAGCTAAGTTTAATCCTTACCTGAGTTAGTTGAAAGGGAGAATTCAGTGAGGCGTCTAACACAGTCCTTGAGTGCTTGCAGTTCTACTTCTTTTTCATGGAGTTTGAACTGGGCCGAGTGCAGTTCAGATTCTAGCTCGACAATCTGGTTCTCCTGTTTTTCTATGAGCACGTGGCATAATTTCTCATTTAGTTCTTCTGGCAAAACTCCACTTAACGGATTTGAATAAGCCTGGCCCTTCACCTGGAAATTTTTTTTTGCCATGTCAAATATATACCAATTTTCTAGGTCAAAATGTTCTAGACTGAAAGGCTGCATACTAACTAGAAACGATCTATCCAACTTACTACAAAACAACTTCACAATGTACCAAACCTATAAAACTCCATTGGTTTTCACTTAAACCAATGCATCCAGTTACATTGCATAAGGATTATGCTTGGAATGTTGGAAATGACTACTTCATGCATAAATTTCATCTATGTAACATGTTATGTCAAGATGAAACTACAAAAATATAAAGGGATGCTTTGTGTGGTGAATCAGTCTATTAAAAAAATAGTTCTATACAAAGAAAAACCTCACCTCCCCAAGATTTAGCATTTCTTCATCTTGGTGAGAGGCTTCTGTTAAACACCAAGGTAGTTTTTTGAGCTCAGACTCTAGCTCGGCTTCCAACTGATCCATTACATGCATATCTGTTTCTGGCTCTTCAGTAAGAACACTACGGCATTCTCCATCATCAAACGAAGGCAGACTGGAACCTTTAGTATAGTTAGGTCCTCTGTCCTCTGCTCTAGGTTTGCCAAGCTCTGCTTCAACGATCTTGCTGCTCATACTCTCAAGATGTGTATATACTTGGCTTGCCTGCAGATTCCGTGTTGATTTTCTTTTATAGAGTTCACTTTTCAATTCTTGAACTACTTTTACAGTCTCATCTATGGTTGAATTAAGCTTCTTGATTTCATCTTTACCAGCTGACATCACGTACATGATCCCAGCACTAAGTCCCCAACTAAACAGAGATCCATCTGAAAGGAACTACAAGAATTAATTTGAATTGCAATACTTCTTATAGATTGATAGATTTGCAAATCAAGAAACACAAGCTAATGGAGAGAGAGAAAAAAAGAGGCAGTTAAAAAATAAGGACCACTAAATAACAAGTCTACTAAACAAAATTGTACCGTTAGTAATGGCTGCTATTGGTAAAGATGTTTCTGTATAAGGACCACATGAACCAGATGATTCACAATCCATGCATAGGAATCGGGCATGCAAAGCAATTAATCTCACCTTTGGGATTACAGGACCCACACTTTCCGGGAGCGACATTCTTGCTAGTTTTCCTCCTCTTCAAGCGAACAGCAAATCTCCTACTCTTCATCTGTTCCAGGCCGATCTCGATACCATCAGATCCATCTTCAACTTTCCTGTCCTCGACCCGCTTTTTCAATCCACGAAACTTACTCACAGTTTTCTTCCTCAAACTCTTCGATCCAAATTTAGAGCCCTTTCTACTCCGACTCCCCGAGCTCGAGAACCTAAAAATCCCCTCAGAATCAGACTCGCTGAGACCCTGCCGTACGACCGGAGAGTCAAATGCCAAAGCTATCGGAACCACCTCATGTTTCAAAATGTCAACGGAAACATCTCGATCTCCGCGATCGCCGTCGCATTTCTTAGCTGTCGGTGCCACCGAAGTGGTGGCAGGATTAACATTGGGACCGAAAAGATTCTTAGCAACAAAACCAGTAGTGCCTGCCACTGCTGCAGCTACAAGCATCTGCCACATTGTGATCTCCGCTCGGGAATCTAGGGTTTCTCCGAGAGAGAAATAGCTATAGGAGCTTCGGAAAAGTCTCAGACAAGAAGCAGAAGAGCCTCCTCTTCCATTTTATTTTTAATTAATTAACTATTGTTTTTGAATATCCGGATAGCCAGAGTGAAAGGCTAATCAGTAATGAGAGAGGTGAAGAGTTGTTCTACTGCTCAATCACGTGCTTCCCGCTTCTCCCATAAATTTTCCAATTGTGAAATTCGGCTCGTTTGAATTTTCCGCTCCAATCTGATTGGGCTTTTTAGTGGGTCCAATCACTTTCCATATCATTTGGGCCAAGATCCACTTTGTAATTTTACTGGAGAATATTTATTTATTTAATATTTTTTTGGAAATATACATCGGCCACACTGACTAGGCTTTTGATATCTGTTAATTACAAATTAGCCAGAAGTTTCTTCTAGTTTCTACCAACAGAAAGTAAGAAAAACGTAGAAAGGCGCAAAAGCTCTCATCTCTGAACTTCGATTTTTGGGAAAATCGAAAAACCCTAAAGGGCCGATTTGCTGAACCAGACGCAGGCGGATGCTATTTTCCCCTTGCTCAAGCTCCCCAGTGTAACAGTTATGGTGAGTTCAGCTCAAATTCGTCCACCTTCGTGTTTGATAGGGTTCTGATTTCTGCGTAATCACCTGAAAAATGTTGCATACGATCAGGAAATTGTTAACATCCCATCTGTTTGGTCTTATGCTATTCATTCATATTCTTGATTGATTTTACATCATTTTATACGACGTAGTAATAACTCAAGAGAGTGAATTTGGTTCAGGCGACTCCATTGATGGCGGGAATTGCAGTTGCTGCTGCAGCTTATGCCGGTAGGTATGGAATACAGGCATGGAAGGTTTTCAAGGCGAGGCCACCGACTGCTAGATTGCGCAAGTTTTATGAAGGTGGTTTCCAGCCTACAATGACTAGAAGGGAAGCAGCTTTGATACTTGGAGTCAGGTACTTCAGAGCTCTTCTGTTCAAACATGTATTCAAATGGTTTATACTTTATTCTTGACAATTATCAACAAGGGCTTGTTATGTTTTGAGATACAATGACATTTCACTCTCATTGTTTAGATACAAACTTACCAGACCTGAAAAATAGGCTGCTTAAAGCTTGGGAATTCTTCATGCTGCTTAGAAAATTCAGAATTTAAATGCTTTAAAGATTCCCTTCAAACTCACATATGATTGTGCTAACATGTTATGGCGTGGGAAATATTACATATCATGAGTTGAGTTACATATTTCAAAATGCAAACTACCTTGTTCTTTGCATCTTTTTCTTTTTCTTTCTGATTTATCTTTTACAATATTCTGTGACCAGTAACTAAATGTGCACTTGCTCAATGAATGTATGAATTTTGATGACTTCTCATCACTCTTTGGCAGAGAGAGTACTCCAGCCGAGAAGGTTAGGGAAGCACACAGGAAGGTGATGGTTGCAAATCATCCAGATGCAGGCGGCAGCCATTATCTCGCGTCTAAGATTAACGAGGCTAAAGATATGATGATGGGAAAAAGGAAGGGAAGCGGATCGACATTTTGATGTGGTTGCCAAATTGAGCCTTCGATTCCAGCTAGGAGTTTTATAATTGAATGTTCAATTTACATGAAAAATTTTGAGTCTTGTCTGTGTTGAACCAAATTATTATCATATCTTCACCAAGCAATGTTGTATCCGGAACTTGATTAGTTGATCGCAATTAACATGATTATTCATCTCCAGTTCCAATAAAAGTTTTTGCTGGATGTTTAAAATCTGTAACGCATTCTTCCATTTCTAGTACAGACCACGGGTTGTTTTCTTTTGGGCCAAACATGAGTTGTAGTTCCGTAAATATGAAAAAATGTCGCAAAAGAGCCCCGTATGTGTGACGTAGGAAACAGCAAAACAACACGTAGCTGTGTTGAGAGAGTGACACGTCGAAGGTGAGCATACTACGTGGCTCTCTTCTCTGGACTGTTTCAAATCATCTAAATACCTATCCCTCCCCCTTTTTCATCAGTGATCTCACTTCTCATCCTCATCCTCATCAAATTCGAACCTTGGATCCTGAAATTTCTTTGTAGGGATGGGCTCAGAGACATTCCTAGAAGTATTGCTCGCCATTCTTCTTCCCCCTGTTGGTGTCTTCCTTCGATATGGCTGCGGGGTAATTTCTTCTGTTTTTAATTTTTCTGCGTCGTTTTCTTATAGATTTTGAACATGCTCTTGTTCTTTTTTATAAAGAGGCTCGATCCTGACTAGAAAAAATGATTGCAGGTGGAGTTTTGGATCTGTTTATTGCTCACACTGCTGGGTTATATTCCAGGAATCATATATGCAATTTTCGTTTTAGTCGGCTAGTTATTAAATTACCATGTCCTGGCTCTTGAGTTTTTTTTTTTGTTTTTAATTCATATGCAAAATCTAGTATATTTTGCAGGATCTTCACATCTTGATAACAACAGTTTATGAGAATCTTTATCTGCTTTATGATTTTATCCTTATGTTGTTTACTTACTGATTGTTCCAAATAATACAACTTGTTTTAGTGCAAAACAAAAATCAATGGCATAAATAGAAGGTAGGAAAGGGCCATCAGATTTTTCTTTTAAAAACCAGGAAAAAGATGATACTTATGTGTGGCTGCTGCTGTGATTCGAGCCCCAGGTCTCCACAGTCACAACGTGGGATTCTTACCACTAAACTACAGCCACACTTAAATGTTAATATCATTACTTGTTTACATCAACATAAAACCAAAGAAAATGATAAGTGTAACGACCGTGATCCATTAGGCTAATATATATAATCACCGAATTCTCTCTCTGTGTACATATGAGTTAATTAGACCAAATACTCAGTTCACATGGCCAGTGGCCCAGTAGTGCCAACTAAGTGAGCCCATAAATCAAAAGTCCTTTTCATCACAAGCCCAGTATCGCACGACAATCAATCGTTCTTGAAAAACTGGAACGTTATTCGGACAAAAAAAATTGAGAAGGCGTTTGGACTTTTTGACCAGTCTCATCATTGAGACAAAATAGTATAATCTTAACAATCGATGCCCGACTTTTCCATATCCTTCCATATCAATCCAAGTAGATTTCTGGACTTCTCATCATCTACGATCCATAAATTTCATATGAGAAGTAATTTTCTCTATAAATTCTTCCGTTCATCTTCTCTACTGAAAGGCTGCTGAAATTACAAGCAAACAAGTATATGATCATCCATGGCGGAGTTATTGTGAGCTTGATCACAGCTCGTAAGAGTCAGACAGAGAGCACGAGAAAGACAGCTCGATTCGAGTCACTCCTTTTAGCTCGCTTCCAGTAAGTGCATTTTGCTAATCGTTTGTTTTTCGCGCGAAATTTCAAGTTCCGAGGTTTATTTATGAGCAATGAGCTTACCTTGAAATAATGTAATATAGAATAGGAAAATCGAAGGATAAAATTTATGTCTCCTTCTGGTTCTGGTTCTGTTCGTTTTCTGGTGGAATTTTTGATTCGAGATGAAATTGCTTGTTTCTGAGATCTCCTCCCTCCGATCCCTTTTTTTTCTTTAATAATCTGTTTGCATATTAATATCAATATTTAACAGTCTATATTTCTACGTTATCTAATTTACTTGTCTTCTAATTTTGTCTTGTGGTGTTTGTTTGGTAGTAGTGGGAGTAGTTTCCATTGGAGTTTCTTTGAAGGAATAATTGTTGTTTGTTTGTCAAGTTTTTTCGTATGCATAGTGTGTGTGATCTCTCCTTCATGAAGTATTTTTTCTTCTTCTTTACACAAAACCACGCACACGCACACAGATATATACATACATACATATATATATATATATATATATATTATCAGTTTTCCTTTTTTGTTTTTATTTCTCAAGGCTGGGTTTTCTCGCAACTTGCTGTAGGCATTTCGTGGGTCAGGGGCCTTTCTGACAAGGGAGACGAGAACAAACATGCAGACATCTAAAACAAAGTAAAGTATCCCGCCTTTGCTATTCTTCTGATTCATAAGTAAGTTAACTGATATGCCCTTTCTGTTGTGTGTGTATATATATACATACATGTTTTAGAAATTTAGATGGTTTTGAGAAATCACAGGTTGATTACATTACTTTTCCAGAACTAGCTCCTTAGATGTAGATCCAAGAAAATCTCCCATGAAACCGCAAACATCTCGTCAACTCAATGGGCGTAAATCGCCTCAGAATCCATCCTCAGAGGTAAACAAAAGAAAACCAGAAACTTTTGACAAGAAGCCTATTTATTATTTTCATGACATGTTATATTATGTGGTTATATGTTGTTGCCTTCTGTGGTTCAGAAAAAACGTCCGAACAGGGTATTGGAATCACAAGTTGCTCAACTCCAAGAAGAACTGAACAAGGCCAAGGACCAACTGAATTCTTCTGAATTATGGAAGAGGCGGGCTCAGCAGGAAGCTGAAGAGGCCAAGAAGCAAGTCTTAGCCCTGTCTATGAAGCTTGAAGAATCCGAACAGCAATATCAAGAGCTTTCTGCTTCTGATGATGATCGAGTCAGAGAGCTACGAAAAATCTCTCATGAACGGGATAGAGCATGGCAATCTGAACTTGAGGCTCTTCTGAAGCAGCATTCATTGGATTCTGCTGCCTTGGTTTCTTCCATGAATGAGATTAAGAAGCTTAACCATCAGATTGAAATGGTAACTGAATCTGCCAAAACAGAAATCAACGGTTTGAAAATGGAGCTTGAAGAAACATTTGCTTTGGTCGAGAAACTAAAAGCTGATATTAACCATGGCAAAGAATCTGAAGCTCAGGCTCTTGAAGCTGCTAGGAAAAGTCAGATCGAATTGGAGAAAGCTAATGCAAGGATAGAATTAGTAAGATCGGATGGAGCCATGGCCTTGAACTCCTTATCATTGGAGTTGGAGCAATCAAAAGAACGAGTTAAAGAGTTGGAGCAACTTCTTAGCAAAAAATTGGAAGATCATTCGAAGGCTATTAATATTGTCAAGGAAAGTGGAGAAAACGAGAAGATACATGGGGTGAAAGCAGAGCTTGATTCTATGAGATCTGAAGTGAATCAGTTGAAATCTGCATTAGATGAAGCTGAGAAAAGATACAAGGAAGAATATATCCAAAGTACATTGCAGATTAGAAGTGCATATGAACAAGTGGAATGTACAAAATTGGAATCTCTTAAGAAAGAGGAGGAACTAGCGAAAGCTAAGGCTCAAATCGAAGAGTTGAAAGCTCATGTTACGGGTAAGGGAGAATCTGAGCTTGCTGAGGAGTTAATGAAGTCAGAATCTGATATGGTGGATTTAAAGGCAAGTCTGTTGTATAAGGAGACAGAGTTACAAAGTGTAATTGAGGAAAATGAAGTGCTCAAACTAGAAATTGAGAAGAGGGAAAGTGAAAAGATTAATAATGTTAATGATAAGGCATATGATGAGAGAGAGATGGAGACTTTAGTGACCGAGAATTCCGAAATGGAGGCAGAGATGAGGAGGTTAAAGGTGCAATTAGATCAATGGAGGAAAGCGGCTGAAGCTGCTACTTCTATGCTTTCAAATGGAGAGGATGGGAAACTTGACAGCAATTTTCCATTTGGGTCATTTTATCCAGAAGATCTTGATGATGAATCATTGAAGAAGAAAAACGTTAACATGCTGAAAAAGATTGGAGTGCTTTGGAGGAAAGCCCAGAAGTAGATGGTATTCTTTTTCCTTTTTTTTTTATATAGTGGTTTTGGTGTTTACACTCATCGATCTTCAACATAGTTACATGCACAGCACTCAAAATTATACGAAGGAGAAATAAAATAAAGTGTCTTTGAATTCCCAATCATATTATATATATAGATATTTAATTTAATTGTCTCCTTCCATAGGATCTAACCACCACTCACTCCCATAATAAGAATTAGGCAAACCCAACCAAAACTTGAAAGCCTCAGCTGCTCTCTTCCTCTCACTCCTCCTATCCTGTCTAGCCTTTGAAGCATGCTTACTAGTAAACATCCTTGAATGCATCTCTACATAAATCCTACTATACTTTGTCTTGTTAGGTGATATCCCATTCTCTTCCATACAAGCCACTATCTCCAAAGCTTTCCTAAAGAAAGCAGCTCTCACACATGTATCAGCTAAAGTATCCAACAACCCTTCATCCGGTTTCAGTCCAGGCAGAGAAGATGAAGAATCCGAATCCGAATCCGAATTCGAATTCTCTTGGTTCTTCTTCTTCTTCTTCACTACACATCTTTCTTTCACTTCATTCCAAAGTAACAGAGCTTCTCCTGGTTTTCTAGCCAGAGCAATCCCATTTGCAAGTGCCCCATAAGTAGCCACATCTGGGTAAGAACCCTTCTCCTTCATTTTCTGAACCAATTTCTTCGCTTCTTCGATCAATCCTAGTCTACAATACCCTTCAATCAACATATTCCAAGCAACTAAGTCAACTTTCACTCTTGGGTCATTGACCATTTCATCAAACACTTTGTGAGCAAGCTTAGGTTGACCAGACAAGGCAAAAGCTTTCATCAAAGTAGTATAACTAATCTTTGTAGGAGCAATCCCTTTCCCTCTCATCTCATTAAAGAACCCTAAAGCTCCTCCACTATCGTCAACCTGTATAGACCCATCAATCAATATATTATAAGAAACCACATCCGGTTCAATCCCCGCTTCATTTTCCATCTCGTAGAGTAGCTCTTTCGCCTTTTCAATCAGAAGCTGCCTACAATAACCCTTGAGAAGAATATTGTAAGTAATACAATTTGCAGAGACTCCAATTCTGGTCATTTCGGCAAGAACTTGTCGTGCCCGGTCCATTGAGCCTGCTTTCACAAGGGCCGAAACTACAGTCGTGTATGAAACATGGTCAGGTTGACTTCCACTATCATTTTCATGCCTCATTGCCTCAAGCATTCTGATAGTATCAGTGACCCTGCCTTCTTTCATATACCCTTTCATTAGAGTAGTGTAGATTCTAGAATCTGGAGCATACACTTTGGGCAATAATGGTGGTTCTGGCTGAGTATTATTACTCTCTTCATTTGAAATTGGAAGCAGCTTTTTAAACACTTGATCATCTGCTTTATCCTCTGTTTTATCATCCCCTGTTTCTTCTTCCTCTATTTCGTCATTATTGTCTTGTGAATTGGAGTCTCGAAGAATCTTACAAAGATCCCTCCTTCTTTCTCGCATTGCTTGAACAATCTTCTCAGCTGTTTCTAAATCATCAAATCCAACATAAGCTGCAACAAGAGAGTGTAAAGTAGTCATACAGAGCTGAATCTCCTTCTGCAAAATCATCTCCAAGACATAAACAAGCAAATCTTTTCGATCAGCTCTAGCACAGAGCTTGATCATGATATTATAAGTTAGAACGTCAGGCTGAGTATCAAACTCGGCCATTTCATCGAACAGCTTGAGGAATTTTTTAGTATCACCCAAATTAGCACAAGCGTTAAGCACTGCGTTGAAAGCAGCCGTATCGGGTTTCGAATCGGAGACAATCACCGGCTCTGAAATCTGGCGGAGCCGGCGAGTTACAGAGGTGAAGAGCTTGAGAGCTTCAATGGGTCCATCATCGCTGGAAGAAGCTAAGCGGCTAACCACAGCAGACCAAGCTTTCACGTGAGGGAGATAACCAGATCGGAGCATGGACTTGATGATCGAGCTGGCGTAGAAGGTGTGGCCAGATTTTGAAGCGGCGACGGCGAGGAGACCAAGAGAGTTAGCGTCGAGACGGTGGAGCTGGTTTTCATGGCGGAGGCGTGTGATGATGGACTGGGCGCGTGTGAGGCTTAAGTGGGTGTTTTGGTAGGAAAGTTGCGAGAGTAAACGGCTAAGGCAAGTGGGGTTAGGCAGATGGGTTAGTTGGGTGTAAGTAATCCACGCTTGTTCAGTTTTTCTTTGACGGAGGAGAATGAGGAGGTTTTGGTCGAGTGAATTAGGAGATGATGTGGTGGCGGTGAAGGAGAGGTCTGTGGAGTTTGAGTGGGTGGCAGAGGGGGGTTGGCGAGATTTTGGTGGTGTTTTGGGTTTTGGGGTGGCGGAGGAGAGGGGTGGTGGAGGGGAGCGGCGGAGGGGGAAGGTGGTGGGGTTTAATGGTTTAGAATTAGAGGAAGGTGAAGGAGAGGAAGAAGAAGATGAGAATGGTGGTTGCAGAAATGGTGGGTTTGCGTTCATGGTTGATCCATTACAAGGAAATGAGAAGAGATTTTTGTATTTGAATTTTTTGAAGATCACGGAGGAAAGAGGATAATGCAAGTAGCAGGCAAGAAGATAGTTTTTCAGGTTTTCTTGTTGGGTGGAAGAGGAGCGTGCTACGTCGAGTAGATGTCGTCCTCTTGTTAGTTTCATGACAAACTCGGATTTTCTTGCGCAGAAGTGACAGGCCCATTGGGCCTTGAACTGCCGTGGTTGGATTTCCCGGATGAGAAAATAGAATAGTATGCGAATGATTTGAATTAATTGATAAAAATATTTGATTGATTGAGTCGAGAATAAGATTTCGTCTCTCTCTCTCTCTCTCTCTCTCTCGGTCAGAAGTTAAAGAGAATCAATTTATAAGATTAAAAGACGAAAATAAAAATTTTAATAAATGATATGAATCTCATAATATATACGATCCTCTTGAGAAATTCACTTGGGATTGTATAAATTAGGAAGAATCAATACATTATACATATAATTTCAGATAAAAATTTCTCAACTGAAGATTCCAAAAATATGAATTTTACAGCTCCACCCTAACAAAAAATATCTCATTCTTGATTTGAACTTTCTACAACAATTGAAAATAAAATCAAATGGGTATCAAGAATTACGAATAATTAAACCAATTTCATTTCCACTAAAAAAATTGAACCAACCAAGACCTAATTCTCCGATGTAGTGTCAAAATGTACAATTTGAACTCTCTTTAAGACAAACAATGTCGCTAAACTTAAGGATTTGCAATAGTTTGGAATCAAAGTTTGTGAAGCAACATACATCAATCTCTAATCAGATTGCAAACTTAATATACACCATCAATACTCTAATTTCAATGTTCACGGAAAATAAATACATTATTTAAATGTTACACACAACAATATCTCAATTATGGCCATGGAGAAATAATGGGAATTTGGCCCATGAAAGGTAAACGTCGATCATCTTTTGCCCAGCATTGGAATTTCCAGATCCTACATCTGCTACTGTAAACATTACAGAGATTCATTAGTTGTAGGGGAAAACACATTATAGATTGCTCTCCCAAAAGGGGGAGATAAATGGAGCCGAAATTTTGGAAAATGTTACACAAAATAAGACAAAAATAGAGCTCCAACACCGAACAGGACATATTTACATACAAAACCAATCAAGTATTAGACATGTAATTTTTGTTATCTTATGAATTCTGTGAACATTTCATTAAAGTGCATAAATGGGTGTGTATAAGAGAGAGAGAGAGTTTACTTGACCAATCAAGTATTAGACATGCAGTTCTCAACCTTAACATGAGAACTACGAGCAGTAGTGCCTATCACTATCTTATGAATTCTAGGAATATTTCATTAAAGTGCATAAATGGGTGTGAGAGAGAGAGAGAGAGAGTTTACTTGTGAATTTGCATAATTAATTCCTTGGGTAAAAGAGCCTTGATGAGCAATCTGCAAGATTTACGACCAAATGTTACCAAAATAACGCACATGGAAGAACATAAGAAAGTAACAAAACGAGAGAGAGAGAGAGAGAGAGAGAATGAACGGTTCAGAACCAACCTGAGCATTTGGGCCAAGTTGAGCTTGAGCATCTCTACTAGCAGAAGCTTCCCCACCCTTTGCTGACCCCTTGGTATCACCCTATCAAATACAAAAATAGTTTGTGTGTACAGAAGCTGCATACCGCATATCAATAACCAATAACTAATAAAACTAGATATAAAGGGAGAAAGAAAAAAAAAAGGCCTCACCTCCATCTGCAACATACCGATCAATCCAAGGAAACAGCCAACAAAGAAACAAGCCCACTCAATTAGTTCAGACTTATTTAGGATTTAAGATTACAAACAAAGACGGATATAATATAAGCATAAAACTAATAGACAACTGTTAATGGATTCTAAGATAAAACTTTTGTGTGATAGTTTCAGTTGGGAAAGGGAAAAGGGAATATAAATAAATAGGAATATACTCTTTTCTTTCTTCTCTAAACATTTTATCAGCAAAAGTAAAGCCAGATAAGGAAAGCATAAAGAAACAACCTCTCTGTATCTTGCCAGGTATACTTTAAGCGGATCAATATAGTCCTCAAACCCCAAAGTGGCCATGGCCCAGAGCAGATCATCCCCGTTAATCGTCTTCCTCTTCTCTCTCTGGCACTTATCACTAGCCCTAGAACATAAAAATTCCCCCAAAATAAAACGAAATACCACCACGCAAATAACAAAAACAAAATAGCAAAAAATGGATCTTATCTCATACTCGCTGGTGATGAAACTAATGAACTCAGAAACACATTCCTGCACAGTCTCCTTGGCATCCTTTGCGATCTTCCCGTTGGCAGGGAGAGCTTTCTTCATAATCCGGCTGATATTCGCAATCGGAAGATACCTATCCTGCTCTCGGACATTGGAACGAGGGCTATGCTCGCCACTCTCGTGACTCCCTCCGCCGGGACTCGCCGGACCGTCGGCCATCCTCGCCTGAATCCTAGAATAACACACCAATTTTCGAACAACATAGTCGTATTCAGCTCACAAACCCTAGATACAGTCGAAATCCTACCTCCGCGCTCACAGTCAGAGAGAGTCGATTGCGTGCGTGAATTTCAAATAATTACCTGAGAGATTTTGTATTTGGCGCGCGAGGTGATTTAGAACAAGTGGAGATGGACTCGGAGATGGAAGAGGGGGAAGGATCCGACGCTGGAGAAGAGAGAAGAACGGAGACGACTGAGATGAGAGAATGAGTTTTATCAGCACCGTTGGTTTTCTCTTCATATATTCCTAAACGAAACGGCTTCTTGTATTAACGGGCTGAGCCCAACTAAACAAACAACACTATGGGCTAGTAGTCTCAACAAGACTCGTAGGCCCTCTTGCGTTTCCTATCGAGGCCCAATTCGCTCCACTGTTAGAGAAGATAATTGGGCCAATAACTCAAGCAGATTATATATTATATATTATCTGTACTACTAAAAAAACAGTTGAGTGGTCTAAATGTAAATAAAAGACATAGGACGGCACTGAAAATGACTAATCATTTTAGACAAGAAAAAACATTGATTGAAACCTTTGAACTAATCCTACGGCTACAAGCTATATACACCTAGCCTAGGTACATTACATATATTAGCTAGGTACATTACACATGCATCATCAGCACACCATAACTAGCATAGACTCCCGGTCGAGAAATACCATTCGGACCGGACCGGACCCTGTGTTAGTGATTCATTCGCCTTTTAGCAGATGAGATGATCTCTTACTTTTAGCATAGGACGACAATTCATCTTTTAGCTGATGAGATGATCGATCGTCAATCAAGTACTGTCTGTCCAAATTGAAAACTCATTAATTTAGACCCAAAAATGCAGTTTAAAGTCCTAAATATAGTAGGGGCAGTAAGATAAAAGGGATTACCTCAAAATTACCAGTAAATATATTATATATATATATATATATATATATATATCATAATTTATATCTTAACCGTAATTACAGTCTACTCCATATTAAAATAAACCGATAAACTCAAGAAATTTCCAAAACGACAAGCTGCTGTATAGTTAATAACATTACTATGTTCTGTGAATGGACAGTGTGACCGCGTTGTGACAAGCAAAGAAAGAGGCAAAGAGAGTCCAGTGAAAGAAACAAAAGAAGGGACAAAACAAAGAAAGAAAGAAACAGGAGGATATAGATAGTTGTAATTAGATCCACTTTTCACCCAAAAAAAAAAAGCCTGCAAAAAATAATCAATCACTTTACTGTTCTAAAAGTACTACGTGAAGTAATTTTTTTGTTGTTTTTTGGCGCATTTTTTTATAGAACTTGACTGAACTTGTGATGGCGAACGTTTTCTGAACTGGAGTTTAAGATACTGGCCGCCCGGAAAGTGTAGGGAACTAATAAAGCCTAAAGCCTAAAGCCGAGGAAGGTAGAAATCAATCTCAACATATCCAAGTGCCATTTTTCGAACCAGATAACCAGGTCAGATTAACACTAAAAGAGATGAATTACAAATCATTTGGTCAAACCAAAAAGTCAACTGGGTCAACTCCATTGTCAGGTAAGATAAATCTTTCTCCCAATACCATGGATGAAACTATAAGAATATGACTGACTATATTAAGAACATCTCGAACTAGAACATTCAAATTGAAAATACAGAGTCAAAAGACTACATAAGCATCTAATAGTAAAAATGTATTCAAATTTCAACTCATAGAAGAAACGATTGTTTCATATCTAGCTTTCAGCTCTTGCAGAAGAAATAGGCCAAGTTGGTGTTGGTTAGAGGAGGAAAATGGTGGGGGAGTGTTGTGTTTGGGACATGGAGTTGACCAACACTATTATTGGCAGAAGCTGAATTTAAAGTAGCACTAGTTGAATGGAATCCTGATGATGCTGCAGCAGCGAAGATCGGTGACGGAATTGCTCCGCCGTACGGGCCTGGAATTTTCCGGGCCCAGTCCGCGTACAAGTCAACCTCCATCGTCTTCTCCATTGCTCTTTCCTATAAACCATAATAAGTGGCCGGATAAGGTTCATTAGTTGATGATCTTATCTTTTATCAAAATCCAGCTTGATGAATTATAATCTGAATTACCTGAAAGATGGGAAAGAAGTTTGAATTAACACCATTATAGACAGAATGGTGCTTCGGTGTTACTGAAGGGACATAAAGCTGAGCAGCCCTCATTCGGTTGTCAAACTGCAAGAAATTAAGAAAAGAAGACCACGGTTTATATTGAATGTATGTATGTCAGAATATAGAACTATATGATCACCGAATTAATTCAGAAGAGTGTGATTAGAGAAAATACCCTTGCTCTCCTATCGGTAGGGGAATTATCAGAGCCGCCGTGAAGAAGAATACTACTGCCATTGATTTCTTCCTTCAGGCCATCAGGGAGATAAGGAGGAGCTATTCCCAAGTTCAAGTCAAGATCTTGGTTGATTGCTGGATCAAAATAATGAAGGGTTTTATTTATTATTCTGTGCAAAAACTAAAAGTAATATTTCAAGTGAGAAATAGGACCTCCATGCTCAACTTCAGAAGCTAACTCCCCATGATACGAGCTTGGCTCAAAGTTGGTAACGGCTTCCCGACCATTGCATTTTATTGCAGCCTTGTCATAGGCTCTAAAGAAAGAGAGAATATCAAGTTGGATTGAATTCAATGAAGTAGTTAAAGAGACTAAAAATGATCAAGTTTTGAAACCTTGCAGCGTCTATCTCGCTATCAAAAAGTCCAAGATATATGTACCTGCCAGCAAGGAATAACCAATATATCAAGATTCTCAGTTTCCAAATAAGAATTATGAAATGAAAATGAGGGATTTCGAAGTACTTCTTGCCAAGAAACTGTCCCATACGAGCTTCCCATCGGCCACATTTGTGGAGAGTAACTCCTCTGTATTTCGAACTCCCCCTTGAAAATCCGGAACTCTGGCGGCGAAGAATGTGCACAAATTCCTCCTTAGTAAACTTACTCATCTAAACAACAAAGTAAATAAACAAAAGGATCTCAAGTCAAATATATACACTGAACTGCATTACATATAAAAAATCTATCACCACCTTCTAAAATCGCACCTGCTTAATTTCTTCTTCATAGTCATTGATATCAAAGTTGATGTCAGCATCGAGTCCACGGAACTTGATCGCAGCTCTATCATAAGCCCTGAGATCCAAAAACCATGTTCCAGGGAAAAAAGCTTAAATTGAAATAATAAATAACACACCCCCATGAAACAAAATTACGATTAACAAAAGAAGGAAAGTCACCTAGCCGCAGAATGGGCAGTGTCAAAACCTCCTACAAGAACCAAAATCAAAATCACAATATTAATATGAATTTCCGAACAATTAGGTAAAAAATATCACATAAATTTTCTTCATACCCAAGTAGACCTGCTTTCCACAATCCCTGCAAACAAACAGAACCATATAAACAATGCGTTCCAGGATAACAGAGCAGGAAATAAAATTTAAGCGAAAGAAAAAACAAATCTCAAACCAAATATGTGATTCCCATCTTCCAGTTCTTCTGTAAAACGTAACTCCACGATACTGCGAGCTTCTTGACCTCGGTCCACGTCGACTCTTCTTCAATGGCTGACGCTGTTGCGGCTGCACTATGATCACCTGCTCCGCAGGTCCATTACAGTGCGTCTTCTCCAACGCAGAGAGTTCCAACCATTGCTGCTTCTGCGTACATGGAGAGGAAGAAGACTCGCCGAAAACAGGGAAAAGCTGGATCGTACGGACACCGACAATGTCGTCTTTGTTCAGGATGCCAAAAGAGTGCAAGGCAACAACATTGTCGGTGTTTGAGGTAGAGTCCTCGTCACCGGTAGTGTTGGAGGAGGGCTCAGTGTTCAAAACGGAGGATGAATTTAAGCTTCCGGCAGAGTTCTCCATTTGAGTACTAGAAAGCTGCACGAGCTTCTCCGTAACCACCTCGGGTGAAGCAGAAGCCGAATCGTCGTAAACGACGTCGAGATTGAGATCCAACATTTTTTGCGTGAACAGTTAAAGAAATACAGAACACTAAGAAAAACGGTTGTTCTGAATCAGAAGAAGAAGAAGTATGTAGGCATTATACCGACGGTCATGAGATTTGGTTTACAGAGATGAATAAAAAGGACAGGGAGAGAAATGAGAGATTTATAGAGCAGCGGGTATGGAAAGAGGTCACCGCTGTAGCCAATCAGTGAGGTTACTGTGACAGAGAGAGAGAGAGAGAATGGTGGTGCTTGGTAACAGATGCAGAGAACAGGGGGAAGGGAGATGAGGGTCCCGTCTCCAGAGCCGAGAGCCACGCACACACTGCTTGCTTGTCTTCTTCTTCTTCTTCTTCTTCTTCTTCTTCTTCTTCTTCTTCGTCGTCTTCGTCTCCTTTCACGCTTACCCTTTTTTCAATTTTTTTTTTGCTTTGCCTTTTGAGTTCTCACCAAAAAGGAAGAGAAACTGTCGCTGATAGGATTGGGAGCGACTAGAGAGAGGAGAGAGGAGCAGTGTGTGGAGGGGGCCTGGTTTTCTTGAAGAAGAGAAGAAGAGCGAAGGAAGGTATTCAATCAATCAGACCAATGGACATAAAGAGAGAGTGAGAAGGAGAGAGAGAATGTGTGTCCTACAAACTGAAACAGTTTATAGTGATTATAGTTGGGAGGCTAGCCTTTAAATTTTTTTATATTTCCTTATAATTTCCATCAATGCTTCTTTGATTCTGACTAATCAACAGTTTTTATGGTTATTTTTAATAAATTAAAAAGTCAATATTTTAACTGGAACTGACTGTAAATATGTAAAAAATATACAAAATTTTAAGACAGATGTCATGTCCGTACACACAGTCAAAAATATCGAGCTTGTCAGGCCCGCTCCCCTGCAACCCAATCTCAAATTCTCCGTACTAAATATTAATTAATGAAAAATTAAATATAAAATGTAAATAAATATATATATATATATGTATATATATTTTTTTTTAAAGTAAATAATTATATAATATAATATAATATAATACATGGTATAATTAAATATTGGAAAGAATCTAAAAAAGGTAGCAGTACATTCGCATGTAATATTGTAACCACACCATTAGAGCCCTTTCCGTTTCATAATTATTGCTTCAAAGCTTCCATTCCCTCGTGGCCGCACGACACACTTGATGATTGTATGTAGTTTCTTTTGACCGATGATTTGAGTGTCAAAACGATAGAACCCCGAAAGTGAATATGACTATAACTGAAACGACACGCAGTTTTCTTCTTGTCGCTAATCAACATCAACATCCACTTGAGCAAGATGTTTACAAATTTTACTTACAAGATTTGGACCAATCGATTCATATTCTTTCGATAATTTTAAATAAAAATTAATTTCAATCATTTTTTTTTTTAAATACAAGTAGTGGTGATTTATAAATAAAAAAAATAAAGGTTGAAATTAATTTTTATTTAATTTTAATCTTAAAAAGAAGAAAAATGAGTCAAAAGGAAAAAGAAAGGGAAATCGATTAAAGTTGTCTCTAAATAATTATATAAGTAAAGTTTAATTTATTTAAATAATATTTTATTTTGAGGAATTGTCAAAGCATCCACTACTTGCAACTTCAAGTAGTGGATTTGTATCTCAAGAAATGTATACTCATTTCTTTCGCTTGCTACTGGATCCTGTCATGGGCTGCAAGCTACTTTGCAGGGTCCGGTTTGCTTGCTACAGTACGAAGCAAGCTTTTTTAGATGAGTGCGACCTAATTCCATATGCCCAACTATGAGAGTAACTGGGCTGCTGGGGTCTCACAAAGAGGAGAAATCGGCCTTGATATGTAGGTGGTTCGTGATCCAGTTGAGTCAGGAAAACATCATTCACTGGCCTGAGAAACAATTTGGCCTGTCCTCTATCTCTTGTTATGAGCCCAGGATAGAGGATGAAAAAGTTAAACGAATGATCTTCATCCTCTAACAGAAGATTATAAATGGCCTACAAGAAGAGATCTAGCATTTTGAGCACCATTTCAATCAACAGTGTGGCAAGTGTTAAACCTTGCAGAATGCTTGCTTATAACCCAGAAGATTGCTAGAAACAACACAACTCAAAATAAAATGAGACAATAAAATTGAAAAAAAAAAATTAATTAAGATCTGGGATTACCCAAAAAATAAGGAAAAGAGAGAGAGATGACATTTTCACTGAGAAACACCAAGCCACTTGGTGAAGTTTTCCATCATTGTTTAGTACCATGCTTTGCCTGCAGCCCTGATTGCAGTAAGATTCCTCCTGAAAACACAAGAGGATGCAAATTATTCAACTTGAAAGGTCACTCAGTTTAGATCATCAAATAAGCAAAGTATTTCTTGAAATCCAGATAACTGAATAAAGAGGCATATGCAGAAATATATAGAACATTCTCAATTGCTTAACCTGAACAAACAATGGTCATAATCCACAAGCTCATTGCAAGATGGTTAAGAAAATCGTACCTTTAAAATTGGTTTTCTTTTCCTGTCAACCCTGTCCTTCTTAGCCTTAACACGCTGGGACTTGGCCAAAAGAGCCATCCTCCTAGCACAGTCTTAGCGTATGGGTTAAGCCGTAGCATTGTGTTCAGGTTCTTAAGAGGATTCTTCTTCATTGTTGCTCTCTTCACATCCTTCTTAATCGGCCTCACCACAGACTGGACTTCGTCAGAGTTATAATCCTAGCCAGATCAGCATTCACCACCTTAGACCTAGGCAGCACATACCCCTTCTTCTTCTCAGACGGCTTTTCAAACGAACCATAGATAGAATCCAGCTTTTCAAATGCAGATTTGGTCCAAATCACAGACCTACCAAGGCGGCCACCGGGTGCAAGCTTCAACAAATTGAGCCTATCAACATTCGCGATGTCAACCCCAGGAACGCTTCTAAAAGCCTTAACGAGCTTAGCTCTCTCAGTTCCGTAAACAATCAATGGTCCTTTACGAGAAATGTAGCGACGATTCCTTATCTTATCCTTACAAGTACGAATAGCACGACTATCCTTGGCTATCTCCGCATCTGGAAAAGCTCCGACCTGCTTGAGGACCTTGATAGCATTAGAGATCTTTTCAACGCTCTCATCTGAATCGCTAATAACGAGAGGGAGCTCTTGAACTGATTTGACCCGATGGCCATGTGCTAAGACCAGAGAAGGAATAGCTGAAGCAACGATAGCTGAAACAATAGCGTATCGCTTCTGATTTACATTGACTTTCCGGTGCCAGCGGCGATAGATCTTAGTCGGAGTGAGCAGCCGACCGCCACGACACATGTTTCCTTTTTCTTAATATCCCTTTGTTTATATTTATTTATTTTTGTTAAGAACCAATGTGAAAACCACAAGATAAACCATCGTATATGGATTACCTAAGAATTTCTCTATCTAATCAATGGTTCACATTAGAACAAATATGAATAAACAACTCAGCAGAAGATTTTCATTCCTCTAGAACAAGTTCAATACAACACAGGAATAGATCAAAATGACAGGAAAATGAGAAGCTCGATCAAACTCCACCTAAAATGTTCAATCCTCTTCGGAGCTTCCATCATCACTACTGTAATCACTACTATCATCATCTTGATCAAGAATATCCAACTGAACATGCTGAACCTGTATCGGCTCAGCTGCCCTATGTACAGCCATCGGCCTTAATCTTTCCTCATCAACCCTAGGACCCACTGGAAGAGAGTCCAACGGTGGAAGTGGGTCCCCTGTCTTCCACCCTGGCAGGGGCATAGTAATATCTTTCGGCAGTTCCACAGGCATTCCAGGTTTCCAACCAGAAGGAACTGTAATATTCCGAGGGAAAAAACCTGCCAAATTCGCAAGTGGGTTTACCTCCAGTGCCTGTGGGCCCGGAGGAGGTTCAACCATTGCCTCGACAATCTTATCCTTGCTTTCAGTTGTTTTAGGCAAACCAACATCCAGGTCAGCAAAGTTGTACAACTGGGAAGCTCTCATTTGCTCCTCTTGTGGCGCCGGCGGGAGGGCCCCACGTAGAGGAGCTTGCCCGGCACCGAATTCAGGCGGGGCAAAGGTCGTGTAACTTATCCGGTGCGCATAAGATAAAATGTGGGATAATTTAAGCCTGTATGAAACAGTGGTGGCACTAGTAATATCCGAGGAATCTTCTTCTTCTTCTTCTTCCTCCTCTGTTTTGGATCGTTTTGGCCGTCTATAGTCGGAATAATCATCAACTAACACATCGAGGATCTGTTCAGTGTCTTTTAGTTTGTTGGCAAAAGCGAGGAGAGAAGCATCTTTTGCTCTGATTTCGGACGAGATTTTCTGCTTAGCATCTTGAAGGTTGAGGATTTCTTGAAGCTCAGCAACAGCTTCGAAGAGCTGGGTTTGAAGAACGGTAAAGAGGGAAAGGATTTCTTTAGCTGTGGAAGGAGAAGAGTCGAGTGAGGTTGAAGGGGAAGGGTGTGTTTGAGAGGTGAGAAAAGAGGGGAAAGATCCTCGGAATGAAGTGAGCCAGAGGGCGCGGTTAGGGGAAACTTCGAACAGTTTGGAGGCGAGAGACGCCATTTGAATGAGAAGGGATTGAGCTCGAGGAAGTGGAGGAAGGAGAGGGAGGAGAGTTGATGAGGTTGTTGATGAGAGATTACTATATTGATTTTGAAGGTGAGATTGCTGTTGACTTGGGGGCAATTTGGGTATAGGATTTTGAATTGAAGGTGAATTTGGATTTGTTAACCCTAATCTAGCTGGTGATTGTGCGATTTGATGCTGAAGCATTTCTGTGTTTTAGGGATCACAATCTAGTTCTATTTCAGAAGAAAACGCAGGTTATTGAGTTTCAGAAAACCCTAGATTTCAGACAAAGAGAAAGAATTCAAATTCAAGATAATATCAATCATTCAGATGTTCGTACCCGCGTCGGAAGGAAGCAATGCCTGATCTGAGAGTTGGAAGTGGAGCTACGAAGAAGAAGTGGAGCTATGGAGGTGGCAGCTTGTGATAGTTAGCAATGGCGCCTAGGGAGTTTCTTTCCTGTTTGGACAGTAGCGAGACTGGAAAAAAAAAAAACGGGCTTCATCTGTGGACCATGGACTGGGCCTATTGTTTCAATTAGCATCTGGGCTGAATCAGTGGAGCACGGCCTATCAATACATCAGCCCCTTTTTTTTTTTTTTTTAAGTATAATATTTACTTATCAAAATTAGTAACGAAATATTTTATTGTTCAAAATTTCAATTTGACAGATACATAAAGGATAAGTAGAGTAAGAGTATGCAATCAATCACACACAATTCTTGCTAATACAAGTTATTTCAGAATAACTTATTTCATATAGATAATGGTAAATCTTACAGGTTACACGACAGAGTATTTTTACAAGCCTAGTTTTTAGCATCTTTAAGACTTGAGGGTTGGTTATTCAGATATACCAAATTCGGGGACACAAGCCTATTTTTATCCTTAAGCTTCAAATTCGGTATAGGCTGATATTTTTCGCCTTTGTCGGTACTTGTTACTATGTTCTGTTAGCTTAAAAGCACGGTAACAATGCCGAGTAATGAGTACTATGCATTTATCGGAGATGCTTGATCATTGGAAATCATTTCTGGAGAGATTCCTACTGATTTGGTATTGAGGTCCATTTGATGACAGCGCGTTCTTCTAAGGAGACCAATCATAAAAGACGAGTAATCAAGATTGCATTGCAATTTTGCTAGCAGAGGAGTGATGTTTTGGGAAAATTTATACTTGCAAGACCATCATGTCGAAATCAGGGCCTGGACAAGTTAATGGTGAGGTTTCTCATCACTACTACTACCACCTCTCTCTCTCTCTCTCTCTCTCACTCCTAAAGTTATATAGAAAGGACCCTACCACACCATCACCACCATGATATATCATATATGGATGATGAAGTAGCTCATCAGATCCAGGCCCCACACCACACACACCTTATGTCCAATCAGATTCCGATTCGTTTTGTGGGGCCCTAGATTCATATCAGAAACTGTTTTCTCTTTTCGGTAGAGCGTACCCACTAGATCACAGCTCTCGTGTAGAGATTTCTGAATCTGATTAGCCCGAACGAGCCATGAAGCAGCAGCATGCATTTAATGCGCCTAGCTCTAGATCCAAAGCTTCTTTTCTTTCTTATCTGATATCTCCACCTGTTTGGTAACCCGTGTAAGGTAACATCTTTCAGGATCATCATATTCTTCACCTGCATTACATATCCACAGAATTCTCCTTCCTCTTTTTTTTTTTTTTTTTTCCCGCCATTTTTGCTTCCTCAATATCCACGTATCATGCTGCCTGCCACGAAATATATCACCCAAAAGACGACCGCTCACGGGAACGTTAAAAAACGTTTTGACTTTTTGTTTTCTTTCTTCTTTCTTTTGGGCATTAAAGTAACTTTGTACTGGAGATAATGGACCCAAAACAACACAGTAAAGCCCAGATGAATTTTGGGCCCACTGGAGTCCTTTTGTTTTCTTTGGATCGCAGAAGGATCCACATTTTGCAACCCAAAGCGAGTCCCGCAACTTGAAATAATAAGCTTAAAATAATAACAATAATGTAGTGGGGAACTGCCTCTGACTAACGAGAGACAGCAAACGCCGTCAACGCGTGACGGTCACACTATTATTTATATTATATAATATATACTCTTATTATTAATTTATTTGTTTTTACATATCTAAGAGCATGACGGAAATGATTATGGGGTTTGAAAAAAGCGGAACAACGAGTAATGGATCCGTACCAAAACCCTTTAAACGATTAAAAAGCGGTTCATCGAACGGCAGGAGGGGACTTGATTCTTCTCTGTTACCCGCGCACACGCCGTTGATTTCTTTCTTTCTTTATTTTTATTTTTTATTTTTTATTTTAATAAATTATTATATTTTATATTATATTAATATTATAATAAATTAATTGAGATAAAAACGATCAATTTAAAAATTATGTTATTTAATAACATGCTAGGAAGGACGTGTTGGACACTTTGACTTCACGCACCCGAGTAAATATTTAATATAATTTAATTTGGTAAAATTTGTGGTTAAAATTTAATTTTAAAAGAAAATGAAATTAAAATTATTCTATTTTATATTTTATATTTTTTTAAATAAGTACTTTTTTTATTTATTTTTATAAGTATTAAATTAATAATTATGAAAACAAGTATTTTTTTTTCTATTTTTTTTTTATAAATACTTTTAAATATATTTCTACTTATAAATCATTTAATATTATTTTATCCATTCCCAAAACGGGGCTCTAAGATTTTGTTAAGACCATAACAACATGATTTTATCCAAACTCTGTTTCCAACTTTATCTCTCCGTGGTAACTAAAAACCACGCGTGGAGACAACTAACCTTGCCTGTTTTCCCACCTACTACAACCAGCTTTCCTAGTCCTTTTCATGACGGACTTATTAAGTTTGGTTACTTTTTAGTTGACCCTGTCCAATTAAAATCCAAGACCTAAAAGCAGTGCTAAATTTCGGTATTCTTTCATCTGTTTCACTCTTTGGTTCTTCACATTTTTTGTTTTGTTTTTTGTTTTTTTTTTTCAAATTTTAAATGGACACGCAAAAGCTAAAAAGACAACAACATATATGTAATATGCTAATGACTCCAATATATTTGTGTGAAAAGAACTTGTTTGACTTGGTTACTTGTTTGGAAGTAATCTATAAGGCAGAGGCCAATTCAGTAGTGAGTACTATATATAGACACCCCAGTTATGCTTTACCTCTACAGAGCAGTACATTCATTTAAGTGTGAGACAATGGCAAAGGGGCCAGTGCTAGCTGAGTCTCTGAAAACAAAGAGGAAGAAGAAGAAGAAGAAGACACAGTTACCACCGAGAAGAGGAGAAGTTAAAAGAAGGATAGCATCAATGTTGATTGATATGGTTGTGGGATGGCTTCCAAAGCGATTAGATGACTAGGAAGAAACAGAAATAGAGGAACCACTGCAATGCTATAGAATAATGTCCTCTCTCTCTCTCTTTCTCTCTCCAGCATCCATGCAAGTTTCTATGTTGTATGAATCTGCTTCCATGCAGAGTAAATATCTGTCTTTGAATAATGTAACCAGAGATTGATAATTCATTGTCATTTATTCTTCTTCATTGATGCTGCGGTATGATTGCTTTTATCCCAAACCGCGTCAGATACTTTTGCAATTGTTCTTTGAATCCATCGTCTTACTGTTTTCAATTTTGTCTTTTTCTTGCAGTTTTATGTATTGCTGAAATGTTATTATATTGATTATTAACCACACACTAACACTTATAGAACTTAAGCCAATTAACCTGAAAATATCTAAACCCATGTTAATTTTCATTCTAAACACACTAACATATACAGTTTTGACAGTCAGATAAAAAATTTAAATTTAAAAAACTTGATGGGTTTTGAAATAGAGAAGATATCTTACTCTTTTTTTTTGGGAAACCTATAATGATTGCCGATAGATTGGTACCATGAATTAATCACTCGATGTAGTCAGTCCATGGGTAAGATTCTATGTATCATATGCGTTTCTTTAGCAGCCGAACACTGTGTTTGAGCTCTGAAACACAAGTTGATCATTGTGTCTTCTGGTCCCCATAGTGGGAGTTTGGTTTTTCAATGTCTTATTGACCCACACGTGCGCTTGGAATTTCCTGTTCTTTCTCTTCGTCTCCTTTCACAATCTGTAGACGACATTGTTGGCCCACGTCCAACCCCTTGTCCCCCCATCCCTTTTTACCCTTTTAGCATTTAAAGACCTAAACCTCATCCATTAAATCTATCATACGTGTCCCATTTTGTGTGTACCAAGTTAGAGTCTTGAGCTTGAGGATTAAAACCAAATAAACTTTTGGCTAAATTCCCAAATCAATCTATTTTATGTAAAATGAGTCTGAATGTGATCTCTTGGCTTCACGAAATTTTGTTAAGTTAGTCAGGCCAATACGTTTCCTCTGGAAGAAGGGAAAGATATAGAGATATATAAGCCATCTCCAGGCCATAAGACACAGTAATTCAATTCAACTAACAGCAGAATCTCAAAACAGTCGGAATATCGCTTATAAACAGAGAAACATGGTTTCTTGTATGATTTAAAAACACATGTAGATTATAATTTAGGTTTCTCGCTCCTGAATTTGGATCGTGGTCTTTGATAAGCTTGCTTCCAACTCAGTTAGCTCATTCATGTCCAGTTCATCATCATCATCGTCGCCGAAATCAACTTCATCACCTTCAATCGCAACTGAAGTACTAGGTTCACATTGAGAATAGATGCCATTGATCTAAAGTTGAAATAAAGAAATATGTGAAAAGCAATGCTAATAATTGAATAGGAGATTAGAGTGTAAATCGGTAGTAGCTATTTATCCAATGGAGTAGCTAAAGAAGTAAAAAAATAATTGTAATAGTGAATGACAGAATGGCAAACCTTTTGTTCAGTAATATTCTCCTCTTCCTCTCTTTGGTATCTGTCATACGCCTCGGCATCATCCACAAACAAGCTAGAATTGGACAAGAACAGCTCACGTCCACTGCAACAATCAGGGATGTTATCAATAAACAGAGACATAAGAAGAGAGAAAAAATATGCTTATGAACATAAACAGAGAGGTGGGTCATACCTCATTCGGTCATTTTGAGCCCTCTCTGCACTCTGAGCAGCCAAGCCAGCAGCTCTTTCTGCCATCTTTTTCTTCTTCCATTGCATGAACAATTCGGGAGTCATAGGTGTTGTCGTTGTAATTTTAGCACGCTATACCAAAATATGAAACTTTAGTCGTGCATTATAAGTGGAAGTAGATCCAAAAAAAAAAAAAAAATAGAAAAAAAAAAACCTCCGTAAAGCTGAGACAATTACAACTAGACGTAATCTGTAATAAACTCTCAGTAGAAATGCCAGAACTACTAAATTACAGGAGTAATGATTTTGTTAGCATGAAATTTCAATATCACCTGATTTTCTATTTCCTCTTCAACCGGTATCTTCTCTGCTTCTTCCTCTAACAGCGCTTTCATCTGAGATTTCAAAACATATCCTGGAGGAAGAGCATGCCTATAATGGCAGTTTTTGCCACCATTTGGGCAGACCCAGAACCAACCATATTGTTTCTTTTCTACTGCTTCCAGAAAGTGCTTGCAAACCTATACATACATATCCACATACAAGAAAGGAATAGTATCATGCCTAGAGCATAGCACATACAGAAAGAATTAATAACAGCATAATCCAAAATGAGAACACTGTGGGATCATAACCATTATAGGCAAATCCCATGTCAAATTTGCAATCCATTTAATAATATAACATTATGAAAGTACAGGGCAACATTATATGCGATTCAGTAAAAGGAGAGAAGCTCACAATATGTGTGGGTTTGTTCTGCTGATACTCCTTATTCTTCGACTCCACCACCTTCTCCAAAGTCTCTTGGTCCCAATCCTCCATCGTATCTAAAACAACAAAAGAATACAAACAAAATCCAACCAAATAAAAATCAACCTTTTAATTTATTGCACCATATGAGCAAACAAGAACTTTGATGCGATAACTATACCTTGATCGCGCTTATCACTATAAATATCAATTTTCTCTCCTTTTCTCTGAACATTCAAATCATGCGAGAACTTGCATTTAAAGCCTTTAGCACACTGCCCCACTTTGTAAAACTCACACACGATTGATTTTGGATCAACACCTGAAAAAAATAACAATCTAGTGAGTTGCATTTAACAACGATAAGATCACAGCATAAAAGCTTTACGCAGTCGACTGATAAAAAATCTGCGTGAGATAATTACCAACAGGGACTTTGGGTTGACTGACAGCAATTTTGAACAGGTCATTTAGCTCCTTCTCTTTCGCCTTTTCTTCCTCCTTTTTCTTCTGTTGATTTCCAGTTAGATTAAAAATTGTCACTGGTTTGAATTCGGTTAACGATCTAATTGAGCAATAAACACCGAAAATGTTTCGAATTCAACCTTTCTCTTTATTTCCGTTGTTTACTAATGGAATTTTCCCGGAATCCAAACGGGGGGCACAATTAAGAAATAAAAATAAAAACGGAACAAGGAAACTGGGAAGAAGGAAAACCTTGGCGACGGATTTAGTCGGGTTTGGTATGGGCTGAACCGATTGCTTGAGGGTCTGCACGTACTTCTGAACATTCTTGCTCTTGTTCTTGTTCTTGAGCCCGAAGGTCTTGTCCTCTACTATCTTCTGCTTCTTCGCCAAATCGGCCTTCGATTGCTGCTTCGGCGGCATCTCTCATCGGCATCAAATATCCACGTCAAAGTATTTCGTTTATCAAACGAAAACAGAATCGATGATGAATATGATTATTCCAGTTACTAAACTTTGACCTATAAGGCTGAGAAGTGCCCGGTACGATCATGCAGAATCGGAGATTGCATGGCCGAATCAGGGAGCCTCTTGCTTATAGAAGAAGAACGTAGAAGAGAAGAGAAGAAGCTTACGCTTCGTTGAATTTCCCGATCTACCTCTCTGTACACGTGGCAGAAACATTTGTCAAAGAGGGTACAATAGTAATTTAAACTAATAAGAAACTAATCGAAATAAAATCTTTAGCGGAAAAACGCGGGCCTTTGAAATCTAATCTGAGCAAAAAAAATCGAAGGCCCAATTGAACGTATAAAAACCCAAACCCACGCCCGGCCGTTTAATGGTTGGCCGAGAATGCAAGTCTTTCTGGTGCTTGGCTCGTCTTCGTCATCTTCCACATCCATAACCAATCCTCCTCCTCAGCACCACCATAACAGCACTAAACCCTGCAAAACCTCCATTCCTAAGGTCTCTCCTTCTAGAACGTCTTCGCCACCTTCATCTTCTCCAATCTCCACCGTCCATTCTCGTGCCCCTCTCCTCTCTGACGTCCGATTGAATTTCGCTTCATCGCGGAGAACAGACCTCAGTTACAATGCCGATCTCGCCTCGAAACTTGCTGAGCGAGGGAAGCTTGAAGATTTTGCAATGGTCGTTGAGAGCGTCGTCGTTTCAGGTGTTGAGGCTTCGCAGTTTGCTTCGGCATTATCCGTCGACCTCGTGGCCAGGGGGATTTCGCGGTGTATTAGAGAAGGGAAGGTCTGGAGCGTTATACAGGCGTTGAGGAAGTGTAATGAGCTTGGCGTTGCTCCATTGAAGCTTTTTGATCGGTCTGCTGTGGAGTCGCTGAGGAGGGACTGTCTCAGGATTGCGCGGTGTGGGGAAGTAGATGAACTTGTTGACTTGATGGAGATTCTTGCAGGTAATTGGAGATTATATTTTTCTAACTTTTGTGTGAAGGGAATTAATGGATATAGAATCAAATGTGAAGACATGATTACTTGGAGCAGGTTTTGGTTTCACAGTCAAAGAACTAATGAAGCCATCTGACATAATAAAGATTTGCATTGATCATCGTAACCCAAAACTTGCAGTTAGGTATAATATACTTTTCTGATTGCATATTGGAGTATGGTTTTTCAATTTCAGGATTTTAAAACATCGTTAACCCCTAAATTATGCTTTAAAATTAACCACTGCAGGTATGCCTGTATTCTCCCACACTCAAATATATTATTCTGTAACATTATAAATGATTTTGGGAAGAAAGGGAACTTGGATTCTGCACTGATAGCATTTGAAGAATCCAAGCCAAAGTTGGAGGGCCCTAATATGTATATCTACCGCTCAATAATTGATGTTTGTGGTCTCTGTGGTGACTACATGAAATCTAGGTACATTTACGAGGTACTTTCTCTGTGTGTGCGTGTAAATTTTCATTATTATATGAGGATTCTTGATCTTTTCTTCTCTTTAAATGGATATATGACTGATGTTCCAGGGAAAATTAAGGCTCTGTTTGTCGTGAATTTGTTGCAGGATTTGCTTACTCAGAAGGTCACCCCAAATATTTATGTTTTCAACAGTCTCATGAATGTGAATTCCCGTGATCTGAACTACACATTACAATTATACCAGAATATGCAAGTAATACTCTATCTCTCACGTCTCACTGTCTCAAGTCGTGTTTTACCTGGTTGGTATCACCACATGAAATATCTAATATGCAAATTCAAATGTTCAGAATGTTGGTGTTTCAGCAGATATGGCCTCCTATAACATCCTGTTGAAAGCCTGTTGTCTTGCCAGAAGGGTTGATCTGGCCCAGGAAATTTATAGAGAAGTAAAGCATTTGGAATCAACTGCAGCAGTCAAAATGGACGTTTTTACATACAGCACGATAGTTAAGGTATGAAAACCTGCCTTCCAATCTAAAAACTTCCCTCTTGCTATATGCTCTGCTTCAGAGCACCTAAAGATGAGAACAAATACCCTGTTCTCCAGGTTTTTGCAGATGCAAAACTATGGCAACTGGCTCTTAAGGTCAAAGAAGACATGGAATCAGCTGGAGTCACTCCCAACACAGTTACATGGTCATCGATTATCAGTGCCTGTGCTAATGCTGGTCTTGTTGAATTATCGATCCGATTATTTGAAGAAATGATTAAGGCCGGCTGTGAACCTAATTCACAATGTTGTAACATTCTTTTGCATGCCTGTGTTGAAGCTTGCCAGTATGACAGAGCCTTTCGACTCTTCCGTGCCTGGAAGAACGACAGGCTCGCTAAAAGCACAGAAAGTTTCCCTTCCTTATATCTCAGCAAGGAGTTTGCTTTCAAACCTACTATTACAACATATAATATTCTGTTGAAGGCCTGTGGGACTGATTACTACCATGCGAGAGCATTGATGGAGGAGATGAAGACTGTCGGTCTTGTTCCGAATTATATAAGCTGGTCAATATTGATTGATATATGGGGTGGTTCAGGAAACGTAGAAGGTGCTGTACAGGTGAGATAAATGTTTCAAATCCCCGTTTCTGGATAATAATATCTTTCGAGGTTCTTGGCAGTTGTAGTTGAATGGAGTCGATATTATTTTTGTTACTGTATCTATCCAGTTACTGTTTCACTTGTAACAAATTTTCATGTTCAGTGCAGATTTTAAAGACCATGCGAATGGATGGGATCGCTCCTGATGTTGTTGCATATACAACAGCCATCAAGGTTTAGAAGCTGAACTCTCACACTGGGCTTACCACTCACTAGTTCTTTAGAGGTTCTTTTAACTACTACACTATTTAGATGTTCTCTTTCTTCGTCGAAAAATTTATTGGAGTTATGTTGCTTCTGGCACGTTGGTCTATAGGTGTGCGTGGAAAGTAAAAATTGGAAGCTCGCATCTTCATTATTTGAAGAAATGAAAAGATTTCAGATAAAACCAAATCTAGTAAGTGGTAAATAATTTGGTATAGTTTGAGAAATGAGTTTTGTTAATTATTCTATTTTGGATTATGACTTGCCAAAAAAGAAAAAGGAAAGAATGACATTTTCATTAAAGTAAGCTTGCACGAGTTTGCAGGTTACATATAGTACACTTCTGAGGGCACGCAGCAGCTATGGTTCATTACATGAAGTGCAGCAATGCCTGGCTATTTATCAGGATATGAGGAAAGCAGGGTAAAATTCTACACAAAATCTCAATCCTCCTTTCCATACGGATGCTTCAGTGGCTAATGAAGCTTGTTTTGCAGGTTTAAATCCAATGATCATTATCTGAAGGAGGTAATAGAAGAGTGGTGTGAAGGAGTTCTACATGACAATAATCAACAGCAAAGAGTATTTAGTTCCTCCAACAAAAGGGATATTGCACAACCTCCAAGTTTACTTCTTGAAAAAGTTGCAGAGCACTTGCAGAAGAGTTTCTCTGAAAGCCTTGCAATTGATCTTCAAGGCCTTACAAAGGTACACATTTCTCGAACCAGCTGCAGGAGTCTTATTAATAATGCTTGCTAAGAGAGAGATTGTGGTTAAATTCATGTACATGTTTCAGGTTGAGGCTCGGATAGTTGTCCTTGCTGTTCTGCGAATGATCAAGGAGAATTACAGTCTAGGTAGGCTGGAGGCCGGGTTTTCTAATCAAGAATTGGTTTTTCATTAAGAGCTATACAATTGCAACTTTTAGGATGTTGATATGCCTGCTTGTTATGTGTCTTTTTACAGGACAAATTGTAAAAGATGACTTGTTCATCATCTTAGGAGCCATTAAAGCAAATGCAGAATCAACCAAACACAGATCAGAGATCAAAGATGTTATAATCAAACTACTCAGAGATGAATTGGGGATTGAGATTCTTCCTGTGGCCCCTATAATTGCAGAACCTCACAAAGTATTAGATTCAGAATGCTCTCAAGAATTTCATACAAGCCTACAAGTTATAGAAGGAACAAACGAGTCATCTGAAGAGTTAAGTTACTCCACGAGGAGACCTACAGCTGTACAGAGGCTAAAAGTCACAAGGAGATCATTGAACCATTGGTTGAGGCGGAGTAGATGATGGTAATAAGGTATGTCGTCTTCTACTACCTGGTTCTGTAAATGATACTGTAAATTCTTATGTAGAATATATATAAGTTGAAGAGCATGATCCGATCTACTGAACTAATGAATAAACTCTACTCTTCCTCCACATCTACTCTTTCATCCGAGTTCATGAGCTCAATTGAAAGTCAAATTGGCTTTTTACAGCATGCCCATTACAAGATATCTTTTCACCAGAAGGCAGAAAGGGAGCAATTGTCTCAGATAAGGCAATTAGAAATTCATCATCTTAACAGGGAAATGTGAAACAATGCAATCCTTTTTAAACTTACAGGAGGTCAAAGCCAGTCCTGCTGCTGCAACTTCAAAGGCAAATAGACCTCAGACAGGTACTGAAACCTGAACGAACTCAATGCCTGAATTTCCTCCTTCTGCTCGATGTTCACCATTAAACTAAGTTCCTCGACCCACCCAGGATTCTTCTTCACAAAATCCTCCTCCGACAAATCGCCCTCTCTTAATATCCTGCTGTCATAGGTAACCTACACTGCTCAGGTATCTTATACTTGTCCAAATCAGTCGGCCTAATCCCTAACCACTTTATATCTTGAGTCGTCTAATTCGTGCTATCGTTCGACATGTTCTTAGACCTGCAGCCATAAACTGACAGAATCTTCAACCCATAAGGATCACTGTCCACTAGAGCAACCACAGGGAGCTTTAACTACATCTTCATCTTTCCTCAAGAACAGCCTTGTAGCCACATCTGGCTGCCCCTTTGCTGTCACGATTATACAGGGAAATCGATTGTAAAAATGATCCTCTGTTAATCGCATATAAGCAGCATCTTTCTCAACTAAGAGGATGAACAATGTGCATCACTTTGCATATCTCCAACTCGATCGATATTAGGCGGAATCACTTCCTCCCCCCCCCCCCCCCCCCCGCAATTTTTGTGCAATCAATCATATCTCCACTGTCGCTGAAAATTAACCTGCCTGCTACCACGCCTTTCTCTGCTGCGACCCTGTTGAAGCTGGATTTGGTACATCCGAGTATGCAGGAAACGTGAATCGGATTGGGTCTGGGCCTGGAAAATCTTGACGTCGGTGTAGAAAATATCTCGCTTCGTGACGTGGATTTTCTTCATGCAAAGCTGGTGGATGAGTTGGAGGATGCATGTGGTGATGGTGGTTTTACGGACGGTGGAGATGTTGGCGTAAGGACGGACGGCAGTTTTATCTTTTAACACGATGCGGTCGGGCTCAGGGACGTAGAGCTGGTCGGAGGAGAATCTGGACGGAACGTCGCAGGAGAAACCGTTGCAGGAGAGAATCGAGTGAGCGAGCTTGAGGATCACAGTTTCGATGGTGGATTGGACGTGGGAAAGAGAGAGGTCGGTTACTTAGCGGCAAGTGGAGGAGAGTACTAGGTCTGGCGATCTCTTCAAGGATGTTGAGAATGACTGTGTCTGGCTTTAGTATGTTCTTGAACGGAAGTCGAGTTTCATCATCGGAAGAGGCGGGAAATGATAGGTTCTGGTTAGTGTTTGTTTAGGGCTAGCTAGTAAAATGCTGAAAATGGCGCCCACATTGGAAACTCGTAAAGCAACTTGTCGGTTACATGCAATGCGTCTACATGTCGTTTGGTTTCGAGCGACTAATTCATTACATTGATATCTACCTCCGTACATGCGGTTACATTGATAATAGTGGGAAACAGCCACTCATTGTTGGGCAGGCAGATTAGGAAAAAAGGTAATCCCACTACCTCCGTATCATTTGGTTCAAATGATACGTAGAAAATAATAATTTATCTTCCGTTAATTTAAAATGTCTTTAAATAATTATAGTTAATATATATTTTTAAATAATTTGACGTAAATATTTTAATAAAATAAAAATATTTATATACAAATATTTTAAAATAATATATTAATTAAAATTTATAATTAAAAAAATAAATAAATAAATAAATTAGTGCCTAGAGTTCCTCTACAGAAGGCTAACCCCTAGATTTTATTGGGGATATTTTGCCTAATCACGTGCCATGAGGATTTACTGATGCAATCTAACGGTACGGGTAATTATTCTTGTCGTCCAATTAAAATCCAACTCGTAGATGGCACGTGGCTTTTAGATCGTCAAGATTTTACGAAGATACTATACATATCTAGCTTTAGATTTCTTCCAGCTCAGCAGAACTAGTGGCCCCCCACTTGATGTTCTATCTGCGTGACCGGATTCGAGGACACTATATTATATACGCATCATATTTTTACCCTTATTATCGAAATATTTTAATTTCTTTCTTTTAATTTAGTAATTTTTTATATATTTTATAAATTTTAAATTAAGTTAAACCGTTCCGTTACTATTAATGAAATGCAACGGTTAATTTAATTCACCCAATATAGTGGTCCCTCGATACTGCGTGGCCTTGCATCACACCATTTTATCGGAGCGGATTCGACTGCATCACACCATTTTATTAGATCGGATTCAATTTTTATTCTTCATTTTTTTATCTTTTTAATAATATTTTAATTATTTATTTAAATTTGAAAATTAGAAAAATATTATTTATAAGGGAAATAATAAAAATGTAATTCAATTGAAATATAATTAATTAATGAATCATATTTTTTTACAGTTGCGATTAATCTTTTTTATTTTTTTTGAATATTAATGAATGACGATAGTCATTAACACTCGATCTAAATATAGATATATTCGATCTAAATATGAAATTTGAATACCGATATTTAATATATAGGCCGAGAACTCAGATTAAGTTCCCTATCTAAACCAAGTTCCTGATCCAAATTCAGACTAAAATATATTATATTATATTAAATTTTTATTTAAGAGGAAAGAAAAAATTTTCGTTCTAAGATGAAAATAAAAAATTCGATTAAAAAAAAAAGATAAAAATCTCAATCTATAAAACAAAAAATCTCAATCTATAAAAAGAAAAATTAAACTCGAAAAAAAATTCAGCGAAAGTGATTTTGATTGGATCTATATTGATAAAAAGAACAAATACTAAAACCGTTTCCCATTTAATCTCTCCACGTCAGCATCAAAGCAGTCTAGGAAAAGAATACTTGTCGCTAATATCCAGGAATTCCTAATATCTCCGTTTTTTCCTTCCTAATTTCTAAAAAAGTTAATTAGATGTTGGAAATATCTCTTCCTTTCTACTTTTGGTCTCTCGATTTTCTTGCGTATCGGAATCGCTTGGCTGAGAAAAATTGAGCTGCAAAAACAGTCGTAAAGAAATATCCATTTTTACATGAAAACAAAATCATGATTTGTGTTTGAGATGCTAGTTTATTTGGGTTTAACGTTCAATATATATTTTTTTTTTCACTTTTTTGCAGAAAATTTATGGTGGGTCGAGCCTCATACTAGAATTGATGAAGCTCTGAGGAAAATTCCAGGTGTGATTTCTGTTTTTGTTTTATAAATAGTTTCAACTACAGAAATGGGTTTGCTCTATTTTCGTTTGCTGGTGAATAAAAAATGTAACTTTACGCAAAGTTCTTCTGTTTAGAATTCAGAATAGTCAAAGGGGTAAAAATCTGAAGGTTTTTTTTGTTGTTTTTGCTAATTCTACTTTCTCGACATAGAATAGATTCTCCTATGGCGGCTCAAATTCTTGACTGGAGAGAAACAGTTAACTTGCTTCTCATAGCAGCTCAACTTATGTTCACTCTGATTGACAAGGAGAGTTGACCGATGGGAATTCGACAATGGATGAACACAAAATGTTGCAAGAACCAAATATATGCTTGCCAAATGAGAAGAAAAGAAAGAACGAAGTTTTATCTAGGGAAGATGATGAGTTGATTAGAAGTAGTAGAACTGCAAAAGATGTGATTAGTAATGGAGAAGGAGAGGGTGTGTGGGGTCAGCGTGTTGTACAAATCTCGAAAAAACAGCAGCAGCTTCTTCATCAACGGCCAATCATTTGTTGGGAGAGATTTCTACACCGTAGATCCCTCAAAGTGATGTTAGTTGAAAGCGATGATTGTACTCGTCAAATTGTTACTGCCCTTCTTCGTAATTGCCATTATGAAGGTCAGTAATAAGTAAAAATTCAATCTCTTCAACACCACAATTGTCTATAGGAATATGATATATTGGGAATTGTCAGTTTTCGAGGTTGCAAATGGATTACAAGCATGGAAGATTCTAGAAGATCTTACCAATAATATCGATCTTGTCTTAACGGAGGTGGTCATGCCCTGTGTATCTGGAATCTCTCTGTTATGCAAGATCATGAGCCATAAAACACGCAAGAACGTTCCCGTCATTAGTAAGTTTTCCTTACCTGTCTGTGTTAACTATTAACTTTTTCCTCTTAGCAATTTTATAATTTTGTAAGTAACCATAACATTGACGAGAAGATATGTTTGCAGTGATGTCATCTCACGACTCAATGGGTTTAGTCTTCAATTGTTTGTCAAGGGGCGCTGTTGACTTTTTAGTGAAGCCCATTCGAAAGAACGAGCTTAAGAACCTTTGGCAGCATGTTTGGAGAAGATGTCATTGTGTGAGTTCAAACCCAGTATTCGCTTTTGAAGCTATCATCTATAGATTGATATCTAGTAGTTTATCTTTTCCTCTCTCTTAGTCTAGCAGCAGTGGAAGTGTAAGTGGTACTAATACCCAGAAGTCTGTAAAGTCGAAACCGGTTGGACAATCAGGCAACGACAGTGAAAGTGATGACGAGGAAGTGAATGAGAGCATTGGTTTGAATGTTGGGTGTGGAAGTGACAATGGGAGTGGCAGTCAGGTAATATTTTATTCTTATTCTCTGCAATAGATTTGCTAAGATCTTTAAACATCTTACTTATCTTGCTAAAAATTATATGTCCAAGAGAATTGTGATGCTCTCATTTTGCAGAGCTCTTGGACAAAACAAGCAATTGAAGTGGAAGTTGAAGTCCCTCAACTGATCTCTCCTTGTTCTGATAATAGTACCTGTGCTCAAGTTGTCCACTCAAAGGCCAAAACACTTTTTAACCACGTTGACCCCACTCCTTCCCCGAACTGGTCTCATCAACATAAGCAACAAGAACAACTTGGTATGCATCAAAAAAATATCTTCACATATCTACTACCTCTGATGAATTTGGTGGGCTCTAAAGCAGGTCAATTCCCCCCCCCCCCCCCCCCCCCCTCCCCCTGGTTTTTATCCAGATGATATTGCAACAAGTAAAGAGTTAGACTTACAGCTTCAACTCTCAAATCCCGAACTTCTCAGCACAAAACCAAAAACTGTGGAAGAATCTATGAGTCTACCCGGAAAGCTAAAATATGAATACAGTGATCTAAAAGGTCTTCCCGTGAATACTATAGATTGTCAGATATATTGTGCAGAGATTGAGGCTCAAAACAAAAATCTCGCCATTGCGGATTCTGAATTACTACAACCATCTCTTGAGCTCAGTTTGAAAAGGCTCGGAGGAGGTAAAGACGCTGGACTAGATTATCGTAATGGTCTAAGACCATTACTACAACAAAACAATTCTACTGCTTTTTCGAGGTATGATATAATTTCATAAAATAAAATCAGAAAAATGATATTTATTTTTATGTTCTGAAGTTCCATTTAATTAATTATTGCAGGTATAATGGAATAACAAGCTTTAATAAAAGTGATACCTTAGAAGTTTTAAATAAAAAATCGAATGTTAATATTCTATCCCACTCTCTTAGCAGTCCTCTGAATCAAGGGTCGAATGAAGCAAGCAATAACATGGACATGGGGTCCACAACTAATAATGCCTTCTTCACCAAATCCCGATCATCTCTATTCCATTGTATAAAAAATGAACCTTTTCCTATACATCCACCTCAGCAAATCCCGATCGTCCAATCAGAGTCAAAGGTTGAGCGGTCAATGAATTTGTTGGGTGGTCGGGTTGAAGGTCAAGCTGCAAATTACAGTGTCAATGGAAGTGGTTCTGGGAGCAATGGTCGAAATGGCAGCGCAATTGCAGTTAATGCTGGGGTGATGAATATGGAAAGTGATAACAGAATTGGCCGGAGAAGTGCTTATGGATTCAGAGTTGAACACAAGACGTCTCATAGAGAAGCGACTTTGACCAAGTTTAGGCAAAAGAGAAAGGAGAGATGCTTTCAGAGAAAGGTACAGGTATCTCAATTACAGATTTTCCATTCTTCGGTTTCAATATGACAGCTTTAAATCGAGTTCAATTTTATTCTTTCAGGTTCGCTATCAAAACCGGAAGAGACTAGCAGAACAAAGGCCTCGGATCCGAGGACAATTTGTGAGAAAATACCACATAGAGTGAGAATAATGCAAGCAGTTCGAGGGGAGATTGATCAATGCAACTTGTTTGACTTTGATCAAATATTTCACACAAAATTTGGAAGTATCAGGAACTTAGATATATATATATAGGACAATATCTCCTCTACTGTATTTTTTATTGCTGTGACCCTTTTATTACAGTTGCTAGTTGGGTAAACTCGGATTTATTTGGCACCTTATTAGTTATTAAACAGGGGGGGGGCTATATTATAATTTAAACATATTATGGGGGCCAAATTCGAATTTACCATTCCTAGTCTGTTACTTTCTTATGGGCCCCACAATTTGTTCTTGGACCCCTTGTGTATAATGTTTTCCATTTTTTTCGTATTATTTGTATTCGGGTTTGCAAAGTTGGACTAATTAATAAATTGTGAAATGCAATCTGATTAGCTTTGCGTTTGCGGATATTTATGTTAAATTAATTAATTTTAATTATATATATAATAAAATATTATAAAATAAATAAATAAATATATATATATAATATTATGATTGATATTGTTAAAAAGAAAAAAAATATATATATATATTTTATAACTATCCAATCACAAATGTGTGGCTTCAGATCAAAGCGGCCCATGATTTGACCCACTTTGAATGTAAACACAAAACCCACAAGAGAGCGTATAACCCGAACAGAATTGGGCCAAATATTTGGTCATGGTCCATGATGTCGTTTATCAACCAAAAAAACAATAAATATATATTATAAACAAAAAAGATGAGAATAGAAAATAGGCACACAGGCATCCTTTATGTTTTTATTTTTGGATTGCTTTATTTTTGGATTATTTTGAACTAAACGCAGATAATTCTCATTTGTTGCTCTTTATTTATTCAAAATTAAATTGAAAATTCAAAATTTTAAATTATAAATTCAAAATTTTAAATTATAAATATTTTCTTTTTCAATATATATATTATTCATTCTTAAAAAAAAAAGAAAAGAAAAAACCAACCGGTACACCACCAACTTAGAAAAGCGGTTTGGTGTTGTGGAAGTTAGAAGAGGACATGTGTCCCCATTTCTTTTCAACTAACTTTCCAACATTTCTATCCCTCCCCCAACTAATCTTCAAAACCTCCGTCACTTACTATATTAATGTAAATATAAATACATAAAATACTTAATTTCCCACATTTGCACTGTCTACTTGTCCTAAACCGACCATTCACAAGTTGTAGTGTACCTAATCTACCCTTTCAGCTTAATCTAATGTCAAATTGTATTCTTATGACTTTCCAACAAATAAATTAATAATCGATATAAATAATTATTAAAATATTTTATTTTTTATTTTTATAAATATAATTTTCTTATCAATTTCCTATATATATAAAAATATATATAATTAGACTCGAAATTAAAGAAGAAAAAAAAGGTTATATATGAAATTAAAGTTGATCATAATTTCCGAATTGCCATCATTATTATAAGGTTTTGAGATTGATGTTGAATGATGAGGGTGCTTGAAAACCATAAAAGTTCATAATTCCTTCTCAGCGAGTCATTGATGACAGAGGCTGATGTTCCTACCTTTTGGATTTGGTCAATGACGTGGCATATCGTAGTCATAAATACCTTATAATAATAATAAAAAAGTCTTTCTTATTCATTACCCACTTTTGGAAAAAAGAAAAAGAAATATATCAAATAAAAATTGTAAGAAAACAAGGACCAAGACAAGACAAGACAAGACCAGACAAGGCTATATAAAGCCATGAAAGATAACACCAGTGTTGCCGCCACATTACATGAGAATGTCGAGTGAGCCAAACGTGCTATATACGCGAGTAGAGTAGTTTAGTTGTGGGGGCAATTTTTTTCCAGTTCATAAAAAAACTAAGATATAAAAAGAGTTGAAAATAGAAACAAAAACAGAGACAGTTAGTTGGACGTACCATCTAAAGATCTCATAACCCTTAAACCTCTTTGGTTGGATGGTTAAGATGCGAAGGCGAAGGGAAGATATAATTTTTTAAATATTAATTTTATTATATTAATTAAATATGAAATTAATGATTATATTAAAACATTATATTTATTTACTTTATTAAAATATCTTTTAATAAAGTTCTCTCCTTTCCACCCAAAAACATAATCAACTTGTACTACTATTAAATGAGGTTTATTGTAATTTCACTTCAACCCTTATCTTATTACATATTCCTTATTTAGACCCCTAAATATATCATATATCACTAAAGTTTCCAACTTCCACAATTAAATAGATTAATATAATTATTAATAATAATGCGAAAGTTTGAAGAACATGATTGGCATTGGGGTTTATATTATTCAGAAGACCTTGGCTAATAAGTCTAAACAGACTATAATTTTCAAATTTTCATAGGATAAAAAATTTAATAAAAAATTACAATTTTTTTTTTATAGAAAAATAAATAAATAAAAGGGAGCCCACTAATCTAAGCAGTACTAAAATTAAAAATAAAAACTAAATAAAGTAAAAATAAGAATAAAAAATACATTTTTTATTCTTATTTGGGCCAAAAGAGGCAAATAAGTTGAAAACAGAGGATTTTGCTCCATAACTTTGTCTGCGAGATTTCTGTGTGTTCTGTTCACTATGAAAACCAAATCTCCCTCACGTTAAGGTTTGGAATCTGTGGAAAGAGAGCTCTCTTTATTCATTTTTCCAAAATAAGTGTAAGCTCTTGCTGGTTTTGAGCTCAGTAACAGAAAAGGTCAAACCCGAGGTTTCATCACTACGAGCTCAGGTAAGTTGAGGAGGGTTCTCTTGTCTGCTTATCAAAAATAAAGTAAGGAAGAAGAAGTTGAAGTTTTTTTTTTTTCCCCTCTACAAGGTCAAGTTCCTGCGTTCCTTGTAAATTCGTTTTGTATTTCTCAGAGCTTTCTGAACTCTCTTGAGGTTTCCGAGTTAGTTCTCACTCTATTTCTTATCATCTGAAGTTCCGGTTTTTTTGTACTCTGAATGTTTTTTTTTTCTTTAAGATGTAGAAATTCATAGGGTAAATGCTTATATTAATTTTCTGAAGATTTTGATGAATGTTAGAGTTAGGTAAGTTTCATAATCTGAATTCTAAGAGATTTTCTGCTGCTCAATTTACTGAATTACTACAGGAGGTTTTCCCCCCTTTATTTCCTGTTTGGATTGAGAGAAAAGATGTTATGATGGTTCATTTGAAGTAGAATGCTTATGCAAAGCTAAGTATCTCCTTGAAGCAAATAAATGGATCCGAAAGAAGGAGAGAGAGTAGTGGTTTCAAAACCAGTAGCATCAAGACCCAGTTACTCTAATTTCAGGTCCTTCTCCGAGCTCCTTTCTGGCGCCATTAATTCCTCTCCCCCTAATTCTTCTTCGGAAATTACTGCCCCCGCCATTCGACCGAAAACCATCCGGTTGAAGCCAACCCCTGCTCATCACCCTCCAACAGGGCTCATTTCTTCTCAGGTGATTTTAAGAAAAAGTCAAATCCTCTACACACCCTTTTACTTTTCCAAGTACTCTTTTCATCTTCCCATCTTTTAAACATGTTGACAAATTTTCAGGCTGCAATCTCAGAATCAGCAGATGCCGATAACACTGATTCCGAAAGCAATAAGTCTGCCGTTGTATTCAAACCACAAGCTAAACTCGTGTCAAGAAGAACCGTTTCTCTCTTGGCAAATATGGTATGTAGTAACCAGTTCAATTCATCTCTATTCCTTATGTATCACCACATTAAGTTTTTCCCCGGATTGTAAACAAGTCTTTTGGTCTTACCAGGGAAACTTTAGCCCTAATAGTCCTAATAACCGTCAGCAAACTCCACACCATACAGTTCCACAAACAACCAATGCATCCATAGAGTCATCAAAGATTGTGGAAGAGGATCCAAAATCACTACAACATCCTATGGCTCACTGTGATAGACCGTCATATGATGGATATAACTGGAGGAAATATGGCCAAAAGCAAGTCAAAGGAAGTGAGTACCCGAGGAGTTACTATAAATGTACGCATCCAAATTGTCCGGTGAAAAAGAAGGTGGAGAGATCATTAGACGGGCAAATTGCGGAGATTGTTTACAAGGGGGAACATAATCATTCCAAGCCCCAACCTCCTAACCGGAACTCGTCGGTCCTACAAGGGACAGGATTGGGTCTAGACGGGGTCGGTCAAGAGACCAACAACAATCCGGTTTGGAGTAATTTTCCAAATGAGAAGAATGATGGGTCGGAAGGAAGAATAGAAAACAGGAATGAAGTAGGATCATCGAATCCCGAAAAAGCTACACTGCCTTATGAATCCGTTCTGGAGAATTCTTGTGGTGTTAGGGGTGAATGCGAGGAACCACATGGCAAGGGGGCTGAGGTTGAGGAGGATGAGCCGAGGAGTAAGAGAAGGTGAGTGGAATAGCAAGGATATATATCATTACTCTTACTATCATAGTTTTTGCCTTTTGGTTTGATTTTGGCATGTTATTCAGGAAAGGTGAGAATCATAATCAATCCAGTGAAGCAGGGATATCGGGCGAAGGCGTGGAGCCTCGTATTATCGTTCAGAATTCGAATGATTCTGAGATCCTAGGTGATGGATTCCGATGGAGGAAGTATGGGCAGAAGGTTGTCAAAGGAAATCCATATCCAAGGTTAAGATCCATTTTAGCAACCCATATATTCATATGATTCATTTCTCTTCTATAGATTGGAATAATTTATGGTGTATACATTTGCAGTTTGAAATATCAGTTAAGGTCTAAAATGTATTATTTTTGTAGCTTGAACCGATCGTCAACATGAAAAATTCACTTACCTCACAAAAATTTTAAAGAACAGTTTCAAACCGGCAGTTTAAATCTCTAACCAACTCTATCGTGTTTCGGTTTCTGCAGAAGTTACTACAGATGTACGAGTCCAAAATGCAATGTACGGAAGCATGTGGAAAGAGCATCGGACGATCCGAAAGCTTTCATAACAACTTACGAGGGAAAGCACAACCACGACATGCCTACCACCAAAAATACACATCCACCTGTGGCTGGCTCCGAAATGGATTCAAAGGCTCAATCGAGTAAACACAGACAATGATTGATAACTTTCCAAAGAGAAGACTCCTGTCGCTCCAGCCTCTATACTCTTACCTTGTTTATTTAATTATGAGATTCATTTCCTTTTCAATTCATACTGTTACCAACTACTAATAAAAACCAGATAATGACCAACATATTCAAGTTAGTAATCTTCATTTTTTAATGCTCAAATACCTTGAGATATACAAATACGCATCTGGGAAATGACAGTCAAAGCCAACAGCAGCTGAGACTGAGATTACCTTGTATGGTGGTGGGATCCACCATCATTGTCACTGTCCCAAGATATTATTGTAATAATAAATGAGATCGGATTGTACGGTGTCAGGTTGCATGATGTCCGTGCAGTCTGTGTAATTCGGGCCATCTGTTGTAATCCCCGTGCAGTTCCTGGTCAAGTCACGTTGCTCGGGAACAAATTGCGTTTTGAAAAACACACGGGTCATCGTGTTTACTCCGGTGACTCGCAAGTTATTTAATTTTTTTTTTATTCCCCCTACTTTCTTCTATTTTCTTTTCTTTCTTTTATATCTCACTTTCTATTAATGCACTTTCGAAACTTCATTTTAACTTCCATCAATGAACCCATTTGAACTCACGAACTCGTTAGGAGTCACGAACCCATTCGATCTCGAAAACAAACCCAATATATTTTGAAAGCCCCTTGATAATTCAAACTAGTAGGAAATATAAATTAACGACATGTGGGATGTCAGTCTAAGATGCATAGACCGGCATGTGAAGAGTCCTTCAACCATTCGACTCATATGTAATCTGAGATACTCTAAAGGTCAAAAGGTCTTTCACATGTCAAGGCCTTTCGATCTATAGAGTAACTACAAGGATCGAAGGGCCCTTCACATGTCAGTCTGTGCGTCTCAGACCGACATCTCACATATCGATTTGTGCGTCTTAAACCGACATCTCACATGTCGAAGGACCCTTCAATCCTTAAAGTTACTCTACGGGTCGAAGGGTTTCAACCTGTGAAGGACCCTTCGACCGTCATCACACATGTAACTCTAAGGGTCAAATGGTCCCAACCTATGAAGGGTCATTCAATCCTTAGAGTTACTCTACGGACAAAAAGTCTCAACCTGTGAATGATCATTCGACCTTCAGAGTAACTTAGATTACATATGAGTAGAAGTATCAAAGGATCGAAGGGCCTTTCATATGTTGATATGTGTCTTTCAGAATGACATCTCATATGTTAGTCTGTGCATCTCAGATCTACATCTCACATATTGATAATTTCATATTATTTACTAATTCGAGCCATCAGAAGTTCTCAAAATATACTGGGTTTGTTTTCGAGAGAGAATTGGTTAGTTGATAAAGGGTAAAATGAAATTTCGAATGTGCATTGACGAAGGAAGAAAGGGGTGGAAAGGGAAAAAAATTAAATTAAAAATATGCAGGCCATCAGATTAAACACAGTAACCTGAATATATTTTAAAATGTAATTCATCCCTAAATGACGTGGTTTGTCCAAGAACACTAAATTTACATAAAAGGCCAGAATTACACAGAATATATCGTGCGTCATACAATCCAACTCCATAATAAACACCCATCTATGACTATGGCTATGGGAAGAGGATTGATGACCATATAGCGATGTAGATAGAGGGAGATTCACATCGAATCGAAACAACACAGTCTGATGAAACTAAATTGAAGTATAGTAATGGAATTGGTTGTGTTCATACTAGAAACGCGGCCAAATTAAATGGATTTTGATTTTTGCGTACCTCTAAACAAAATTTTTTTTTCTTCTTTTTAAATTTAGAAGGGTCAAGTGTATATTATATTATACTCAAACGTAACGTGACCCCTACTTACTATCATATTTATTTATCCTTATTATTAGTAAATAATAATTTATTAATTCAAACTAAACGAGTGGTTCAGAAATAGCCCATTTGTGACCTTCTGAACAGGTGGACGTGTTATTTGGGCGTGAGGGTCAATATTCATACTTTTACACTGTTTCTGGTAAACGACGTCGAGGCAAGGAGGCATATCGGACCAATAACGGATTTTCTGGTAATTAGACGAAAAAAAAAGACAGGACAAGAAGAAGTAAACGGTATACAACCAACAAGTAGTGAATACACAGACGGACAGACAGATAGAGAGAAAGGGAGAGAGCCATTTCTAATTCGAAGCTCTTCTGATTTGTGTTCGATTAGAGAAGTCGAGTGTATAGTGCTCTAGAAGTTAACACCTCAAATCAAAGTGGCCGAGGAGGAGGAGGAGGGGGAGATTAGATAAATTAGAAGCATGGGATGGATTCCTTGTTCCGGAAATTCGAACAGCAAATCCAAGTCCAAAAAGAGTAAGAACATAGAAGTTATCAACAAAAACCCAGCTGATCCGATCAAACCCACCTCAGGTTTTTCCATGCAAATCTCTTGCTCGTTAAGTTCAAAAGAGTGATTTTTTCTCATATTGGTTGTCACATCCTTAGTATTTATCGAATCAGGATCAATCATCTTTGTTTATCTCAATTTGATCAGAAATCAAGTAATTGTGGTGGGTTTTGTATGCCCTTTTAATATCAAATATTTTAGCCTAAGCTGCTCCAATAAAGAAAATAACTCAATTGGGGATTTTTCAATTTTCATTGCATTGTTTTTGGAATTCTATACATTCTTCGTTCCCTGCTTCTTTATCTTGCTAGTTTCGCTGACTGAAATAATAGTCATAGACTGTACTTCTAATGGGGTTCATTCCTGCTCAGATAATAAGTTAAAGAGAAGCTCTTCCTTTAGTTCAAAGGAAGGTTCTAAAAACGGAGGGTCCAATCACATTGCGGCTAAGACTTTCGCCTTCCGTGAGCTGGCCTCTGCCACCAGAAACTTCCGGGAAGAATGTCTTTTGGGCAAGGGTGGTTTTGGTAGAGTCTATAAAGGTCATTTGGAATGTATAAACCAGGTTAGTACTAACTACGCCATTCATCCGTCCTCATTACAACTGTCCATGAAAAATAAAAATAAAAATTACAAGCATTTCACAATCTTATTGTTTCTGATTAGGTTGTAGCTGTCAAGCAACTGGATCGTAATGGGTTACAAGGAAACAGAGAATTCCTCGTAGAAGTGTTAATGTTAAGTCTATTACATCACCCTAACCTTGTCAATCTCATTGGTTATTGTGCTGATGGAGATCAACGCCTTCTTGTCTATGAATACATGTCTCTAGGATCTCTAGAAGACCATTTATACGGTACATCTTATACATATATTTAGATTGGAAGGCTTTACTTTTCTCTTTCTAATACATGGTTATGATGATGCAGAAATTTGGCCTGGTACAAATCATCTAGATTGGAATACGAGGATGAAAGTAGCAGCAGGAGCAGCCAAGGGATTGGAGTATTTGCATGACAAAGCTAACCCTCCTGTTATCTATCGGGATTTGAAATGTTCCAACATTTTGCTTGATGAAGGTTTTCATCCGAAATTATCTGATTTTGGGCTAGCAAAGCTGGGGCCCGTCGGGGACAATACCCATGTATCGACTAGAGTTATGGGCACTTATGGATATTGTGCTCCTGAGTATGCTATGACCGGTCAATTGACTTTGAAATCAGATGTTTATAGCTTTGGAGTTGTTCTTTTGGAAATCATTACAGGTAGAAAAGCGATTGATGATTCGAAAGTTGCTGGAGAGCAGAATCTGGTTGCTTGGGTAAGAGATCTCATCTTCTTGTGGGCTCAAACGGAGTCTTATTTTCCACTATTTGTGCCCGGACTGAAATTTATGCAGCCAAAAGTGGGTTTTAGATCCAATAAGTAATGTGTATGCTGGTATTGGTATTGCAGGCGAAGCCAATGTTCAAAGACAGAAGGAAATTTTCACAAATGGCGGATCCGATGCTGAAAGGTCATTTTCCTCCAAGAGGGTTATACCAAGCTCTTGCTATAGCAGCAATGTGTGTTCAAGAGCAGCCTAATATGCGGCCTGTCATAGCTGATGTTGTCACAGCCTTGTCTTATCTTGCAGCCCAAAGATACGATCCATCTACCGAACCGGCCCAAAGTTCCTTCCTTTCGCCCGGTACTCCCCCTAGAGGCTATCGGAATGGAGCTAGAAAGCTAAGTGTTGGAAGCACAAATGGAAGGACTCAAACAAAAAGATGGAGTTGATCCGTTGAGGGATCACTTCTTTATGTATAGATAGAGTTGAGGCCGAGAACCTTTTCTTTCCTTTTTCCTTGCTCTTTCTTGAATGACTGTAAGATGAGTCGAGGCTGTTGCTGTATTGTATACATGTGTGCAATAGTTTTTCTTGGGACAATTCAATCTGCCTCTTTTTTTCCTTCAAAAGCAAAAGAATATCGCTCTTGTTATACAGCTCTTTTGTCTACTGATATGATGTAACGGGACCCATAAAACTGGATTTTCGACAAACTGTACTTTGAATATTACTATTTAAAAAAAAAGAAAAAGAACATCTTATGAACACAAGTTTGAAATGTGGTCAAGAGACAAGATGTGTTATATAGAGCAACAAAAACCGGAAAAGTAGCAAAAACAAATTACTTCAATTTTCATTTCAATTACAACCAAATACATAAGAGTGATCAAACATTTTATTAACATAAATACACGACAAGTTCACATCTGCTACTACAAATCCATGAGGGCTGATGGCCTCTTATTCATTTAACACTTCCATGCCTAAGCATCTGTTTACAAAGCTCACTCCTCTAGCCCTGAGGAGAAGAAAGAAGGAAATTGATGCAAAATATATTAGCCAAAAAAAATTGAAGAGATTAAAATGAAATTAATAGGTACTCACCGAGAACCGCTTCTTGTAAAACTCAACGAGCTCTTTAGGATCAGGTTTTGTTGGCTTATAAGCATCAAACTCGTTGATCTCCTGCACATCATGCATTTACAAAAAGGGATAATAGTTAAGATAAGACAAGTAAGTACCAGTAAAACATTAAGCCCAAACAATATGATCGAAATCAAGGTAATTTACCGCGATCCAGGCGGCAAGTTTAGGCCTCCCTTCTGTAATGTGGTAGTTGAACACCTCGGATAAGTAAATGTGGAATCTTTCAACAAACGGAATGTAGGCTATATCCACCTGATCAAAACCACATACAAAATCCAAATCCAAATTTTTTTTAAAGAGATCTCCTGTTAAATTAAAAATACCACATTTGATGTTAATCCAGAATTTTTACCAGACTGAACTGGCCAAGGAAAAATGGCCCATCATCAAACTTGTGCAGGGCATTTTCCAAGTAATCAAATTGAGCGCTTAAGGCAGCTAATCAGAAAATAAATAAATAAAAGGATTCAAAACCAAATATTTCAAATGCTACTTAGTAATCACAGGAAAAAAAAACCCAAAATTGAAAATCTTACCGGATTGCTTGATTGGGTCTCCTTTGATTGAAGTGAACACTTCTCTGATGAATGTATCAGTGTAGGACAATAGCTCTTCACTATACTCTTTCTTAGCAGGCTCCTGTAGATTTATTTTACACAATATTACTACTCAAACCAATTCCTCATACAAAAAGAAGAAATAAAAAAATTTTGTGTGACATACATTTGGAATAACAGAGGGGCCATCAAAGTGAGCATCGATATATTTGACAAGATCAAGGCTTTCTCCAATGACTTTCCCATCATGTTCCAAAGCTGGCACCTTTGGTTAATTACATGTACATATGTTAGGATGATTAATTAAACTTCTTAATTAAGATGCAATTATCCAATTTAATCAACAAGAAATGAAGTAGAAACCTTGTTTTCTGGGTAGACTTTCTCCTTATACCAAGCAGGTCTATTTTGAAGGTCCAAACCAACTAGTTTAATCTTCTCCTGTAATCCCTGAATCAAACCAAAAACCCCCATACATATTAATCACTACATAAAAAGAAAAGGTGAATTGCTTAGATTTGGATCTACAAAGCTTATAGAGAACTCCATGAACCTTATAGTTTCTGGTGATCCAAGCACGCTGAGCAAATGGGCACGAATAAGATATATACAGTCTGCCACAAAAGAAAATGAAAATGAAAAAAAGAGAAAGATTGATGGTTTTTTGAAATCAAGAGGGAAAATCTAAAGACCAATTAAACCTTGTGGATCCGTCAAACAATGAAGGCGGGTCGGAGGTGGCGTCCAGTGCTGGGGAACGAATCTCTGGCACATACCTGTAATGAAAATGATATATACAGCCTGAGTTAAAAGAAAGGGAAAAGAATCCGAGTTGGGATGAAAAACTTGATCGGAAAGTTTTGATCTTTATTCTTTTGTAGGAGTGAGTACTCACACAGTTGCCATTTGTGAATACTGGGAAGAAATCTGAAGCTTTCTTACGCGATTGATGGGATGGGAATGGTGATCTTTATTATTTAATATATATATATCTATATATAAGCTTTTGTTATTATTAGATCGTCTTCTATAATCTTTTTGGTTTGCTTTTTTTATTTTATTTTATATTTTTTATTTATATTTTTGGTCAAAGATTGTTAATAGTAAGTAAGAACATGTCGCGAGCAGTGACGAAAGAGAGCAGCTTGATTGATTGTTAATCCTAGTTTATGGTTCTATAAATATAAATATTATATATTATTAAATAAATATATTGACATGGAAAACAGTTTCCCCAGTTTTTCTTGTTCCAATCAAACAAAATACTCTCAATCATTTACCAAAAAAGTACCAATCAAACAAAAAAATTAAAAAAATTACAAAAAATGTAGTAGCGCCACTCACAAAGATGATCCATAGTGATGTCAATGGCCTTGATTCTGTGTAAGTCTCTGTATAGTCCGACATATGAGGTAAAAAAAAAACTACTGTCTTTGCATTTGTGCCCAACTTTTAGTTACTACTAAAACTCATCCGAATCATCTCCTAACTCATTTTCCGAGTCTCTTCCATCAACTACCATATCCACAAGGGTTAGCATATGTATGTGACACTTGTGCATAAGATATGGACATTGAAATCACATTCCACACATCGTAATGAGTAACGTTTAGTGGAGGGCGATCGTGGAGATCGTGCTTTAGGAAAGAGAAGAATATAAGGCGGAGACCTTACAGTTCATAAAAGTCAAGCCAAGAATCAAGATAGCCTTATTCACAAAAGATATCCAACTTTCAACGATCCAACAGACATATATATATATATATATATATTTTTTTTTTGAAGTACCAAATGAAGTCACTTGATCACACAGTTCTTTCTAGTTTTCTACTAAATACATGACAATTCCAACATTAACATATCAGCCATTCCAGCATTATTCCATGAGGGCCCAAGGCCTCTTTATTCATCACAACACAGTAGGCCTAAAACGTCTCTTTGCCATCTTCCTTCTAGTTCAATGCCTGCAAGCCATGAAGATAATATTTGAATCCCAAAAGTATTACAATAAATGAAGAAGAATGGCAATAATTAGACATTTTTTCGGGACAAAAATCTAATTCATAGTACCGCGATCCGCCTGTTGTAATATTCAATGAGCACTTTAGGTTCAGTTTTCTTGGTATGGGTATAAGCATCAAACTTGTTCATCTCCTGCATTCAAGCATAATATTAATTTGTGGTACTTAAGTAATTGTGTGAAGATGATCAAGTTAGAGATTGATTACGTCGATCCAAGCAGCGAGTTTCGGCCTTCCTACTGTAACGTCATACTTTAACACTTCAGTTGAGTAGATCTGGAATCTTTCAACGAAAGGAATGTAGGCTATATCCACCTATTCATACACAAAAGAAACAAAACAAATGTAAGTTTGCATCGTGAATTTGTATGTCGGAACAAGATGAAGATATAGATCGTTTACCAAACTGAATTGGCCAAGGAAGAAAGGCCCATCATCAAATTTGTTAAGACCATTTTCCAAGTAATCAAATTGAGAACCTACGAAAAGATTGAAATTATATATATGTCAAATTCAACGTATTAAAGTAGTAAAAAAAAAAAATTAAAAAAGAACAAAAAAAAAAAAAGCCCACCAGCTTGCTCAGTTGGGTCCGCTAATTTGAATGCAGTAAAAGCTTCAGTTATGAAGGTATCAGTGTATGACAATAGCTCTTCACCAAATTCTCTTTTAGCTGGATCCTATCATTTATCATTTATCATTTATCATTATTTCACAGCATTACTACTTAATGGAGTTTTTTGATTCACTTACATTTGGGAAAAGAGAAGGCCCTTCAAAGTTGGCATCAACATATTTGATCAAATCAAGACTTTCTCCGATCACTTTCCCATTATGTTCCAAAGCCGGCACCTACATATACACACGCACACAAATATTAAGACAGAACTCACCCTTACAACAAAAAAATCAACAAAAATGAGATCGATGTACCTTGTTTCCTGGGTAGAGTTTCTCCTTGTACCAAGTAGGTCTGTTTAGAAGGTTTATATCCACTAGTTTAATCTTCTCTTGTAGTCCCTGCCCCACAACCAAAAATAAAAAATAAAAAAATAAATATATATAAATATACATTTAATATAATATATTGAAGCCATCGAATTCAAAATGAAAGCTCGGGTTGACAGTTGACTAAGAAAAAAATGAACCTTAAAGTTCCGGGTGAGCCAAACACGCTGTGCATACGGACACGTGTAAGCCACATACAACCTTGTGGTTCCGTCGAACAGTGGAGGGGGTTTGGAGGAGGCATCCAGCGATGGAGGAAGAATCTCCGACATATAAGGAGCTGCCATGTCTTGTGGATGAAAGATGGGAAGGCTTTTTTAGTTGATTGATGGGAAACTGGGAAGAAAGGATGATGATCTGAAGGTTTGAAGAAGGTGATACTGATCCCCTTTTATATCAGCTTTAAAGCTTATTATATTAGTTTATGTACATAATGGAAGAACATATCGCCAGCAGTGACGAAAAGAAAAGTCCACCATTTTAATTTCATTGATTTGACCCAGCTTCACAAAGGAAGAGGGTTTACTATTGTGATCATGAGCTAGCGATCTTCGCCGTTGATTAATCCGAATAAATTTATGTAATCGGACTTTCCTTTCATCTTAAAATCCCTTCATATTTAGTTTTATTTTATTTTCACCCACATTTTTGTACCCACCCCTTAATTTTCTCTCACTGCCCATCTTCAGAATTAGGGATGAAGAAGAAAATAAGAAGAGGAAGAAGAGATGAAGAGGAAGACAAAGAAGAAGAGGAGATTGATATGGAGAAGAATAAGAACAAAAATAAAAAATATAAGGAAAATAATTCATATGTTTGTTTGTTTTTGTTTTTAATACTAATAGAATTGGGACCAATTTTAAAGTTGATGACATCTTTCCGATATCTAATAGCGGGATCGGAATCAATGCCGGTACTGATGCCTTATCACCAAAAATTTTACCCATCTTTGCCCAAATTTCCATCTCCGTTTAAGAAAGCTCTAATCCTTATTCTAACATTTTAACTACAATTCATTATTTAGAATGAATAGAGATTTTATAAATGTAAGCTGGCCCTTTCTTCGATCCAAACTCAAGATTTCAAACACCGGATCAAATGTGATGGATCCAAGATGAGCCAAGGAAGTACCAAAATGGCTTTCATTCTACCGCAACTTATAATAAGTACATAGATCTGGACAGCACACTTACACATAAAACATAATAACATAGATAGATGATCAGGCATTACATTATATTACTATGAGGGCACGACGCGCTCTTATTTATCCACCAAATCATAAGCCTAATTAACATCTCTGTGCAATCTTCAGTCCTAGGCCTGAAAGAAGCAAGACATTGTAGATATTAGAAGAAGAAGATGTAGACATTGTAGATATTAGACAGACAAATGAAATTCACAGTACCAAGAGCCGTTTCTTGTAATGTTCGACGAGCTCCTTAGGATCGGTTTTTTTCGTTTGCTTATAAGCATCGATCTTGTTGATCTCCTGCATTTTAGCATTTCCAATTAAGACAAAATAATGGATTTTTGAGTACTTGTGTGAATAAGATTGTCATAGAGTCCGATCGAGGAATTTACCTCGATCCAAGCAGCAAGTTTAGGCCTTCCTTCCGTGATGTCGTACTTAAACACTTCTGCTAAGAAGATTTGGAATCTTTCAACAAAAGGTACATAGGCTATGTCCACCTAAGAAGAAGAAACCATATAAGTCATTCACAAGTTTAACTCAAACACAGAATAACAAGTCAAATGCAGATATCGAATCATGAAGCTGCAACTCAGGTCGAGAGATTTTACCAAACTGAATTGGCCAAGGAAGAACGGCCCGTCATCAAATTTGTGAAGAGCATTTTCCAAGTAGTCAAACTGAGCACCTAAAAAAAAAGAAAAAAAAAATTGGAACTTATATATCAGAATTCATTTTCCATATCAGATCATCAAAATGTTCCAATTAAACTAAATACACAAACACTCACCAGCTTGCTTAGCTGGGTCCCCTTTGAATGAAGTAAATACTTCTCTGGTGAATGTATCAGTGTATGTAAGTAGCTCTTCACCATATTGTCTTTTAGCTGGATCCTGTGATTTATTTATCATTTTTTTTCTTTCACAGCATTACAGGTCAATTCCTAGATGATAGATAAGGATTCAATGGATTTTCAATTTTCCACTTACATCTGGGAAAAGAGAAGGCCCTTCAAAGTTGCTATCAACATATTTGATCAAGTCAAGACTTTCTCCGATCACTTTTCCATTATGTTCCAAAGCTGGCACCTATACATACATTCATACATACATTCATATTGGGAGAAAATTAAATTTTACAAAATAGAATTAGAAAAAAAAAAAATGATACCTTGTTTTGTGGGTAAACTTTCTCCTTGTACCAAGTAGGTCTGTTTTGAAGGTTCAGACCAACTAACTTGATCTTCTCTTGTAGTCCCTGCAAACCGTCAACCATAACAAGCAGATGATATTAATCAGTTATTAAATTAAACGGAGTATAAAGAAAACAAGGATGGATCAGTTATGTGTACGAAGCACACGACAGAATCAATTGATTATGGAACCTTATAGTTTCGGGTAATCCAAACACGCTGTGCAAAGGGGCATGTGTAAGAAACATACAGCCTTGTGGTTCCGTCGAACAAAGGGGGCTGCTCGGCGTCGGCTTCGAGCGCTGGGGGAAGAATCTCATCTCCGATCCTATAATACAATCACAATTAACAACAACAGAGAACTATACATATATATATACTTAAATCGGGAACGATATATGTAAAATTCAGAGAAACCCAGTTTAATCACATTTTTTTGTTCAGTACTTACTCAGTAGTCATGGGTGAATGTTCTGATTGCTTCTGAAGCTTTTTTCTTCTTCTTTTTTCAGCTGATGAGCGTAGTGTCTGAACTTGCTCTGATTTATAAATGTGGACGTATCGTGAGCAGTGACGTAAGAGAGAGAGAGAGAGTCCATGACCTAACTCGTGGGGTGGCATTACCTGCCGTTGATTTTGCAGTCTTTTTGGAAAGGAATGGATCTTGCACTCTAGCAGCTTCATTAGTAAGGTCCCCAATGGTAGGCCTGCGGGTTGCGTCAGTGATGATGAATTGATAAGTGGCGGGTGGCGGGTGGCTTTGGACGCATAGAGCGACTACGTTCAAGCTTAATCTAGTCCATTCATCAATAAGGAATACAGAAGTCAGATTAAAGCTCCAGTTCATGTTTAAATTATATTTATACATGAAAGACTCTAATTTGTCCAAACAAAAATTTCAAGACTTTTGATTAATTTTACAAATTTGATAAAAATGCTTCCAAGTTATTCAGACTTCTTCATCAGACTTAGTACCACTCCAGTGCTCAGACTTATTGCAACAAAACCAAGAGAAGCCTCAGTTGAAACATGGAATCCTGCAAGAAAGAGTAGTATTAGTAGAACACAATTACTAGCTTAGTTTACATATATGTATATGTACATACTATAATTACCAAGTTTTAAAAGGAAAGAAAATACGCACCGAAGAAATCAAGGATCATCTTGAATCCGATAAATGACAAAACAACAGCGATCGATGGCTGAGAAGGGGAGATGGGATAATAAGCAAGCAATATATGTGGTGATGAAAGTGAAACTAAACTAAAATCTTTGATAAGGGGAGATCGAATGTTTACCTGTAAATATTCTAAATCGGATAAACCCTCGGATATAAGTGTGTAAAGCGATCTCAGACCTATGCATCGAAATATAGATATGGACTATATCAGGATATCAAGTTACAGATCAAGAAAAATGGGTTTGGTTCGCGAACAAAAGAATTACCTAAGATGGCAAAGAGATTAGAAGTGAAAACTATGAAAGGGTCCCGTGTTACACCAAAAACCGCCGGTATTGAGTCGACCTAACACATCATCCCCCACACCCCACCAGAATCAAGAAAAATATGTCAGCATACTAGAGACAACTAAACGGAATAACAAGAACTGTGCAGGTGTATATAGAAAATAATTGTGGAATGAGATGATAACCTACAGCAAAAGCGATATCACTAAGTTCGATCACTGCTACGGTAAGAAGTAAAGGTGTGGCCTGTCCAAAATGTTTGAGACCTGTTAGAAATCACATACAAATTAATTTGACACAAGTCACTATTTTTTTTAATATTTTATGAGAGACAAACAGTCCACGCATAACTTACTTTCCATACACCATCCTGACTTGTAAGAAATCGATTGCCATCATAATTAGCTGCAAAATGGCAAGAAAGAAAGAATGAGAGTAAGAACTGACCCAGAAAAAAACAAGAAGATGATGCATTTACTAATGTTATGAAAAATGGATGCCAAAACCTAAGTGTCCCAACCTATATAGGGTTTTGGCCCCCACAAAAAAAAAAACTATATAGGGATTAGAAACTGAGTTCATATGACCAACCTATGGCTTAACTAAAAAATTGAACAAAGACAAATATGCAAGAGAGTAATGACCTGTGACAGGGATAAATCTCTGACATGTCTTCACTACAAAATTGTCGGAAAGGTCTGTGTCATTTTCTTCATTGGTAAATAGCTATCAGTGAAAAATAGAAACCAGGAGTTTAATATAACTGAGCTTCAAAAATCAGATCCAATTCAGGCACCTTATATCAGATTCAAAAATGAGTAGGAAGACGAAGATATTGTTCCCATAGATACTAATTCCGGCACCTTATATTAGAAATCTCATTTGTCTATTATAAACCAAAATACAGTCATCCATTTAATTTGACAGGAATAAGGTAACAAATGAGTACTTTCTGCAGTAGAGTCAAACCAGAAATATAGTGAAAACACAATAGGATGAGATGACTAGTTCAGTTATTCATCCATTAACTGCAATGAACTAGTAAATGCCATTGCCCATTCGAGAAACAAATTTAAAATGGGTAATGCATCTCTAATTATTAAATCGTCTAAAAACAGAAATCTAACCTTGAATGAAGAGTATAGAAGAATTGCAGCCAGTAGTAGGTTTACTCCCTCAAACCTCTGAATTAATTATGAGGAGTCTCAGATAGACAAAATGAAAAGAGAACAATATTCATGTTCTTGAGAACAATGGAAGAAGTAACCTGCAGGGTAGCTGTTCCCAGTGCTATTAATGTAAAGCGAAAGAATATTGCACCGGCAATACCATACGTAAGTACCCGATTCTACATTTCCAAAATGATTTATCAGCAACATGCATAGACATGTAACTGTCCAGATAAGGAAAACAAATCAAAAAAGTATTCACAATTCACTTGGTATATTTACAACACGGTGATCTTATAGTTTTATAATATTACACTCATTTAGCACCTGATACTCAAGCGGCACTTGGAAGTACTTAAAGATCAGAACAAACACAAACAGATTGTCCACAGATAGACTTTGCTCCAATATGTACCTGTAAACCAAACAGGTAATGATGTTAAACCCGTCTGATTTGCCATTGAAAAATGGTCCCATAAAGCCATTGAAAAATGGTCCCTAGTTTTATGAATTAAAAATGTGTACTCTAAAGTCTAATGGGAGTAAGAAAATTGAAAATTGAAACTGAAAGATTTTCAGCATACCCAGCGAAAAACTCTGATGCCTTGCCAACTCCATCTTTCAAACCCAAGCCTATGCCAAATGCAACAGCGGAACTTACCTACAACAAATATAACTATTTCAATAAATCTTTCAATGAACCATTAGCCGGCCTGGAATTGCAAAAACATAAGGTGCTGCTTACACATAAAACAACGGTTCTAACAGAGGAAACATAACTATGGTGTCCCTGAGGTTCCTCCCGAGTCTGAGAAGTTTCCACATAGCCTTCCTCACCATATGACGGAGTGGTAGTCCTATTTTCTTCTGCATATTTATTTCATAAGAATAAGTAAGATTCTTGTTAATATCTCCTGTTTGGCCGCTAACTAAAGTAAGGATTTTATATGTAGATAACTAAATCTCACACTAACCTGAGGTGGATAATTCATTTTCCTCTTCAGTCGGTCTAGAGCGCGCGATTGGAGAGTATGAAGCACGACGACGATTACGAACAGCTGCAATGAAAATTAATACACCAGCTGAAATTGCAAGCTTCTGATTGAATACGTAGAAACTGAAGGAGTAAGAATAAGAGCGAGAGAGAAAGAGACCTGCGTTGAAGTGAAAATGATCAGGATAGCGAGCAAATTGAACCCTAAACCATTTTCGAGGATGAAATTGTTGCGGTGATGAAACTCTAAGGGGAGGAGAATCGAACTTGGGAGAAGCCTGAGCGCCATGGTAGATGAGTGAAGCTAATCCCATTTCGTCGAGCAATAGAGACACGAACGGTCTGAATCTTATCTGTTAAATTGCTGGTAAGTCTGGTAGTCTCTTTCTGCTCGAGATGGAGCTCGATCTCTTCGTTAATAGGCTTACGACAATCAATTCCTCGAAATGCCAGGCGTCGTTTCATCATAACGACATGCCGATGAACATACGATTTGCCCATGACGTTTTGCCGCCGTAACGGCCCAACAAAATTTCTACCGCGCAATCAGAATGTTATACGACACGTCGATTTACTGAATGTCGTTTCCCTTCACTATTAGAATAAAACAAAAAAAGGAGGGAAAATCTCCAAAAATATCACACCCTTTATATGACTACATGCTTATTTACGGTTTAACCCTTTCTGTCTTCTTTCTGTGATAAAATCCTACTCCTCTTCCTTTTTATAAATCAGCAAAAGGGAGGAACGGAAAAATCACGATTCAATCACACACTCTCTCATAATCCCGACGCAGTCTTCGAATCTCTGAAAAAAAAACCTTTGCTCTTCCGATGGCGACCGAAGCGGCTGTAGACGTCCTCGACAACAACAGTACCATCAGATCTCAAGTACCTAATGCTAGCCAAACCCTAGACCTAGGGGGTGTACCGGACGCTAAACCAGATGGCAACTCCTCCTCCTCCTCCACTCAGCCCCCTCCTCCTTCGATTGACGGTTCGGCTCCGGACGGTTCGTCTCAAAAGGAAGGGGAGGAACTAAAAGGCTCCACCGCCGTGGGATCTGTTGCCGAAGACGGTGACCCAGCCTCCGACACTCAGAAGAAGATGCGCCGTGCGGAGCGGTTTGGGATTACTGTACAAATTTCTGAAAAAGAAAAACGCAATTCCCGAGCTGAAAGGTAATTTTCATGTCATCCCCTTGTTTTTCTCTGCTTCTGCATGTGTGTATGTTCCCGGGTTGGGGTTTCTTAGGGGTTAAGACTTGTGATTTATTTCTTCTACTGTAAGAAGTTTCCCTTATGCCAGTGCGAGACATTCATGGCTATATTAGATATTTCGATATATACATAAACAACCCAATTATCTGGTTTTGCTATTTCTTCTTCCTTCCTCTCAATGCGTGTACTATTAGCATTGTTACAAGTTAAATGTCAGTTGTTGATGAACAAAATTGCAGGTTTGGGACTGCTAGCACAGTGAATGGATCAGAGGCAGTGAAGAAATCCGAGGATGTGAAGAGGAAGGCTAGAGCTGAGAGGTCCTCCCCATGTCTCTGCCTCTTTAAGAGCATTTAAATATTGAGAAGTTGAATGTCGATGTCCATTGGACAGCACCTATTGCAAAGTTTGTTTATACTTGTCATTTCCTCAGGTTTGGGATTTCAAGTTCATCTACAACTCCTACTGATGAGGACACAAAGAAGAAAGCTCGGCTTGCCAGATTTGCACCAGTCTCTAAGGTCGACCCCTTGGAAGAAGAGAAAAGGAAAGCTAGAGCAAACAGGTTAATTCTTTAGCCAACTGTTTCCCTGCTATTTTCTTGTAGGATTAATACTGTCTTATTTTTAATTCTAGAATGCGTGTGTTGACTAACATTAGATTCTCATTTCATTACTAATTTATTTTTTTTTATAAAGGTTTTCTAATCCTCCGTCAAGCTCTCCATCACAAGTGAATGGCAAGGGATATATTCAGGCGGTAAGATCCTTCCTAGGGAATTATCTTTTTCAAGTACAGTTTCTTACTATAGAACTGAGATTTTTCTTATGTTCGTGTTCTTTTTGCATTACTGACTATTCTCACCCGCTTTCTGGAAATTAGAAGGAAGCTGTTACTGGCAAGGCTGGAGGTGGGGGTGAAGAGAAGCTTCCCTCCGTTGTAGTAAGATATTTCCCTGTCGTTTTCTGCATACCGATCAGCTCTTTGAGTCTGAACTATGCTCTCAGCTTATCTGAAATCTGAATGCCTTACCTTTTCAAGAAGATGTCAAACTGACTGTTAATTTTTGTTGCTTGAAGATGTCAAAATGATTATGGATTATTGTTGCTTTGGCAGGTTTAGTTCTGTGATTGATGATTCCCTCAATGGCTTCCAGTCCCATTTCCACATCCCAACATTTGAATTCATAGATGCATCCCTTTTCCATTCTTAGGCAGGTACCTTTTTGTGAGGCGCAGAGCAGGATGTTGCAGCAAGAAGAAAGCTTTTTTGGTTTTATATTTGTCCGTATGTTGATTTATCCAGTGAGACATAGAGTAGTTAATGACCTACCCCCTTGACGTTGACATATCTTGAAGTTTATCGAGAATATCAGAAGGTGTAATATGGGAGTCATAACTTAAGGTGCAAAAAATTATGGGGGTGAAGTTTGCTAGTTCATATTGGCAGTGTTATCCCAGTTTGCTTCTAATATGCATGTGCATAACAACATATTCCTGATCTAGTGTGAATGGTAGTGCTACATTGGTTGATGAAGTTTGCCATCATCTGGTCTGAGTTATATATTTATGTGGTGTGTGTGGGATCAAAACATGCTGTAATATGTCTTTAGGATTTGAAAATAGCTCTTGAGTGCTGATATTGGTAGCTTATGGACTTTTAGGACTAGAAAACTTTCCGATTTCATTGCTTGGTTATGCAATATGAAATGGTAGGTCTAATATTGCAATATAATGTTATCTTTGATGTTAGCTTTTCCCCAAGAGAAGTTTATTCTGTCAATCATATCTATATTCAGTATCCTGCTTCTGATCATGGACGAGATTGTATCAGTTTATGCTTAGACTTGAATGGTAAGTTTTGTTTTGCCTCTGCGATGATTTGATCAGTGTGGATATAAGGTAATATGTTGCTTAGATATGCTTTCAAATGTCACAAGAATGATGCTCTGATTGGGTGAAGAAAAGCTTGGGTAACACTGCTAGATGAAGAATGTAGCAAAAATATGTCGAAGATGTAATCTTTCGAACTTTTTGGGAAACTGATATTCTCGGTTCATAACTAGAGATACGTGGACTTCTTGGAGGGGGGTTTTTAATTTTCTAGGTCTCACTGGATAAAATGTATTGTTTTAAGGTCGGAATATAGTTTTCCAAATAGTATTAGTTTAGTTTTAAGTTTTATGTAGAATTTTCTATTACCTTGTGAAAATCTGGAAATGTGTTGCTTTTATGGATATTTTCTTAGTTTTTAGTTGTTGGGTGTAATGGGATGGAAGGACCTGATTACGTAAATGGAGGGAATATCAGTATATTTTATTACATCATTATTGGCCCCCTATTTTCTTGCGAAGTAATAGTAATCAGTTGTTTCCTTCATTGTTCATTGCGAAATCTGAGCCAAAAGAAGTTTCACTATTTCATCATGCCCCCCCGGTCTGCTTACCAAGGACACTAGAAAGGGAAGACCGAGAGCCTGAGTTAGTTGGGTTGGGGTTAAAGAGTCATAAGCGCGGCGGATGCTGATAGAGTACATGCTCGTAAGGTTGAAAGAAGGGTAAATGATCAATTTGTTAATTGTCCGGAACTTGCACTCTATATTCTAAATAAGATCAGTAGAGACATCATAAGGGATCATTTAAGCTGCAGATCTATTTCTGCAAAGGGTATTCCACACAGCTAATCTACCCAACTTAACAAGTGTTTGGTATCTCCCCACCTAGAAACTTGCAAGTGAATAAATCCCTACACCTCCTCTCATTGAAAGAGATTTACATGTATTGATTGAACAGTTGTCTAAGAAAACAACTACAACTGTTATGTCGTCATGAAAATGTCTTCTCACAGCTATGTCAACCTTCTTCAAGTCCGAGTATCTCATCTCTCTTTTCTTAGCTGCTTCTTTAAGTGCCGCCTTCACAAGCCTTGCTGCAATCCCCTTTACCATTACAAAAGAAACCATTTTCAAGACTTTAGGAAGATAAACAGAAAATTAGAACATCATAGTACATCCATTTCTAAACTGATTCTTACAGTTCGTGGGTGATTACTGACGATGTCAACAGCCCTCTGGTTGCTGAGGTGCTCCCATAAACCATCAGATGCAAAGATGAGAAACCGATCTTCGGAAAAATGGAGTTTGTGTACTGATATTGATGGCTCCGAGCTAAGGATCGGCTTGTCGAAAGACTCGTGTAACCTAAATTTAGGCAGTAGAGGCTCCTTGTTGAATTCAGCTTTCTTCAAATATGCATCACCAATGCACCTTGAAACCTGCCAAAAGAATGCAAAATCCTCAAAACTTGAGCTAGAATTGCTTACAATCTAGAGTTGGCCAAAGTAGTAAGTTGATGATGAGGTCATTTACGATTTTCTTGACCTGTATAATGCCTTTTACACGCCAAACGTTGTGTTTGAGCATGACAATATCGGGATCATGAGGATGCATTTGTTTAAGCTCTTTCCTCACCGACTCTACATTTGCATTGTGTTCTGAAGATAATTGAACAGCCGTAACTTCTTTACTACAACTACTACCTATTCCGCTTCTCCCTAATACCACTCTTGAGTCCCCTAAATTTGCAATAAAAAGGTCTCCATTGCTTATAATCCCCACCAAACAACATGAACCGGAAGATGCGGTCCATGGCTTCATTTTCCACTCTTTCCGAACAACCGAGAGAAACCTGTCTTCTGTGGTTGCAAAAGCCTTTCGGATCGCATTCACAGTTACGCCCCCATCCATTGACACAAACCCTACAGCGTGAAACATGAGAAACGTTAACATAAGACTGTTTGATCAAAATGTCAGTCAGCTTCAATCGGTCACTTAAATGAAAAGTTAATATTTCCTCAGTTTTCAGAATGTCATTTTTCCAAGTAAACTTACTCTTGAGATTGTCGAAGAGATTGTTGTTGATGAAATGTGCAGCATCGGGTCCTCCATGCCCATCATAGACCCCGATAAAGGTCCCAAATGATCCCGAAAGGGTGGAACTCAGCAGCCCAGATTCAATCTGGCTTTGATCTTCTAACAAACTGTTTGCTTGAATCACGGCCATCGAGAATTCTCCATGAACATGACGGCCCAAATCCTTGTACCACAACAACCCGTCAACCCGGCCATTAGAATCATCATCATTTTCTACGGAAGGTTTCCAACAGGTCCTAACCATTTTTTCGAGTAACCAAAGTTTGATACTATGCAAGAATGTTCTTATGTGTTTTACTTTTTAGCATCCAAATAATCCTGCAATTGCAAACATATATATATCGGACAAGTTTATGAATAAAGACAGAAAGATCATGGGTAGAAATAAATGAAGGAAACTCTTGTGACACCAGAAAGAAACATGATGTCTGTGTAAGAATTTATAGCAATAGGAGATGTACTGATGCTCTGTACTTTGAACCTGAAATGACGTTTACGGGTCCGGTGTCCCCTTTTTCGGGTGCCCATCTTCTGGGAACAAACATAGCTGTAAAAAGCAAGTCGAGATAGCGAAGACAGTGATTGTAAAGGGAGCAGTGGATAAGTTTTGGTTTGGAGTTTTGCTAGGCAGGAAATCTTTCAATGTATTATTGTCAGAAAAAATAATAAAAACAGTTTCCGACACTGTCTTTTTGATATGTTGTGGTTTTTGTTCCTGTTCTTTTGCTTTGTCTTTTATGGTTTTCATGTTCTTATGATTTATTCTCTAATCTAATATCAATTAAAACAATGTAAAAGCCATAAAATCTAATACCCTTTCTCTCATACATACCTCCTTTAATCTGGAACTGCTTGCAATGTTGATTCTGTGAGCTAAAATCAGAAAATGAGATGAAGATGAAAAGATGATGAAGATACCAGAAGAAAAGCCACCAATACAAATGATACGTTGGATGTGGAAAGGTTTGTGTAACATGTCGGGTTAGACTTTACATTCAAAAGAGTTTGACCAGACACAAATTGTTTATTAATGAATTGGGGTCATGTACATAGCCTTTACAGTGTAACAAAATCGTCACGGGGATTGAGATTTCTTCAACGTTGGATGACCTTGAATCTAGTTGGCAAATGGAGGTTTACGTGCATCATTTTGCTTATAGATAAGATCAATCACATTTCCTCTTTAAAACAATAGCAATAATAATAATAATAAGATCATATCTTCTTCTTATAATAGTTAAATAGAAAAATGACGAAACAGACAGGAAGACAACAACTAAGTTGAGTAGTAGAAGCAATTTTTCATAGCTTCTCTGACAAGGTTGATGAAATCTTTTAAGTTTGTTTTCTATCTATATTAACAGAGATTGATTGATTAAGAATATTTAAATGAAGAGATAGAGAATTAGCAGTTTGTTAACTGTAAAAATAGTGGGAAGAGAAAAGGTCAAAAGACAGAAGTGAGACAAAAAGAGGAGTGGGAGGACATACTTTGTTGGCCACGCATGAGGGCTGCTTCTTTTGTTTGGCAGCAACCATCGTTCTCAGACCATGTCTCTCGGGGATAAACTTACACCGTGATGGACTAATTGTAAATTTTTACGTGATATCAAAGTTAATCTTAATACGTGATTGGACTAGCTGTAGTATGTGTTCTGCGTGATCCATATAAAAAAGATCCACATATATATTAAAAAATAATGTCATATATAAAAAGGCGTGTTAAAAATATTATATCTAATATTTGAAAATAAATATTTGAGAAACTAATATATAAGAAAGATGAGTTAACTCCATTTATTGTCAATTAGTTTTGAGATGAAAATTGAGATTTCTACGTGATATCAGATTTAGGCCGCTCAAAAATAACGTCACACGTGAGGTCGTATTGAGAATATTATATTTTACATCTAAAATGAAATACTTTAAAATTTAATACATAAAAAAAAATATATCAACTTCTCTTATTATCAATTAATTTTAAGATGAAAATCTAAATTTATTTATCGTATTATTAAAAAATATTATATATTCATCATTCATTCTAAATAATTTAGCACACACTTAGTTATAAACTAAACTTAGTTTAGCTTCTGCATTCCTCCCTTACTTCTATATTGCTTCGATCCTTAGTATGGCTAACTTAAACGAGTTAATCTATCGTGATTAGAGACCACTGGGCTTGGGCTCATAGATGAGGACATTTGTGATTGGGCTGTTTACGTGGGCTCGAGAAGTAATGACTTTCAAGCTGTGATTGGGCTATGTGTGTGCTGTGAGGACATTTGTGATTGGGCTGTTTCCGTGGGCTCGAGAAGTAGTGACTTTCAAGCTGTGATTGGGCTATGTGTGTGCTGTGAGGACATTTGTGATTGGGCTGTTTCCGTGGGCTCGAGAAGTAGTGACTTTCAAGCTGTGATTGGGCTATGTGTGTGCTGTGAGGACATTTGTGATTGGGCTGTTTCCGTGGGCTCGAGAAGTAGTGACTTTCAAGCTGTGATTGGGCTATGTGTGTGCTGTGAGGACATTTGTGATTGGGCTGTTTCCGTGGGCTCGAGAAGTAGTGACTTTCAAGCTGTGATTGGCCCATTTAATTTAGACTACCAGTAAGCACTAGGTAGGGAAAAAGATATTAATATTATTACCATATATATTATTAAATAATAATTATTATTTTTGTTTGCATTTATAAGAAGTCATTAACTCAAATATGTAACAGGTAATTTTTTATATATTATTGACAAGTTAAAGGGAAGGAAAAAAAGACTATTAAAATGTGTTTATCCGCACGACCGACTACTATTTGGGTAGAAATAAACTTGTCGTCGACCTCATAAGTCATTATCAGAAACAACATGTCGTTTACCACCATCTTCATCATGAGTACCCCACTTGTCAGTTAAATTACCTTTGTGGTCACGATGATCACCTTGCATTTGTAATACAATCACGTACGTTAAACTTCACCAGAAGCCGTGGAGCTGACCTTGATCAAGACATCCCGCAGCCGTTGGATCTCCCTAAACAAATCATCAGTAGGAAGCTGAAATCTACAGCAGGGACACGTGTTCCTCTTCGTCAGCCACGGCAATATGCAAATCCAATGAAACAAATGCTGACATGGCAACTGACACACATCTCTCCCTTCTTCCATCTCATCCTTACACACCACACAGTAACCACCTCTCACCGCCACAGACGGAAGGGAAACCACCGCCACAGCCGACGCTGCCACCTCGATCCCCTTCCCATCGCCACCACCACAACTTCCAATCACAGGACCTACAAGTTTCCAACACCTCGTAACAATCTCAATGAATTGAAGCAAAACTGCGCCACTATAAACTCCGTCGGTTACAATGCCTGATAGCGTTAGCAAGGTGTAGTCAGAGTAGAGATTGACCAGTATCAAACGCCATGATTTGGTGGAACAATGGAGGGCAGTGGGGTGGTGTTGATGGACTTCACAGAGGAGGAGGAGGAGGACAAGGGCGTCGTGGTCTTGTGAGGTGATGGCAGCGGTGGAGGGGTGGCGTTGGCTGATGGGGTACTGGAGGTGGTGGGTAAGGAGGCGGAGGGTGGATAGTAGGTAGCGAGAGATAAGGAGGGTTTTGGAGGGAAGAGAGATGAGGTGGAGGTGGTGGAGGGTGAGGGAAAATAGAGTAGGGGAGGAGAGGAGGGTGGTGAGACGGCGGCGATGGTTGCGGAGATGGGAGGAGAGGGAGTGGGTGAGATCTGAGAATTGTTGAGGAGAGAGAGTGGAGAATGCTGCCATAATCATTGACGTTGTTTCTCCTTCCATTATCACCATACGGGATCCTGTGCTCTCTCACTCTTTATCATGCTCACATGCAGGCATGGTCTTCTTAATTAATGGAATGTGTGTTCCAGCCTTTCTAATCAGACCTTTCTCTACTTTACGCAATCGCTTTGCCGCAATTTAATATATATATATTTTTGCCTTTGTTCTTAAACCAGATTAATTGACGATGTCGTGAGTTGTTAATGAATGGATTAGATGGTCGTGATTATTGCGATTGTGACTCTAATTTGTGAACTTTAATGTTGAAAAGGGAGATTATTAAAGATTGTTTTTATGATTAATATCTGATAAAGGGAGATTATTAAAGATTGGTTTTATGATTAATATCTGATTCCGGACATAGTTTTAGTGAGTTAGTGGCATGCATTTTACTACTTTACAGGTTTACAGCCTCGTTGATGACCATAACATTAGGATGCTTTTTAATTACGGATGCAAACTAGTTCTCTTCTCACAGAAACATGATTAGTACTACACTACTACTAACTGGCCTCCTCTGTCCAAGTGTGCAAATTAAAGTAGCTTCATTTTCGAGATGGACCCACTAATAATTCTTTCTTTTCATTATCTTAGATGTAAATGGATGTATCTTTCAACTCTCCCAAATTCACCATCTCTAGCGCAAGAAAACAAGCACAAGAAGAGAAACACAAAACAAACATTTGGCCCATCAATGGCTATTTCTCATTGTCTTCTTAAAATTGACAGTAATGCAAATTATTGAGCTAGTTTTTAGGTAATGCTGTTAAATTGAGATATATCTTTCATAAATGATTTGGTAAATCATAGATCTTAATTATATATATTAATTTTATATCTACTAATCTACTTAAAAAATTATCTATATCTTTCTATATCTTAGATTATTATTTTGGGTGGATCATGGGTTGATGCCACCCGACACATCAGCACCGCCTTAGGCCACGGGGTCAACTAGTCTTCGGTGTAGGGGCCCGATTACTGGTGCTTAGTGAGTTAGTCATTGGATCGAACCTTTCTCTACTCTCCATGAACCTTGAAATCATAATCGGGAGACATGATTACGGGCATGCTTCGATAGTTTGATTCAATGAAAGTTCGTTGGGCCCTCAGCTGAGTTGTTTTCATATCAGTATATGGGCTTTTGTTGGGCTTCATATACCCAGTTTTCATTACTGGGCTTAAAATCTGGATCCACATAACTACTTGGGATAAAAAGAATTTAATTGAAATTCTTACTTACAAGTTTCAAATTCACGGCGAGCGTGTCCCATTACATTTTTTCTTTGATCTTCCTTCCCTCCATCATGTAGAAGAAGACGAAGGAGGAGAAGAAGAAGAAGAAGCCATTAACGACGCATTCACAAGTTTCGCATTCTCCTACAGAGTATTCTTTCTTTCTGCAACAGGTTTGATTCATCTGAGAGTGTAACTTGCATCCACTTGATTTCACACATAGCAAGCTGTTTTTTTCTCTAAATTCTAGGGTTTCTGGCGATGAAATATTTTCCATGGATCTGATTCATACTCGAAATACAAACCTTCCAAGAACTTGAGTTTGTTCCTACGATTTTGATCTCGAATTCTTCAGTTTAGCAGAAAAATAGATCAAAATGCTGCGATGAACACTATTCCTTATTACTCATGTTTGATGGACATTTTCGCAGCTTGAAGAATACTGAAAGAAGATAATTAGAGCATGAAAGAAGAGAATTCGGAGCCTTCTTCACACAAAGAGGCGGTATTTGAGCTACCTGGAGAGCCTGCTATGGTGATTAATGGTGTCCCCAAACTCTCTCCTAATGACACCGGCCTCTCCATCTCTAACTCTGTTGATGTAGAACAGCATGGAAATTCAGGTTTCGGTGAATGGTTAGAAGGGAGGGAAGTTAGAAAATTGTTTGGTGATGAGTATTATTCCGGTACAGTTACTGAGTTCGAGAAAGAAACAGGCTGGTACAGAGTGGTGTATGAAGATGGAGACTTTGAAGATCTAGAGTGGGATGAGTTGGAAGCCGTGCTATTGCCGATGGATATTACAGTTCCATTGAAAGCCTTAGCGTTGAAGACTCTCAGAAGAAATAGGAAAATTATTCCTAAATCTGGGAAGAAGATGGCTCGAACCCGATACAAGGGCAGTAATAGAAAGAGAGTTGCAAGTGAATGAAGGGCTTTCTAGTCCATTCATGTGAGGGAAAATGACGTGAAATTTGAGAATGTACTTTACAAAAATATTCATGTAAGAAACAGAGTTGTCAAAAGTAAAACTTATTAAATTCATGTGTTCATGAAGTTTTCTCTATTGCTAGAAGCAAAGCATCTAATCCATTTTACTGGAGAACTTTCATTGAGACTTGATTGTTCAGACTGAAGCCTCGGTTCTTTGTAAGGAAAGCGTGCATTGCTTGGGTCGGTCAGTTGAAGCGCACCGAAACCAATTTGATGGGGTCGCTGGCCTGCAATTACATGTTATAAAGTATAAACAACATTAATAAATCCTTAACCTGATAAACAAGTTGATGGAGGATGAATCATAGTCACATCCAGAGAAGAATCGTTCTACATCTTCTGGGACGGAACGAGGCATCCCCTGTAGCAAAACCTCAAATGTGCAGTCAAGTACCCGAAAAAGTATCAGCAAAGCCAAAAACAAACACAAAATCTGAAACAAAATTGAAATAGGAAAATGATAAAAGAATGATGCATATGAATATAAATAGTTAACAAGTTTTTATTCCGACAAATATAACCAAAACCACACATAGCATAATAGATCTTCCCCACAGCAAACATTTGCATCATTGAAATGAAATGATGAACAAAATTAAGAGCACAGTTCTATCTTGTTAACAAACAACAGCTTTGTCCAATAATAATGAGTTTGTGATTAAGAACTTGGTCTTACAGTTTTCCCATTGTAGGGTGAAAGATCTACCCACTGCGATCAATCAGCCTGAGATCCACAAATTTCAAGGTTGGGTAAATTTAGAACAACAAGATAAAGACTCTACCAAAATATCAGATGCAAGCAAATGTATCTAAGTGCAGAAATACCCTGTCCAGTCTGTACAAATGACCCTTCCTTGCAATCAACTTAAATGCATTATCAAACGCCCCACGGGATCGGAACTGCAACATCTTGTTCACAAATAAACCAGAGAAAAAGAAGAAGAAGATCATTCGAATAATTATAAAGTTTGATCACATTCAAAGATATCAATATGAAAAAAAAGGAAAAGAGATATACATTTCCATGGGTATAAAACTCCGATTGTAATCGACTTTAACATCATCAAGGGTCAGATTACATCCTTCAAGCAAATTGACAATGTCTGTCTTCAATGTATGTCTCGTAATGCCGAGCAACTTCGCATATACCAAAGCTGAGAAGAATCAATAGGTATGCTAATTAGAGAGGAGCTTGTCATTATGTTTGGATGGCGAGAAAGTGAAGGAAACTAAAATTGAATCAGAATTCGGAAACAAGAGCTCGACCCTCTCTTTATAGAATGTGTGTTATAGAAATGAAGCAAAGCTCGAGGAAGACAGTTGCATAACCTCTATTAAACTAAATTGAATCAAGAAAAAAAAAAATACTAAATCGATTCCAGCGGACAAATCACATAAATCCTAAACCCTTGCTTCTAGCCCTAGATTCAAGGCATGATGACAGAAAAATCAAAATCATCCACATGAAAAATGAATATGAACAGGAATTCCAATCAATACCATTGCCCGGGGTTTCAAGAAAAAGCCCGGCGGCCGACTCCTGCGGCGGCAGTGGTTGTTCTGCTTCGGTCGAGAACCGTCTCAGAGATTGAGGAAGAAGCAAAGGGAGACCACCATGCTTTTCCCTAATCGTGCAAAACGAAGATTTTGATCTTAGTGCACTGCGGAGTAAGCTCAGCTTCGACATTTTTTGGGAGGTGAAATGGAAGGAGCCTCTTCTTCAGAAATTCAGGACCTTTTGTAGGTGAAGGGGAGAGTGACGATGACGTTCTGCCTCTACTACTTTTAAAGTATTATGTGAAATTGGAGGAATGGCCCCATAATTTTAACTATTATATATTATACCCCTTATTTGTTCTAAAATGCTAAATTTCCCCACATTTTTACTCCAATTTCACACAAAGTAACAGTTTCTATGGAAGTGATATAATATGTATAAGAATAGGTATATGTATTCATCCTATTCCCAATTCGATGTATTCATATATCAAATCATATACATCAGATGAATCTTTTAACACTAAGAGTTGATTGTATTAGAATAATTACGCTCTTGTTATGATAAAGAAGTACGAAATGAGTAAATAGTACATAAGATATGAGAGGTAATTAAGAAAAGCTATAGATCCTCATTGAAGATTAAAGATGTTAAACCCATATACATTATAGATATCATTCTTTTTGTTTTCTCCTTCCTCTTCTAACTCATCATAATTTCCTCTGCTGATCATCAGCGGCCGGAACTGTTATGCCTCTAGTCATGGAAGAAGAGAAATGTATGTTAAAAGCAACATGTGGTATGTAGTGATTATAATGAACAAATGGGCTACTATGCAAATAATTTCCAGGAGGATCATAGTTACAGAAAACAAGCATCTCTCCATTATGACATCTAGTTTTTGCACAACCTACTCTAGCAGAATCAAGCCAGACAATTTGTGTGAAATGGCCACAAGTTTTATCAGCATCACATTGGTTTGTTTTCATGTTGTAATTCTGCTTCTCATCGGCCCATGATTTAACCACTCTTTTTGGCGGCCAATTGTGTCCGTACTTGGCCCAGAAAATGTTCTCGCCGTACGGGCTATTGGAGTGGATCATCTGGCAATGTGCGGCTTGCTGCGCCCCCCAACGTCTTGCATGGCGGACCAACCGGGGGTCCCATTCGAGCAATGGTAGGTTGTATCGAATTCTGTATTTGTTGTGCGCTTCTAGGAACTCCCTAGCGATTTTCCCTGCTTTACGGTGGTGCCCGATGGGTCTTGAACTATGATGATGTGGTCGGAACATTGGATGAGGAAAAAACGGAAATGTGGCAAAGACGGTGACGTTGAGGAGGGATATGCATAGTAGTAGGATGGCCGCTAGAAGTGGCAGCGATCGTGATAGTGACATTATGTTTGTTGGGTTGTTATTTTCCGATGGTGGTTCCACTGGCGGCTCAGGCCTTTTTGGTGTTGATTAGCTGCCTGTGAAGAGCAGCGTCGAAAACCTAAAGGAATGGGAAAGGTTCATTTTAATTCAATATTTTCTTATAGAAGTCCATACCATATTTGGATCTCTGTAACAGACAGCTTATTTGTGGTCAGTTTTGTTAATTAGTTAATTTTCTGTTCTTTTTAGTGTATTATCGTTGGAGGTTAAATTTTCTAATTATTGACGTAAGATAAGAGAGTTTAGAGGTTCAATATTTAGTTATTTACTCGGAGCCAAACATATGTACGGATGTGAAATCTTGTCTTAAACGCCAAGTCAAGCTTAGTTAGTCAACATCTTTTCTATAGAACAAGCGACAAAAAAATGATAGGCTTAGATGAAGATTAATTTAAATAAAAATTATTTTTTTAAATTAATTATTAATTAATTTTAAAATAATAAACATTAAATTTAAACATTAATTCTTTAATATACGCTTAAAAATTAGATAAAAATTAACTGGATATTATTAATAATTAAAAATATTTTAAATTTCAATTAAAAAAAAAAAGGATAATTCATATGCAAAACTCTTTGCATATATTCATGAATAGATTTTTTTTTTAAAATTTCAATATAATTTATTTCTTACCATATCAAATAAGAAATTCGAACTTTAGAGCTATAATTTAAAATTCAAATTATTTCAAAAATTATATAAAATAAATCCATATAATTATATGATTTCAATTTAGAAAGAAGGAAGGAACCGCGGAATTACTTGGACACCACGTTAGAGCGCCATCTAGTCATTGATCAACTAACTAACGATCATCCCACCATAGATCAACGAATTAATTAAAATTAAAAATAGATTAAGTCGAGCTCCGGATCATCCGCACCGCGAACTGTTCAGTCTTCATCAGCTTCTTCTCCGCAAAATTGATCTGAGTTTTCTTTTCATTTACCGATCTGCCATAACCTTCGTCGGATAATCGGCGGGGTGCGTAGTACGCACTCCAGTTTTTTTTCTTCATCGATAATTTATCTCCTTTTACCTTAATCCGCCGCGAACCAGGGAATTTTTGATATAATCTGGGATAAAAATTATAGTTTGTTAGCGTCGTAGTAAGAGAGCTATGTCGATTTCTTATTTGCCGAGTTCTAGGGCTTCTACGATTTGTCTGGTGTGCTTGCTTTTCCTGAGCTGCTCTCCAGGTAAATTTTCTCAGAAGGCGAACAAAACGATCTACTTATTCTTCCCTTCTTCTTTTCCTCTTTTCAAAATTTAATTACCTGTTTTATTAGTCTGAACTCTGAATTTCTTCGAACTCCCTCAAACTTCGAGTGATCAGCTGAATAACTTATAATTTTAGCTCCTACTGTTTACTGTTGTGCGAAATTGATTGTATCTGAATTCGATGAGATTACTTAAGGTATTGAAAGGGGAAAATAGAAATTCGTTTGTTGAATTCAATCTGTGATTTGCCTACAGCATACACACTATCAGGAGTTGTGACGCTTGACTCAATAGAAATATATAAGACGCACGAGTGGCTAGCTCCCAAACCTACTGTTTATTTCCAGTGTAAAAATGAAAGCCAGATTATCTTGCCGGACGTGCGAAAAGCTCATGTCTTGTACAGTTTCAAGAGTGAAGAATCATGGCAGGTTTGAGTTCAGTTAAAGATTATATAACATCTGTTTTTCTCTCAACAAATTTTTCTTCAAACGATCAGATTGTTCGAGTCTTCCTTCTCTGTTCGAAGTGCCTCTTCCCCCCCACCCCCCAAAAAAAGAGGTTATAGTACATTGCTTAAACGGGAATTTGAAATTTTGTATCTTTCTGCTACAGCCATTGACAGAATTTACAAGCACAAAATGCAAGCGTTGTGGAATATATGAGAAAGACAGCATAAAATCTGATGACGTGTTTGATGAGTGGGAGTTATGTCCTACTGACTTTACCGCTCCTGGTGGGAGATATATTCGATTCAAAGACAAGGAATTGAATGCCACTTTTCTGTGCTCTCAGTGCAAACCAGCAGGTGAGTAATGCAGTCGCTTTTTCTATATATTTTCTGACTGCTAATCTTTGAAATCGTTCTTATAATTCTCTTGACATTTCCCGTGCAGATTCACACAGTGGAGGAAAGGGAATGAAAATTGCAATAATTATTATCAGTGTTGTTTTAACGGTAGCTACTGCTGGAGTTATTTTTGGTGTTTATAAATTTTGGCAGAAGAAGAAGAGGGAGCAAGATCAGGCTCGGTTTTTGAAACTGTTTGAAGATGGTGATGAACTTGAAGACGTATTGAGCCTTGACAACCTCACATGATGAAACTGCAGTTACGTCATTTACTTTAGATTTTTTCTTCTTTTGTACAGCAAGATGATCTTGCAAAAAATTTTGCTCTTGTTATATAGGAAGAGAAAGAAAAAGACCGAAAAATGGAACGTTGTGCTGTAAATCATGCGAACTAGCTTACACACCCAAGCCGAGATTCAGTGTCATGTTTCTGCAACTATAGATATCTTTTAGAAAGCAGATTTCCGCAACATCTTTTAGAAAGCAGATTTATTTCTCCTTATCAATTTAACATTATTGATTATTATTACTTCATTGTTCTTAGCAAGCAAGGCCAGTATCCCAAAATGCTGTCAAGATGCCCCATATCGGAAAAAAGGTCGCCGTACATTGGTGTGTCTTCTTCTTGCCTGCTATAGTTGTAAGAATCCTCGACTCCTCCATGGCCAAACCAGGACCTGCAATCAAATGGCTCACAATCCAGTCCCCCAGAATACCTATTATTCTGCTCAAACTGTTCTCCGTTTTGGTTGTAGATGTCATCTTCTGTGTTCTCCAAACTAGGGCAATCTCCATTATTGCTGCTAGTATCAAAGCAATTGAAGTTGTACTGGTTACAAATGCCACCACACAGCTCACCCACGTCGAAAGCTTCTGTAGCGGGTTCCCTGTCATCCTCTTCTGTTGAATATGGCGGAAAGATGTTAGTAGAAAAGAATTCCTCTTGGGAAGGAAAACCAGAAGGAAAAGCCTCTTCACAAGACACAGAAGTGTAGTGATCATTTCCATACTGATTCCAATAGTCATCATGGATCTGTGGTGTAGACGTTACATTGTTGTATGCCATTGCTGATTAAAATTGGACACCCTCTAAATTCGGGATAAGTATACTAATTGTTTGTGAACATAATAAGACTTATTATATACAGAAGGAAAGGAGAGACCGATTATACCTTTGAGGCTGCCCGATTTAATACCGCTACTCAAATGATCAGAGATTCCATTTTTTCATCTTTCTGTCCCATTAGATTTTAGCCACCGACCTAGAGAATATATATTATCGGGAAGAATCTTTTTTTGTATGGAAAGCAACAGAAGATGAAAAGAACAAAACTAAAAAGTATCTCAACTCAAAACACTAGCACATGTTTGATATTCCATGTCAAACGAGCAAAGGGTGATAAATCATTAAGAATCAAATGTACATAGAAGCAAATAAACAAAACTATTGCAAAAGCTCTCCACTTCAAGGTGACTCACTACGGCGAGCATCATCGTCAGCATTGACAGGACTACTCCTATCATCCCCAGGGCTAGGGCTATGTCTGTTGGATTCAGGACTTGGATCTCCCTGCCTCCCACTTTGAGGAGAAGGGCTGCCACCTTCCTGTGAGATTCTCTCATCAAGTTTTGGGCTGGGTCTTCTCAGCTTGGAGGGGGAGGGACTACTATCTCTCTGTTCTGGGCTCCTTGATCTCTCATCACGGTCAATGCTTCGCTCTCTCCTTACAGGGGATCTCGATCGACTGAAGAAAACCCACAATCAAGATAATGAAATATATAGAAATGAGACAGACATAGATTTCACTTTACAGACGAGCTCTAAAATAAATTGAGGCCATATGAAACTGAACCTGTAGCTAAGGCCTCTGCCTCCACGAGGAGATCTGGATCTAGCTGGTGAAACTGAATAACGTTTGCTGTATATATAGTAAACAAACATAATTATGATATGGTTGGTACTTATAGCATGAGAGTAACTTAACTATGCAAACTGAAAGAATTAAAAATCACCTTGATTTCCTGGGACTGTTCTTGCAGTTTTTTTCTATGTGACCCCGTTCTCCACAACGGTAACACTTATTCTTCCAGTCTCCAGCTTTACAATCTCTAGCCCAATGGCCATCGAGGCCACAATTAAAGCAGTGTCCAGAACCAGGAGGTGGGCCCCTACCAATATATTCTCGAGAACCACGAGGGACCTACATAATGTAAATACAATGAAGAGAGAATTACCAAGGACAAAAAGAGAATTCCTTTTGATAAAGCATTTATAAAATATCTTACCCCTTTTGAAAATTCAACAATGAGAGGGCTGCCATCAAAATCCCGACCATTTAAGCTATATCTTGCATCATCAGCATCACGTGGATCACTAAAATCCTGTTTACAAATGGAGGAAAACAAATTGAAAGGACACTGGGAACATAATCAGTGATCTGCCTCCAGAACGTTGATAACTAGCGAAGTTGTTCAAAAGAAAATATAACAGATAATGAAAATAAAACAAAACTTACAACAAAGGCAAAATCACGCTTCATATCCACATCACGTACTCTGCGGAAATGATTTTCAGAAACAATACAAGGCCATCAGAACTTATGTACTGCAAGTGAATGTATTTTCGCTCCCTCAGAGACGAACTTAACACCGGTTTTTCTGATTGTTGCATTTGCATAAAAACACAGCAATAATCAATATACACAGAATCGTCAAGTCTCCTCTAAACTCGGCAAGAATTCCACCAAAGGTGAATCACCCTCTCAACAAGTCTCACCAAAGACCTCCAGGTTAGGCCAAACCCCAGAAACCTTCAACAAGATTATTCAAGGTATTAATATGACACCTAGGGGGCATAATGTTCCCACGCTATGCATGAATAAGAGTTAACTAAATGGCAAGAGGAAAAATACCCCTCAATATCACCGAAGGATACAACCCCAGAAGCCAAACCAATTGGCTGCTCACACGATAAGCCAGATTTTGAAGAATAGTGAAACAAAAAAGAGCAATCCAGATAAATTATCTCAATCTAATCACTTAATCACTTGTCACAGTAAACAGTTAGGGAGAAAAAGGCTTGAAATTTACCTCCCGTATCTGCTGAAAAGGTGCTCCAAATCACGAGATCTTGTCCGAGAGGACAAACGGCCAACATAAAGACGAGTATTGCCATATCGATCATCATAGCGGGGCATTTTGCAAGCTGCAACATATTAAGCATCACAAAACAAAACAAAACAAAATCAATTTCACACATCAAAATGCGTAAAAGTTAAATTTAAGAATCAAGAATGATGTTTCAAAAGAAAGGGATCCAGTGAAAATCTTCGACAGCTCAAACCAACTGAAGCCCTAGCACATAACATTAGAATTACCAACAGAAAATCCCCCTTTAAGAAAAACCCCAACACCGATCCATCATATGAACTTCAAAGCTTAAATCATAAGCCGCGGCTTCGCTTTCCAAAATTTCCAAAAAAACAATGATGACTAATCTAAAATTCAGGAAAAAAAAGTACAAGTGATGATACCTTGAAAAGCACGGAACCTTGTTTGAAGATTAGCCGAGTTTGGAATGAATCGATTCTGCGACTGCAACAGGGGAAGCCCACAATCTATTTAGGGACTAACGAACGGGCAATGTTAACAGTCAGGATTCCTTCTTTATAATCCAAGGGTTAGGATTATTAACAGAAAAATTCGCGCCCAAGGGTGGTGGGAAAGGTGCTTCTGGTCATTTCATCTACGAATGATTGTATTGGGCCGAATTGCATACAAACTTTTACAAAGCCCACAAAAAAAGATTCCTTTAGCCCATCGCAAGCAAATTGGACAATTTAACTTACAATTTTAGACTCGTAAAATTACAATTTTAAATTAAAAATATTTTATGACCCTACGGCCTACGGCCTACGTCCTCTTGTTCTTGCTTCCTAACAACAAAGTGAAATAAAACAAGATCCTAAAGAAAAAACCCCATGCAACAGTAATCCACAGGCAATTCCATTTGCTGATATCAGTAATCCCCTGTTGCTGCAGTATATCCTTTCCCGTGGTCACGCAAGTCGTGCTCGTTATGTTAACACCTAACGTCTTGCTCAGACTCTTCAACAGCTCCACCTTCAACACCTCCGGCACCGCCCCTAACGGCGTGTTGTCGAACATCTGAACTCCTCTGCTGAAGCACTTCAGCGGATCGCTGAACTCATTCTGCAGAACACCTTCGTATGGATACTTTACTAGAGAGATGTAATGGAACCAGAGCCAATAAGCAGGGATCCGATCTCTGCTGATGAAGAATCCGCTGAAGAGAAGAAAGTAAGCTAAGATTGCGACGACGACTGTGTAGCCAAGCATTACGTGAGATACGACTCCTGATAGGAATGTTACGAAGGAGCTTCCTGCCCAGAAAGCGGCGAGAATGGTGAAGAAGAAGAATAAGAAGCCGACCATTCCGCCGGCGAGTCCGACGGCGAAGAATGTTGTGGCGGCGAAGGCTAGTGAGAGAAGGATGAGTGAGGGGACGGAGATTATTGAGTGAGCTAGAACGTAGGAGGATCGACGGTAAGCGTTGTAAGCTGTTTCTCTCATGAAGATGTAGCGTTCTTGAAGGAAGTTGGGAATGGCTTCCGCGCAGGTGTAGAAGGTTGTGGACATGGCGAATGCGAAGAAGCCTAACCGTTCCTGAACGCCTTTTGGTGAATTATCAAGGTGGAGAAAGATCGTTGCTAAAATCAATCCTGTAACTAAAACCGCGCCTAATCGAATTCCGAAGAGTTCAGGCATTCTGCGTGAATTAGTTAGGGAGCGTTTGGCTACGACTAGAACCTCGATCCACATCGAATTGGCAAAAGTAGGAATAGAGGATGGTTGATTTGGATCACTTGGTACTGCGCCAGAGACTAACTTTCCGCGGGAAATGCTTGCGTTAATGGCGGCCTTGAGCGAAGGCTTCGACGAATTGTGAAAATTGTTTTGTCGTTTATTGATCTTTTTTGTTTGCCATGATTTGTTGAATTCTACCAGGTTTTTAGTTCCGCCTGGAGTTTCCTCAAGTTCTCGGATCAGATCGAGAGCGAACTCAGTCTTGTTCTCATTTTCAGGAATCGGATGGCCGAATTCGGCGAAGAAGAGAGGGAGGTTCGCTGGAGAGCCACCGTAAACGGTTTGTCCATGTGAGAGGAAGATCAATCGGTCTAATAAACTGAGAATTCTGTAACTCGGTTGATGAATCGACATGATGACGATGCTTCCACTCAGCGCGATTCGTTGCAGAACTTTGACCACCATGAAAGCAGAGGTTGAATCGAGGCCAGAAGTTGGTTCGTCAAGGAACAAAACGATCGGATCATGAATAATATCGATTCCGATAGAAACACGCCGTCGTTCCCCGCCGGATACACCACGGTGGCCTTCGTCGCCAATGACCGTCTTCGCAGCGTTTCTCAATCCTAATTGATCGATGAGAGCTTCAACTCTAGCTCTCTTCTTAGATTTCGAGAGCGAGCGCGGGAGCCTGAACTCAGCCGAAAACGACAGCGTTTCCTCCACAGTCAGCATCGGGAATAACAGATCGTCTTGCATGACGTAAGCAGAAATCACTTTCAAAAGCCTTGATTCGAGAACGTCGCCATTTAGAGTCACCGAACCTTTCAGACTATCTTTAGAAATCCGATCAGCCAGAGCATCGATTAGCGTTGATTTACCAGATCCACTGGCGCCGAGAACGGCCATGATTTCACCTTCTCTCGCCTCGCCGGAGATATCATTCAGCAAAACTTTCGTGTTACTACCCTTCGACGTATTCCCGCCGCCATTCCAAGGAGGCCGCGGGAACGACATTTTGCGGTGGACTTTAACGCTGTAAGTGAGATTGTTGAATGAGAGCGCGAAAGGATAGGAAGGGGGTAGGGAGGTGCGCACATAGCTGACGTCGAGAAGACGATGTGGAGGACTCTGCGCATCGTCGATCTGCATGAGTAGTTCAGCGAGAGTAGGTCGTCGATGGTGGCCGAGTTCGTTGAGTTCGATTAATGGTGGCATCGTCTGATCGAAGAAAGAAAACTTGTCATGGTTATGATTCGCAGAGGACGGTGACGACATGGTTGAGGCTTCTCCAGCACGAGAGATTTCGTGCATTCTAAGAGAGAGAGAGAGAGGACGAAAACTAAACTAATTGTTGTGTAGTATTTATAGAGGAGGGAGTTATACTATAGAGAGAGAAGAGAGAGAGAGGTAGAGATATAATTGTGGTTGTGGTGGTTGGAATTCTAAGAGATAGAACTTGGCCATACGCTGCATGAAGTGGATAGTTGGTGAGAGGAGTTGTGAAGTTTTCTAGGTTTCGATTTGTAGTTAATTTAGGTTGGATTTATGAAGAGTGTTTGGAAGAAAAAAGAAAATAATAAATAAATAAGAAAAAAAGGAGATAGTGTTAGTTAATTAGCGTTGGAACTAGGAACTCGAAATGAAACTGGAGTTTCGATAAACGTCCGTTTTGATGGTTTTCAGTCAATGAAAAATGAAAAATTTGAGAATGAAAGTTTTTTTTTATAACTGAAATCATACACTTCGATAATTTATATTTCCTGCAATGAGGCCAAAAATATGCTTTACTAATCCTCCTTTGTTGGTCACACAACTAAGCGAGAAGGATGCAACTCTCTCAAGTACACTCCGGACACAACTTTGTTGGTCACAACTAAGTGAGGAGGATTCCGGATACAAGTTGATCGCAGCTAAGTAAGAATGATGCTAACTCCCCTCTCAAGTGTACTCCGGATATGCTAAGTGTAGTTAAAATAATTTACGTCCCTACATTTGTAAGTGGAATTTACATATACTTACGTATCTATATGAGTTATACCATCACCTCAATGATGTAGGCTGAGGTTACGTGACTAACGCGGTATAAATTGTGGAAGTCAACATGCAACGCTCATGCTCCTCTACTGTATACATATTATCCACACGAAAACCCCAATTCAATTAATATCATATGCATATATAGTCCATGTAATGATCAAATTTCAAAGCATGCGTGCTGAATTTAAGAATCCATATATGATATTAATACCCATAACTTTTCCTCCTTAGAGAATGGGAGGTTTCTTCTTTGTTGTTAGGTATGGACGTTATATCTGTTGTGGACCAAGATAGACGCACTTTGGCTGTCTTTGTTTATCTACTGTGGACTCTCACTACACTCTTCTTTTGCAAGTAAAAACACCTATTCTAATTGTTGCTGCTTTTCTCACGTAAACTCAAATCAAATATAGTTTTGACTATAATGCAAAATTTGAAACTTAACGAAGTAATATATATATAGATTACATATATCAAATTCTAAGGCCAGCAAATTCACTACAGACATTGCATGTTTCCCACTTATATAGGCCCTTGTGATATTATGTCTTATGACTGCATCTGATCTCAACAATGGGCTTGATCATTCAGCTAAACCCCAGTCAGTAGGAAATATGACTTATTAAGAAAGAAATAAGACTTAATAAGAAATCTTTTCTTTGGAAACAGGGACTAACCACGTAATAATGTGAAATGTATGTATAGGAATCCATACATGGAACAAGTTTAAGAAACCAAGCAAGGTAGGGGGCAGATATGGGGTAGATTTTAGTCCAAATCAAACTAAACATAATCTTCGGATTCATATCCACCTATAAGTTATAGATACCAGACTAGAATACAAATGCTATGTGCTCCCACAAGTCTGGGAAATTATATCAAACCTAAGCAAAATTCGAAAAACTAACTACCATAAAGGAAAGATAACATTCCTTAAATGAGCACAGGAACGCAGTTTAAGGTACTGACAAAGGAGGCCAACTCGATTATTTCCCGGTTAGATATCCCTATCAAATAGCAAACATTAATCAAATCCAGGCAAAGGAAAAAGAGAAAGATGCATCAACAAGAAGTAATTGGAATGCACCAAAATGTGTTTACTATCACAATTGAGCAAAAAGTTAGCAGAGGGACCAGTTTTCTACTCTATCACAACTTGAACAACGATGCCAGTATCAAAACAGACAAGTAAAAGTTGAAGCTTAAAAAGGAATTCTATTAGCAATATTCACTACAAGGTTGATGACATGAAAAATAAACCTTCAGAAAGATTACAGAAAATATACCAGAAATGCCAAGTTTGTAACAAGGGTGAGTAAATAGGGGGGAGGAAACAAATCTCTCTGCTTATCCCCATTTCAAAGCTCGAATTCCTCGTCCTTAAGAGCCATCTCAGCAGCCTCCTCTTCTTCCTCATCAAGAACAAAATACTCATTCCTCTCAACCGGCCTGAACATGTAGAACATCACCATGTAGAAAGCAAGGCTTGCAATTTCTTCTGCCCCATTGCTCACCCACTGATACTTGTAAGCTGCAATCGTCCTAAGCGCAAAAACAACAATTCGAGTAAAATACAAGTACCCAATTACAACAATGTAAAACTGCCTGAAAAGTGTGAGTTTTGCCAAGTTCCTAGCAGCCTTTCCATCGGTCTTTGAGGTCTCTCTAAGAGATCGAATCGACCAAACAATGGGAAATATTATAGCACAGCAACAGATGATATCGACCAATAAGAAAATCTGATTCCAAGTTACCCAGTCCTTGATAAAAGGTCCAGTCTCGCCTATCACGATTGAAGCTACGTTGGCGAGGACCTGAAGAGGGATCACAATCATCAAAACCTTCTTCTCCCTCTCCTGCAAGAACGGCTTCAAGAACGACCAACCAGTACCGATCAAAACAATCACTGTGAAAAGTAAAACCACACGAATAAACTGAAAGATATAGAACAATACGTCCCAGCCATGAGGCGTTCCGGTGACCTTTACATAATGCTTGTCCTCAGCTGCGCAGATGAGATTCAATGCCTTCATCAACAGCAATCCACTCATCAACAAATGTATTCGATGAACAGATCGCTTGTTCTTGTAACAGAGGTAGATCCAACTACCTAAGAAGACGATGTAAGCGAGAGAGAAGATGAAGAAGATCGAAGGGAGCTGTGTGAGTCCCGCGGAGAGGTAGTCCTTGGAGCCATCGCTGTCGAGGTTGTAGACCTCGGTGAGGACCCGCATCGAAACGGTTGTTTCTGGAGCGCAATTGGCGAAGAAGAGGTTGTACTCGTTAGGCGATGTGACCGGATAGGAGTGATGGAACGAGCTTTGCGGCGGTGGAGATAGATCTTGGAAGGTGAATAGACGAGAAATGTAGTGAGAATCGAGAACGCAGAACTGAGGGTTTTGCTGGATCTCGAGGAGGACTTGAAGGAGCGCTTCTTCGGAGAGGAGGCAGAATCCGAGGCGAGATGAATCAGTGTTGGCCAGATTCGAAACGACGGAGACGGATTTGACGGTGATTGATACCTGGCCGGTGTGAGTGAATCCGAATTTCTCGAAGACGATCATCGGCCGCGTGTCGTCGGAGATCGTTAGGGTTTTGATCTCGGCGGTGGTGGAGGTGAAGAGGAGGTAAAAGGAGAGGAGGAGGAGAGGGAGGCGGGGGGGTGTTTTCGTCATTTTGCTGTATCTCTGGTTGGTGTTGGAGGCCGAGGAGGAGGAGGAGGGCGAGGGCTATGAAGAAAATTACGCAGAGCTTTGATGGCAAATGGAAGGAAGTTGGAGTGAATTGAAAGAATACGGGAATTTTGTGACGGGATTGACGGTTATGCCCCTATGAGTCGCTGTTGGAGGCAGGCAGATCAGATCTCGCGGGAAGGAATCTGGACGTTGAACACGACAACGTTTCAAGCAAGTTGACCGCGTAGTTTTATTCGTTGGTCGTTCGGTTTTTGCCTGCCCGCGTGGACCTTCCAACGAATCCAGCCTACTTCATTGTAATTTGTAGACTAGATTATTTTTTTTTTTTTTTCCTTCGAGATCTCTCGACCTGGTCAAAGGCTAAACCTGTTTTTACTTGCAGTGAATTGGGCCCATTAGTGTTATTGGGCCAGAACATTTTTACCTGGCTGTCTTTCAAAACCCATACATTATATTTGAAGAGAAAACTCCCAGTCAGAAGCCCAACCCAACAAAAAAGTGAACGGGTCATTTTGGTCTATCCGTATCATTCACTTCAAGACGAGCGCTAGAGTAGTTAGGTTAGTTGTCCAATTAACTCGCCTCGTCTCGTCGTCCCTAACCCGATTTTGAAAAAACCGGGAGATTTCTTCTTCACGAAAGCTATTAATTAGTTTCCCAAAATACCCTTATGAATATCGAGCATTCTCACAAACAAGATGCAAAGAGCATATCCGCAAATGTACGAATAAAATCATGACTGTTTATGTAATTTCACTTCAAGGATTACCTACTTACATTAAAATTGAATTAAATGCAGGGGAGGGATAATTCTTTTGAATCCAGTTTTCTCACGTTTATCCGAGCAAATAATCTTTTGCAAGAAAAGTCCAAAACTTCCAAGCCTTCGAGAAATTTTCTAACTACAGAAACGAAAAGATTTTTCCAACAAAACCTCGGAGAGGAGAGAAAAAAGAAAAAGAAAGCAATTAAGTAAAATCAGAAAATTAAGCAAAGCGAAGACGGAATTACTTCAGTTTCGAGCTTGTGGAGCTGTTGGATTTCTGTTTCTTTGTTCATCATCTTGGTCTTAGGCGCAACGACCTTTCTGGGTCTTTCTTCCTTTTCCCCATCCGTAAGTCCACCCTCTCTCTCTCTCTCTCTCTCTCTCTCTCTGTAAATATATATATATTTGGAAATTTTCGATGTTTTCGATAAATTTTTTGTTTTTTGTTTTCTTTATTTTTGCTTATTGTTTGATAAATCATGCATTTCTCTTGGGGAATCTTGCGATGGTTAATGGAAATCATTTCTCGATTTAATGGCATCTCGAGTTGATTTAAAAAAAAAAAATTTAATTTCTCGAATGTTCATCTTGCGGTTAAAAATGACGACAGCAAATTTATTTGTGGGGTTTTTAAGATTTTAAAATCCGATTCACGTCTTTTTAACGATTAAGAAATTCCGATTTTCGCAGAAAATAATAATTAGAGGCCCTGAAATATTCTGGAATTCTTGCACTCTTGATCGAAGGAAATAGAATTATACGATTTAAAGTTTAAGCTCTAACTGGAGTCGGAAGAAAAGAGTTAGACCAGATGAATGTAGTGGGGAGAGTTGGGAGTTTAATTTCTCAAGGGGTTTACTCCGTGGCCACTCCCTTTCATCCATTTGGTGGGGCAGTGGATGTCATCGTTGTTCAACAACAAGATGGTACTTTCCGGAGCACTCCTTGGTATGTTCGGTTTGGAAAATTTCAAGGTGTTCTTAAAGGCGCAGAGAAAATTGTGCGAATAACAGTTAATGGAGTTGAAGCCAATTTTCACATGTATCTAGATAATTCTGGAGAGGCCTATTTTGTAAGAGAGGTAGATTCCGGAAAGGGGGACAAATCCAATGTGGGAGAGGATAGTATCATAAATGGCGATAGTGATGATAATACCAATCAAAATATTATAGCAACTCATAGACTAGAACATTCTGTGTCTGATTCAAGAGTTCTTCAAATGCGAGATGAATGCAATTTCTTAACCGGGCCTAGGATTGAGAGGGTTGAATCTGATGTTGGGGGAAGATTTTATGATTTTCAAGATGACCAATCATCTTCTTTGGGTTTAGATAATTCAGTTGAGATGTCTGAATATGGGTCTGGTCGGTTTGAGAGTGGTGAGAGTTCAGGTGAGAATTCGGAAGTTGTTTTGGTTAGTGTAGATGGGCATATTTTAATGGCTCCAATTTTGGCTTCAGAAGAGGGTACAGAGAATGTGCAGTTAAGTACGCCTCAGTTTCATCTGGGGCCTGCTGAAGCTACTGCATTTTGTGAAGGCAATGAGGAGTTTGATTCAGGCGAGGATGCTTGGGCCGCCGATTATATTAGTCAGTTAGAGGTTTCTACTGCTAGTGTTGGGCATGAGCTGAAAGTTTGTGAAGGGGAAGGGGAACATGTTTGTCAAAGCGAAGAAGATGAATCTTCAAGAATGAAGAAGAGAGAGGCATTTATGAGCTGTTTGGAACTGACAAACTTGGCGCAACTGGTTGAAAATCTAGAGGAGAAATCTAGTGAGGGGCCGAAAGATGTTTGTGCTGTTGAATTTAGAGAAAACGGGGATTTAACTGTTGAAGCGGGCCCTACTGGGGAGAATGAGTTTTCTCCATCTTGTGATTCTTATTCTGCTGAGATCAATGCCACTTCTGCTGATTTAGATGCTGAGGTGGTTCCTACCGATGAAAAGGTGTTGGATTCAAAACAGAGAAATTCAAAAGGTTTATTAGTTTATGACTCTTTTAGTAACAATCTGGAAACTAAGGATGAACAGTTTGACGCATCAACTGCGATTCTGGAGATAAATAACAGTTCACAGATAGCCATAACCAATGAGGAATCTCATACAAAAAGTTCCACTGTAAAAGCACACACTCATCTAGTTTCAAGTAAGCATCTTTTTCTGGCCTTTTATGTTATTTATAATTATTATTATAATTTTAACCTGTGTTGATCTATCTTACACTATACAGAGTTTGAGATTTCACTTTGTGGAAATGAACTCCGTCCCGGTATGGGCCCACATGCTGCTGCTGAAGCATTTGATGCCCATCGTATATCTTCTGAGGAATTCGAAATTTCCGCAACCTCAATTGTGAAGAATGAAAACTTAGTCATTAGATTTGGCGAGAGATATTTATTGTGGGAAAATGCTGCTCCTATTGTACTAGGGTCAGCTGCATTTGGGTTAGATATACTAGTGGGGCCCAAAGATGCAATTTCAGTAGAAGAGGAGGATGAATCAGCAAGGCTGAGGGAGGAAGAGCCAGGGACCCCAACTACTCCTTCGAGCAGAAGATGGAGGCTCTGGCCTAATCCGTTTAGACGAGTCAAAACACTAGAACACACTAATAGTAGTACCTCATCGAATGAGGAAGTGTTTGTTGACTCGGAATCTGCTTTGCTAAACTCTGAGGAAACTCCAACTTCTCAGCATAGTAACGATACCGAGTCTCCTAGAAAGCAGTTTGTGAGGACTAATGTGCCCACTAATGAGCAGATTGCATCTTTGAATCTTAAAGAGGGTCAGAATATGATCGCCTTCACATTTTCTACCAGGGTTCTTGGGACACAGAAGGTAATTATGAAACCGATATGATGATAACATAAGTAGAGTTGGGTTCTTCTGTCTCTCTCTCTGTTTTTTTTTTTTTTTTTTTTGGCGGAACTAAGTTATGTTTTATGTTCAACAGGTTGATGCTCATATTTACTTGTGGATGTGGAATGCAAGGATTGTGATTTCAGATGTTGACGGTACAATTACAAAGTAAGGCTTAATGTAATATATTATATATATATATATATATATACTTGTAGGTATATAACTTGGTATGTTTTTGAACTTAATGAATCGTCTTTGGTGTGTATTTTTCAGGTCAGATGTGTTGGGTCAGTTCATGCCATTGGTTGGGAAGGACTGGACGCAATCTGGGGTAGCTAGACTTTTCTCTGCAATCAAGGTAGATGCATTTTCCTGATCCTTAACCATCCTAAGTTTGTAGTGTGTTTTCATTGTAGTATATTTCTTAACATTGAATGTCTGGTTTTTGTACTTTAGGAAAATGGATATCAGCTATTGTTTCTGAGCGCACGTGCAATTGTTCAGGCATATCTGACCCGGAGTTTTCTACTCAATCTCAAACAGGTGAGTTAAGCAATGGATGTGCTTGGATTAATTCTTGAGAGCGGTATGGATATGAACTGAATGTATAATTCTTCTTTATTTGCAGGATGGAAAAGCTTTACCAAGTGGACCGGTTGTCATTTCTCCAGATGGACTATTTCCCTCCTTGTTCCGAGAAGGTCAGATCTTTATAGCCTTGTTATTTAAAACGTGCGTTTATCTCTGCTAGTTGCTTGCTCCAACAACTTGGCCAAAAATTATCACCCCCCTCCACTCAATTTTTTAGTTTGAATCAAATTCTTAACATTTTTTTAAAAATAAACTGATCTTTTTTATTGCAGTAATAAGAAGAGCACCTCATGAGTTTAAGATTGCATGTTTAGAGGTAAAGCACCAAGTGGTATCATAATTACTTATTTCGATCACGGTTCTGTTTTTTCTTCCTCTGACAATTTTCTCTATTAATTGCAGGATATTAAAAAACTATTCCCTTCTGATTACAACCCATTTTACGCGGGTTTTGGTAACAGAGATACAGATGAACTTAGTTACAGGAAGATCGGAATTCCAAAGGGCAAAATATTTATCATCAACCCTAAGGTTCTTATCTTACATTTATATATCTCTCGTAAGTTTCTACATATCTTATGTAACTAACCGGCACTCATCGAAAAACTTGAATAGGGCGAGGTAGCCATTAGCCATCGGATCGATGTGAAGTCGTACACCTCTTTACACACGCTCGTTAATGATATGTTCCCTCCCACCTCATTAGTTGAGCAGGTAAAAAAAAACAGATTCCTCCTAATTTTGTCCAGGGATTGGAATAAATTCTCTCCGTAATCATATGAATGTAAACCTTTGCAGGAAGACTACAACTCATGGAATTTCTGGAAAGTGCCATTGCCTGACATCTAATGACCGAATTTTTGTCACCAGACAAGGAATTAGTAGGTTTTCTCTTCCTCTCTTCTATCACATTGAACATTTATCTGTGCCAGAAAGTGTATAAAGGGAAACGAGCCATTTTATGTTGTATTTGAGAAGGTTGGGAAATAAAAGGAGTTAATTAGTACTTTTTGTCATTTTTGGTAGTTTTCTTGCTTTCTTGTTCCTTCTATTCACAGATTGTCTGAATTGCGGATGAAAATAAAAAAAGCATGCGAATGAGAATGAGAACGAGAACGAGAATGAAAATAAAAAGATAATTAAATGAGTTAACGGATAATGTTCGTTTGTTTGCGTCGGAAAAATGAGTAATAATTCTCGTATTATATCGAATTAATTCCTTCCTCGATTAGTTAAAAATATTCTAAAGAATCTGTTCAACACGGATTGGTTTGTTTGTAAACATGATAATGTCTAAGAGAAAATAAGGTTCAAACATACAAATTAATGTCTAATAGTAAAAAATTAGTGATAAAACTGGTTACAAATTTTAATTTCAAAATTATTATTACTTAGAAAACCGATAATAAGATACCAGAAACCGTTTAAACTGATATGGCATTGAACGAGTCGGTAATCAGATTTGTCTTAAGTTGTAGGAACATAGTAAATTAAGTTAACGGAAAACAGTAAAAACAGTAAACTGTACATAAAACAGATGAAAAACAGTAAATTACAGCAATCGTTTGAACGATAAAATTGTATACAACTGGAAATTGTAAATTGATACTCCAAACTACGTTTGTAACTAAAAGATATTAATGTTAAACAACTTATAGATCAAAATTTGTAAACATAAAAAATAGTTAAATAGTTAAAGAACAAAATATCACATTGAATACTTTTACTATTTAAATTGAATATCACATTTGTATACATCAACATCATTTTAGTCTTTTAGAGAAACATGTCAAACACGAAGTGTATGAATAGAGAAGTAAACAGGAGCAGAGCAGTTGATTTGAATGCTTAAATGCACTGCACTTGCCTTATGATTATTACGTATGAAAGATAAGCTTGAGAAAATAAAGGCTTGGGAATGCTATAAACAGTAACAGATGATAATGAAAAGAAGAAAAAAAAAACAGACAAGAGTACTGTCTTGACAAAATGACCATTCAAAGGTTTTATGGCCATGGAGTAAGAGGGATCATCAATATGATGGGGGGTTTCTGCAGCTGTCTCCTCTCTCTCTCTCTCTATCTCTCTCTCTCTCTATCTCTATGTTAGCACTAGAATGATGGAATGCATTGTATTTAAATCATGAAAGAGACAAAACCTAAGCTTTCCATTTTATTATTACTGTGTAAAAATTTATGTTGTTTTTTCTTTATTATTATTATTTGTTAGAGAAAAAATCTCCGTCTCCCTGCTTATTAAAAGGATCTTCGGCAACTTACATCCATAGAGAGAGAGAGAGAGAGAGAGAGAGAGAGAGAGAGTCATTCACAGAGCATAATGGAATTGGAGGAAGAAGCTGCATTGAATCACAGTGATCAAGAATCTGAAGAGTACATAGACATGGAAGTAAGTTCATCTTCCTCTTCCAACTTGCTCTGCTATTATTCATCAACAAGCTCTCCACCCCAGACCAGAGAATTTGAATTTCAAATGTCATCATCATTTCACCGTGAAAGATCTCAAACCTCTTCTTCCCCAGCTGATGAGCTCTTCTACAATGGAAAGCTCCTCCCTCTCTGTCTCCCTCCTCGTTTACAAATGCTCCAAACGCTTCTCCAAACAGAACAGGAAACAGAGCAAATCACTACTTCTCTTACCCCACTTCAATCCTCCTCCTCCTCCTCCATTAACGAATCATCTTCACCCACAGAGAGTTGCAGAGAGAGTTGTGAGCTAAACCCAGACGAGCAGCAGTTGTTCAGTTTAATCCACGGCGGCCTCCCTAATCCAAAGAAAAATTCATGGTCTTATTCTTATAAGCTAAAGAACCAGATCAAGCAATCATCTTTTTTGGGTCAAAAGCTTAAAGCTTCAAGGGTTTATCTCAAGTCATTGTTCAGTAAATCAGCATTTTGTTCAGATGGGTCTGATTGTGCTAAAGAAACATGCAATGAGTTATCAAATAAGTACATGAAAAGAAGGAAAACCCCAACTGGAAAGGTCGATTTGAATCATAGGAGGTCATTTTCAGGAGTGATTCAAAGGAGTTCTGAATGCTGTTCATCGTCAACAATAACAACATCTTCTTCATCTGGGTGTTCTTTATCCTCATCATTTTCGTTTAGTTCGAATAACCGGTTTTACAATTTGCAGTTTTTGAAGAGAAGTGGGAGTGCTAATTTAGTAGAAACAGAGACCTCCATTGAAGGTGCAATTGCTTACTGTAAACAGTCTCATAGTAGTACTAATCATCAACCACAGCTGTTTTTTTCTGCAGATCAAAATAGAAGAAATTTTGTAGAATCGGATTGTGAGAGAGGAAGATGATGGTGATGATGAATTGATGAAATGATGGTGATGATGAATGAAACTCAAAAGTGTTAAAAACTTTTTTTTTTTTTAATGGAGCCCTTTTCAGGGTTTTTACAGCACCTTATTTTAAACAAACAAGTGAAGAACTCTAACTTTGAGAAGATAGAATCTACGGGAGATGTGTATGGGTCCACTGTGACCAATCAGAAAGTAAAGCATGTGGGCACACGGGGAAAAAAGAAGGATCAAAGGCATTCACATTATTTTCTTGCAGTCTATCTTTCTGCACCAAGAAAATAAAAAAGGTTTCTGCTCCTCACTTAACTTGTCATCTTCTTTCACACTTTTCAGGTTCATGTCCCTCCTAATTTTTCCATCTATATCTCAATGTAATGACCAAAATCAGAGTAAAAAAGGCACTTTACATTGTTATGTTTCCCTCCTCACTTCACAAGTTCAAGCCTTTTTATCTCACTCTCTACCAATGGCATTCCTTTCATCGTTTGAAACTGCAGTTTGAGTGAAATTGAATCAAGATGTATGATAATTAGACTGCGAGACAGAATATAGTTTGCGAGTTCAAACTAGTGTTTCAAACAAGAACTATAGGCAGTCTAGCTTTAGCATAAACAAAAATCTAGTACAATTTTTCTGCATTATCTCATTCAAAACTGTAAATGTACAAGTAAACCAAACATCTATTATCCGATGGGAAGACCGGGAAATACAACTTGTAAATGTTCAATAAAACAGTATCTTTTATTGACTATATATTACTCATAGGGCAATGCAACTAGTTGGCTCACAATTCACAAAAGATTCAAACAAGTTGACCCGTTTTGACCGGAAACAATTCAACTGCCGGTGAGGTCAAATGGCATAAATGTGGTTTGTTTCTAGATCGGACTCTGAATCAGGAGGCCTCAATCATCTTTTTCTTCTTACTCATTCTCCGAAGCCTTTTTGATTTCACACCAAAACACGTCATCATGATAATCATCCCAGTCAAGGTGAATCCACCAATAAATGTACAAAGAATGGCGGCCCACATATTACGCCAGCCCAGACAATAAAAGCAGCAGAAATAAACGCCACCGATGTAAAAACCGAAGCCAACCACATCAACTTATTGATCACCTCAACCACTCTCCTCTCTGATTTAATCTGTCCCCTAACAATGGTAATTTGAACCAAAACCACGGCTAAAGATGTGAACCATGCAAGGGCATTAAAGAAATAAAACAACCTGAACGATGTTCCAGAAGAAATCACGCCCATCCCATCATTGTTATCACCACCTGGCACGGTGAATACGGCAGTAAAGGTCACCGTCGCAAAGAGTGAAGCCACCACCATGACAGAGTTGGTGGTGTTTGTGATTCCTGCCTGGTGGAATTTCTGGAGCAGTTTGGCAATTCCCTGCACGTTCATGTTTGTCATCCGGGCTTGTTTGAGCTGGACAGAAACATCTTTTCTTATCTGAGTAACTGTTTTCCGAAGTTCGTCTCGAGGCTGTTTGAGCTCGGTTGCCCTCACACATCCATAACGACCTAGTATGTCTTTTATTTCTGAGATTTCAACTTAGAAAGGGAGCCCTTCTGCAATGTCTAGTGCTGTTTTTTGTTCTATTCACATTGGTTTCTGGAAGTTGCAACAACTCATTCAATATCTGTAGAAGATAAAAAAAGAAGAGGGTTTCATTGGAAGTGGGCGAATGGATACCTAATAATATCTAATGGGTTACTAACGGATACCTCTGCCCGTTTTTTCCTAGTTGCAATATGTAATGCAAATTGCCAAATCTATCTGGGAGCATTACAGTAGCCGAATCGGTGCTAACAAGCAATTTCACCACTTCAACATTAATCCCTTTTACGGCCATATGCAAAGCAGTCTGTCCTTTCTTGTCGGTCCTTCTAACTAGTTGGGGATCCTTTGCAATCAATTCTTTGACGATCCCAATGTGCCCCTGCCTACCGGCCAAGTGTAATGCATTCTTTCCGTTAGATCTAGACATCTCTAGCAGACTAGAATCGTTTTTGAGCAAGGCCTTTACTACTCCAAGGTGCCATCTTGTAGCAGCTGAAATGAGAGGAGTTGCATTCGAGTGGCCTAATGTTTTGCTTAGACCCAGGTCATGGTCTAATAGCACCTGAACAATAGCTGCATATAGGTAGTTACTAAACTGAGTCGAGGTTACAATAAATCAATAAATTTTCTGTACTAAACTTTCTCAAGTGTGCATGTCGGTTTAATGTTAAAACGGTTGTTTGGAACCTGGGTCTAAAGCCAATTTAAATTCAACCCACAAAAAGGCCATGTAGCATCAATTGAAAATAAAAGTCTTATGAAACGCCAGTTTAGCACATTAACCTGAATGACTAAAAAAAAAAATCTCATGAAAACTTCAAGATACCACAATTGGACAGAGTCAAGCTCTATAGATTGCTATGCTACGTTACCTTCATGACCCTGATTGGCGGCAATATGGAGAGGATCAAAACTGGCCCGATTCTTCAACCTGAACCCTTCATTAGTGGAATAAGGCAACAGCTCATTTACAACATCTAAATGTCCTTTCTCAGCTGCAGTGAACAAAGCTGTCTCTCCCCAGTCATTCGTTTCATTGACAATTGCTGACCTTATCTCTGCCACCTCAGCATCAAAATCAGCTCCACTCAAAGTCCCCACCATCTGAGCATCTAAATCATCCAGAGTCCGCTTAACTGCCTCCAAATCACCTCGTTGGGCCACCAAATGAACCTCCGTGTCATTGAACCAGCCCGTTACCTGCCTCACATATTTCTTCTTATCAAACCTCTTGCCCGAATTAGATCCAAGCAAAGACTTGCTGGAATCTGATACAGCCAAGGCCTTGCCGGAATTAGATGCAAGTAAGGCCTTGTTGGAATTGGATACAAGCAAGGACTTGCTGGAATTCAATATAGCTAAGGGTGATTTTGAAGATTTTGGAGACTCTGGAAGTTGTGGATCAAAGTATGGATTGGGCCGCCTTATGGGCGAGTCCAGCCCGGTTTCCAGGTCCCTATCTTCTCCTTAAGGGAAAAATAAAATAAAAAAATTATTGAACATGGTTCAGAGGATCACATATTATGTGCTCGAGTATCCAGAAATGAGGAAACAGAAAGCCAAAAAAAAAAAAAAATCAAAATCCATTATCTTATATAGATACTAATCTAAAACATGAAGAGCATAAGCAAAACAATAAAATTAGTTCCATTTTTTTCTCCTGTTTCTCATCATGATTCATTCGCTTTCTTAGGAACGAAATGTAGTATCACAATCTCTCGAATAAAACCTAATTTTTCCCTTCCACTCATTTTCAATTATCCAGAAAACACAAAGCGCATTGATTTCTCCATTCAAAAAAGAAAAAACAGAGAGAGAAAGAGGGAAGGAGATAGGAATGCAAGAGAATCAGAGAAATACCTTCGTCGGCAGCGGTTCCTCCCATACGGAGAAAAAACACGAACAGCAGCGATCACTAATTATTCATAATTGTTTACAGGTTTCGTTGCTCGCAAATTGCAACGAAGAGGCAAAGAGAACTCTTAGGGTTTTCAAACAAAATTGGGGGGGGGGGGGGGGGGGAGGGAGTATGAAATTTTGGATCTGGAAAAGATAAAATTAAAGAAGAAGAAAAAAAAAAAAAGGAGACCACCGGAGAGGGACGGAGGTGGTAGAAGAAACACCAACCACCCGCTTCTGACCATCTCCCTTCGACCCCATCTTTCCTCCATTTTCCATCTTTCCTTCCTCCTATTTTTACCGCCAATTCCAACTGTCACATCATCAAATTTAATTTCGTTTATGTTAATATTATATTAATATTAATTAATTAATATATACTTAGATTTGTTACTAATTAAGGATGGAAAATTCAACGGTCCTGATTGGATCTTCCCATCTTGTTAGGTATCAAAGCAAAGAATATTATAATTAGAAAAAAGAAAAAAAAAAACGTCGGTGGGTATTTAAGTGTTCTTGTTCCGTTGTAAGTTACAACAGAGAGCGAGTAAAAGATTACTGCATTTTCGTTCTTCAGCTTCAAACGCAGATCCATAACGGATATCTCCATTAATGGGGAACGCTTGTAACAAGCATGGTCACCACCGCAAACACCATAACTCAGCTACTGCTACTACCTCTCTCTCTACGCCCTATAAATCCGATCCATCCGATAATCCCCCCCAATTACCGGCCTCAAAGGCGAGTACTGCTCCTATGGCGCCTTTTCCCTATCCTCATGTCGATTCGAGCTTACGAGCCCTCGCCGGAAAAGCTGAAGGGTTCGGCCGCCTCGCCGTTGGTGGTCTCCATGGTCCGACTTACTGCGTCACCACCTTAGCAGGTGAATTGGAAAATTTTCTTTTTCTTTCACTACTTAGTTAATTTTTGTGTTCATTCAATTACAATTACGACACTAGAATTTTGGGGATTCTGATTAGTCACATTGATTTTACCGGTGGTACGTGAGCTATGCTCGAATTGTGCTTAGTATTAATCTCTCTTTGACTGTAGATGATGGCCCTGGGTCGTTAAGGGATGGATGCAGGAAGAAAGAGCCGCTTTGGATTGTGTTTGAACTTTCAGGAACTATTCATCTCGGATCTTACTTGAATGTTTCTTCATATAAGACCATAGATGGTCGAGGCCAGAGGATTAAACTTACAGGGAAAGGATTGAGGTTGAAGGAATGTGAACATGTAATTATCTGCAATTTGGAGTTTGAAGGTGGTAGAGGTCCGGATGCTGATGCTATTCAAATCAAACCGAATTCAAAGCATATTTGGATTGATCGTTGTAGCCTCCGAGACTATGATGATGGATTGATCGATATTACTCGAGAAAGCACTGATATTACTATTTCAAGGTGAGGTTGAAGCTATCTTTAGTGCCTGTTAGAAATAGTTTGATGATTATTTTTTTTTTTAATTGTTTGTTTTGTAGGTGTCACTTTTCCAAACATGACAAGACGATTCTCATTGGAGCGGACCCTACTCATGTATCCGATAGATGCATACGGGTTACCATTCACCATTGCTTTTTTGATGGGACCAGACAAAGACACCCTCGTGTTAGATTCGCTAGAGTTCATTTATACAATAATTATACCAGAAACTGGGGGATCTATGCTGTTTGTGCCAGTGTAGAATCACAGGTCCTGCTTTCGTTTTAAGTTTTTCCGAATACTGATATTAGTTCCTTACTTCCTTTTGTTTTGAACTCATGATCTTGCTCTATATGTATAGTGATAAATCTTATATTTCAAAACAGATATTCTCCCAATGCAACATATATGAGGCTGGACAAAAGAAGATAGCATTTAAATATCTTACAGAGAAGGTATTTCCTCCTTTCCTCATTTTATATAAAGGTCAAAAGACAATAGCATTTACTGTGTATACCTTTTACCTTTCATTTTTCTATAACCAAGTAAATGTTTACTCCGATAGGCTGCAGACAAGGAGGAGGCAGCGACTGGGGGGATAAGGTCTGAAGGAGACTTATTTATAACTGGGACTCAAGCCGGGCTGATGAATGAACATTGTGGTCATACCCTGTTCCACCCTAGTGAACATTATGATAACTGGACAGTCCAACCTCCTTCCGAAGATCTGAAACATGCTATTCAACATTGCTCAGGATGGCAAAGTATTCCTCGGCCACTAGATCAGATGGCAACGGTATAGAAGCCGAAGGACAATTATACGGGAGAGTTTGAAATCTATTTATTGCAATTCTGATTTCCATATTGTGCGTGATATAGTAGGCAAGTTAATAGGTAAATGCGGTTGTAGTGTTTAATCAGGCCGATGAATCATCCAATGACTCGGTTTAGTATCGATTTCGGTCCTACCAATTTGAAGTTATTGGATAGGGGAATCAGTCGGGCGTTGAAACAGCAAGCATTGCAAGTTTGGGAAAGCTACTAAAGCTTTGCGAGTCAAATAGTTCATGTATTTATTGTTGTTTGTGAGCGTATTTATGAGATTGAAGTTATTAGTTCGCTTACTTCAACTCTAAGCGTGTTCCAGACTTCGCTGAGTGTCTTAGTTATGACAGCTATTATACTATTTCCATGAAATCATTGGTATGTATTAGGGATGAAAAATCTTAGAATTTTGCATTATCGACGTGTCGACATAAATACACGATAATGAACGACAGAAACTGTACTTTCCTATACGTCAACGTATTGTACACTTAAAAATGCGGGAAAAGAATCTACTTACTGTTTTTGCCAAGAAAACTTCCGACAATAATAAATTTTCATTACCTTTCACAAAAAGATCGTCGGGGATGAGACGATGAGAATACCGAAGAAGACGACAAATTTCCACTCGACTCGGCCGATCCAAAGAACAGGTCCGATAAATAACTATCAACTTCTTCAGGGGCATATCTGATAATATTCAAACCTGCTATATTCTTCTCCCGTTCCACTCTAAGCCTGTGTGCATTGTAAAACTTCCGATATACCGGCGTTATCTTGTTCACAATGGATTCCTTAATGTCGTCTTGGAGTTTCGGATCCGGTACGGTGCACAATCCCTGTTTCATGTATGCTTCTTGAAAAGACGAATTGAATTTCTTAAACCACTGCATTGCTTCCGCCGGTGATATCTCGGTCGTTGAATTTCGATGCGGTAACGATGAGAAGACCTGGCCCCATGCTAACCGCTCGTAATTCTCCGCGAACTGTTTCACCTTCGCCTCGTGTTTTGTGATCCACCGTTCACCGAGTACGTACCGGAGGTTCGATGTGCCTGCCTTCGAGACGACATGTCGGATGTTGTTTGCTAAAAATAGATACGACTGCGACACGTCCTTGTAGTATTTTGCTTTGACGTCGAGCTTAGAGACGAGGATTAAGATGATCCATGTCGCGCGTAAAGAGAACGCCGGAGCGGGAGAATCATCGGATTCTAGACTATCGAAGTGATATTCCGGCATGAATGAATTTTCCGGCGGTGGAGAGTGAGCCAAAATGAAATTGAGGACGTCAGTGTAATCAGCGAGAGTAGAGAGGTAATCCATCGTGTGAAGCGTTAACGAGTGAACTCCACCGCCGGCAACAGGTGATTTCGTAGAGTCCTTCTGAATGGACGATTCGAATTCCGAAAGCATCGTGTGAACCGACTCAGCGATTCGGATGAACGAGGTTTCAGCTTGCAGTCGGACTGGCGAGGTGGATTCGTGTGAGAAGATGGATTCAATATCCGGCCAGGTTTCGTAGATCGCAATATACATGTCGAGTAAACGGAAAATCTTTTCCGTCGATGAAATTTTCTTGCTCTTCGAGACGAGTTGAGGGAGTGAAAAGAGAAGCATCGCGCCATCTTTCGAAATCTCAGCGAAGCAGGATTCTCTGATTGCTTCAGACGAACCGTAGACATGGTCGCACAGGATTCGTTCTCCATTGAAGAGCGTTCTCATAGCGATTTTTACAACCCCCAACCAGTTTTTTATTCTGAAATCGATAGCTTCCCAATCCATCTTATTGAAATGAGAGTTACTGATTTTCTCAACTCCTAGATGGTAGATTCCTTCATCGATTATCGATTTCCGAATAATTTTGTAAATGCTTAGGCACTCTTTAGCGTAACCGGAGGAGATCATGCATTCAGCGATGGCCTTCAGATCCGCCATGGCTATGGAAGAAACTTCCTCGACTTCGGTGATGGAATCACCTGCGATACAAATCTCGTCGTCTGGTGTACCTTCATCTTCATAGTCGGAAGTGCTAGATCTAACTGAGGCACGCGATGATCGTGTAGAAACTGATTCCGGATCGAGGTGAGCCCTGTTCATGGAGAGAATTTGATAGAACTCCTTCTGAAGCCGCTTCATCGCGATCTCCATGAGACTCTGAGCCTGCACGAGTTTCTCCGAATTTGAATTTTCCGATACTAGAAAATGCATGGATTTCTGGAGATCGTTAACGCATTTGATGAACTGTAACGCTTCCGTTTTGCTCTCATAGAATATGGAAGTAACTTTGGCGTAGGTGGAAGCATCTGGATTCCATTTCGCAATCATCTCCGCAGCCGATTCAATGATATGATCGTTCATCGATTCAGAGAAGCTCCGGCGTGCAGGAGTTGACGGAATCGATGAGGTGGTTGCATGATTATGGGAATTCGAATCATGATGAGGTTTCGAATGGAAAAAAAGACTCCTCATTCCTTTTCTCGGCATTAGAAATGGATCAGAAAAATTAATTCTATTCAGTTTCTCTTTGTTTGTTTCTAGAGAATTCTAGAGAAAAGCGCAGGTTTGGAAATTCGTAGTGTTGGACCCTTCGACGTCTTATAGAAAAATGAAACGACGACATTTCGTCGTAGCAGAACAAGAAGACAAAAAAAATGGGGGGGGGGGGGGGGGCAGCGTTCGCGTTTGACTTTAAAAGTTGGGGACTTTTACTTTGTAACAAAAGACCTAGAGTCCGTGAGTTGACGCTTAACGTTTTTTGTTTTTTTGTTTTTTTGTTTTACCATTACACCTTTGATTTTTTCCAATTATTTAAAACCTTTTTTTAATAATAAGCTAAATTATTTGGCCTCACAAGTCAAAACGTTATATAATAATAATAAAAATGAATATAATATTATAACAATAAGTATAATATTAAAAACTTACATATTTAATAATTTTATAATTAAACGAGAATCTTTAAATTGGATTTCAATTTTAGGAGAGTTTCTCCCATAAATGAATGGTAAGCATACATGTCACAAAGTTAATTTCTTAAATTTATTTACAGATCCTTACTTACTTGGATTTCAATTTCTACAGATCGATCCACACAGTTCATTATATATTCATCCTTCTAACATCCTTGACATCACGCAAGTCTCTCAGAAACTCACGGCAGCGACAATCATGAAGTATGGATCAGATCCATGAAGCTCTCGCCCTCATGTCCAAGAATAAACTTGGATTCATTACAGGTCATTTCGTTAAACCGTGTACTGATTCTCCTTTCTTTATTACTGGGCAGAGATGTAACGCTATGTTGTATTCTTGGATACTCAACTCCATTTTTAAGGAACTATTAAAATGAAGTGACATTTGCAACAAATGCTCACGATCTCTGGAATGATCTCCAGGAATGCTTCGACAAGAACAACGGATCCAGAATTTATGCCATCCAGAAGGAGATTGCAATGTTATCACAAGATTCATCCTCTATATCTACCTATTACACGAGGCTGAAAGCTCTATGAGATGAATATTCCACCATTGTTGCACCACGCACATGCGAATGTGTTTCATCAACCAATCATGCACGAATGGAGCAGCAACTGAAATTAATCCAATTTCTCATGGGCCTCAACAAAACCTACAGCACTGTATGCAGTCGAATTCTCATCATGGTTCCACTTCCCACGGTCACCAAAGATTTTTCAATGGTAAATGAAAATGAGTTGAATCGAGGCTTAGCTTCTACTAATACTGCCACTATTGAGACCATTGTCTTGTATAGGAACAGCAACAATCAGAACTCAAACCAACAGCAGAATTCTAACTCATCTAAGCGCCCAGAATATAAACACTACCATGTTTTAGGACACAGGAAAGACAAATGGTACAGGTTGATAGGTTTTCCTCCTAGATTCAAATCCAAAAACCATAATTCAAATTTCAGGCCTTCATCGTCCCAAAAAACAACTCAGAATGTCAATAATGCAAATGCACAGCTTCACAATTTATCACATACTCAGCTCACCACTGAACAATATGGAAAAATGTTGAAGCTCATTAACCAAGATTCATCACAGAATCCAACTTCACATGTTGCTAACATTGCAGGTACTCATTGTAGCTTGTTAAGTCAAAATTATTTTTTTGACTGGGTAATTGATAGAGGTGCAACATGTTATGTCCTTTAATTTCTCAATTCTGAACTCATCAGTTCATTGTGCTCAAAGTCCTTTTGCATCTATCACTCTTCCAAATGGCCAAACCACTTCATCCACTCATAGAGGATCAGTCAAAATATCATCAACCTTAACACTTGACAATGTCCTATATATACCAGACTTTAAATGAAACTTGATCTCAGTTTCCAAACTAACCAGCGACACCAATTGTTATGTAAGAGATAAATTATAACCTTCTATCCTCCGCCAAGCCCGTCCATAGAGATTAATGGCCTCTAAAAACCTATTGTGTTCCTCCTCGGTCCACCGTTCTCGATGCTTGGTAATTGCATAGGGCTTTCTAGGCTACGATCTACAACAATATTATAACTTAGCTATATACTATCTCATATAGACTTCCAGTTTGTCCAGAGGTAAATCAGACTAGAAAAAGAAAACCACCAAAGGCTCGTTGGCAGGCTTCTATACTTGACAATGGCAAGGCCCTATATAGCCTTTTTGTCCAACTCTTAAGTCTGTTCATGCATCAACCAAAACATAGTCACTTAGAGGCTGCTTCCAAAGTGCGCAGGTACATCAGAAAGAGTCCGGGACTGGGGTTATTTTTTAACACCTCACGGACCTTCACACTTGATGCGTTTCGTGATTCAGATTGGGCTTCTTGCCCGGTCACCAGGAAATCTGTCACATGCTACTGTATATTGCTTGGTGGTTCCCTTATTTCATGGAAACCAAAAAAATAGGCTACAGTATCACGTTCCTCTACCGAGTCCGAATATCGAACAATGACTTATACAACGTGCGATATCACTTGGCTTGTTAACTTGTTTCATGATCTGTCACTCAACATATGCCTTCTTGTTTCCTTGTATTGTGACAGCAGCGCGGCTAGACAGATTTGGGCGAATCCAGTATTTCATGAGCGGACCAAATACATTGACATAAACTGTCATGTTGTTCGAGAGAAAATCCAACAGGGCTTAATCAAGACTGCTGCTATTCCTTCATCTGATCAGCCTACTGACTTATCCCCAAAGCGCTAGGGCTTGTTCAACATGTCCACCTACTTTCCAAGCTGGGGTGTAAAATCTTTTTCACCCTCCACCTTGAGAGGAGATAAAAACGCTTATATTGACGTGGCATTTGATATGGAAATGCACAATTACGATGTTGACGTGGAGCTATACAGTTATGATCAGTTTGTAATTGGTTAGAGGTAATTAGATAGTCAGCCTAACTAACCCAAATATTTAAATTAATCTTGCATGTATTATTTATTAATACAATTACGCTTAATAACAGAATTCTCCCTCGTTTCTTTCTCTATGTTTCCTGCGCGTGTTGCATGATTGAGATCACACACTTGACATATAATAATATGAATTTAATATATATATATATATATATATATATATATATATATATATATAATTAAAATTAATAAATACATCATAAAAAATAAAAAATAAAAGTCAAAAAATATATCTACTTCCAGGAAATTAGAAAACAAATCTTAGAGTTGAATCGTGACGATATACAATCCCATATTCAAGCCCTATTTACGTGGATCGTGACGATATACAATCCCATATTCATGCTCTATTTACGTGGATCGTGACGATATACAATCCCATATCCAAATCTGTAGATTATAAAGCGTTGAAATTGGCGGCAAATCAATAGTAATATAAAAACATCATAATATCCACCGATGTAATGAATTTAGTGTGCCCTAAATTCAAGATATTACGTGGCTTCTGTTGAAAATTAGTTCGTGTTTGGTTGTAAACAAGAAAATGGGAACGTGGCGTGGAAGGAAAATGCACACACACGAGGCTGTCTTCATCTAGAGATAATTGACTACAAATCTTCAAATAATTTGATTAGTATGTTAGAAGTCTGACCTTTTATGTTACAATTAATCGATAATAAAAGTAGTTAATTTATTTTTTTAATATTAGTTTTTTTTTTTTTATAAATAAAAAAAATTAAATATAAGATGAATATATTTTTAATACATATTTATATATATATATATATATATAATATAAAATACATATAAAAATACATATAATTATATATAAATAGATGTGAACAGTTGACTCCTTAACTGGATTGGTAAGTATTTCATTCCTATGATGTTTGTACGAGTTCGAGTTTCGAAGAGAACAAATGAGACTCAGTCTCTTTTTATTAGAATCTTTGAATTTCGAGAGTGGTTGATATAGTGGTGGGAAGCTTGTCAGTTTGGTAAGGTCCCTTCACACATATGTGTTGGGTAAAACAGTTTCTGAGAAAGTTCTTCATATGAGTGTCCCGATCTAAATGGATAATGACTACATTTTAAGATAGTCTATTTTATTATGGCAAAAATAATAATAATAATAATAATAATAATAATAATAAACTCATTAACTATAACAACAAACAGTTTGTAATCTAGAGGGAGATTTAAGTTTTTTTCTAATATTTGGATGTATTTTTTTAGAGGGAGATTAACGGTTTGTATTTTTTTTCTAATATTATTATGAATATATAGTGATATATAACTCATCTCTTGACTCTGACTCTTCTTAAATCTTAAGAGGTGTGATTACCATCCGACCTAAAAGACTTCCACCGTTCTCTTTCCTTATTTACTCTCCAATTTTGGAGGAATCAAAACCATAACACAACTTCCCTCTCCCTCCCCTCATTCTCTCCCTCTACCTCCTTAAGATTAAACCAGATGAGTAGAGGTGGCAATCTAAGCCGGGCTTAGGTTCAAGCTCGTGCTCGGGCCGGGTCTCAAAATTCCCGGCCCAATCACCCTAATCCGATTAAAAATTGATTTTTCTACTTTTGAGCAAAAAGTTATCCCATAATATAATAAATAAGTTTTATAATTCAATAAACAAAAATTATGACTTAACAAAAAAGTTTTATAGCGTAAAAGACATACTCCATATACATAAAAGATATCTTTCATTTTTTTCCTATAAATACCCAATTTTCCTCTTACAATTTCTTCACACTTTTTCTCCTATAAATAATTTATCTCTCTCACTTATATTATTACACTAAATTCTCTAAAACCTTTAGAAATTTCCCATAATGAAATTCGATTGAGCTAGAGCAGTTGGACAACTTGGACGAAGCAGAAGACACTCTACTTTGAATCATTTTGCAGAGCTTTATAGAGTCAACATATGTAATAGAACTAGACGACAATTTGCATAGTATTTAATATGTACAAAATTTTTTTATGCAAAACCAGAAATGAGATATGGTTACTTACAATGTCATTATAACTCACTTATATGTGATGATGACATAATATCTCTCGGTCTTCCACCACCTATTTCGGAAACTAAATAAATATCATAATATTATTTTATAATTAATTAATTATTTATTTATTTACTTATATTTTTGTTATTTAAGTTAAATGTTAAATTTATTATTTTAGATTTTATTTTACTCATTTCCCTTCCAACCCAACATAGGCTAAGTTTTCTCGAGTTCCGTACGAAACAATTTTAATTTATATTATCACATCGCATGATAATCCATGCATCTGATCAATATTAAGTTTCAGGATTTTCTATCGTTAAAATAGTTGCAAAGTGTGTGGACATACGATATATACCACAATTTTTTTGCGTTTTTAGATCTTAATATCATACGCCTAAGCTTTTAGATTAATATATTGTAAGTTGATAAATCTAACGTCAGCTATATGTGTAAGGAAATCCAGGCTAGATCTTAAACTAGTCTTTTAGATTAATCTTTTGAAATAAACTGCGCCAATACAAGGAAAAAGGCTTGTTGTCACTTGGCCTTACGGCCACTTTTAACATTTTTCATAATTATTTTGCCTGATCATATTTGAGCTCAATAAAAGCCGGTTATCGGCGCAACCCTAGAGCGAGGTTGAGAGTCGGTTCCGTGGGCTATGAGTCTGATGGCTCACTCGCGCTTGCACGCATGAACGAAGAGTATGATTGAGAGGTTAAGAAGAAGAAGGTGGAGTCTGTTGGACCACAATTCACAACCAACGTTCTAAGGTCGGATGTAGTTTAAATTTCAAGAGTCAAAAGTCCGTATTAAAATATGATAGAAGATCGTCAAAGTATGAGATCTAATATGATAGAACATGCAAACCTTATAAAGTCTGGAAATTAAAATATCTCAGATGAAAATGAAGAAAAAATTACTAATTATTTGAATGCTATATAATTGATAATTAAAATAAATGATATTGATTGTATAAATAACCGAAGATCGGCCGTAAAGAGGCATTAAAAATTATTAATGGACTTTCTATTTGAACTTAATTTGTTCGGAATGTTATTGCCGAAAATAACTCCTTACCATAATTTTCTGTTTTATAGGCTGTGGCTGAATCGACATACTTAGGGTCATATGCAGAATTAGGGTTTGAGAGAGTGTAAAGAGGCTGCTGATATTCCTGAGAAGAAGATTGAGAATAACGAAAATGTTGATTTTGGAGCTAAAGAAGCTTCGTTTGAAGATAATATTTTGGGTTCTGAAAACAGAGTTCTACTTATCTATTACAGTTCTCGTACACATTTGAACAAAAACTGCAGTCCATATAAAAAGTAGTCCACAGAAGTTCTTTTCAAAGGTCAATTTGAAATTTTCTTAATGCTTATTCTTTATATTTAAATTTGCTTGTTTCTTATATGGCATGGTGTTGATCCTTTTGGTCTATGTTCCTAGATGGTGAGATGGTGAAGACAACGATGATGATGTCGATTGGCACATCCAACAACCAATGTTCATTTTTTCATTATTTATCCACATGTCGTATAATCTAGATGCACCACATCATCACCCACTACAGTGATATATGGATAATAATAATTGTGATAGGTTTCTGCTACGTGATATTTTCAACATCGTAGCTGAACTTATAATTTGCTCATATAAATAAGAGAATAAATTTCATTATTTATATTCATCCTAAAATGATCACAAATATCCTATTTTTTATTGACATAATTCGACCTACTAGATCTATCACAAAGTTAAGATAACGAGTCACAATAATCTTATTTGTGATCGAAATCCCCGTCGCAATAGGCCATTTTCATCATCAAGGGCTCATTCAATTCTAAAATTGTAATATGTAATATTCTCAGAGTTGACATAATGAAATAGACAACCCCAAAAATAGCTACAAGATAGAGATCCAGAGTCAAGTTTAAGATGGTAAGCATACTAACTTGGGGTGTACGTGTTATGACTTATGTGTAGTGTTTTCGTTCGTTTGGCATTTTTGTCTGGTGGTTGGCTGTACGTATGCAAGTACATGTCCGTCATCAAAAGGATTTAATTTGACATTTGTAGCTGTCTTCTTTTTTGAAATCGGGTCGAGTAATGAACGCGAAAGTTAAGAGTCTTAGATACCTGAAGAAATATGTATGTAATCATGTGTTTGTATGGAAATGATCACGTCCTTTTTGCTTTTCCTACTAAATTTGACAACAAGATACCCTCTTCGACCACCACATATGTAGTTGTTATTTTACGTACGTACACAAAATTGTGAAAACCTTACCCAATCTGTTCTCATCCGTACACGAAAAACAACAAAATAACGACATGGTGTTATACATTAACTTGATTAAAAATTGTTGCACTTTTTTTCAACCATGTTCGATGTAAACATGTGGTTGTCCTTTGGCTTGATGGGTGGCCAGGTGGGGATTGGGAAATTTTTGAAAAAACCCTAATCTCCGTTAGCATGTATTCGTCGACAGAGACTTGCCAGTTTATTACCGTACGATTTCGATTAGGTAAGTAGATAGTAAGTTAGCTCATTAAGTCCAACTGTCAAAATAAAAAACGTGGGTGAGCGTAAAAACATATAATTTGCTGGATCAATTATTGGACCGACCACGATTGGACGTTTTTTTTTTTTTTTTTGGGATGTTTCAGTCTAATTATACAGCGTTCGATCGGTTGGTTTCTCACTAAACTCAAACTGAAACTGATATTTTAGTCTGCGTATAGTACTGACGTGCGTCTACCGATCAACAAAATACTGGTATAGAGTAATATATGCATGCATTTATCAATTGTTATGACTTATGTGCACTAATATATAGTTTTCAAAGATAAACTCTTAGCTTTGTGATTCATATTAAGGCCTAAGGGTCGTTGTATATATAAATGTTCGGTATTGAGCCCGTGGTTTTAATATCATGAAACGGGTAGCGCTACAACATGGTATTATAAACAAACGACCACGTGAAAATGTCAAAGGACCGCATAGCGCAGTGGATTAGCGCGTTTGACTTCGGATCAAAAGGTCGTGGGTTCGACTCCCACTGTGGTCGGTAGTTATATTACTCCGTTTTTACTTTTGGAGGGAAATATGTTTTCGCTCCTAAACTCTAAGACATCCAAGTCCAATTCTCTAGGCCCGTAAACAACCGATCGGCCCACATTCATTCCCTGTAATCTTTTTTCCCCATGGCCCAAAAGAAAAAACAAAAAAAAAATATATATATATACTCATACATAGAAAAATGAGCACGTGCCTTTCTCGTGCCATATCTCAACTACGCTGTAGGTAGCAATCATCATAACAAAACCAATCGATATTTCTCTCGAAGAGAATAAAATATGAGCAGGCCATCTGTTTAGTCTTTTTTACTGCAGTTATTATCCCGTAACAGCAGTAATGAACAGAGGGCGGGTGAAAAACATGCAGATGCAGCAGTAGCCGTTGAAAGAAGAGTTACAAGTAATCTGTAAATATTTGTAGATGCTGGTGAGTTCGTAGCGATAGAATCATAACTAAACCTGTAACTCTTACTGTATGTCTGACCCATCTGGGCACATGCTTCAAGTTCTACTGACCCGAAATTAAAGATTTTTGTACCAAAGTTCAGGTGGCTACAGCTAAGCTCTCCCTCCCTCCCTCCATCCCTCTCGGCTCTCAAGCTTTGTAATTACAAAACCAATATAAATATATAATTAATATTTGTAGGCCACGCCCAACAGCCCGACATTGACACTCTCATTTTCTCTGTCTTAGTAGCTTGTTTATCATGATTAAGATTAATTATTTGGAGATGTCGAGGTGGCTCGCCAATCAAAATCCAAGACCATTGCATGCCTGCCTAAAGGCCCTAAACCCTAGGTTTGTTGTAGTGGTCAAAGGCAAACTAGAGATATTTCTTGGGCTAAACTATCAGTAAGCTTCCTCAAGCCTGAGAATCAAACGAGAACTTAGTCGAATAGTAAGATTCGAGGACTTAAGACTCTCGACTCCAGGAAAAGGGCTGGGAAAGAACAAAAAACATGAGTTGCAATTATATAATGTAACAAAGTTGGAGATTATTTATTATTAGTATTAGTTTTTTTTTTTTTTTTTACTTCACTCTCCAAGTTGCAAACTGTTTTTCTATACTTTTTTTTTAAAAGCATACTTTTGCATCTCTCTCTCTCTCTCACGCACACGCACACTCACTTATCAATCTCATTTCTAACTTTCTTCTATCAATAAATGAAAGGTCTGGATATCTTCTGTGCATCCCAAGCTTCAACAGAAATATGTATGAGCATGGATCAACCTAATCCCTCCTCCTCCACCGATCAACTAGGCAGTGGTGGAGGTGGCGGCCCCGTCATAGACCGCCATAACCCCATAATCCATGATGCTAGAAGAAGCACCTGGTCAGCATCGTCGTTAGCCCTCTCAATTAACCCTCCTTGCTCAATAACTCACTTACCCATCAATCCCAAACCTTATAACGATGCTAGCTACCGTCAACTCCAAAAGGCGGCCAGCAGGAAAAGCGATTCTGAAAAGCATGTTGTCCCGAACCGGTTGGCAAAATTACCAAGGGATGATCGTCATCATGACCATGATCATGATCGTGAAAAGAGAAGATTCAGCTTTTCTTCCACTAAGAAACCAACTACTGATCAGCATCATCCTCAACATGTTAGGAAAAGTACTGGTTCGTTCATACCAACTGAGATTTTCAGAAGGAGTTGTGCTAAGCCTGATGATTTGGCGGTCGTCACACCTCCTGGCTCATCTAGATATCTACTGAGCGAACCGTCGTTTCTTGACCCAGATTTGGCATTGGTTCCAGCTGCTGCTGAGAACGTGAAAAGGAGCACTAGTTTAATCAGTACTGTAAACGTAGAAGAATCTGGAAATGAATCTAAACCATCTTCTAATTTAAACCAGGTATATATGTTCTCTTTTCCAACCTTTTTCTCCCTAAACCAAGTTTCTTCTCATAGAAAAGTTGTGTGATGCAAATGTGGATCAGGTTCATCTCTAAAACCATGTTTCTGGTTTGTACAGTGCACTCTTAAACCTCTTGACTTTGATTCCTATATCAAAGTTTCAATCAGCTTATAGCACAAATGTGTAACAATTTGTGCTGCTTGCATGCAGGTTGCCGTCGATTTGAGGGTTTCATTGCACTGCAAAGGATGTGAAAGAAAAGTTAGGAAGCATCTCTCTAGAATACAAGGTAATTATAAGTATGCAGCGTGGGTAAATAAACTCTTATATTTAAGGTAATCACATGATTATCATCGTTGTTCATGTACTTTGTTTTGAGCAGGAGTTACATCGTTCAGCATTGACTTTGCAGCAAAAAAGGTGACAGTGATCGGAGATATAACACCATTAAATGTGCTGGAAAGTGTATCAAAGGTGAAGAATGCTCAATTTTGGACACCTGCAACATCTCAAGTAGTGGCATAGAAAAACAAGCGAAATGAAAATATCTTAAGCAGATCAATCATGTTCCGTCTTAATTACTTAAAATATTATTACATTATGATATGATAATATGAAATTAATATCGTTAATTAAGATTAATTGATTTATTATGAACTATCCAATAACTTTCCAAAGGAAATAGTTTCAATTATATAATTATCGTGAAATCTGATTCAATTACTTTATTGTAAATCTAAATTAAAACGTTATCATATGCTGCTCCGAGGTTTAATATTGTTTTCTAATCACGAGGATTAAGAGTTGGCTTCTTTCATTAGATGTCGGTTTTATCAGACAAGCGTGACTCATGAAGCAGATCTATGTATATGTTTCTCTGATCTATGTTCTTTCCTACTGCACTGATCAAATTGCATCATTGGGTTGGTTATTTTTCAATAATATGGAAACGTTACTACATTAAATTCTCACCAAACTTTACAAATAAATTAATATCTAAAATATTTATGGCCACATATATTACTTACGTCAATGATGGGAAGGGAAGGGAAGATGGGTACGCCTATGTTACATGTATCTTCTCTTTTCCTGTTTCTTCTTTGTCATTTTGTTATATGCATGAAAAAGACACCCGTACGCCATTTAAATTGATGCTGACACATTCAACCGTTGCACATGCCTCTTTTAATTGTAATGGCAAAGTTAGAAACAATATCGATCGATATATATGCATTTTCATTTATTATACTATAAAAATAATTATATAATAATTTCTCAATTGATGAAAAAAATTGGCATGAAACGAAAAATTGGGCCCAAAAAGTTTTTTTTTGTCATTTTGGGCCCAAATTAAAACAGTTCGTAACCAGCCCAACTGACCAAGCCCATAGTCGGAAATTTACTTTGCGAGATGTTACCCTATGGGCTTAACCTAACAAATAAGCGAAGTGGGCCGACAAGAAATAATAATATTTGATATTTGATTATCTAGTAGATATGAAAAAGACAAGTAAGAGTTAATCATATTTGATAAAATAAAAAATAAAATAAATAAATAAAAAAAGTAAGAGTAAATTTATGTATTAATTAGGGCATAAACACTTATTTTACGTAATTAAGTATCATGCATGAGACGATCTAGTGTTAGTGACTAGTGAATAGTAATTTGCATGCATGAACGAGATGAGTGATTAAATTATATTAAGATGAATAAATAGAAACCCCTTTTCCCGCGAAAATAGGAGTATCAGTACTACAACATCCACCCTGCTTGCTGATCACTCCCTTAACCCAACCCGAGTTGCTCAAGAGTCCGTAGAAATCAAGATCGTCTTTCAAGATTTGAAATGTAAAAGAAAATCTTACCAATTCGACCTTTTCTGTTTCCGTCCTTCCTTCTTTCTTTTCACTAGTATCAAAAATCTTCTCTTAAGCCCTCCACCCCTGTTCTCACTCGACCAAATTCTTCTTCTAACCATGGCTACTCACCCCAACAATAATGTAGGAGGAGGAGAAGGAGAAGAAAATGATTCAGATCTACTCCGCCTTTCTCTTTCAACTGGACCTCAATCAAGAAATGCATTCTTTAACTCATCGGCGGAGATCACAGTGAGTGAGCAAATGGTGTTGGCTCCCTCTCCGTTCGATTATGAACAATTTCAGTCGCCGATGGTGATTCCAGAACCTCCGGCGGTGGTGGCACCGCTGCCGGAGATGGTTGAAGGAGCTTCGCATCGCCCGACGAAGAGAATCCGGCGATATCCGACCCAAACTTTCCAACAAGGAAAGTCAGCATTCAGACCTGAACCGTATCCATGGGCGACGAATCGGCGTGCGAGGATTCACTCTCTCGATACTCTGTTATCAAACGGCGTACACGTGATCAGTGCGAAAGTGGAGTGCAAGCGCTGCGAGAGGGAATTCGAGATCGAGTACAATTTGAAGGAAAAGTTCAATGAAGTAAGGTTGTTAGTGATTAAGAATATGCACACCATGCACCATCGCGCGCCGGCGGTTTGGACGAATCCAGTTCTGCCGGACTGTAAATTCTGTAAACAAGAGAACTGCGTGAAGCCGATAGTTACGAAGAAGAGATCGATCAACTGGCTGTTTTTGCTTCTAGGGCAAATGATCGGAGTCTGCAAGCTTTCTCAACTAAAGTACTTTTGCGAGCATACGGAGATTCATCGAACTGGAGCGAAAGATCGATTGCTCTTCTCTACTTATTTGGAGCTCTGTAGACAGTTAGTTCCAAAGGGACCTCTCCATCTTTGAAAAGTACCCTCTTTTTTTTGTGTGTGCGCGCATTTTATTTGATTTTCTAGTCTGATTCTATTCGGGATCGCAAGATATTGCACTTTCTTGTTGATCAAGGTATCTCTGCACAGGTTTATGACCTTTTTTCTTTTTCAACATACTGGTAAGGATATGGATTTTGTTCTTGAAAGCATTATTGACAATTTGGGTTCAGATTGAGCAGGACTATCTGAATCTTTTTCCTTCTTCCTATTTGTGTTTTCGGACCAGAGTGTGCTATTGGTCCCGCTACGATCTGTTGGGGGCTGTTTTTGTTGGGTCACTTTCTCGCCAAAACTCATATAACGACACGTCGACTGTTCAAAACTCTTATAACGACATGTCGACCTGAATTCTTCGCGTTTCCGCGCTAGGAACGACTATGCTGTTTTTCGTTACGCTTCAAGAAACATGAACATTATTACCACATAGACATATTATATATATATATAATTAACTGGATCGCTAATCAGTTTTGAGTTCATAATAATCTGGATGAAACTACACTACATTTCAACTATACTTCTGCTATGAGTTCATCTATCAATAGTTTCTCAATGTCCCTACCTATTTGATCAATATCCTCCCCCAAATCCAACCACTTCCATTCCCTTACCAGCACTTTCTCTATACTGTCTTCAGTCAGTTTCTTTTCTTGCAAAGCTAGCAGCTTATGCAAATCATTATGAAGCTCGTCTTTCCTCCACTTATGACAACCTGTTGTGGGTCCCACCCACGGAAGTGGACCGGTGTACTGCTTGTATAGCTCGAGGATTCCAGAATTTATCCGGTCAAACAGAAGCTTTGTTTCGGATCTTGGTTGTGAAATTCCGTCAGTATGCTTCTCCTCGAGCTCATTGAATATTATGGGATCGATAGGGCACTCTGGAGAGTGCCATGATGATGCGAATGTTTCTGGGTCCGTAGCCTGCAAACCCGAGTAAGATAAGACATCGAGTATGTAAGAAAACTCCCTGCTCGCTTCAGGTTTACTGTGGAGTTGCTTTTTATTTGAAAAGTTGACAGATTCTTCAACGAGATCTTCATCGCTAGATACTAACATGGGTCCCTCATCATAAATTTCTGACTCTGATTTGAGTAGCCAAAGCTGCATCCTAAGCCCTGTTGTTGAATCAGACTTTATTAAAAGTGGCAGGAAAGGCATTACAAAAGCAAATAAATAAAATTTGAAAATCTGGTTTTGAGGTCAGCGTATGTATCAAAACAAATAAGTAGAGTAGAGAAGATTTACCGTTGAGGTCAGCATTGAGGCTCTCAAAGCATTCAGTGCGAGACGAGAGGTTATCCATGAAAGGTGGTTCAAGGACTGAAACTGGACTTGGCTGATCAGCCTCCTTAGAGCTTGAGGGGGATTCAAGTCTAGCTATGGCGTCATGCAAGGTAATTGAACGGTCCTGATATGGCAAACCAGAAGATTCCTAGAATAGAATAAAATTATGAGAAATGGGAAAAAAATTGTTACGGAACAATAATACTAGGCAGAAAAATTATGATTAACTTGTGCTAAAAAGCAAACCTCTGGCGTTGATGTATCTTGGCCTCCATAACAAGAATCACCTCTTGCCGACACGGGAATTGATACTTCTGGAGTTTCAACATTGACAATACGTGGGCATCCCTCATCTATCATAATATTCTTCTCAAATGTGTAATCTTGTGAATAATCAGTCTTGCCTTGATTCTGGTTAACAGGGTTTTCCATTGTACTATTTCTTTCCCTGAACTTGCAGTGAGAAGAATAAGACTTCTTATTACTGGATCCTAAGTTTTTCTGTGATAAATTTTCTCGCTGATCAACTTTAACTTTCCCAGCTGAAATTTTTTCCCGCTTCAAGACATATTTTGGTATCCGATAGCTGTCAGTGTGAAGACTACCTGTTACCTGCCTTGTCTCTGAACTTCCGTAGGAACTCAATGAAGCAGAAGGGGACTTCGATAATTTCCCCATAAATTCATTCCTCCACCCGTCTCTACTGCTTATGCCCAAAGGTTCAACCAACTCAACAGGTTCATAATCATTAGACAATTTTTCCACAAATCTATCATCTCCAATCCTTAAATCCAGACGTGCAGGTATAGCTTCCTTTTCGGGTTGAGAAAGCATCTCACCAAGTGTGCTGCTCTTTCTAACTGGCCCCATATCTTGAGATTCATGAGTCAAATGCCACCTCTCTGAGAGTCTCTTCTTGGCTTCCCTAGTCACAGATGATTCTTTAGAGCGAGATGATGAAGAGCATTTATCCCTATTTGCCGGTTCACGAGCAGAAATTTCAGAAGAACATGTATCCACAGCATATCCGTGAAACGGAACAGGTGAAAGATTTGTTGAACCATTATTAAAGCTGTGTCTCATTTGTCTAGTGATCTCTTTGGCAATTTCTCTAGATTGCCTGGACTTATGCCTTGAAAGTCCCACATAGTCAGGAAAATTTTTCTTTTGCCATAATCCGGCCTCAATTTCTCTGTGATCTCCAACATCTGAATGAAAAGCTGGTGAAGAACATTGTGGGTAAATAGAACCAGTAGAATTCTGTGCTTTCCCAACATTTGGTTTCAAAACAATAATTCTTGTAGGCTGATCGGCCAATTTATCTTTTCCATGTAATTGAGATTTTGAAATCTTAAAAGAACTGCGGTGTGGATTATTGCTGTCAGAGTGGTTTGAAAAAGCATCAGAATGATTTCGAGGAGATTTACTGTAGTTCTTCCTTGGGGTTCCTCGCTCTGAATTCCAGCCAAAGTACTGGTTGTCATACTTTTGGCAGCCAGATGATTTCGTAGCTTCCAAGTTACCAGAATTAGAGTGAGAAAGTGGACTTTGCAAATTCAACAGATGCTCTGTAAACAATGAATCCGGCTGCTGAAGAAGTTCCAGCAGAAGATCCTTGTTGGAACTTAGTACCTCAAGTGCATCGTGAAATTCCTTCGAGTTCTGTAACTTCTCAAGAGTTGATAGGCGTTTAGCATCTATGAACTTTTGACGAATTAACTCCATCTCAATTTCAGTAAGCTTCAACCTCGCAGTCCCTTGGGGGGAGCAATTGCTACTCTTCATCTTCAACGTTTCCGTAACCTCAAAGACATCTTTAAACTCTTGCTGGTACTTTGAGCGTCTTCTAGACGATTGGCCATCACAAAACATACCGTTCTTATGAGCCCTCTCTCCTGATGTAGTTCTCTTTGAGGAGTTTTCTGACTGCCATTTCCGTTGTTTAGATGTAGTCTGGTGAGGTGGGAGCACATCAAGACCCATCAATCTAGCAACAACATTGGGTGATCTCCTATTGGATTCACTCTCTCTCGTCATCTCTTCTGCTAATAAACTTTTAATAGGATTTCCAAAAGCATGCCTAGAAGATCTCGACCCCAATTCAAGTGGTATCTACAAAGAAAATTTTATTTAATACGATAGTTTGATATTCACCCTTTTTTCTTCCAAATGTGTATTACAAGTTACATATAGAAACTAAAATAAAATCAGAGATAAAATCAAACAGGGAAAAATAAAGCCCATATGATAAATTTAACGCACCGGATCTTCATTAGTACTATCACTACTGCACGAGCTAGAATCAGAGGCTAATTTGGGTAAGCTTCTATGCTTTTCAACGTGCCTGTTCCCTGGAAATCATCCCTAGACGATATTAGAAAGGCAACCCAAAGCAACGATTGAAAAAAATATCACAGAGAATGAAAAACAGAAGCTGGAGCAAATCTAATTTCTTCAAAACAGAGTGAAACTCTAATCATTTAATCATAAATTAAAATTTGGTTTATCTGTGGAAGAGCACTCTGTGATAGAATCATTGCTACTGCTGCGAGCAGAAAGTAAAGCAAAACTTGAGCTGAAATAGGAATTGTAGCAAAAAGTAAAGTAAAGCAAATTGGTCCAATGGAAACTTTAATGACAAAAGGAAACTAAAGTTGGTATTCTTTGATCAATCGACACAAAATTCAAAGGAGAGGGCCAATATATATGTAAGAGAAACCACTTTTAGGAGCACTTCATATCACACTGATGTAAAAACAAACAATGAACATTGGAGGGAAATCAAATCATCTTCATACCACTACGGCAAAAGACTAAAGCAATTTCCAAACTCACTTTAACAAAAGCATACTTAGCTAGTACAGTAAAGATTGAAGACATTACAAGCAGGAAAAATCAAAATAACAATAATCATAAGCTTAGTTTCCATCCGCTTGCAGAATAAATGGTTGAAGAACAAGTAAATGCATAAAACGCTTCGCCTCGGGAAGCAAACAACATGAATTTCACGAAAATCTACCTTTGATTTGGCTGGTTTTACCAGCCTGAAACAAAAGCCTCTATAATCTATCATTTCTAAAAACGAAAAATAATAAGAGAGAGAAACTCGTACCTCCACGGAGAATTCGTTCCGTCGAGAAAAAACTTTGGCCGGACTTCTGATCAGCAATGCCTGTAATCTTGGACCTCTTCTGCCGAATCTTCTCCATCCTTACTCATTACATATATATTTCACATAAAGAAAGAGAAAGATCAAAGAAAGAAACTCCAAAAATATAAGAAACGTAGATCGAGATACTTCCAGCAAAGCACTCGAGAAGAAAACAAAATCCAGAAGATCACGAGCTAGAAATGCAAAGATTTCCAGCTTACAGTTCACATAATGTTCAAAACAGAAGATCTACGAGACTTCAGAGCAACAAAGTAGAAACTGAGAAGGAAAAGGAAAAGAGAAGGAAAACGGCGAGTCCGTTAGAACTGTCGGACGGAGTGGTGGGTAGGACTGCAGCGGAGAGAGAGAGAGAGAGAGAAGGAGAGAAAAGTGTGAAATTATTTGAACTTTCAAAATAGCAAACCATACCTTACATAGACTACCCAATCCCGTGTGGTGGCGGGAGCAGTGAGGTGTGTAGGCTAGACGACCTAAACTCGACGTGTCGGTATCCCAATGGTTACAAGAGAAGTCACCGTCGTAATTGGCGCTGATAAAGGTAAAAAGGGGTAAGTAAATTTCAGATGAGTTTACTTCTCAAGTTTGTCCCAAGCCAAAACGGAAATTTTGGGAAATAGTTGAGAAGTCGTTGTCCAGTCACTGTTTTGACCGGCAGTAACTTATGCGATGGTTTGATTAACAATCTTTAATCCATTTGTTTAGTATAATTAGGTTGGAAGAGTATGCTTAACGCCAATAATCATTAACCTATGCCTCAAGACATGGTTGTTGTATTATATGGATCTTGTCTCTTTGATACGTTGGTGAGTTTGACAAAAGAATCTTGGATTTTTTTAGCACTGATGATATTGTCTACGTTTTTTTCTTGACACTAATCTCAAGTGTAAGAAAAAATATTTTTTCGGTGCCATTTTATTTTCTTCAAAAGGTCAGATTTATTTAATTAATTCTATTCTAATCCCCTTTAGAGCAATATTTTTATGTGATTGACAGTCTTCTACTTGCAATGTCTTGTTCTTTGCACGCACAACTACGAAGAAATTGGTCGAATTGACCCGGGTTTTATGTTAATAAGGCTAAAATGTATAAAATATACAAGTAATATTTATTTTCTGTTTGAATTGTGCTATATCATCTCAAATAACGACATTCGGAGTTCTAATATCGGGAATATGTATTTCCTAATTAAAAGGTTAATTCAGGCAAAACTTTAGATTCATTATTAGATCTCGTATTTTTCATTCTTGTGCTCTAATCATTATTAATATATAAATTGTTGAAGATGTAGAGTGTTTTTAACTTTGGAGAGCTACTCAATTTCTTCAATACATATAAATTTGGGGTGACTCGGTAATGTAATTTGCTTCTCATTCTTTTAAAGACATAATGATTCACAACTCGATCATTATTACTAAAAGTTAGCTAGGTCATCATTGAATTGGCAGTCCTTTTTATAGAAGATGTATCTCTTCGTAATTTGTAAACTTATTTGACTTTTTTTTCTGAGTTCGATTGCATGACTTTAGATATATCTATCTAATGAGGGGATGTGGGCCGGTCTGTTCCTAACTCATGAAATATGATCTCTCTTATTTTATCTAATAGTAAGCAAACTAAGATTTTTCACATCGCTACAACTTCTTATTTTACGATTGCTTTCTCATTTTAAAAAAATTGATGAAAGTTAATTGAAGAAGGAACTAGAACTCAACAACTTTATTATGCTGAGGAGTGTGGGGGCATGATGGGCTTCAAACACAAGATCAAAAGAAGAAGCTCCCTTGATGAATCGAATGGTCCTACAACCTTCATTTGATTATGACAACCGATATAAGATCTCATGAGACCTGCCCACTAGTACTATGAAAAAAGATCCGCCCTTTTCCTTTGCTACTAAGAGAGTCAGCAACTTTTATTAGCGTTGGACCTTGAATCAAATTGATCGCGTGTCACATGATTAGGCTCCATTTTAGATAGGTTTCGGTCTTAATCAAGATAAGTCAGGGGCACTATCGGAATGATCTATGGTTGCTTCTCATCCAAGAGTCAAATCTCTTTGTACTATTTTTTTTTCAACGAAAAAAAGAAAAAGAAAAAAGAAAGGAGTCTATTTAGGCTCATTCTCTTCCACTGCATTGTTGCACTAGCTGTCTGGCGCTCCCTCGCATAAAGGGCTTGGCAACGGCTCTCTCTTGTTAGATAATTACCGAGGCAAAATCAGCTCTCTCAAAAATTAGTTTCCCCACCATCTTAGTGGGACTAGTCTAATAAAATTTCACTTGAACTACCATGCCAAGACTTTGAAATTTTTTTTTTTTTTTTTTTGTGGTAACGCCCTTCTAGAATTATGTTTAATGTCCCTTTATGACTTTACCGATCGATGCCTTGGGTTGGTAGTCGGGCTCCGGGACATAACTACTACGACTACTATCGACCCGAGCACAAAGAAAAAAAAAAAGAACAGACTAAATCGAGGAATTCATTAGCCATACAAAGTAAAGGGGATGAGGGTCAACCTCTTTCATGACCTATGGCCCCAATGTGTCACTTGGTTAGCATTTATAAAGTGTGGGCATAAAGGTCTTTATGACACAATTAATAATTGTATTCATTTTCAATTAGGTCTTGCTCTAGACTCTTTAGGAGTTATTACTTCCTTGGTAGCTCAATCGAGCTTACCTCATGTCAGTTCAATCTTCTCATGAACCTGAATCATTTGCTGAAGCCTTCAATCATTCTTGCTGGAGAGATGCTATGCAGGAAGAAGGAAAAAAAGAATAAGACTCTTTCTCATTGCCTGCAGGGAAACAAGCCATTGGCTGCAAGTAGATTTACAAGATCAAGTCTAATCGAAAAGTGGGTTAGGAAAGGACTTTTCAAATCGAATGTGCTCGCCTAGTGAGAACGGCTCTGACCTTGCCAACTAAGTCAAAATAAAAAAGAAGAGTCAGAATTTTACCATTTAGAAAGAGGCTTTATCGGTTCGAATACAAATAAAGGTTTTTTCTTTTTTCTTTTCAGGTATGCCACTCCACGATCAAGGAGCGAGAGAATAAAAAGGAAATCAAACAGCCCATCATAACATGTCTTGAATCGAGTAATCAAATATGAACTTCGCTGTGCATCATCCAGTGAGTGCAAACATGAGGTCTAATCTCATCTACAGAGGGACGGCCTGAGGATAACTTTGCTATCAAAGAAAAGCGTAATGGATCTACTGATCTGTGAATCTCATCAGAAGTGAAGCACACACATGGCTCTCCACCAGCTTGATGTTAGATTCAAGCCTTTATGAATCAAGAAAATAACTTATGCTATGTACGATATGCAGATGATATTATCTTTGATCATTCGACCATCTGACGAGTGAAACGGTATCCTCGTATGGACTTGACAGCTTCAGCGTACAAGGACCCGGGCTGAGACCAGAACATAGAACACATCACCAGAAGTCTCAGGAGGGGTCATCCCCGTGGTAGGAAACACGTCCCAGTTCCTTATCCCAACCAATACCATGAAAGCCCTACCTTACCATACAAGTACCATAATATAAAATCCCAGAATCCAAGAAAAAATTTCGGTAAGTGCAATCCCAAATGAAAACTAACTAACAGTTTTGATATAGAACTAATGCACTAGTATGAATGGACCCTCTCATAATGGTATCCTCGAGTACCTCTAAGGGGATTCTAGCCATTTCTTCTTGACTCGTTTCGCAACGACGAAGTCAATTCCATTGATTCTTTGGCCCCGGGCCTCGCCGGTGAACTCGAGGGAGCTGCTAGCTTCAGTTCTTTACTCAGCCTCAATGGGAGTGGTTCAAGCCAAGCCCCCCGGAAATAGAAAGAAGCTCCGGCGGGCGGCCCCAGCTTCTGGCTCTCTTGATCAGGTCAAGTCCTAATCAATATATCTAAATAGGTGCAAATTCTAACATCATTATAGCCCGCTTCATTCTTTGGCTCCTTGATCGTAGAGTGGCATTCCAAAAAGAAAAAAAAAAACCACCTTTAGTGCATACAACATCAAAATCCCAAGGTGTCAAGATATGCCTTTTACCTAACTATAGGTTCATTTCGCTTCCCATTACATTATTAAAGAGGTCCTTAGATTTGATCTACTTGTATCGAAGATTCTGCCTTTCTTGAAGCATGGGTTCACAACCTACTTCGTGTTCATTTTGATCATCATCATGTCTTAATGGATTGAAAGGCTTTTGCTCTTATAATCCTCAATAATCTCTCACGACTTTTCAGCCCCCAGCTTCACTCTAAAATGGGAAGGTCACAAATGGCCCCCTACAATTCCTAATGTGAAATGGTGTTAAAATAGGACCCATGCCTTCCATACGAGGGCCTGTCTAAAACAGACGATGGTTTTGTCCATGTCGGGGGTGGGGATGTTACCTTCGCATCTATCTCAATACTACGAAGTAAGGTTCTATCAGGCCATAGGCAGCTGCCAAAGCTACAGCGGTTTACTAGTTAGAAGCTATCGCTTTGACTCAAAGCACTACAAGAAAAGAATTGGGAAACACGACGGCATAAGAACCGCAAGCTAAAATTGATAAAATAGCTTAAACTTTGGAAGTCTCTTCTTACTGCTAGGGACTCCCATAAAAGGTAGAGAGTAAAACTCCTTACTATAATTTATTTTTCAATTGGAAGTGGTATATATTATGGTTGTTTCGATACTTCTATAAGTCTTGTCCTTTCTTAACGACTGAATAAGCTGAAGAAGGATCGATTCCTCTAACGACTTTCACCACTACGCCAGAAAGGATGGCTATCCTTTCACTCTACAGAAGTGACAGAAATTTATTCTAATGTCGCAGAGAACATTATATCAACGGCTTCATGTGCATAGGATCTGATGTGGTTTTTTGTCGAAGCATGCTGCATGTTAACGCAAAAATGATTTGTTTTCCTTCTTCTTTTCTCTAGGAACAAGGCAAAAGGTGAAAAGGTGAAGAAGAGCCTCGATTAAATCACAACAATCATGGCGTTGTGAAAGGCCGTAATTTATGTCTTTTTTTTTTTTTTTTTTTAATTAATTAGAAAAAATAGATTAATAAACACGGGAACATATGCCAAGGCAAGTTGTGATTTCAGGCATTAGAAATTAAATAAATAAATTAGGCAAGAAAAAGCATAGCTTATAACCCAAATATTCCGCTTTATGTCACGTAGGCAGGAAACATAGCGTACAAGCCTTACAAATTATTTGAAATCACAGGATTCCTTTTTTATATCAAGAGATTGAACGCATATTATATAGTATGTGACACAACAACGAATATGATTTTAATACATTAAATTAAAAATAATATTTATAATTAAAATAATCAATTTCTCTTTTATATTTTCTCTGGCTCCTCCTGACTAACTAAGCACCGTCCAAGTTTGACAAATTATGATTTTCCACCACAATCACCATCATATCATGTACAAAGTCACATAAGTCAAGATCCGTGCTGTGAAGGGACATCATCACTACAGAGATGAAGAAGATTCTGTCGGATCAAACATAAATAAGGCCCACTTGTAATAGAAAAATGTTGGGCTTTTGAGATAAAATAAGTAATCAAAAAGCCCAACGAGCATGCTTCATTTAGTGAAGAACTAGAGGCCCAATGAACACACTATAACTGTAGAACACGACAGATGTAGATACTCGCTGTCAGATGGACCAAACCCCAAGCTTTAAAAGAGTACAATGGTGACGCCACGCCCCCTTAAACGGGGCCCACACAATTCACAAAAAACCTTCTTTACCTGTGTGTACTTTGTAGCTTATTCATCGCTTTGCTTTTGGATTAAAAGATGGTGCCAAAATTATATGAATTCCTATTTCCAAGCGAAAAAAAAAAACAAAAACAAAAACAAAAACAAAAATTTACTAAAATCCAACCGCAAGTAAATTAATTAACTAATTAAGTATGAAAATATTAAAGAAAAGATATGAAAATATTTTCCCTTTTATTTTATTTTTTTCTCTTTCAATTTACTTTAAAATCTTTAAATATTATTTTTTGTATTCAAAAATTAATTTCTTAAATAAATTAATAATATTAAAATTACTTCTAAACTAACTACTTCTTAAAATATAATAAAGAATTATAAATTAATTAATTAATTTATCTACTAATTATATATAATTAAGATTTTTTATAACGACACGCTGGTTGTTCGCTGAGGCTACTCGCCCTTTGCTATTTATCAAGGACCTCAATGACATCATTGATTCGTCTGAGAAGAAGGGAGGAACATCAGTGACCTCAAGCTTGAGGTATGGGGATTCAACAGTTTATGTACGATCCTTGTTTGGTTGATCTTGATTTTCAAGGATATAAATACACTTGGAAGAAGAGGTGTCGAGGCAGTGTCGAAGTAGAAGAAAGATTGGATTGCGCGGTGGGGGCCTCGATTAATTGGGTTAGTTTCTTTACTAATGTCGTAGTACAACATATCCATTCGGTTGATTCATACTATTTACCTTGTATCCTTTCTACTCATATCAATACATCTGTTGGCCCCAAACCCTTTAAATTTAAATCTTTTTGGGTTGATGAGGAGTGTAAGAAAATTATCCAAATTGTTTTGGGGGAAGACAGAGAGGAGGGGATCCATTGCCTATTAAAGTATGTAGGAAGCTCAAATATTTGAAGGGGGTTTTGCGACGTTGGAATAAGGATAAGTTTGGGAATATGGGTTATTACATGGAGTTGATCTTGCTGACAACTGTGCAGAGTTGGAAAGTCACTGGCGGGATGAATTTTCCAAATGCCGTAACTTGGAAGAAGAATTATGGAGGCAGAAATCACGTGAACTCTGGCTCGCCATTTGAAGATCTGTACAAATCATGTAATCCTGAAGTTCTTCCATCCCTTTGGCACCTGTTTGAAGTACAAATGGATGATCAAATGAATAGTGATTTCACTGATATCCCAACTACGGATGAAATACGTACGGTCGTTATGAACATGGGAAGTCATAAAGCGTCGGTGCCTGATGGCTTCACTGCTCTCTGTTCTATCAAAAATTTTGGGACGACATTGGCCATGGAGTTATTTGTGTAGTCCAGAATTTCTTCAGAACGGGTAAGATTTTAAAAGAAATAACTACACTTTTATTACACTAATTCCAAAAGTCCAAGGACCTCAATCTGTTAAAGACTACAGACCCATAAGTCTATGTAATGTCTTGTACAAAATTATTGCGCAAATCCTGGCGGACAGACTCAAAGGAGTAATAAGGACTGTAATATGTCACTACCAAGCTGTATTTTTCCCTGAGAGAGTTAAACAGGATAATCTACTACTGTCCAATGAGATCTCTCATGTAATCGAATCTAAGAGGAGGGGAAGGGGCTTAATGGCAGTTTAAATGGATGTTGAAAAGGCCTATGATAAATTAGAATGGTCATTTCTGTTTACCATTTTCAAATGCTCGGGATTCTCAGATCATGCAGTTAATCTCATCAAACAATGTGTGGAAACTGTCAAATTTTCTATCCTTCTAAGTGGCTCTCCCGTTGGCTACATTACACCCTCCAGAGGTATTCGTCAAGGCGACCCACTATCTCGTTTTTTATTTATTCTTGGGGCAGAAACTATTTCACGGCGTATTAAAAGAGCCGAATGGTGTGGGTTAGTTCAAGGAATTATAGTACATAGTTACGGTCGACCCATTTCCCATTTACTTTTTGCTAATGATGTCATCCTTTTTGCTAAAGCTTCCAATAACAAATGCTTGTGGAATAAAATTGTGCTTGGATACCTATGCAAAGTGGTCTGGACAGCATTTCAATGTCTTCAAATCTGCCATTTTTTCCCGCCGTAACACTATGGCAGATATGAAAAGAAGCATACAAGCTATCCTGCAGTTCTACCAACAGCCCAACCAAACCAGGTATCTAGGAGTTCCAATTATTTGGAATACAAGAACCATGAAGTGATGGTTTAATGAAATTTTAGAAAGAGTTAAAGGAAGGTAGAGGCATGGAAAATGAAGACGGATATCGAAGGCAGCTCGGCTGACTTTAATCAAAGCAGTGGCAGCATCCCTTCCTACTTACGGTGATGTTACAAGGGAATGCAAAGTCAAAGCTGGGGGCTTCAGCAACTTCAGGGGATAGAAAATTCATCTCATTGGGAGCTTTTAAAAATAGATTGGGAAAAGCTTTGGAAGATTCGAGTACGGGATCGGTTAAAACTATTTTTATGGCAATTAGCTACTCAAGCTTTACTCGCTAAACAAAACGGAGACTCAAGCTTAGTGAAGATGATCAAAATTTCCCTTTATGCAATCAGCATGTGGAAACATTAGTTCATCTCTTTTTACTATGTCCAGTGACTAAAGGGTGTTGGTGGAGTGGTGAGTGGCCTTTCAGATTAGAAGTTTTTGGCTCCAATTCCATGGTCAAAATGGATCAAGATCATCCTTTATCCGGGTAAACTTGTAACACAAGCAAATGAAGATGAATAGAGAAGCTAATGTGGCAAGATCATCCCATCCGGAAGTTCTTGAAGGGGAGACACTTGCCTTGCGGTGACCTATGCCAAAGAATTAGCTTTTGATAAGACTTTTCCGGAAGGGAATTATTGTCTAGTCATTGAAGCCATCAATAATCATAAGGATATGGCGCGATAGGAAGTTGCAAGTTTACTGAAAAAAATTTGTATTACCCTTGGCAAGTGTGTGGAGTGGAAAGCTTCTCATGTTCTTAAAGAAGCTAAAGAATTTGTTCATGTGATTGCAACCTGGGCAGGTCATGTTCCTTCAAATGAGTTAGTTACCTTATATGTGTTGTAATTTGGAGGAAAATATGTTGTAATTTCTATTCTCCTCTTATCTGTATCTAAACTTTACCTTTCCTTTTTTTTAAGGGTCTGATCCAAAAATAAAAATAAAAATAAAAATATTAATTAATTAATTAATATATAATAGCATAGTGATGAATAATTTTACATGCTTGCACGGGACGATCAGAACAGTGTGATGTGTCCCCGTCGACACGTGCCAAATAGTTCCCGCCTCATGCAAACGAGCACTAAGCTAGCTTTCAGTGCCACGCACGCACGTTAAATTATAATAATTTAGAAATATAACGATCACGCTTCCCAACTCTAAGCGACTAATAGTAATACCAGCAGATGCGACGTCGCATTCGTTTGGGTTTTTTTATTTATTTTTAATATCGATTAATTGGAATCTGACTTGGAAGAATCAGAAAGCAATTGACGGATCTTTTGGCTACTTGTCTGAGTTGTCTCCGTCTCCACCGATTTCTCTTCCCTGCTCTTTGTATACGCGTCAAAGAAATCCTTGTTCACCTTCTCTAGCTCATCCCACACTGTAAACAATTAAATTTACCGTCTGATCATCAAGTTAAAAGATAAAATATCACAAGCAAGCATGATCGGTTACTGTCTTACTGAACAGCATGCACGTGCACCGCAGAAGAATGTTTCAGGCTAGCACGCGTGTGCACGTGGGCGCTGTGCAGTAACTGTGCACCGGGCGGCTCCCCGGAGCTGGGTTTGTCTTTTGTTTGACTCACCCGTGGCGGTAATCACTGGCTTGATATTTGCATGCTTGGACAGCGCTTCCATGCACTCTTCCTTGCTCATGTTGAATATTATACACTCTTCTATCAAGTGGTGCACCTGCATATGTTATAAATTAGCATATAGTTTTCATTACATCAAAAGCTTGAACAGTTAGGAAAATGATCCAAATCATTACCATACGGATATAGGCAGCAGAAGAGTCGGCCATGTTTGATTTCAAGTTAGGTAGCCGGAGAAGATGATGATCACTCTAAAAGAGGGAGGGAGGGAGGAAGGAGGAACTGGTCGCCGGCGAGATGACATGGAGGAGAGGGGAAGGGGTTTGGGTTGAATGTATTTATAAAGGAAAGTGCTTGAACAATCAAACATGAGTAGGTTATGGTAGATACTAGATATAATAATAATTAATAGAAAAACAAAATTAAGGGTTGATCTAGCTGATGTCATAGTGCAGTGGGGTCCAAGTACCCACGTGGGAGGGGGGCGACGATTGGCGGGGGAAAGATTAGAGTAGATTCCATTAGCAGCCCTTATTTGTCTTACGTGGCCACTGTTCTCACTCTCCACGTGACACGTGGGGTCCTCTTACTTTCTCCTCCTCAACAATATCATTGGCCGCCGACATTTCGTCCCCCACGGTACATAAATCAACGGTCTTAAATCCTGCCGTGGGCTAACCGCCACTCCTGTTCCGCCAGTAACCTCCACTTAGTTATAGATTTAACCATGAAAATCACAGTTCATATATAGTAAGGTACTAGAATATCTTAATTAGATAGGATATACGACATTAACTAAGAATCGAAATGGGTTCATGATTCACATGGAAAAAACATTGATCCCCCATACGTACCAAAAATGAGAAAAAAAAAAAGAAGAAGAAAACCAGAGCGAAGTGGAATAATGTCAGGTTCCTGGTCTAGTCCGGTTGGAATTTATGTATCCATAATAAATAAAATATAGTAAATAGTAATATGAATAATAAATAAGAAAATAATAATACTTAAAATAAAATTTATAAAAATAAAATATAATTTATAAAAATTAAAATAAAATCAAAACTTTCATTAAAAAAAATTTAAATCTATTTTAATTTTTTATTTATATAATATTAACCACTTAAAATTAAGTATAAATATAATATATTATTAATATACTATATTTTCTAACCAGTGTCAAGTAGGTTGCTGTCATTTTAAACGGGACTTCATTTTTGGGCCAAGCGATCGTTCCACAACTTTCCCTCGCATGTGTCCCTGTTCGGGCCTTTTCATCTATCGGGATCGTGGGCCCTCGTGCTGCTTACGCTGGCATTGAATATCTAAGTACTTATAGCAGCTAATTGTGCCACTATATTCGGAAGAGAAATTTTCGTATATATATATTTATGGAGATCGAACTCAAACATGATTTATTCGAAAGTACCAATTTAAAATTGGAACTTCTTTATTGAGAATATTCCATTCACATGATGGATATATATAATATAGCCAAAGCGGTGTTCTGGTGTTAAGGTACGAAATCCAGTTAGCTAGCTTCATAGCTTCAGAACAGATTCAGATTTTGAATGTAATGGAATGATTCTCCCATGACTTCAATCTTCCTAAGGATTTAAGTGATGGATATGACTAATATCAAAATATGTTGTTAGTGCAATTACAGCTAGAAAGATAATGACTTGGTTGTTGTTTCGTCACAGCCAAATAATTGTACTATAAAACAAATAAAGAAATTTAAAAAAAAAAAAAAAAGGTAAAACCCACCCTTTTTCACGTGTTGGTGATAACTTATTGAATTACATGACACCAAGAAAAGGTTATGACCTAAGGTCATGTCTTCTTTCATCTCTAGTTCTTACTACTTTTTCATTTGCATCATCACTTGATTTAAATCTTGATTCAATAATCTACAGAAGAATACCATTCATGATCACTCTCTCTCAAGTGCTGGATACAGAAACCCAAAACCTCATAAACATGATCCTTGTCATAATGACTACTATCACAAGTAACAAACACATGAACTTTACTTCTAATTTCAATCCAACTACAACCCGGAACTCTCTTCATACCTTTTTCCTTCATCTCCTTTCTTATCTTCAACACATTTTCCCATTGCCCCGCCAAAGAGTGAGCATTTGACATCATTACGAAAGACGACACATCGCCCGGATCCAATTCTAGTATTTTCTTCACAGCAAGCTCGCCCAATTCCATATTGGAGTGAATTTGACAACCTCCAAGCAATGCTTTCCAGAACCCAATTCCCGGGTCAAATGGAAGATCGGAGATGAAGCTCTTGGCTTGTTTAAATCGTCCAGAGCGGGCGAGTAAATCCACCATACAAGCATAGTGTTCGGGTTTTAGCATATAGGGGTCTTTAATTCTTGCTTGATTGAAATATAAATAACCTCTATCGACAAAACCGGCATGGTTACAGGCCCATAATAAGCCTAGTAGTGTTACACTGTTGGGTTTGCAATTAGCAAACTTGTTCATCTTTTGGAAGAAACATATGGCTTCTTCTCCTTTACCGTTTTGAGCATATCCACATATGATTGCATTCCAAGAAACAATATTCATTTTCTCCATTTTATTAAAAACCAAGAGACTATCTTCCATGCTTCCACACTTAGCGTAAAAACTTATAAGCGAATTACCAACAAACACATCTAACTTTCCCAAGAATTTGACTGAGCAAGCATGAAAACTCTGTCCGATTCCAAGTGATGCTATGTTAGCAGCAGCACTAATAGCACATGGAAAAGTAGATTGAGTAGGTACCAATCCCTCTCTCATCATCTCGATAAATAAATTCACAGCTTCTTCGTTATGACCCGTTTGGCTAAACCCTCCAATCATAGAATTCCACGAGACAATATTTTTCTCGGGCATTTCGTCAAACACCTGGCGAGCATCTTCAATCCTCTCCTTTTTGAATAGCCCAGTAATCAATGTAGTATAAGAAACAACATTTGGAATCTCGATCTCTTCAAAAACTCTTTGAGCTTCATCCATATCACTCAACTTGACGTAAAGATCTAAAAGTGCACTACCAACAAAGACATTAGAATGAAAGCCTAGCTTTTTCACACAGCCATGAAGTTGTTTTCCAATTCGAAGAGATTTTATTGAAGTAGCTGAAGGAATTATAGTTCCAAATGTAAACTCATTGGGTCTACAGTCTGAGCCAAGCATTCTAGAAAAGAGATATATGGCTTCATCATGACATTGCTGCCGAGAAAAACGGGTGATAATGGACGTGGCAGAGAGGACACTTGACTGAGACAAATCGGCGAACAATTGACGTGCATGAAAGAAAGTAATGGATTCGGAAGACGGTAGAGTACCCTCTGACCCATCAAACAAGGTTCGTAGATTAAGAGAACTGGAATTCTTAGTTTGAATAAGAGAGCTATACCTACAACCTGAAGTGTACTTCTTCTGTAATTTAGAAACGGAGAGGTTACATTTTCTGAGTTTCATGTGAGAGTTGGGAGATGTTTTAACGGTGTTTATTAGACACGAATGAGTTAGACAAACAGGTTTAATTTGCTCTTTGATTTCATTGGGCCTTTAAAATTGGGCCCATATATGCGGTCATGGCTATTAATTAGTTCATAGCCCATTGGCGCCAATCGACTAGGACACAACTAACGGTACGTTTAACAGATAACGACATCAAGCTTGCCCTGGCTATCAGTTTCAGTGAGACCTTTCGCAAAGAAGAAGTCATGGCCATGGCCGCCAAAATTTCTCTCTCTCTTTCTTCTCCATCTCTCCGTTATCGTAGCTCCTTAGCTTCTGTTCGATCTTCTGTTTCGTATGCCTCTGCAGTTCGGCTGGATTTTCTCGGAAAAAGGACTTCTCAAAAAATCCCTCCCGCTTTACGTATATCGGCGTCGTCTATGAGTCTGGAAGCTTCGGAGATTGCGTCGCCGACCTCTTTCCTTGATCGAAGGGAGAGTGGCTTCCTTCACTTCGTTAAGTATCACGGCCTCGGCAACGACTTCATCTTGGTAATGTTTCTCCTTGCTATTCTTTTTTCTGACAAAATTCGGAGAGAAATATGAGTGAGATACTAAATTTGGGTTGCCCAGTGAGAGATAGGACCTTGAATCGAAGTAAAATCTGACTTTGATGTCATATTATGTTCGTTTCTTCTCAAGCGGACACAGAGATTTTATGATTCTATTATCATTGTTTGTTTATGTATTGATTTTATCTGAGCAGGTTGATAATAGGGATTCTTCAGAGCCTCGGATCACTCCAGAGCAAGCGGTGAATCTATGTGATCGGAACTTTGGGATAGGAGCTGATGGAGTTATTTTCGCAATGCCAGGAGTCAATGGCACTGATTACACCATGAGGATCTTTAATTCAGATGGCAGTGAGCCCGAGGTGATTTTCTTTTTCTCCACAAACATTATGTTGTCTACTATCTGCTATGAGTGTTGTTATCAAGTGTTATATGACCTATTTCTTATTATCTTGTAGATGTGTGGGAATGGGGTTCGATGCTTTGCCAGGTTCATTGCAGAGCTGGAGAATTTGCAAGGGAAGCAAAGGTTTGTTACAATTTCAGTTTCATATTCTGGTTTGTTTCTTTTTAAAGTAAATTAAGCTTAGTAGAGCATGTCAATAGGTCAAATACCAAAGTTCTCACAAGTTACTGCATTTTCTGTCTGATCCCAGTTGTTTTCCTTGTGATTTACCATTTAATAGACAGGTGATTTCTTTTAATCAGTACTTATGAAGGAAAAGTAGCAATGTCTTATGAATGACGACTGATTCAAATCGATATTCCCTTATACCGGATTATAGCTCATAATTTTCCATGTTTGTCTATATCTTATTGGATGGTGTTATCTTTGGAAATTCTTGTTGACAAGTGTCTGCAACTTCATGTTACTGCAGTTTCACTGTTCACACTGGTGCTGGTCTTATTGTTCCCGAAATTCAAGATGATGGGCAGGTACTTTTTATTTTTTATAATCATGTTGCAGTTTCTTAGGAGTTTCAAAGCTCGTGTTACCTAGCTAAGGAAAAGGTACTTTAAATTACTATAACACTGCTGTAGTTTGCCTCAGTGTTAATGACCAAGTTTCTCTGTGATTTGAATTCTACACATTTTTCTAGTGTTATGTTTTCTTCTCATAGGGTCTTTAATTTCAGGTAAAAGTAGATATGGGCGAACCAGTTCTTAAAGCATCAGAAGTACCTACCAGAATATCTCCAAATAGAGATCAATCTGTTGTGAAGTCAGAGTTAGACGTAGATGGAGTAACCTGGAATGTAACCTGTGTGAGTATGGGAAATCCTCACTGCATTACATTTGGTACCAAAAGTAATCAGGTAAGCGTTCTTCAAACACTTGGAGGATTTTGGAACTTTTAATTCACACCCATGTATGGATTACAATGCCACAGGAAATTATGCTTGATAGTTAAGTTAATAGAAAGGCTGATCAAGTAATTTTATGATTTACTATTACTGCTTGCATCATTTAATCGTAGTTAGAAATGTTAAGTTTTAGAAAAGTTCTATCATAAAACTACCTATCCGAGAGAAGCAATGCCTACTGTTTATGTTCCATATGATTGGGGGATATTAATGCGATGAAGTAGCTAGTAAAATGGAAACTGATTCTTCCGTTTACATGTCACTCTGCTTTCCTTGCATTATCTTGCTGATTCAGTTGTGCATTTATTCCTGTAATGATCAGAATTTGCACGTTGATGAATTAAATTTGGCTGAAATTGGTCCAATATTTGAGCATCATGAGATGTTTCCAGCACGAACTAATACAGGTGGTCTCTCTTTTCCTCGTGTTTGAACTGTTTGATATCTCATTTAACAGGAATTAGAGTAGTCTATCTTGCATTTTTGAATTCTTTCCTCTTCCTCCAACCAGATATAGTTGTAATTATCTAGCTAATTCAATGCTATTCACAGAATTTGTGGAGGTTTTCTCTCGTTCAAACCTCAAAATGCGTGTTTGGGAGCGTGGGGCAGGTAACCCTTTATATTTTCTGTAATTATGGCTCTCAGTGTTTAGATGAATAATAAAGATATGGCTGAACTTGGATATACTGATTCTATTGTACAAATACATATGGGTTTTTAATTTGAAAACTTCTCTTCATTGCTCCTAACCTTAGGTGCAACTCTAGCATGTGGAACTGGAGCTTGTGCTGTAGTGGTTGCAGCAGTTCTCGAGGGTTATTCTGAGAGGGTAAGTTTGTCAAGTCTCAGATGAGCACCAAAAGAAAGAAAGAAAAACAGTGTTTAGATCTATCTGATCTTATTTTGAAGATATAGAAAATACCAAATAATTTTGAAACTCACAGATCTCAAGGAAAGCAGATCGAATGAACGTTTTCACCATTATGTATTATCACCCGGATTAATCTTTCATGACTTTCTATTATAGAATTGCAAAGTTGATCTACCTGGTGGCCCACTGCAAATTGAATGGAGAGAGGAAGACAATCATATATACATGACCGGCCCAGCTGAAGTAGTCTTTTACGGCACTGTTCCCCTTTGAAATGTCTGCCTGAAAAGTACTCAGTTCCATGACCCGTATAATTACGATTCACTAGAGCCTGTAGAATTGTTATGAGAAGCTTTACAAGGGCGCGTTTTCAGACACCATCAGTCATCCAGAAATAGTATGTTCTAAGGTAATCATTGTCTGTCGTCAAATTTGTTTGACTTTCCCCTTTAAGCAAAGTGGATTGTGAGGCTTGGTTTCAACTTGTATAGACAGGGTCCTCTACTTGTAACATCTTATCGATTTGGACCTTATCAATTTCAACATTTACGTGATGGTGTAATCATCCCATGGATTGTGGCAAATTGACAGTTGAAGTTACTACAATTTTCTTTTCTAAATGTTATGAATACAAAGTATTAAATTGTTATGTTTGTTCATTAATTAGTTCTGACCACCCGAATAGCGAATGTTATGAGAAAATTGAGAATAAAAAAAGCAATTTTACATTTTTTTTGTAACTTATTTTTTGAAATTAAGCAAAACCAATGACGACGTATCGCAGCGGCTGATTTCAAAATGGAAATTGAACAATAGGCCCCCACTTTTTGAAAAGAGCGTTTCTCAACGGCTAAATCCCTCAAACATGAGATGCATTATCCCGTTAGAATCATTCAGACAGGCCCCCACTTTCCACTTCCTCATTTCCGATTCTCAGATTCTCTCTGATCAGATTTCAAGCCGTAATCAGTTAAGTATATGGTTTCAAATTACCGCTTGGTTCCAGAAACTTTGAATCTTGTTTCTAGAAATCTTTCCTGCAAACAAGGATGCCAGTGACCAATCGCTAGTTGACTTCTCCTCATATCCAATTAATCTTTCGTTTCCACTTGAATTCTAGGTTTAAACTAGATAATGATGTCAATTACTCCAGATCATCATAAGAAAGTGGGAATAGGGGTTACTCCTTCTCCAAATCCATTTTTCACCCCTCGTCCTGAAAGAAGACGAACTGATTCAAGAGGGTCCAACTCGAGTTCAAATCATCATCAGCACAGGGATAATAAAGTGAAAGAAGTTAATGTCCAAGTTCTTCTTAGATGCAGGTTAGTTCTTCTGGTCCTGAGCCTGCCTTCTTCAGCATTCCTCTCTGGATTTTTAGTTCGTTTGTACCCATTATTAGGCCGTTAAATGACGACGAGCAAAGGGCAAATATTCTGAGGGTAATATCATGTAATGAACAGAAGAGAGAAGTTACTGTCGAGCAAAGTGTGTCTAATAAGCAAGTTGACAAAGTCTTCACCTTTGACAAGGTATAATTTGATTATACTAACTTTCTAGCTCCTTCATAATATAATTTTTTCCATTTTGTATAGTGATTTTGCTTTGATATTTTTATGTAAGGTGTTTGGTCCCAAAGCACAGCAAAGATCAATATATGTTCAAGCCGTTGCCCCAATCGTTAATGAAGTTCTTGACGGGTTCAATTGCACTGTCTTTGCTTATGGTCAGACTGGCACCGGAAAAACATATACTATGGAGGGTGGGATGAGAAATAAGGTAGAACTGAAAAATAACAAAGCTTGGTTTATATTATATGAATGAGCTTCATATTTTTACATGGTATAGGGTGGAGATTTGCCTGCTGAGGCTGGTGTTATTCCAAGAGCTGTCCGTCAAATATTTGATTCACTTGAAGCACTGAATGCAGACTATAGCGTGAAAGTGACTTTCTTGGAGCTTTACAATGAAGAAATTACGGATCTATTAGCACCTGAAGATCACCCACGATTTTTAGAAGAGAAGCAGAAAAAGTCTATTTCTTTAATGGAGGATGGAAAGGGAGTGGTTGTTGTAAGAGGCCTTGAAGAAGAAGCGGTATATAGTGTGAATGAAATATACACACTCTTGGAACGAGGAGCTGCTAAAAGACGAACGGCTGATACCTTGTTGAACAAGAGAAGCAGGTATATCGATCTGTCAAGTTCATATTACCTTTGAAGGTATGAAGATTTTCACTCTTAATAAGAAAATATGATTAATCTTCATCTTTCAATTTGCAGCCGTTCTCATTCGGTCTTTTCCATAACTGTTCATATAAAAGAAGCAGCTGTTGGAGATGAGGATTTTATTAAATGTGGGAAACTTAATCTTGTTGATTTGGCTGGATCAGAAAACATATCTCGGTCTGGTGCAAGAGAGGTAGTATACTTTGGATTGTACTTGATTATGAATCCTCTTTGCAGAACATTATGAGGAATTGATTATATTCTAAACTTCGCTGAATTTTGTTAGAATTTCGAAGTTGAGAGCAAAAAACAGAATACACTTTGTTTTCTGATAAAATTTGCTTACTTGCTTGAGGTCAGAGCAGCTCCATTTGAGGTCAAAAATGCACTAAAACAGAAACTTCAAAAGGCCAAAATCAATAAAACAATAAAAGCAAGATTTGGCCTCCAATTGAGTTTTAATGATCCCGATCACATTCAAACCAATTGTAACAAGTCATAAATGATTAGAGGAAGCTAATGGAATTGGAGTCAATGCATTTGGATTAGGGAGTCAAAAAGTCAACTTTTTGGACTAGTTTCCAATTGTGAAGTCACTAACCAAACAAGCAATCTTCAAACACTCCTCCTTGAATGTTTTGTGAGTGACTCCCAATTTGGATCACCTTTGGCCTCTTCATAGCAGCTAGGTTCTGAGATGGCCAAGTTGCATCTTTGATACACATCATCAATGCTTCTGAACCTTGAATTTTCAGGTTCATCATCTTCATCAGACAAAGGTTCAGATTGCACAGCTTGCTCCTCCATCAATAATTTTGAGCTTTCTTCATCTTCATTGTCCCATTTGAGGCTTGCTAACTCATCAAATGTTACATCCCTACTGATCATAACCTTGTTGGACTTTGGGTTAAAAACTCTATATCCCTTGCTTTCAGCACTATAACCAACCAGAACACACTTTTCTGATTTTTCAGAAAGTTTATCCCTCTTGGCATCAGGGACATGGATGAAGCAAATTGAACCGAATACTTTGAGATGAGAGGCAGAAGGTTTGAGGTTGAACCATGCCTCATATGGAGTTTTTCCTTCCACAGCTTTGGTAGGAAGTCTGTTCAGCAGATGCACAGAGGTGAAGGCTGCCTCAGCCTAAAACCTTTTGGGGATCTTCTTCTCAAAAAGCATGCTTCTAGACATCTCCATTACTGTTCGGTTTCTTCTTTCAACAACCCCATTTTACCGAGGTGAATAAGGCACTGTAAATTGGTGGACAATGCCTTAAGTTTCACAAAAATATTTGAACTCAGTTAAGTTGTATTCCCCTCCATTATCAGTCCTTAAGACTTTGATTTTCTTTTCTGACTGAGCTTCAACCAAGGCTTTGAACTTCTTGAACAGCCCGAACACTTCTGATTTGTTCTTGAGAAAGTAAATCAAACCATGCCTTGTTTGATCATCTATAAACAGTAGGAAGAATTTGTTGTTATTCAATGAGGGAACCTTCATAGGTCCACATACATCGGAGTGAACAAGTTGAAGCTTCTCAGATGCCATATTAGCTTGGTTGATAGGAAAAGGCTTCCTCTTCATTTTTCCAAGTTGACAGGATTCACAAATTTCAGTTTGAACTTGCAACTTTGGAATGTCTTCAACCAGCCCTTTTGAGCTCAGAATGCTAAGTTTCCTCAGGTCACAATGGCCATATCTTTTGTGTCAAAGCCATGATTCATCAGCTTTGCTCATCATAGCCTTATGATCACCATTTTCCCAATTTAGAGAGAAGCTGTTGTTGTTGATCTTGACCTGAGCAATCAGCTTCATATTGGAATCTAGGATTCTGCAGTATTCTTCTTGGAAGGTAAGACAGCAGCCACTCTTCATGATTTTCCCCACACTGAGAAGATTCTGTTCCAGATTCGGAACCTAAAGAACATCTTTGATTGTCCTTGCTCCATTGCTTGTCTTGACAGAAACAGTCCCTCTTCCTTCTGCCTTCAGAGTTTCACCATTGCCTACAATGACATTTGTCTTGCTTGACATGTCTAGGCTGAGAAACAAGTCTTTGTTGAAGGTCATGTGACTTGTGCATCCACTATCAATCAACCATTCATGCCTTTGTCTTGGTCTTTTGGCTTGTGTACACTGAGAAGATTCTGTTCCAGATTCGGAACCTAAAGAACATCTTTGATTGTCTTTGCTTCATTGCTTGTCTTGACAGAAACAGTCCATCTTCCTTCTGCCTTCAGAGTTTCACCATTGCCTACAATGACATTTGTCTTGCTTGACGTGTCTAGGCTGAGAAACAAGTCTTTGTTGAAGGTCATGTGACTTGTGCATCCACTATCAATCAACCATTTATGCCTTTGTCTTGGTCTTTTGGCTTGTGTGACCATGAAAGCATTTTCTTCATCTTCAGCATGATTTGCTTGCTGAGATTTGTGATTTTTTGTTTCATACTTCCTTTTTCTGCACTCCTTCTCCACATGACCGAATCTTTTGCAATAGGAGCATTGAGGTTTGCCCTTGTTCCAACAAGTCTTTTCAAAGTGCCCATTTCTCTTGCAAATGGTATAAATGTGTTCCTTCTTCTTGCTTGCAGGATTTGAAGGTTTGGAGCTGCTGCCTTGATTGTCCTTTTCCAAGGTTTTTTCTGATTTGCAAAGAAAGCACATTCTGTAGCTGCATCTGTCCTATTTGAATGTCTGTTCTCATTTGCTTGAAGTGAGCCTACGAGTTCATTCATGGTCAGTTTGGACAGATCTTTGCTTTCCTCTATAGTATCCACTTTTGAGTCAAATTTGGAAGGCAAGCTCACCAACACTTTGTTCACGATGGAGCTCTTAGTAATGTCACTTCCTAGCATTCTCATTTGACTCACAATCTCATTTAGCTTATCCACATAAGCCCTGATAGGTTCATCATCTTTCATTCTTAGAGCTTCAAAGTCTCTTCTTGCAGTGAGCAAGTTGACAGCTGTAACCCTTTTAGTTCCATGGAATTCTGCTTGAAGAGTATCCCACACTGATTTGGCATTTTTAAGGCCAAGAATTCTTGTGTGAATCTCATTCGAAATGGCAGATTGGATTACTGTAAGGGCTCTATAGTTCTTCAATCTCTTTTCCTTGTCTGCCTTCAGTTGGTTGACTGTGAAGTGCTCATCTTCAGCAGGAGGTTCGTAGCATTCTTCCACTGCTTCTCATAGATCAAATGCAATAAGGTAATTTTGCATCTTGTCATTCCATATGTGATAGTCTTTTCCACTGAAAATAGGTGGAGAGGGAAGATTCACACTGTTGGAAGACATTTCTGATTTTCTGGTTTTTTGAGTAGGTAAGAATTTGTGTTTTTTTTTTTTATCGATTGAAGTTGGAGAGAAAGAATGGATGATGATCAGGCCCCTTAAGAATTAAGCACTGATACCATGTTAGAATTTCGAAGTTGAGAGCAAAAAACAGAATACACTTTGTTTTCTGATAAAATTTGCTTACTTGCTTGAGGTCAGAGCAGCTCCATTTGAGATAAAAAAATGCACTAAAATAGAAACTTCACAAGGCCAAAATCAATAAAACAGTAAAAGCGAGATTATGCCTCAAGTTGAGTTTTAATGATCTGATTACCTTCAAACCAATTGCAACAAGTCATAAATGATGAGAGGAAGCTAATGGAATTTAAGTCAATGCATTTGGATTATGGAGTCAAAAAGTCAACATTTTTGGCTAATTTTCAATTGTGAAGTCACTAACCAAACAAGCAATCTTCAAACAAATTTGATCAAATGTTTCGTTTCCAGGGTCGAGCAAGAGAGGCCGGGGAGATAAACAAGAGCTTACTAACCCTTGGCCGTGTTATAAATGCATTAGTGGAACATTCCAATCATGTACCTTACAGGTACCGTTGGAACATCACTTTACTTTTTAAAGCTAATTTTGTTAATTGTTTTCAGAAATAGTGTTTTAACCATAAAAAGCATATTCCTCTTTGAATAGGGATAGCAAGCTCACAAGGCTGTTGAGAGATTCCTTGGGAGGAAAAACAAAAACTTGCATTATTGCTACAATTTCTCCATCTGCTCACTGTTTGGAAGAAACTCTAAGCACTCTAGATTATGCATATCGAGCCAAAAACATTAAGAACAAACCTGAGGTTAGTTCCCTCTTTAACCTCTGTTTCTATTTATAGTGACCTTTTCTCTTCTGCTCATATTCAAAGTGTCTATATCTGTATAGGCAAACCAAAAAATGTCCAAAGCTGTGTTGCTTAAGGATTTGTACCTGGAAATAGAGAGGATGAAAGAAGGTCAGATTGATATTTCTATATCATCATTATATACCCTTTTGTTTCAATTAGGACTTAATTCTATTGGATACCCATGTAAAAAAATTGTTGCAGATGTTAAAGCTGCAAGGGAGAAAAATGGTGTTTATATTCCTTGTGAGAGATATATCCAGGATGAAGCTGACAAGAAGGTGGGGATCATTGTATGGTTCATTTTAAAATGGTCCAATATATTTAGAGAAAATGTCAAAGTAATGCTTCATTTGTTTCACTTTTTTCCATTTTAGGAAAGAATTGAGAAAATAGAGCAATTGGAAAATGACCTCAATCACAGTGAGAAGGTACATCACTTACTTCTGTGATCAATCTTATTTAGATATTTAATTATTAAAAAAAATGATTTCTCTCTCTCCCTTGCAGAAAGCTGAAACGTGTTGTGAGCTCTATTTAACTGAACAAGAACAGAAACTGGAGGTAGAAAACGAGCTCAAAGAATGCAAGGTATAATCACGACTCGGAAATTGTTTTTGCAATAACAATAAGTTTTATTGATTTATGCACGCACTGAAGTTTGTTACTCTTTCAGATAAATTTGGAAAGCTGTAAAAATTCATTCTCTGATCTTCAAGGGGAAAACAAGGTAGCAATCTCAGTCCTCAAAGAGAAGGAGTTCATCATCTCGAAACTGCGGAAATCCGGTAAGTTTTAAAATACTAACCCTCTGAAGATTTATCCGAATGTCTAAAAGCGCTTTCTAATATATATTTTTGCATAATCAGAAAACTCTCTATTTCATCGTGCAAAGGAGTTGCGTATGGACTTACAAAGTGCATCAGAAGATATAAGTTCATTGTTTGCAAAATTAGGTATCAACATGTACAAATGATATTCTAGCCTCTTCTTTTTCCAGAATCGAAAGACAGTTTAGAAAATCAGAGTACAGTTTTGACCTTCGGATCTCAGCTTGATCAGAACTTAAAAGACCTCCATAAAACCATCCTGGCCTCAGTTTCTCAACAACAGCAAAGGCTTAGATGCATGGAAGAAGAAATTACCTCTTATATAGCTACTAAATCCGATGCATGCATAAAACAATCTTATTCATATCCTATATAATTACATCAACTTATAACTAATAGAAGTATTCATCCATATTTACAGGCAATACAAATTCTGGAGTCAAGAATTGAAAAAATGGTTCGCACATATAATGTAGGAGCTGTGGCTTTAAAGGACCTTGTTACTGCATTGCAACAGAAATCTTCGGGTGACCTAGGACAGATCAATGCTAGCGTCTCATCACAAGCCATAGTAGTTGAGAATGTATGCCTTCCATTCCTAAGTTTCATGTGATGGAAGTACATATTTTATTTTATTTTATTTTCTAATGGTTGAATTTATAACTGGATACAGTTTCTTGCTAATGCCGCATTAGAGGCTAAGGATATTGTTGGAGAAATTTGGGATTCTCTTCATGAGCAAAAGCAGTTGCTAGATTTCTCCATTCGGCAACAAGAAGAGGTGGGTTCAACTAGTTTTAAAAAAAATGAAAAAATTACTTCTATCATATAATCTGTTGGAAAATTTCAGGGATTGCAAAGAAATATGGTTTCAGCCCAAAACATCTTGAAGGCAAGTGAAAACTTCTTCAATGATCTCCATCAACATGCTTTTAAAGTCATGACGATTCTTGAAGAAATCAATATCGAGAGGTCCCAACAATTTGTATCTTTCGAGAAGATGTTCAAGGTATATAAACTTCTTCAGGTGGTTATCATATACCAAATAGGTTACATATCTAAGTTTTTTACATAAAACATTTTAATGTTCTGAAACAGGAAAAGTCAGCTAGAGAGGAAAAAGAGGCTTTGGAAAAAATTGCAGAAATCTTAGCAACATTAACATCGAAGAAAACCTCCATGGCCAGTCACCGATCTTTCTTCTGTAGATTTTATTATTATTATTATTATTTTAACCATATGCTTGACTTTTGCAAGTTGTATGTATACTAGGTATCAGAGACATCAAGGAATATTCAGGGGTCAACTGTAAATGATAACAACAAATTACAGCAAGAGATGTTCCATATTCAGAAAGTTTCTGATACCGCTAAGAAGGGTTTTGATGAATACAGAGAAAGGGTAGAAACCCATTTCATGGAGGATGCTTTCTCAGCAATTCATTCTACAGCCATGATGGAAAATCTCGTGGATGATTGGTAAAACTATATTACTAAAATCTTTTGCCGGGTTCTTAGAAGATAGTGAATCAATAATATAGAAGTAATTTCATTTCATGATATGCAGCTTAAATAGATTGGACCATTCTAGGCAACACTGGGATCATACCCAGTCCTCCTTGAAGAATCTTAATCAGAAAAATAAAGAAGAGATTGAATCTAATGTGAAGTGAGCTTTTTTCTTTTTTCTTTTAAATATATTTTGCCTTCTTTTTGCAATTTATTTTCATTGCTAATAGTGTCCATGTTGAATTATTATATATTTCCAACAGGTCTAGTATCTACATTAATCATTTTGCACATGAAGAATATGTGTCTGTATCAAACTCTCTGGAGACAGATTTTGATGCTGGAGTTAGTGATTTAATGACTGCTATTAGTGGTAATTAATGACACATGACTTCTATTTTCCTTTTTGAATTAAATTCACATGATATCTGATGATTCAGTAATTGGGCAGATTCCCTAATATCAGATCATGAAAATAAGAAGGAAATGGAAATCGTGATTGTTGGACTTTTTCCTATTGGCTAAAGTGAAATGGATTAAAGACCCAAAGCCCAAAAAATGTTTAATAAATGCAATTAAATGCATCCCACATTGGAAAGGGAGAAACATTTTTAAGCATTTATAAGTAATTGCAAATAGTAAATATTTGTAATAATAACTAAGTATTGGGGTTTGGCTGAGACTCGCACTCGCGCGCGCGCGCGCGGCGTGGGCGTGAGGCGTGAGGCGTGAGGCGCTTTTGGCGCTTATTAGGCGCACTTGGCACTTTGCACGTTTGCGACATGGCGGCCCGTGGCGGCCAGCCGCCACATGCGGTGGTTGATTGACTACTTCAACGTTTGACAGTTAAAACGGTTAGTTACCGTTAGAGTTTGAATTTCGGGAATTCAAATATCTGACTGTTAAAGCAGTTAAACTGTTTTAAACAAAGAAGTGTGACTGTTTGTGAAACAGTATACTGTTTCACGAACAGGTGCCAAAATTTGCCTATAAATAAGAGAAACCTGAAGAGAATCATATGATCAATCTTCTTCTCAGTTTTCGTACTGTCAGAAACCGAATATATTCCTTAACAAAATTTCACTGTTGCTTGTGATCTTTTGTAAAGGCTTGTCATATCCCGAAAACTATTTTCACAGTAACCTAAGCAATCTGGGAGGGTGAAAATATCGTTTTTTGGAAAACGTATCTGTTACGTGTTTCAAGTCTTGTTTCATTTATTTTTAACAATCAAAAAACGATATTCTGCAATGGAGACCGAGACTGCTGTTTCAACCATAAAGCTGATGAACCAGGATCTTGTGAGGCTTGATCGATTTGATGGATCAAACTTCACACGATGGCAAGACAAACTGAAGTTCTTGCTCACTGCCTTGAAGATCTATTACATTCTGGATCCTAACCTTCAACCACTTCCAGAATCCTCTCCAGATGATACCGAAGAGATCAAAGCAGCGAAACTAAAAAGGGACGAGGATGCAATTATGTGTCGGGGACACATTCTGAATGCTCTATCTGACCGTCTGTTCGATCTCTATACAAATACAAAGTCTGCAAAGGAAATCTGGAATGCGTTGGAGAACACGTACAAGGCAGAAGAGGAAGGTACTAAAAAATTCTTAATATCTGAGTATTTTAACTTTAAAATGCTTGATGGAAAACCTCTCTTAGATCAGATTCATGATTTACAAGTTATTGTTAATAAACTTGTTGCTGTAAAAGTCATACTTCCTGAAATTTTTCAAGTTGGTGCTATAATTGCTAAGCTGCCATCTAGTTGGAAAAGTTACAGGAAGAAGATTCTTCACAATAACGAAGATTACTCTTTGGAAGAGGTTAAAAAGCATCTACGTATTGAGGAAGAATCTCGGACTAGAGACAAGAAAGCGGAGGAAACCGATATTGGTACCTCAAAGGCCAATGCTGTAGAAAGGCCTAGCCATCCCAAGGGCAAAAATCACAAAACGAATTTTCTTGGTCCGAAGAGGGATCAAGGAAAGTTCAAAACTGACAAGAAAAAGGGTGCTTGTTTTGTTTGTGGCAAATCTGGGCATTTTGCTCGTGATTGCAGATTCAGAAAGAAACAAAACGAGAATGGCAAAGTGAATGCCGTACATGAGGAGATCATCGCTACTGTGAGCGAGATCAATGCTATCCAAGGAAAAGTTCAAGGATGGTGGTACGATACTTGTGCAACTGTGCACGTTTCCTATGACAGATCACTGTTCAAGACTTTTGATGAAGTCGGAAATGGACAAGAGATTCAAATGGGAAATGAAGGTCGTTCCAAGGTACTTGGCAAAGGAAGCATTGAAGTGATCTTCACCTCTGGTAAAAAGATCACCCTAGCAAATGTTTTGTATGTTCCTGATATGAACAGGAATCTGATTAGTGGTGATTTGTTAGGGAAACCCGGAATCAAATCTGTTTATGAATCCGGGAAGTTGATTTTGTCAAAAAATGGCTCTTTCATTGGAAAGGGTTATTCTAGTGATGGGATGGTGAAACTATGTACTATTGACAATGATGTTAATAATAAAAATGCTAGTAGTTCTGTTTATATGATTGATTTAAATTCTATTTCATTGTGGCATGGTAGACTTGCACATATAGGCATTAGTACCATTAACAGAATTATTAAATGTGGCCTAATATCATGTGATACTAGTAATTTCGAAAAATGTGAAATATGCACTAAATCAAAAATGGTTAAGAAGCCTTTTCATAGTGTTGAAAGGTCATCTCAACTATTGGATTTAGTACATAGTGATTTATGTGAATTGAATGGCATCTTAACAAGAGGAGGTAAAAGATATTTTGTAACTTTTATAGATGATTGTTCTAGATATACTTATGTTTATTTACTTAAACATAAAGATGAAACATTCATTGCATTTAAAAATTATAAGGCCGAAGTTGAAAATCAACTACGAAGAAAGATTAAGATCTTAAGAAGTGATAGGGGTGGAGAATATTTTTCAAATGAATTTTCTGCATTTTGTGAAGAGCATGGTATAATACACCAATGCTCTGCCCCTTTCACACCTCAACAAAATGGCTTAGCCGAGAGAAAAAACAGAACATTTCTTGAAATGACTAATGCTATGTTGTTGAATGCAAAATTACCTAACAATTTGTGGGGAGAAGCTATTTTAGGTGCATGTCACATTCTTAACAGGATTCCTTTGAAGAAGAGTAAAATTTCCCCATATGAGATGTGGAAAGGAAGAAAACCGAATATCGGTTATTTCAAAGTGTGGGGGTGTCTTGCTTATTGCAAGAACACAGATCCTAAAAGGACTAAATTGAGTCCGAGAGCCATAAAGTGTGCATTTGTTGGTTATGCAATAAACAGCAAGGCTTATAGGCTATTAGACTTGGAGTCTAATGTAATAATTGAATCTAGAGAAGTGGAGTTTTTTGAGAACTTATTGCCTTTGGATAATAATTCTCAAAACACTACCAATATTGAAGAATCTCAAATAGAGATACCTTCAAGGGTTGTTGAGCAACCAATTGAACCTCGTAAAAGCCAAAGAGCAAGAAAAAGAAAAGAATTGGGATCTGATGAGATTGATTCTCAACTCATTACTTTCTGTTTGGTGGAAGGTAATAGAGAAGAGGTCATTAGGAAAATTCCTATAGTTCTTCAAATTGAAGATGATCCCAAAACATATAAGGAAGCTATGTCTTCTAGAGATTATGCTTTTTGGAAAGAGGCAATATATGATGAAATGGATTCAATTATATCTAACCATACTTGGGAAATAGTTGAATTACCACCCGGTTCAAAACCAATAGGGTGTAAGTGGATATTTAAGAGGAAATATCATACTGATGGCACTCTTCAAACTTTTAAGGCTAGATTAGTAGCCAAAGGTTTTAGACAAAAGGAAGGTATCGATTATTTTGATACATATGCACCTGTTGCTAGAATAACTTCTATTCGAATCTTGTTTGCCTTAGCTTCAATCCATAATCTTTATATTCATCAAATGGATGTTAAAACTGCATTTCTGAATGGTGATCTCAATGAGGAGGTCTATATGGAACAACCGGAAGGTTTTGTTCTACCAGGAAATGAATATAAAGTGTGCAAATTAGTCAAATCATTATATGGTTTGAAGCAAGCACCAAAACAATGGCATGAAAAGTTTGACATTGTCATTCTTTCAAATGGTTTTAGACATAACAATGCTGATAAATGCCTATACTCAAAAGTTTGTGATGGCTATATCATAATTGTTTGTCTTTATGTTGATGACATGTTAATCTTGAGTGATGACATGAAGGGTGTAACAGAAACGAAGAGGTTTCTATTCTCCACGTTCAAGATGAAAGATCTTGGACAAGTGGATACCATTTTAGGTATTAAGGTGAAGCAAAATAGTGGGGGATATATATTAAGTCAATCTCATTACATTGAGAAAGTACTTAATAAGTTTAGTCATCTAAAGTTCAAGGAGGCAAACACTCCATTTGATTCAAGTATAAAACTTGTTGAGAACAAGGGAAGAGCAGTGGCTCAACTTGAATATGCAAGTGCTATAGGAAGTCTCATGTATGCTGCACAGTGCACAAGAGCTGATATATCATTTGCGGTTAGTAAACTAAGTAGGTTTACTAGCAATCCGAGCATTGAGCATTGGAAGGCAATTAGTAGAGTTCTTGGTTATCTTAAGAAAACCAAGGAAATAAGTCTCCACTATTCAAAGTTCCCAGCTATACTCGAAGGATATACAGATGCAAGCTGGATATCAAGTGTAGGAGATAACAAATCTACTACAGGTTGGGTATTCACACTTGGAGGTGGTGCTGTTTCTTGGGGTTCCAAGAAACAAACGTGCATCACGCACTCAACCATGGAGTCCGAGTTCATTGCTTTGGCAGCAACTGGGAAAGAGGCTGAGTGGCTAAGAGACCTTCTTTTAGATATTCCATTTACTTCAAAACAAGTATCTGCTATATCTATACATTGTGATAGTCAAGCCACCTTATCCCGAGCATACAGCGGAGTGTATAACGGGAAGTCAAGACATATTAGTCTTAGACATGATTATGTGAGACAATTAATTCAAAGTGGAATTATTGCCATCACATATGTGAGATCAAGTGAAAATTTAGCGGATCCTTTTACCAAACCTCTTTCAAGAGAATTGGTAAAGTATACATCTAGAGGGATAGGACTGAAACTCTTAAGTTAAGAGATCCACCAATGACGGCAACCCAACTTAACACTAGGAAATGACTAGTATTAAGTTCAAAGGGTAAAAACAAGTCATTGATAAGTGGATAGTATTTCAGCACTAAACTGATGGCCCTATCTAAGATGTATAGTGCTGGTTGTTACAGTCGAGGGTTGAGTTTGTCAAACTCTTAATGAAGTTCAGTCTATGAGTGATAAGTATCTTAAATGTAACAAAGATACTGAAAGAACTTCACCTATATAAACTTAGAGGTGGTGCCGCCTCTCATAAGAATTAGAGTTTTTCTTAAGAAAGTTTATGAATAGGATGAGCACAAGGCCATAATAGTGCTAAGCGAGATATATATGGAATATATGAATTATGAGTGTCTATGTGTGTGGTATCACCGGTTTTGTCACATATATGAAATAACTGGTTCAAAGCTTTGAGCTACCTGGGATTTCGACAGAACTTTGTGACACTTACACTAAGGTAAAGTTCAAATCGAAAGATACTTTATTTCATGCATATGCACCTTCTTCAAGATTCTGACAGGTTAATTCATTTACACTTTATCCAGTGGGGGATTGTTGGACTTTTTCCTATTGGCTAAAGTGAAATGGATTAAAGACCCAAAGCCCAAAAAATGTTTAATAAATGCAATTAAATGCATCCCACATTGGAAAGGGAGAAACATTTTTAAGCATTTATAAGTAATTGCAAATAGTAAATATTTGTAATAATAACTAAGTATTGGGGTTTGGCTGAGACTCGCACTCGCGCGCGCGCGCGCGGCGTGGGCGTGAGGCGTGAGGCGTGAGGCGCTTTTGGCGCTTATTAGGCGCACTTGGCACTTTGCACGTTTGCGACATGGCGGCCCGTGGCGGCCAGCCGCCACATGCGGTGGTTGATTGACTACTTCAACGTTTGACAGTTAAAACGGTTAGTTACCGTTAGAGTTTGAATTTCGGGAATTCAAATATCTGACTGTTAAAGCAGTTAAACTGTTTTAAACAAAGAAGTGTGACTGTTTGTGAAACAGTATACTGTTTCACGAACAGGTGCCAAAATTTGCCTATAAATAAGAGAAACCTGAAGAGAATCATATGATCAATCTTCTTCTCAGTTTTCGTACTGTCAGAAACCGAATATATTCCTTAACAAAATTTCACTGTTGCTTGTGATCTTTTGTAAAGGCTTGTCATATCCCGAAAACTATTTTCACAGTAACCTAAGCAATCTGGGAGGGTGAAAATATCGTTTTTTGGAAAACGTATCTGTTACGTGTTTCAAGTCTTGTTTCATTTATTTTTAACAGTCCTTGTGCTTGAATGAGCTCAAATCAATTCAAGACAAGCATGGGAGAAGCATATCAACTATCCGAATGCAAGCAGAGAAGTGCCTCGTAAATGATTACTTGGTAAGTTTTTCTCTTCCTTGAAAGTATAACAGGACTCTCCTTCGGATTAAGTTGTCGTCTTAACAACAATGTTGTTACTACGAACAGGTCGATCAGCATACTGACTTGACGCCTGAGAAACGAGTTATAGAAGTGCCCAGTTTCAAAGTGCTCGAGGAGATTAGAACAATTGCATATGAAAAGATGGGAGAAGAAAATGAAGAAGAAAACGTATCAAAATGGGCGGCCAAAAATGGAAAAATCACCACCACCACAACAACTCATCATCCTTCAGAATTATCATCGGCCATTAGAACCCCTTTTGCAAATGTAAATTAGCTCCAAGTTGTATTGGCTACTTAGAATCTTATGAACATATGGAACTTCCTCATCTTCTCTGATTGGAGGGGGAGTATGATTCCATTTTATCCTGTAGTTAAATGCAGATTTCCTTAATACCAGAAGTTGTCCGAATTCAATTTTAGGTTCTTTTATGCAACCATGAAGAAGTGCACAATCATCTTCAATTTCTCACTTTTCTCTTCTGCTCTTTTATAATGTTCTGCAAAGAGGAGAGTGACTCGGGCAGTACTGTACTGGACTAAGTGTAGTCGTAGTTCAGCTTGTACGTTGTTTAGAGAGGATGACTGCAGATTGTTGTTTAGACATGACGTGTGAATATTTGTTCAATTTTGACGTGGAAAATTTCCAAGTTTGAGACATTCCAAGAGTCCAGGTCATGTGTCTGCTTACTCGATGGAAGCCAAAATGTTTTTCCTTTTTTTTTTTTCTCAATTATCGGAAGCTAAGCCGTGACGCTATTATATTGCATTAGCAAATGATGTGAACACTACTGAAGAAAAATACAATCAGCCGGAATGTTAAAAACTAATACAAGTGAAGAAAGTAGACAAATAGAAAAAGCATAAGCACGATTAGTCAATCCAATCCTATACAAAGAAAAATGTCTTTCTTCTCAGAAACTACCTACCTACCTACCTATTATTAGGCTATTACTACAAATATGATAATTTATTGCGAAGACTGAGTCCAACACGCTATGGCCCATTAGATTAGAAGCTTCATAGAAGAGTCCGTACTTGTGTACTAACAGTAAAAAAAAAACTAGCTCAACAAGCTTTGCCCACTTTCGTAACAATATATGATAATATTAATATTAACTATTAAGCATTAACCGAGTGAAAAAAAAGACCAGTGTTTAGCGTACGCTGTCTGAAAAGCGAACAAACAAATTCCTTAGTCTCGTCATCAAAATCAGGCCACTGGCCACCAAGCAAAGCAATCTCAGTCCAAATTATTTATAGTTGATAAAAAGAGCGCAAGTACTTGCAACATAACTTCGTTGATTGGTCAAAGTCAGATTAAACCAATCAAAATCAACATCTCCTCCCTCAAGCACTTCCTTATAATAAATATCAACATGCATTCAATACTCTTTCTCATCTTCATTTTTCACACAGCTTTCACAAAAGCTCTCAACCCCAAGACAATTGTCTAAACCAACTAAAAAAGCTTTTAGTTTATTTACTTGTTATTCATGAAGAGAATGATTAGTGAGTTAGATGGAAGATTAGAGTGTTTAGACGATATGGAAAACTGTCTAATGCTACTCTCACATGGCTTAGAAACAGATGATAATAATAAGCCAGCCAATAAACTTCGACACTCAGGCCCGAAAGAAGTTTTCGAGTGCAAGACTTGCAACCGGAAGTTTGGGTCGTTTCAAGCACTCGGAGGCCACCGGGCTAGCCATCGAACCAGGTCCAGAATAAGCATCGGAGGAGACTCATACTTGTCCGGTGAGTCTGATTCTAAACTTGGAAGGAACGAAGCAAAAATGCATAAGTGCTCTATATGTGGGTTGGAATTTGCAATGGGACAAGCTTTAGGAGGTCATATGAGAAAGCATAAAGCAGATATATTGAATAACGGTACCGGCTTTTCCGCAAAGATCGCCGTTCCAGTTGTTCACCATGTCTATAAATTTCCTTTGCTTAGGAGATCTAATAGTAGTAAGAGGGTGGTGTGTTTGGATCTGAATTTGACGCCTTTGGAGAATGACTTGAAGCTGCTGTTTGGAAATATGGCTCCTAAAGTTGATCTTTGCATTTGATTTTTTTTTTTTTTTTTCTTTTGTGAATTAATTAATCGTTCGAGCTTTTGTAATTTCTCAGTTTTTCAGTTTTTGTAACTGAAATTCTTTCATTTGTTCTTGTACAAGATCGATTTATTATTCAATTTCTCATACGATTGTTTAGAACATGTATTAGTTTAAAATGTGTTACTGTTCTTATCTTCCGTTCTCATTATTATTATTATATATTGTCATTTAAAGGTACATATTACTTACGTGCAAGAAAAGCAGGGTCAAAAGCTTTGGGCTCTAGGGTATCCCTTAATTTACGCGGTAAACTACCGCCATAAGAGACCATTTCCAACACGAAGCTCAAAAGACAACATATTTAACAGAACCATTATCCATCGCAGAGCACCGCTCATTGGGCCTGCATTTTTCGGCTTTTGTACAGTAAAAGATCAACCGAGTTTGGTCACGAATCGAATTCACATCACCGCCTTCTATAACAGTTTTAAAGTTATGGGTGGTCTTTTTTCCCCGATTAGGTCAAAAATTCCAAAAATCTGGAATTGCTACTAAAATTCAGTATTGGAAATGGTATTATAACTGATTTTGATTTTGGTTTCGTTATATATATATATATATATAAATTAAATTTCAATTTATAATATTTTTTTTGTACAATTTATATAATAAATAATAATATTTTTTTAAAAATAGATAATATATTTTTATTAACAAAAAAATCGATAACGAATACCTATAAAGTACCGATATTGAAAGTACCGGTACTTTAATGAAAGTAGATTTGGTTCTTGCTACGGAAGTCAACTCATCTGACGGTTCCAAATTTTTAGAAGTGTTAAATTATATTATCCAAAAATAGGTTGATTAGTTGACCAATTAGAATGATATTTTTATATCACTTCATCACTTGGCCCATCCCTTATATTATAGATTCTTTAAATTTGGTCCGGATTCAAGTTATTTGCATAATCGTTATTTTCAGAATTTATAATTTATTGTCGAAAGTGTTTAGAGGAATTATTTAAATTTTAAAAAATAAAATAAAATAAAAAGATTTGGAAATTCTTATAATATTATTTTTTTTTCTTATTTATTATTATTAGATTATATTAATTATTATTATTATTATTTTATTTTCGTTATTTCTAATATAAAATTAGGTTAATTGATTTTTGTGTACAGATATATATTTGATGAATTAAAATATTTTATTATTATAAATATTCCAGTTAATTATAAAGTGATATTTCGATTGTTAAAAACGAATCTCAATACTTTCTTTTTTATTATCAATATGAAGTTAATTCAAGAAGCTTATCTTTTATTTTCTATTTCCGTTTCTTACTACTTACATCTATGACTATGAATCGCATGATCCTCTTACAAAGTCAAATCAAATCTACTTGCCTCGTTACTCAAAACACCTAATAATGAAAGTGATTTCACACGTGTCTAACTTGTTATTTTGGTAAGTGATTGCTGACTATCACTATGATATTGATTTGCTCATTGCTGACTTATAACATAACCCAAGAGTTGAAAACGTGAGTCATGTAAGCATGTATAAGAAAGAATTTACACAAAGTCATAATTACTATTATTTTAATTATAATCTTACGGTTGAAAAGTGTTTTTCAGACTAGAAATTCAACAAATGCTGAAAGGTGATGTGCAAGTAATATGAAACTTGTTGGAGTTGGGTCAGTGCCTGTTCTCAGCAATCCTATGAGCCACTGAGACTATGCCACGCGTTTCACATACCATATATGAGTCCTTCAAAGTATTGCACAGAGGCCGGACACGTGTATAAGTGAGAGTCAACTTCCATTTTCGCTGCATAAATTTTCCAAATATGATAGTTGTGGTACAAAAAAAAAAAAGGAATAAAACATTTTATATACTAGATTTATAACTTATTGTTTAAGTAGGTTTTTGCTATCATTTGTCTACATCGCGATCGTTACTTTTTAAGGTTGTTGATTAGTGCTTAGCAATCTAGCTGGCAAGAAGAGATCTTGGACAAGTGTGCGGACTCTCCCCTGAACACTCATGTTGTATATAATCGTGAGTCTCACGTATGATTTAAATTTTTAATGCACAAATGAAGCCGCACTAACTTTTTTATTTAAAAAAAATGAAATAGGACAAGTTTTAAAATTTAATATATATTATATATATTATTTAAATTATAATTATAATAAATTTTTATTTTTATTATAATCGATAAACTATATGAATATATATATATATATTATTTATTAAAATTTTAAATTTAATTCATCTTAAAATTTGTATTTTTATTTAAATATAATTAATTTTAACTCACATTTTTTTTTTTAAAATTTATCCAATCCACTACTACTTCTATCACCACCACTATCATTATTCTCATCATTATTGTTATTGTTAATATAAAAATTTTAAAATTAATTTTTTAATATTCAAGAATTAGAAAGATAAAAAGATAAAATTATTAATATGTTAATATTATTATCGATGGTAAAGATCGACAATAATAGTAGTGAATTTTTAAAATAAAATTTTAAAATTTAAATATTTAAAAAATAAATAGATAAAAATAATTATATTTTTTATATTTTTATATCGATGATAAAAATTGACTGTAATAATAATAAAAGAAGGTGATAAAAATAATAATGGAAAAAGATAATGATATTTACATAATTATTATATATATATTTAATAAAATTATAAATTTATTATAATTTAAACTTACCATTACATATTTACTATAATTATAACATATTCGTTATAATTGATACTAAAATTTGAGAATTTTCATAGTTCTCTTCAAAAAAAAAAAAAAAAAAAAAATTAAAAGAGGGGAGTGTCTATGAAGTTCTATACCAACCGTGTCTGTCGATAAATTTTGACCGTCCATCACACATCAAATGATTGAGAGGAATCTACAGAAATAGATGAAGTCATTTTCACATGCGGTTGGCTCATTTTAGCTGAAGATGAGCCTTACTCACGTGGATTCCTCTCAATCATTTTATATGCGGTGTACGGTAAAAAAAATTCGATAAATACGATCGATGACAGATTCGCACCGAATCCTTGCTCGTAGGAGGGTGCCTATTTCTTTGAGTGCTCGTGAAGAGAGGTAAAAAAAGCAAGGATAGGGAAAGGGAAAATGTGCGGTCTTGTTAACTCAATAATTACCGGAAAAAGTAAAACAGAGTGGTTGCCTGATTCAATTCCTCTGCATATTTGTTTCTCTTTTTCCGTACGAAGGGTAGATACGTTAACATACTCACTTCTTAACAGCTAGCTAGGTGGTTGTTACTGGTTTTCATTCGTTCTCGTCATGAAGATACAGATGAGAAATGACTAGAATACACCTGAGGTAATGCCTAGTAAATATTCAGAACCAAGTCACATCTTCCGATTTCCAACTGCCTCCACCTTTACTAGGAACGCCTTCAAATAGTCTTGGCGTTTTCTCTTCTGTTCCACCAACTGGAAGCACAAAAGCCACCATTTACACATCAACATTTTTTTCCCTCTCTCTCTCTCTCTCTCTCTCTCTCTAGCTTGAAACCAAAGACAAGCGTCGGTTACTATTACAAACATGAATACATAGATGATCAAACATCAAATTTGGGTCTTTTTTCTTTGTCACCAATTTTCATATGGTGAGTTTCTTGCTCTAGTTTTCCATATACCAATCCCTGTTTAATTTAACATTCATTTAATTACTGTTCTCTCGCCTCTTTTCTATGCATATCTCACCAAAAATGCATCATGCTCTGTTTTAGAGTAATTCAAAAAGGTAACCTTTTGTTATGGGTCGTTTGAGATATGAGATTTGAGATTTGTTCTGGGTCGTTTGAGATTTGATTTCTTTCTGTAATATCTGAAAAAACCGAATGGATACATTATTTATTTTAGTTCTTTAAGTACATATTCTTAACTCCGTCGTCCTTCCTGTAAAGGCCAAAGACCTTTGCTTCAAAACAAATATTCGTAGCCATAAAAAATTAAGCTGCCCCCTCCTCTCTCTCACTCTGTCTCTATCTATCTCCTTTGCTGATATTGTTTATTGTCTCCATTTCTCCTGCAACTGGGTCTTTTTTAAGCGTTAAATGAAATCATATTTTATCAGAATAAAAAATAATTACAGACAAATATCTGCTTAAATCTATATATCTTTTGCTGATCTATCAACCACCCATGCTTAAATCTATCTCTTTTGCTGATCGATCAACCACCTGCTTTGTTTTTTCTCCAAGACTTTCGTATTGGATATACATGGTATTTGCTTAAGACCAAGCTACCAAAAAACCCTACTTGTCGTTTCAGGTAAATTTCCAAGCTTCCACTGTTCTCTCTCTCTCTCACTCTCTCTCACTCTCTCTCGCCGTTGCAGTGGCTTTCAGCTTTCTTAATTTAGAGCAATGAGATTGATACAAGGCAAGAACTCAAAGGTACGTGATTAGTCTTTCGCTAATTTCTATCAGTTTCTGTTTGATCGATGGATATATTGCTTATATCGATACGTTTCATAGCAGTCTTCGTGGCCAGAAAAAGTCGCGAGAAAATGGCTGAACATACAGAGTGGAGCTGATGAGTTTCATTCCGATTATGCGGGACAAGGTAAAATCTCGTTTCCCTCTATCCAATTTTCTTACCGTATATAAACCGACATGTTCCGAGTTCAGAAAATTCGGTGCCCTCTCGATTCTTTTGTCAGATAAAACAGGGAGGAGGAGGAGCTGCTCCGACAAGGACCGCTGCGTCGTCGTACCTGCAGATTTCTCAGGTAGTCTGTTTCACTGTATATTGTCAGAGTAGCAGTAGTTGGCATCGTTGATTCTCTGGCTAATCTCAGCCGTCCGATAAGCGGCTTGGTTTGTATGATTGGTGGTTCAGAAATAAGTGGACTCTCTTTATGGATGCATAAAACGAGTAATAGTGTGGACCCATGATCTAGTGGATGTGAAATTTGAGCACCTACCAATTATCATATCATATCATTCAATTTTTTATTTATTTAATTTTTTTTTTCTGATTGGAGTTTATTTGTATCAGAAGGGTGGTTGATGGAAGAGGGAAGTAACGAACCGAGATTTGAGTTAGAGACGACACCTGGCACTGATGCTTTTAACCTAAGGTAAAAATTAAATTATACATTTTTTACCTTTTTTTTTTTTTTTGAAACCTTGATATATCTGTTGCGTTACTTTTTTTTTTCTTCTTCCATCTTTACCTCCTTCTTTACTCGAACAGCCACATCTGAAATGATTGATCCACCACATTCCCTACTGCCTTTCTGTGACTTGCTTTTTACCAAACTGGTCCTTACAACTTGCTAATAATTCTATATTTTAATTTATCTTTTAATTTTTTAAATATTCGTTCGTTAATATTTGTTGGGATTCTGTTTTAGGATGTTTGTAGGGACATGGAATGTCGGAGGAAAGCCACCGCACGAGGGCTTGAACTTGAGGGATTGGCTAAGCTCCCCCTTTTCTGCTGACGTCTATGTTCTTGGGTAAACGCTCGTTCTCTCTCTGTGTTAATTACGTAATTTTAGCATAATTACTGATTAATAGATTATTATGGCTCTTAATCGAAGTTTTCTTGTTTGTTAATTTAATTATTAGTTTCCAGGAAATAGTACCTCTGAACGCGGGTAATGTACTTGGCGCGGAGGACAAAGGCCCCGCTGCCAAGTGGCTTAACCTTATTCGTCAAGCTCTAAACACAGAAGACGGCAGTTCCGATTTTTCTCCACGCGAACTTTCAACCCATGCGGCCCAACGGCTATTGACCGGCTCAAATGCTAGGCCTAGCTTAGAAGAAAGCTCTGGGGAAGACACGAGCTGGTTTGATTCCCCGTCGTTGTCGGAAAACCAATGTTGCGCACCAACTCCTCGACGATTCTACCTCGCGGCGAGCAAACAGATGGTCGGGATTTTCTTGTGCGTTTGGGTTAGAGCCGAGCTTCTGGAACGCGTGAGCCACGTGCAAGTCTCTTGCGTAGGTAGAGGCATAATGGGATATCTGGGAAATAAAGGATCCGTTTCGATTAGTATGACGTTGGATAAGACCAGCTTCTGCTTTGTTTGCACGCATCTGACTTCTGGAGAGAAAGAAGGTGACCAGGTTTTAAGAAACTCGGACGTTTCTGAAATCTTAAGGAAGACTAGGTTCCCTCGTTCTTACAGATCAGCTCCTTCAAGCATACTGAACCACGAGTGAGTGTGTTATATATTTTTCTTTTTATTTTTATTTCTAAGCGTTTAATTAATTATTAATTTGTTGTTTATATTAATAACAGCAAGATCATATGGCTTGGGGACTTGAATTATCGCCTAGCTTCTGCTGGGTGCAGACAAACAACAAGTGAGCTGCTTAGGAAGGGAGATTGGCAAGCTCTTCTTCACAAGGATCAGGTGTGAACGCGTTCTCCATGGGTTATTTTTTAAAACAAAGATCTACGGCTAGGATTGAATGAGTTTTTCTTTCGTTCCAATTTTGTGCAGCTGAGAATCGAGCAAAAAGCAGGTAGAGTATTTGAAGGGTGGGAAGAAGGACGTATATACTTCCCTCCGACGTACAAATACCGTAGTAATTCCGAGCACTATGTTGCCCAAACCTCTTCTAAATCTAAAAGGAAACCACGCACTCCTGCTTGGTAACTTCATTCATCTCTCTTTTCTGTTTGTTTCTTCGAGCTAAAGTTTAGCGCCATTGTTATAGTAATCTGACGTCGTCTTAACGATCATAGGTGCGACAGGATTTTATGGAAAGGAGAAGGAATAAAGCAAAGTTGGTACATGAGATGGGAGTCTAAATTTTCAGACCATAGACCTGTTTACTCTCTGTTTTCAGTTCAACTTTAAAAAGCAAGCATACAAGTTCAAAGGAAGTTGTCTGCTACAATGTGCGTGATGGATGGGCCTGATTGTGGGAAATATAATTTCAATTTGGGTTTATGTGGGCCTATTTGGTGGGTTGCTGATGATCCTCACTCTTTCTGGCCCGGATCATGGATTTCACAAATATGGACTTTATTTTCGTTATGATCCGCCAGATGTTCAATGAGGCCATTGATTGGGCCGAAATGGTTTCCAAGTCCTCCTACAAATAACAAATTTTTAAAAGAGAGAGATATTATAAGTATTTGGCCAAAAATTTGGAAAAAAAAAAAAAAAAAGAAGAAGAAGGCATCATTAGTAATGTTTGATGCAGAGTTGAAGAACATTTTGGGAATATGTCAGTTACAAGACGTCACGTGATTGCATGATATGTATGCTTTGAGGGTTATTAGCATTAACGAGAGTTTTCTTAAATATTATGTATTTTTTATGTAACGTAATCTAAATTTTTATATATATATAATTTATTATATTATTATCATACTTTAATAAATAAAATCGTAATATTTAATGGATATATTTATAAAATGTATTGCAAAAATGTATTGGAAATAGAAAATGAAAGGAAAATCTGTGGGCCGGACTCCTCCACGTTTCTTCATTAACCAACGAATCCGCCACGTGTTAAGATGCACACTTTTCATTGATCTCGTTTCGTATGTTAGATGGTGGTGCACTTCACGATCACAGTTGTGGAGCTTCATTCTGACCGTACACGTGGATTCAAATATCTCACAGATCATTGATATCTGTGCTTTTCCCTCGAACCAAAAGTTAAAAGCGCTCAAAATTCCTACTCCCACGCCCTCGCTACTTCAGATACAGATCTCGCTGCAATCATCTCCTCCCATGTTCCGGCGAGTTTCCTGTTTCCGTCGATCTCGTCTGAAGCTTCTCTGTATCTGATCCCGGATCGTACGGTCACCAGGATTTTTCTCTCGTAGCTAGGTAGTTTCATGATCCTCCCTTTTTTTGTGTTATTATATGAGTGTGATCGTCATTACTTAGAAGCTGAACTTCGGCTGGTGAATTATTGTTTGGTTGCTAGGAAGGTGAAGCAAAGAAATAATTGTAGTAGCTAAACTTCAGCTTTACATTATCGTTTGGCTGCTACGAAAGCGAAGTAAAGGAAATGGAATTGGTAGTGATCTAACCGTTTTAAACAGAAAAAAGTCCTGAGTGTATATAATCTGGTCGTCGTTCATGCATGCCTTCATGATTTTGATATACCTTGAGTTCGGATATTAACTTCCAGTTAGTGTTACATGCGCATTACCACATTTTGGTTTTAATGTGCGTTTACTACTGTTTGGATCGATGAGCAGCTTGGGAGACAAGTCGGTGCGCTTTGCCTGTCTTACAGTTTCTATTCCTTCTTCAAATGGCTCCAAATGCATTTTAACGAGTGTGAAGATAGCTAGCTCCCTAACCTTGTCCCTCAGATAACGATATTGAGAAGGAGATTTAAGAGAAAAAAGAAATGGTATGCATTACTTCAAGTGTACACTCTGCATGTTCTATTGATGTTATATCGATTTCGCTGTTACTATTTCAGAACGGTCCACCTTTTCTATTCTGATGTTCAAAGTGATATTTTTCTCCCATATTTAATTGTATGGCTTATTTAAAATCTGCTCTATAGTACTGATAAAGAAAAGTAAAAAGTCTGCATTCATTTTCTTTGCAGAATGAGTTTTGGATGACCAAAGCAGCTGGGTCCTTGAATGATGGTGGGTTGCCTTATGGTGATTCGTTTACGAGTGAACAGAAGTGTTCTCATCTGTGGTTCATGGACAATCCGGAGTTGGAGCAGTATCCTAACAAGAAACAGGCTGTTGAAGTTCCAAATACTAGTTTATTTACAGGAATGTTAAATTCTAATGTTGCTTGGGGAAGTACTTCCAGTTTTCACTCACTCTTCGGCTATCCTACTGAACGGCTACTTGATTCTGAGACAATAAGGACTGCCAATTTCGATGACAAGATCGCTCAATCAATTGGCACAGAAAAAATTAACACTGAGAGACAAGTTGATGAAAATGCAATGGGGAATGCTTCTTTATTTGATGAAAAAGCACTGGCTGACCCTAGGTCAGGTGTAAGTTATGGTGGATTTAGAAAAGTGAAAGTGAACGAGGTCAATGACTCGGAAAATGTCATGCCTATGTCAATGAGACTCACCTGGTATTCAGGGGATACCAGCTCTCTGTCTACAGCTCATACTTACAAAAAGGCAGATGGAAGTGCAATATCTATGGGTCTCACTTATGACAAAGTTGAACATAAGAACTCGCCTGCGGAGAATGCTTATGACAGGGAGGATAACCATGTCATAACAATCGGACAACCCTATACAAGAGGGGGAGAGAGTAAAGCAAGTGGTCAGACATACGGAGAGAGTAATACTACTGCATCATCTGGTAAAACACTTAGTGATGCTGGAAGCAACATTGTGTCTGGTGGTCAAATATACACAAGTGAAAGTGCCTTACCAACGGGCCACTTGTTCAGTAAAGGGGAAGATAGCACTCAATGGTTTGGTCAAACCTTCACTGAAAACAATAATAATTCCATGAAACCTGGTTACTCTTACAATAATGGCGAGAGTACCATCATTTCTTTTGGTGGAGATAATGATGACAATAGAAATGCCTCAACCAAGCTCTTACCTAGTTATGGCCTATTAATGGATCGTGCTTCTGCTCAGAAATCAGATGTGTTATCTGAAAATGAGATATTGAAATTTAATGTTGATGCAAATGCTACTAAGATAACTCCTTTGGGAGTCAAAAGTGTTTGCAAGAGGAAAGATGAGCTGAAAATTTCTAAAAAAGTTTCTTCAAACAACTTTCCATCTAATGTTAGGAGTTTGCTATCGACAGGAATGCTGGATGGTGTTCCTGTAACGTACATTGCCTGGTCACGGGAGGTAAAACTCAGTCGTTCTATGTTCTTTTAAATTTGCGTTTTTTTTTTTAATCTTATGTGGTTACTGTGATGATGATAGAAGGAGCTCCATGGTGTTATAAAGGGCTCTGGATATTTATGCGGCTGTCAATCATGCAATTTATCCAAGGTAATTTCATTTAGTAGATGTTTTTGTTAGTATTGCATGTATTGTGAAAATTATTGACCTGTCAGAATGTGAATTGGGCTGAATAACCATTCTTATAGGTGATCAATGCATATGAATTTGAGCGTCATGCTAGTTGCAAAACAAAACACCCTAATAATCATATATACTTTGAGAATGGGAAGACGATCTATGGGATCGTCCAAGAGCTTAGGAGTGCACCGCAAAATATTTTGTTTGAAGTTATTCAGACTATAACAGGTTCACCTATCAATCAGAAGTCATTCTGTGCTTGGAAAGGTAATGTGCATTATTTGCTAAATTACTATGACTGCTTCTGCAAAAATTTACAGTCAACCACTACACTTCTTTAGTATTAATATCTGTCAGTCTGTCCCTCTCTTCCTCATTTTCCTCAGGTTTTATCTTTCTCTTTTGCAGAATCTTTTCTAGGTGCCACCCGTGAACTTCAGCTAATATATGGTAACAGTTAGAGGGGACAACTGACATAATCAGGTTGCTGTTGATGTATGTAGAAAGTGCTTTGTTTTGTGCATAGAGTAAATTCATCAGGGAGATGATCTTAGGAAATCAAATTATGGGTATAGATGTCAATAGAACCGTATAACTCTTTTGATCTACTTTTTGGTATAGATGCAAGCAAAAGAATGGCATATTTTATCCGTCTACTTCATTCTGGGATCCCTTGTTGGTCATTTTCTTTCATTTCATCTTTTGATTTACTTATGTCAATTCCTGTATACGAAATACAGTTCAATGAAAATGATTATTACTTCTGGAAAATATTAAGTCTTGATTACTCGTCTTTTATTTGATCTTCTAGCAGTATTCTTGGCATTTTCATACCTACAAAAGGTGTCCCATGTTGGATTATTGAACATTTTTTATTTGCTAAACACATTTGTCAACTCATAGAGTCAAACGTGGCAATCAGGGTGTACTATAGAGTCCTATTGGGATTGGCTCTTCATTTCTAGTTATAATTCCTCCTTCAGATCCCTCGATCGCGATGCTCTCATGATTGAAGCTATCCTTTCTACAGTCATCTGCATCTATTGCCTGGGTGGCTGGTAAAATCTGCTCATCAGTTGAAGCAATTGGGGACTGGTCTTTGCTTTTACCCCAAACAAGAAGACACAGACCCAAAATAATGACAAGAGCTCCCACTGAGGCAAGTAAATCTTGTTTATTTAAACCTCCTTTCATTTAAGTTGTACTTCATCGAATCAATATGATAGCCTATATACATGGGTTTGATATATATAAATATATATATTCTAAATAGTCATTCAGAATATATATATATATATATATCTGTGTGTGTGAGTGTGAGTGTGTGTGTGTATTTTATTTTATTTTTTGGAAGCGGCTGATTGAGTGCAAAAAACAATTCTGAACTGTGGCCAATTGGACATTGTCGATAAAATGCGTTATATATCTGTTACAAAATATCATGGGGGAAAATGCTGTTTGCTTGATCTATGTGCATTCGGAAGCATGGATCTCAACTGTGGAAGATGATCTCAGCACTTTGTACTTGTTAGTTTATGTAAGCATCTGAAAATGAGGTGTTTAGGAAATCGAGTAGAGATTAGATGCCATTACTTAGGGAATAATATGCATCCAACTTTATTCCCTTGTTCTTCTGCATTTCTATGAGGAAGTTGTCATAGTAGTTCTCTAAGAAGATGTGGTTTTGTGACATATCAGTATTCATTGGTACTTATCTAGAAATGGCAAGTTTTTGACTTGTGTAATTGTAGAATTCCGGTCTTTACTGTTGTTGTTAACGAGGAAATCCGTCTATAATAAAAGGTTCCACAATTGACAACGTGCTCCAAGATCAACTCACCTATGCTAAAAAACAAAGAGTGGCTAGGGTTGTGGTCGGGTAATTCTGCTCCGATGCTCTAATTAGTCTTGAGGAATTTAGAGAGAATGTATCGTAGTAATGGATCTCCCTAATTGCTCCAAGCTAACGATTTCATGTTTCTTTCTGCATTGAATTTCCTTCTCCTTTGTCTCATAGGTCTTGCATGTGGCTTAACGTCGACCTGATGTATAATGAAATCTTTCTTAATGCTCGTAAGCTCAGATGTATCCTAAGCAAATACGTCCAGATTAAGCTCTAATGCTTGAACTATATTGCTTAGCTCATCCTCTACCAATCCGCTTCCTACTCTCAACTTACTCACCTTGAAAACTTGATTTATTGAAGGGACTTTGCCAAGGAGACACTCAGTCTCTTCCATCTCTCTTCCTCCTTGATTTCTTCCTCGACTTTCTTACACTCCTCCTTCTTAATTTCTTCCTTAGCTTTCTTATACTTCTCCTCCCGAGGTTGATCACCCTAAAAAATGTTAATTGCAGTAAGGTGTTCCACCCCCCGGCAAGATAATATTTCCTTGAGTTCCTCTAATTTCCCTTCACCACTCCCACACCTCATTTCGTTGAAAACTTCATCGCTAAATGTTTAGTTGAGGTTACAGCCCCTAGGGAGTTAATAGAAGGGCGACCTAAGATAATATTATATCATGACAAGAAGTTGACCACCATGAAGTTTATCATAATAGTTGACCTGTGTGCCCATTCTCCCAAAGTAAGCAGTAGGCTTATTATCTTTTCAGGATATAAGGACTTGTTAGAAAAATCAGTTAGAGAAGTGTTAACTGGTCTAAAATTTGCATTGCTAATGCCCATCTTCCTAAATGTGGAGAAGGAAAGAACATCCACAACACTTCTTGATTCGACTAGTACTCATTGGATTAGCAAGGTGGAAACATTGGCTCAAATGACATTACCATCGTTATGGGGTAGACACCCCCTTTCTCGTCCAAATGATTGAAAGTGATGTCAACTGGATTCTTACGTTGAAGTGACATTAAGACCGAGAAAAGCTCAACCTATGTCTAATTCCGCATCCACTTACTTCGTTGACGTCCCGAGTCTCCTCCCTTTAGTCCTCATACAATCACTTTTATTTCTCCTGCCACGTTCTGATGCCCAAAATTATTTTCACGATAGGCCTCGGCTCTATTATCTTTTCTGTCATTCCTTCTACCTCCTCTCTGATTCCCCCTTCCTTCCTTACTGACGAATTCTCCTAGACATTCTTCTTAAATTAGCCTATCAGTTTCTCTCTTCAAATGAATACAATCGTTAGTTTTATGACCATGATCCCAGTGATAATTGTTGTATGATCTTCTATCATGCTGAGCCGGGGCACTTTTCAATTGGTCGGGTGCCCTAAACAGATTATGATTCCAAAAACAAGTGTAGATCACCTCAATACTTGCTACTAAAGGAGTGAAGGTGTCCTTAAAGAATGTGAACCCTTTTTTTCTTATATGCACTCCTCTTTTCCTCATTTCTTTTGTCTTCTCTTTATTCCCCTTTTCGCCTTGGGTCATCCCTCTTTCTCTTTGTCTCACCCACCCTACTATTTTCTTCCATTTCTCCCTAGCTCTTCAGTTGTGACACTAGTATTTCCTCTGCCACTCCTATCCTTTTAGTTTCCAACAGTGCCTCAGTGTAGGAGCGGAAGTGTTTTTTACTTGACTGATTAACTTTTTGTTAGGAGGCAAGGAAGGCATGTAGAACCCCTATGTCCCCGAACTGATCCACCTTCTTTGAAGCTCGGTTAAACCATTCTACATAATCCAGCAAAGCCTCTCCCGAGTTCTGCTTTATAGTATATAGACTCATGAGTGGGAGTTGCATGTTAGTTGCCCCCTAGAAGTTTGACACAAATAGTTGCTTCAGCTCATCGAAGGAGTTATTAGAGCCTGGTGTGAGGGATTTGTACTGGTCACTGGCTGAGTCGAACAATATGATGTGGAAGCATTGGCTCAACAACTCGTCAGACATAAAATTCATTCTCATGCATGTCTACGAGTTAGCATGATCGATCCTGAGGATCTTTAGTTCAATCATACATAAGGGTAGGAGCCTTAAACTTCTTATGCAACTGAGCATTTTGCACTTGCTCCGTGAACGAGCTCTCTGGTTCGTCCATACAAAGGTTAATCCCTTTAACCATCGCTTCTAACTCCTTTATTCTCTTAGTTAGCTCTAAGATAACCTTTGCTTGTCTCTTAGGCTCCTCAACTTTGTTCTTGAGAAGCATGGGTTCCCTTAACGTTTGTAGGGGGTTTGGATTCCATGCAGTATATGTGGAATCTTCAGCCTTTTCCTCTTCTCATGCAACTACAGTTTTTAGGCGGGACGTAGCGTCATCCTCGTCCTGGTGAACATCTCTCCCCACAGATGAACCCTAGCCCGCTCCTATAGGATGCATTTCTCTATACCCTTGTATATCTCTCCTCTCCTGCCTCATCTCATCCCTAATCTCTGTGATTCTCACATCTATGGAGCGTTCCACCATTTAGCTTACTCTTTCTGCCAAGCTCCTCTCCATCCTTTCAATAACCCGCAACACATCTACTTTACTGTTGACTATAGTCGGCGTCTGAGGAGGTGTTGGTCGCCTCCTAGCAGCACTAACAGAACGTGTCACCCTTCATTCAGGTAGAAGAGGGAGGATTCTTCTTTCTCTGCCCCTTTCTTTGCCCTCATTTTCTCTCGTTTGTTCTCCTTCAAAGTTCTCCTTCAAAGTTCTCCATACCCTCAAACTTTCTTCGACTTAGGTTGCTGATCCGTTGGAACTTTCGAAAATGAAGACAACGTCCCTACGATCGGCGTCAAAATATTAATGCGGAAATCTGTCCGCAACAAAAGGCTTCACAACTGACAGTGTGCTTCAAGATCAACTCACCTGCACTCAAGAACAAAGAGTGGTCAGAGTTGTGGTCGGTCAATCACCGTGTTCTAATGCTCTAATTAGTATTGAGGAGTTTAGAGAGAATGTATCATAGTAATCTTTTTGTATGAATGCATCTACTTTATTCTTCTATATGAGTTAGCTTTTATGCCTAAGCAAAGTTATGAAACCCTAGACACTCTTACACGTGTCGAGCTCTCGTTGCTCAACGGCCTAATTATTCTCTGTTATGCAATCGATGTTAGGACCGCCATCATTTGATATGATATAAATATGCTCCCCAATCAGGGACCCGAGTAACCTCCCATTTGTCCTCTTCCTCTTTGGCACCTTCTACTAAAAACGCCTCAGACTAAAGACGAGTGAGTGAATACCCTACTCAGCTTTACTTAACCTTCTCCTCTATCACCAAATTATCATGATAACTGCTGACGCAATCTTCAGTCCCCATGAACCTCAGCCCCAACCTCACTTACACTTGTCAAGGTCATTGATATAAGGCTGTCCAGAAATATGGGTCCACTAAGTTGTATTCTCTCAATTTCATCTTTAAAGTGGATGGGAACCGAACACACTATGTCCTCGCTGCTTTACGCCAACTGGACAATAAAATTAAGCATTACTAAAAGGGATAATTTATTCATTAACCTAACCTTGTCATTTATCTGATAATGTCGCCAACTAAAAGAGGGGTTGAGAAAAAAGGAAATCTATATTGTCCGAAAAGGATTTCTGCTTATCATAGTTGAAATTCAGAAAAGAACTTTCTTGTAAATATATTTATATAGGCTAATGAGATCACGTCCCGAGTCATTAAACCTTTTTACTATATGACTACGATTACGTGAAAAATGTATTAAGGAGAATTTTTGGTGGACATACGGTTATATATCTGCATCGTATGCCACCTTTACACCGTGCAACTTAGACATTTTTGACGAGGGACAAAATCACACAACTTATTTAACTTGACAAGCAGCTGCTGCGAGGGAAGTTTTGAATAATAAGACGAAACAATGCACAAATGACCTTTAAGAAAACTACAAAAGTAATGGAAGAATATGAATCCGACAAAGCATTAACTGACAAAAATTGAAACAAACAATGTTAAAGGCCACACCACCCGGTTTCACTTGAAACTTTGGCAAGGCACTAAAATAAGACTGCCATCCTTTCTTTTACAGGCTGAAAGAGCAAATAAAAGGGCAAATAAACTAATATATAATTACTTTTTTTCCTCACGTTCCAGTTTGTTCCCATCATTCACACGAACAATGATTTGTTGCAAGAAAACCCAGAAAACGATAAAAGCACCAGCAGAGCGTACAGAGTGTGACAAGATCAATATTTCCCGCAAATTGCTTGCCACTTATAATAGTGATATCCTTGTCATCTCATCTTCAGCACAATTTGTTCCCTAACCACAACAAGCTGACTTTTGAGCTGCTTGAGCAGCCCCTGCTGCCTGATCAGGTTGGTTGATCTTGATCGTCTGAGGCTGAAAACAAAACATATATCCGTTATAGGCTCATTGGTAAATAAATAAAGTTACTTGTAAAAGTTTGAAAAGTTTTTACCTCAGTCTTGGAGTCCGTGTCTGCAAGTCTTTGTTTGATATCCCTAGCTATTGAGAAGAAAACCTCCTCCACATTTAAATTTGTCTTTGCACTCTGTAAATCACAATATTTTCAGTATAGACGATCAAGCAATTCTGTTCTGATTAATTTCCATGTTAATAGAGTGACTTTTTACTCACAGTCTCGAAGAACTTAATGCCATATTCATCTGCAAGAGCTTGGCCCTTTGAAGTCGGGACGGCCTGAACAAAGGGTATTTGTCAATCATTAATTCACCAGAGAAGTAATCACAAAAGAATGTATATACATAGAGAACATACCCTTTTGCTCTCATCCATGTCTGCCTTGTTACCAACCAGTATCTTGTTGACATTGTCAGAAGCATGTTGTTCTATGTTACGAATCCAGTTCCTAATGTCTGAGTAAGAGAAGAAACCAGCATACATACAACATAAGAGATCCAATACAAATAACTTTCCATTTAGGAGAATGCAGTTCTCAACGTTACCAGGCGTAATGATAAGAATAGTTTCCACTAATGTGGTAAAAAAACCATCTCATAGGTTTCAAAACATATAGGAATGAGTGACAAACAGTTTAAGTTCAGAAGAAGTGACTGAGGTGAGAAAGGAAATTACTGTTAAAAGAGGACTCGTCAGTGACATCATAAACGAGCAAAATACCCATAGCTCCACGATAGTAAGCTACAGAAAGAGTAATAATTATTTAGGATTTGTGTAGTGTGTAATCCACATAATATTAACCACATAACCCAGATACCTGCACCCATACATATTATACTATTTAGCATTTAAAGATGGCGACATACTCACCAGTTGTAATTGTTCTAAAACGCTCCTGACCAGCAGTATCCCAAATTTGCAATTTGATTCTCTTTCCATCAAGCTCTATGGTCCTTATCTTAAAATCAATACTGTTAATACAAGTTCAACTTGAATCAGGAACAGTGAGTAGCATTATACAAATACAGACACGCGTATCTAAGAAGTAAAGTTAAATGTACACCTACCCAATGGTAGTAATAAAGCTAGTAGTAAAGGACCCATCTGAGAAACGCAAAAGAAGGCAACTCTTTCCCACCCCTGTCAATCAAATAACATAGAACATTAACAACGATGCAGAATCCAACACTTAAAATGTAGATAACCTACAGCAATCCCTCTCCCTAATAGGGCATAAATTTTGGACTATTTGAAGAAGAATCGCTTAAACACACATCCTCTTTCAGTTCATACTGGGATTGTATCATTTCATAATATAAACGCAGAAACGAAACTCAGCTTTGTTGCCAAAGAAAAACTGCAGCAATCCAGCAGTGTTGTCTCATCCTAAGAGTATGTCACGCCCACTTTATACTCGTTCAATCAATTACAAATCAATTAACAGAGGCATTTACAGAAAAACACCAAAAGTCAAGGAAATCAACTCCAGGTCATAAACTAGAACACAATAAAAAAATTATGAAAAAATGCGTATCACACCCAAATCTAGAATCCGTAATTATCTTCTTAACAAACAGAATACACACCACAATCACGAAAAATTAGCTCACCAAATGGAAACGTAAACCAGAAATCTCAAACGGAAAAGAGAAAAATGAGATCACATTGCGATCAAGGGACAGAAATGCAAAAAAAAAAAAAAAGTACCACTATCGCCGATCAGGAGTAGCTTAATAAGGTAATCGTAATCTGCTCGAGCTCTTGCAGGTGGAGCAGCCATTGATAAAGAATCACAAGGAACAAAATAAACCCTAAGACGGAACAACATATACCAAAAAAAAACAAAAAACAAAAAATAAATCGTAAAAGCAAGAACAAAAAAGTAGAAGCAAATAAGAAAAACTTAAAGTGACGGCGAAATACAGAAGACGAATTAGAGAATAGACCAGATCGGAGAGGAGAAGTGAGAGATCTGCGAAAGGGAGAGAAACGAGGAGGGCTGAGCTTCCCCTTTGCTAAGTTCAGCACCAGATGGCCTTTCAAAATCGATTTCGTATGAATTGTTTAAAGTTTGGGTTCGTTCGATTTTTCTAACTATTAAAATGCAAAAGAGAGCGTTTGGATCGTTGGATCCTTCCTCGTATCGAGATTTTCGTTTATCCGACGCGTGCTATTAAGATTTTCGTGCAGAACCAGGATATTATAATGAGGAATCCCGTAGTGTGTACATGGAGTGGACGGAGTCAAACGATGTCGTATATATTTTGCGTAATTATCGGCAAGTTCTGTTCCCTTGCCAGTATCACTTTTACTCGCAACATGCATTCTATATTTTCCCTCAAACGACGTCGCTTTCTTTTAGAACTTTCTGTCTTCAACCAACGCTACTCTCCTTGGAGGGTAAGCTAAGAAGCTTTATATCAACACTGAAATCTTACAGGAAAATAATGGGTTGATATTTGGGCCGTTACTTTCTAAATAAATATTAGTGGGCCGGCCCATTAAAATATTTGATTGTGGCTAGGCTAAGCTCCTTGAATCCTGCATTGGTTATTGGGCCTTTTTCAGCACCTATAAATCTTATTTGTAAATTTAATAAATAATTAAATAGATATTATACAGTCTTATCATTTTTGCCTAATTTGTCGCACACTTGTCTGATATCTTTATCATAAACATGTCTTGAGAAGAAACAACAACACATGGATGAATCGAAAAAAAGCAATAAATAAATAAATAATTAATTGCCAGCTGGGCAGTTAATTACTTTTTTATGCAAATTGATATCTTAAAACGTATTTTGTTTTCTCACCAGCCTGTGTCATCAGTAATGTGATGTCTCCAACCACCAAGCACCAAGCACACCATAAATATCTGACCAGTCGAGTGTCGGCCGTCCTAAGTAGATAATTAATTATTAATTAATTAAAAATAATTTTATCTAATTATTTATTAGCATATTCAATAAACGTGATTATTCATCCCAAATTATATTATGTACCCACAAAAAAAAAAACAAATAAAGAGAGAATTTTAAAAAATAAAATAATAAAAAAGCAGTAATGTAAGAAATACGTGTTTACTTTGGCCACGCATTGATAGAAAGATGATTGATGAAACGAAGCAACCAGTCTTTGTAGTGGGAGGAGGAAGACTGGTAGCTTTGTAGTCTTTGTGTTATTTTTGTCGAGAAAGTCAAATGAATGTGAATATGAGGATTAGAGACTTAAAGATCCAATTCATGTCGATGAGATGATGCGTTGCCAATGCCAGCCTTGAGTAATAATGGATAGGCATCCTCCTGCATCTGTCTTTTTGCCTCTCTCCATAAAGATAGCTTCGATGATTCCTCACCTCTCCCTCTAAATCTCCAATCGGGTTCAGAGTTATTATATTTTATTTTAAAATAAAATATAATAATTATAAATAAAATATTCCGATCATCTTCTTATCGCAACGCCCAAAGAAGTGGAGAGGAGTTGCTTCCGATGGAATACGAGTGAGATGGAAATAACTTTCTCTCCATTTTTAAGTGTACGATTGCTATATGTAATGTATTAAATTTTATATCCGATAAATTTTAATATATGTTTATTTAGACTGCTTGATCTCTTTTTGGATTGATTTGGGTCAAGGGAAGTATGGAATACGAGCGACATCTAACTCTGCACCGTCAGCGTGCACCGCACGACGGTTAAGAGAACTCGGTCTCGTTTTCTAGTGGGTCCCAATCTCTCACTAGGATACCAATCGTGAGTTGACGCGTATACACTCGGAAAACAGCTGTAGCCACGACTATTTGCCTCCGAGAATATACGGATTCCACGGGCATTTTTTTATTTTATTTTTTTATTTTTTTAATTTCGCGAAACTCCTTCGGTAATAATACCAAACAGATTTAAATACAAACCCAAAAATTCGTACTACCAAACCGCTTGGACGTCTTTTTTCAGGTTCTCACTGCGTTAACGTAACAAATGAAATTTCCGCTGCTTTTTGCTTGTCTTTTTTCTAAAAATTAATTTTGTTTTCTTTTGCCTTTAAAATGGCGAAAGAGAAGAATAGCGGGAATACATAGTCAGCTCTCTTTACTTTCTTCTACTCCAACATTCTTTAGGGAATCAAGATCTGCCTTTTTGGCGTTAGCTCGAAGCTATCTTAGCGATTCCGTTTCTTCGTGGAAGTCTTTCTCGAAGATCAGGTATGGCTTCTGCGTTGCAGATCATCATTTTCCAGGGTTTATTTGCTTATTTTCGTTGGCTTATACCTGATTTCACGCTGTTGTTTGTGATTATTCTGTGTCATATTCCTGCTTGCTCTATGATCTCGAATCGTGTATGTATTTTAGCTCGATATCTGATACATATGTTCGTTTTCAGTATCCTTTTCGATAGTCCGATTCGATTGATTGACTCTTTGATTTCCTCTTTCATTGTTAATATTTTTTTCCTGCTAAATAAAACTGACGATTGATTTACAGCGGTATATTCAGATGCAGTTTTGTGACTGTTCATGGGGAGACCAGAGAGTCTTTGTTTTTCTAAAACGCACTGTGATTGATTTTTCTGTTGAGGAACATTAGTTTTACGGAGCCAGGAAGTTCTTGTTTCAGTACAGTTTCCAACTTTCTCTTTTTACTGGATTTTTCTGACCAAATGCATAGATGTTACATTCTGGAATGTGATTGGCTGTGCGGGGAAAGTTGCATACTCTGCCGACACTTGCATTTCTTGAATATGATTCTATGAATCGATACAAATATGAATGTTTGGATGCAAGAATAAAAAAATGTTATAAAAACCGCGTTGTTCTTTTGAAAGGAAAATGTCACTGTTTATGTTATTATACTTCTGGAAACCCTGCTTATTTTAAGATGGAATCGATTAGCAATTGTGATGGCTGTTCTTTGACATGTTACTTGCCCTTTGCAGCTTGCTGCTATGGCTCCTCCTATTGAGACTGAAAACAAGGTTCTTGACCATCATGATCACTCCCATGTACTACTGGATCACTCTCATACACCACTCAACGAGAGGATACTTTCATCATTGACTAGGAGGTCTGTTGCTGCACATCCTTGGCATGATCTCGAGATAGGTATACCATATCATTAAAAAACCTTCTCATATTTCTCTATTTAAAGGAAGTGGTGTTGATTAATAATGTATAACCTCTAAGAACCATTTTTTGTCATTTTGTTAGGACCTGGAGCTCCAACAACTTTCAATGCTGTAAGCACGCCAAACTTAACTACTACTGTTTTTCCATGATCGGTAGTCACGCCCCATAACATTTGTGATTTTTCTATAATCTTGCAACATGCTTGATTTCTAAGCCTTTTTGATTTGGATAATCTTTTTTATGGTAAAAAATTGTTATATTAAATAATTTTTGCAGTCTACTCGCCCGTGCAGTTATCCTCTTTGCTTATCTTTTTCATATTAATTACGGAGATTTAATAATTGTGAGACAGATAGAAGTCTAGCAGTCTAACCTGTTCTGTGTTCTTATAATGCAGGTCATTGAAATACCTAAAGGAAGCAAAGTGAAGTATGAACTTGACAAAAAAACTGGTCTCATCAAGGTGATTCACAAGCTTTCTGCTACCTTTTCTGTTACCCTTTTTCCTTTCTTTGTTCTTTATTAATCGATGTATGTATTCAGGTTGACCGTGTGCTTTACTCATCTGTTGTGTATCCACATAACTATGGCTTCATCCCTCGTACTCTCTGTGAGGACAATGACCCAATGGATGTGTTGGTGATCATGCAGGTACTTCTTTTAATAATATATTTTCAACTTTATACCTTTTGTGATTGTCCTTGCATATACACCCCTAGAAATACATGTTCTGCACCTTACATATGACAATAGCAGTTGTAGATGGGCCAGTATAGAAACAGGAATGAGCTGTCAAAATGGGACTCTTAGCAGTAGGAACTTCACGTTTTGGCATTTGGCATAATGAAAGATATGGATTTTTGGGGCTCTTCCTGCATTGATTACTTGTTAAACATAGCCTCATTCCCTGTACAGCATAATTAGACTAAATGGTAGCTGGGAGGAAAGGGTCTAGTGGGCACCTATCTTACTCTAGATCCATCCTTATGTTCTTCCTGGCCTAGAATATAGGTTTGGTTTGCTGAGATACTAATATGTAGAATACCTTGAGCTGATGATGAGGCCACCTGTAATTTAATCTTCTTTTGTTGAGGAGATTCATTCTTATGCCAACACTCAACTGATAATGGTTCTAAAACATCCACAGGAGCCAATTCTTCCAGGATGTTTCCTTCGTGCTAAAGCTATAGGTCTCATGCCTATGATTGATCAGGTAAATGTTCATAAACTTATATTTCTGTTCTATTCTTCTGAAATATTTCTAATATTTCAATCAATCTAGGGTGAGAAAGATGACAAGATAATTGCTGTTTGTGCTGATGATCCCGAGTACCGACATTACAATGACATCAAGGAACTTCCACCACATCGTTTGGCTGAGATCCGCCGCTTCTTTGAAGACTGTATCCTTCTTAGAATTTAATATTTAAGACCAATTGATATCCACAATGAGCATTCGACATAACATCTGCCATATCTTTTATGAAGCCTTTATCCTTAACAAATAATCAGACAAGAAAAATGAGAACAAGGAAGTTGCAGTGAATGATTTTCTACCAGCGGCCGCTGCCTTTGAAGCAATCCAGTATTCCATGTAAGCAATGACTCCCTTAATTGGTTTCTAGCTGCTCTACTAATTAAACTTACACTCTCAATACGTAATTTCCGAGATGATATTGGATAGTCCATACAATGGTTTTTGCTTTGTGTTTGGAATATTCTGCTTTGTATTTCTAATGGTTTTTGCCTTCTTCTGTTGTGAAGGAATCTGTATGCGGACTACATTGTGGAGAGCTTGAGGCGGTAGTCTTCAAGCAAAAGTGACATCCATTCTTTGTGCAATATAGGAAGACACAGCAATAGTGTCATATATCTCGTCTTTGTTTTGAAAATAGAACCACCTCTTTATTAAATTATGCTTATGAGACATTTGCTTTCACTGTGTTTCATACTTGTTTCTAGACCAATTGAATTTCTGTGATTGTTATATCAAAGTTTAATGAAAATTCACAGCTCACCAATACTGCGATGGGAGGACAGCTAGTAGTGAAGGGAATACTTGCGCTGTCTGTCTTTTGATAGTCTTAATTTTTTTTGTTTGATATCTTAATATGTTCATTCTTTTTGTAAAATCTGAGACAAAGATTGTTTCAATTTTAGTTGGGTTTTCTCTTTAAATTCAACTTGTAAAAATGAGTTGAGTGTTAATGAACAATCCATTCAATAACCTTCACTTTCAATCATGATCGCAGTAATTTTAGTAAGTTATTTATTTAGAAGTTAATCTGGAAACACATTTAGCATGGAGTATTCTTGAAGCACAAAGCGTGTGGTGGTAAAACAAAAAGTAAAAAACGGATTGTAATAAGACATCCGTGAGTAAACGGAGGAGCCTCATTACACTTTTTTACTCTATGATGAGATGATCAGAATGAAAATGAGACTGTAAAAAAAGACATAATATTTTGAGAGATGAGCGTATCAAAACATTACCAATAGCAAAATTTGTTGATACGTGTAAAGAAAAGAGAGAAAAAAATCTTCAATCCATATATATGCCCAAACCCTATGAAAAGAACAACAAACAGCACGTTCTTCTTTTCCATCCCGCTCTTAAACCCTTATTATTATTATCCCTCTCCAAAACCCAGGCTACACTCTCTGACACTCGAAGCAGAAAACCACCATGAACTCCTTCCCGAACACCGCCAATTTCGACAACCTCCTTCTCCAATCTCTCGCAGCCCGGCTCCAAATCCGAACTCCTAATAACAACAGCAGCAGCAGCAACAGCTCCTCCAATCCCTTCCTCGCTCAATCCCTCGAAGACCTTCTCTTCGATGCCGCCAATCTCTCCGACGATGACGACGAAAACAAGACTCAACTCGCCAGAGAAGAATCTAAGCTCGAGAAGGATATCATCCGCGTCATTCTCACTGGAAAAACCGAATCTCTGAAACCTAATTCCGGTCAGGCAGTCACAATCGGCGAGCATCATATTTGCGTCGGGTTCCACGAAGAGAAGGATTCTGATTATCGCGTTTGGGAGTGGCACGGGCATATCATGTTGTTTGATGAAGAGAACGGTTATACGCCGGAGTATATCTATGGGAATTACTTTGAGAGGCTTCGGGGAAAGCTAAGGCGTGTGGTTGAGGAAAAGAAAGAGGAGGAGGAGGAGGAACAACGAGAAGAAGACGACGAAGAGGAAGGAGAAAAGGAGGAGAAAGTGGGGAATCTTGGATTGCGAGAGTTGATTGATGGTGCAGAATCAGGCGGTGGTCGGATTCTTCATCGGAACTTGAACACAGGTGCTCCAAGGTTTGTATCGTCTTTCTGTGTCTAAATGATATCCTGAATACTGTTTTAGCTGCTATTTCATAATCCCGCCTATATGTTATGTTGCCATCTCTTCATAGAAGTTGTATTTAGATTCTGCTTTGAGTTTGCTTTTGACCTAGAAGTATTGGTTTTGAAGTGTCTGGTCAAATGGTTATCTACAGAAAGTTAGACCTGAACTATGTATAATCTACTTATACCCTTCTCTTTCTTGCTGATTCGTTCTGTTCTCGGTATTTACGTATTGGTAGGGGAGCTGCCATCCATAACTCTTTTGGATAGGAATAGAAAAACCGAGTTATCACTCTTACCTAGTACAGTGATCTCCGTTTATATTATTACGCAGAAATGGAAATATCAGTATTGTTGCTGTTAAAATAGGATATGATATGATATCCTATCTATTCCTATCTATTCATATCAACATTATCCAATTGTTGCTGTTACATGTTTCCCTCTGCATTTTTCATGTAATAGGATTTCATTTTTCAACCCCCTGCTGCTGCCCAGCAACTGTGCTTTTGTGCTAATTGAGTCCTGGCCAAAAAAATAAGCCGGCTTTGATAGAGCTAGGAATTTAGTTGGACTGACATTTAGATTTGGGATAGGTTCAACATTTATCCTGATCAAGTTGGGATCATCCTTTATAGAGGTCAAGTTTAGGATTAGGTCCACAAGACTAATTGCTCCTCTTTATCAGTCTACAAGACTAATTGCTACCAAGCAGTTTATTCCCACACTCAATATCAATCTTCCATTGATTTTCACTTCTCAAGTCCTATATTGCACTCGCAATAGAATTGCGTCAATGATTATGCCTGTGAAAGACTAAGTTGATTCTACCTTATTCGAGTAGTTTCCTCTGCTTGTTATACGCCTGTTTGTTCAGTTCATATTTTTGGCCAGTAATTTGTTTAATACTAAAAAATAATATGTCTTTCTATAAACCTGCATCGGAAAGCTTGTCTGGGTTCAATGTTTTGTTGTGAAACTATTGATAACTTATCTGTCTTTATGCTTATTCCCTCTACTCCCTCCCTCCGACAGAATTTAGATGAAGATGGTTTGCTTAATTTCTCTGAGAAGCCTTTGGAGTTTGGATTAGTGTCTGAATCATCTTCACTAATTGGGTCTGCTCATTCATCGCTTACAAACTACATCACCCCGATTAGTCCTGCGGTTTTCTTATTACAGCTTTTTCTTTTAGGGTAAAGTTTCTTATTTGAGCTTCAGATACATTATGGACAGTGTAAAAGATTATGCTATTTGAAGTTCTTCCTACCTGTTTTCATGGCGGACAAATTAATAAGTTTGGTTTCCCTTAAATGTAAAACTAATTTATTTGTCTAATTCATTACTAATTTAAAAGGAACCTCAAAATTTACTACTATCCAGTATCCACCATCTTTTTTGGGTCAAGTTTCTTATTTAAGCCCATTTCGTAAGCAATCCCAAACGGCCTGTAAAGCCCATCTCTTGATGGCCATGAGCTGGGCTACGAGGACCAGAACCAGAACCGGAACCGAACCGGAACCTCTTGGATAGCCCAATGGGAACAATTTATTATATGGATTAATAATTGGAAGCAATTTATAAAAAATAAAAAAAATAATTAAAAAAAAAGGTAGTAATTGCACACCACAGAAGGATAGATATACAGCCATTAAAACGTGGATGAATGTGCTGCCAACTTTAATTAACCATTAAATTATAAATATCTGAGGAAAAAGGTAGCGTTCGATTGACGCACCGAGAGAATCTCACTGGGCCCGGCCCATGTTTTTTTTTTTTCCTTATTTCTTTTTAATTCTACAATTTTACGAAAAGTTATATATATATATAAATTTCATAGGTGGAAATTAGGAAATAGTCTCCAAAAACTTGTCAACGCTCAACAAGTATTCATCGGCTGCTAGCTTGGCTTTAGATTAGACTTTGTGGAATTCAGACAATGTTCATTTCGGACCAGTAAATATAAAAAATATTAATCAATTTTTTAGAGCGTGACTGTTTTGTAACGTCTAAGTTCTTAAATATCAACTATATAATATAAAAATTGAAATTTTATTTTATTTTTTCTAATAAATAAAAAAGGGTTGCGAAAAGGAAAACGAAGACGTAAAAGATATGCTATCTCCTTTTGAAGGGCAGGGTTCTTTCCCGACGAGCAGAGGAAGATATTTGATTCCAATCAGTACTCATTGAAGAATGAGAAATGTGAAAAGAAAAATATAATAAAATAGAAAAGGATCCCATTTTCAACCGACGCGTCGTTTGTGATGGAAGCTCTGAGCCGACTTGATTAGAAGAAGCCAGCTGTTTACCAAAAAGACGTGGCCCTTTGTAATTCGGTAAGATCATGTCCTACCAATCCAGACCATACGATTATTCACAGGATAGCATTTTCCCCGGGCCACCAAATATAAAGGTTTTCCTTGAACATTCAGAGCGGAGTGCCCCTTGTTCATCGGAGGAGTCTTTTTAACTATATCTTCTCCTCCTTATTCGTCGATCGCGTTGTGTTACGGTCTCCTCAACTGAGCGGAAACAAAAATGGTAAATCTTCTGCTTACGTTGCTTCATTTTCAGCTCTATCAAGCTCTGATCTACGAGTTGTTTGGTTGCCGAGAAAACTCGGTAAAGTAGCGGATAGAGCTCTATTGTGCCATTTCAAAGTGATTTTATGTCCGATTTAACTCATAACTTTGAAATTTTTCGGAAACCAAACGGATCGACTTCATATAAGAAGAACATATGTTTTATTTGCTGAAACTGATATTGCTGGTTTTAGTCGAATCTGTTCGATTTTTAGTTCATATCGTATCTTAAGCTGCGTTGCGACTTGCAGATCTGATGTGATCTTAGAGGAAGTAGCTGATTGTTTTGAGTATAATGATTATTTTATTTTGTGTTTTTATTCCTGCTCGTTAATTCTAGATCTGGAAGTTTTTCATGGGGTGAATATCTGGATTTACTTGGATTAGCATGGATTTATCCTTGGCTCTACGTCCATGATTCGAACATTTCTCACTGATCATCTAATTTCTTTTGCTCTAGTCGCAGTGTTTTAGATTAGCTTTGTAATGCATATTCATGCATTGATAATGGTGAATGTTTATGTTCTGTATAAAGGCTATAACATTGCGTGATGAAAAGGGGGAAAAGGTTTCTGATATCTTGATGTTAGGACAATCGTTGAAATTTTGATTGTGATATACAATTTCATCCTGAATTCAAGTTGGACTCCTTTCTTCTTTTTTTGACCATTCTTCTATTTGAGAGGAGAGAGAGAGAGAGGGGAGGGGGGCTAGTGTGTTGTAGTTTCTGAGTTTTGTGGAGTTCTCTAATTTCATTGGATTCTTTAGTGGCTTGATTCTTTTTAACATTTGAAACTTGACAGGCCAACGCAGCATCAGGAATGGCTGTTCATGATGAATGCAAGCTAAAGTTTATGGAGCTTAAGGCAAAGAGGACCTACCGGTTCATTGTTTATAAGATTGAAGAGAAACAAAAGCAAGTTATTGTGGAGAAGGTTGGTGAGCCTAACCAGAGCTATGAAGATTTCACTGCCAGCCTCCCTGCGGATGAGTGCCGTTATGCGGTCTATGATTTTGACTTCTTCACTGCAGAAAATGTCCCAAAGAGCAGGATCTTCTTCATCGCATGGTAATACTTCAGCCTCTCAATTTTCTCAATATCCCTTTGTTTAGTCGATGTGGACTTACTTATGGCTGTTTTATGAAGGTCCCCTGACACATCAAGGGTCAGAAACAAGATGATATACGCCAGCTCCAAAGACAGATTTAAGAGGGAGCTTGATGGGATTCAGGTAGAACTGCAAGCAACTGATCCATCCGAGATACATATCGATGTCATTAAAAGCCGTGCCAACTGAACACGAGCAGTAGACCGAGCAAATCTGAGTGACATGTTTATAGTTTGTGGGAGGGCGAACTTGTTTTTAATATGATAGTACCTTTCAAGGTTTTGCCACCATGTGTTCTATTCATCATGAACACCCTTTCCGTGGCTCCTCTTGTGGTTTATTATTATGTGATTGGTTTTAATAGAACTTATGTTTTTGAGTGGCTTTTCCTTTTGTTAACTGGTGTCTACCAAAGATAATGCTTATTCTGTTTGTAGGTGTTGTTTATCAACATCTAAAGGTTAATCTCAAGTTCTTATCATCTGCCATTTTTCTAATTATCATCCTAATCTGGTTTTACGTATTAGTTTGCTTACTAACATCTGTTTCCATGTTTATATCTAACTGTAAGTTCATTTGAAGGGTTCCATTTGAGAGTGAATGCATTAAAGAATGTGAATGAGAGAAAATAAGAAGGAAAAGGTTGGAAAAATTACGTGATATATATATACTTAGTAAAGTTTAAATATGTTTTAAAATATCCCGCACGTGTTTTTGAAAAGAATGTTTTCAAAAGGATGGATCAGTTGTCAACTAATTAACATAAACATCCATTGTTACATATTAATAACTATTAATTCATAATTAATTAAATCATCTAATAATGAAATAATTGTCGACACGACGACATGTAGTTTAAACGTGATTGGATTCTCCCCTCTTCTCTCCCCCACCTTCTCATTATCATTCGATATCCCAAACCAGTACCACCCTACACTTCACAGTACACATGCTGCTCCAATGGCTTCCTTTACTTCTTGTCTAAAGTTCTATCCATGGTCTCATCTTCCACAACCACAACCTCCACTCCTCTCTTCTCGCTTTAACAAATCCACCTTCAATTTCTCTCTCTCCTCTGCTTCGACACCGCCACCACCACCCCCACCAATCTGTGACCAGCTCACTCCAACTTCTTCCCCGAAAATTTTCCCGCTCCCTCAAGACTTCACTCCAAATCAGCTCCTCGACACCCTTCGCCGGCTACCGGATGACTCATCGGCTCTTCGCATATTCAACTGGGCCTCGAAGCAGCCTAACTTCACCCCTAATTCGTCTGTTTATGAGGAAATTCTTCGAAAGCTAGGTAAAGTGGGATCCTTTGAGTCGATGAAGCATGTCTTAGAGGAGATGAAACTCTCTGGTTGCGAGATTAGCAGAGGTACTTTTCTGATTTTCATCGAGAGTTATGCGAAATTTGAATTTTATGACGATATTATTGGACTTGTAAAAGTAATGGAAGATGAATTGGGGCTGGCACCAGACACTTATTTTTATAATTTCTTATTGAATGTTCTTGTGGATGGCAATAAGCTCAAGCTAGTTGAAACTGCTCATTCAAACATGGTCAGTAGAGGAATTAAGCCTGATCTGTTAACTTTTAACATTTTGATTAAGGCTCTTTGTAAAGCTCATCAAATTAGGTCAGCACTTTTGATGATGGAAGAGATGCCTAAACACGGCTTCTTCCCGGATGAGAAAACTTATACTACTCTAATGCAAGGATTTATCGAAGAAGGTAACTTAAAAGGTGCACTGAGAGTTAGGGAACAAATGTTAGAATCTAACTGCCCATTTACAAACATCCCGGTTAATGTTCTGGTTAATGGGTTTTGCAAAGAAGGTAGAATTGATGAAGCTCTGGGTTTCATTCAAGAAGTATCAAAGGAGGGCTTCTATCCCGACCAATTCACCTTCAATACTTTAGTCAATGGTTTATCCCGAGCTGGGCATGTTAAACATGCTCTAGAAATCATGGACGTAATGCTTCAAGAAGGGTTCGATCCGGATCTATACACATATAACAGTCTAATTTCAGGATTATGTAAATTGGGTGAGATTGAAGAGGCGGTTGAAATTCTCGACCAGATGGTTTCAAGGGATTGTAAACCTAATTCTGTTACTTATAACACTCTTATTAGCTCGTTATGTAAAGAGAATCGGGTTGAAGAGGCTACACAACTTGCTTGTGTTCTTACAAGCAAAGGGATTTTACCAGATGTTTGCACATTTAACTCTTTGATACAGAGTCTCTCTCTAAAGAAAAACCATAGAGTTGTAATGGAGCTTTTCGAGGAGATGAAGAGTAAAGGTTGTCAACCTGATGAATTTACTTATAACATATTGGTGGATAGCTTATGTTCTAGGGGGAAATTGGAGGAAGCTTTGGGTTTGCTCAAAGAAATGGAGGTAAATGGTTGTGCTCGTAATATTGTTATATATAACACCCTTATTGATGGGTTTTGCAAAAACAAGAGGATTGTAGAAGCCGAAGAGATATTTGATCTGATGGAAATCCAAGGAGTTTCGAGAAACTCTGTGACTTATAACACTTTGATTGACGGGCTTTGTAAGAGCCTAAGAATAGAAGAGGCGGCTCAGCTAATGGACCAGATGATAATGGAGGGCTTAAAGCCCGACAAGTTCACTTACAATTCCCTCCTCACACACTTTTGCCGGGCTGGAGATATTAGAAAGGCAGCTGATATTGTCCAGACCATGACTTTAAGTGGATGCGAGCCCGATATTGTCACTTATGGGACCCTTATTGGGGGTCTATGTAAAGCAGGGAGAGTAGAGGTTGCTAGCCGACTCCTCAGAACAGTTCAGATGAAAGGGATGGTTTTGACTCCTCAAGCTTATAACCCGGTTATACAAGCGCTTTTCAAACGAAAGAGAACACAGGAAGCAGTGAGGCTTTTTCGAGAGATGGCAGAGAAGGGTGATCCTCCAGATGGGATAACGTACAAGATTGTTTTTCGTGGGCTTTGTAATGGCGGAGGCCCCATCGGAGAAGCTGTTGACTTTATGGTCGAGATGACAGATAAAGGGTTCATACCAGAATTCCCGTCATTTGTCTTTCTGGCAGAGGGGCTTAGTGCTTTGTCCATGGAGGATACTCTTGTCAAGCTTGTTGACCTGGTAATGGAGAAAGCAAACTTCTCAGAGAGTGAGGTGTTCATGATTAGAGGTTTTCTTAGAATCCGTAAATTTCAAGATGCGTTGTATACTCTTGGTAATATCTTAGATGACCAATTTCCCAGAAAAGCTTATCACAGAAGATGAACACAAACACTGCTTATGCTGCATCTGTTGAGTACCATTATCAGTATGGTGACTCTTTTCTAATCATCAGCCACGTGTCAGAATCCCAGAATTTCATTATTTTTTTTATTAGTTTTTAATTTTAATTTAATATAATTTCTGGGGTGAGTCGCTCTCCAAGCTCTAACCAAACCGGACCCAGAAAGACCCCAAAACAATAGCATGAAAACACAATGGAGTGGACGTGCATGTGTCACAGTCCTCTTCATGTCACAGTCCTCTTGATTTACTCAAAAGTCGTTCAGATTAGGTCCGCCTCTCTCTTCTTAAATTTCTTTTGAGTCTCTTAGATATATGGACAGGTGGAAGATCTTGTCTAATTACTTGCTCTATAGGAAGAAAATGATTCAGTCGCTTTGCACCTCCGTTTACATGCGGCTGACCTCGCGGTGGCCGCTGCTGACTTATGTTTTCACCTGGACGGCGCTCTTGACGTTGACGGTGGCGGTGGCGTCATTTTCCCCGGAGATGGCGTTTGCATCGGCCATCTCTTCATCTTCATCCTTCTTGCGACAGTGCAAATCGGATGGCGTCGTTACGATTCCGTTGGATGTGCCGGGAGAGGTTCTGTGCATATCGGAGCACCTGTTGAAGAAGTCTTCCGCTGATTTTATTGTTCCGCCAGTCTTTGCGACGATCGTGGTTGCTGGATCGGCCTGCTTTGTTCGCGCATTGGGCCTTTGGGAGGACGATACGGCCCATTGATCTGAGCCTGCAAGGCTACGATGATGGACGCGACGACACACCGCTTTTCTTTCTCCAGATCTTTTCTTTTTGGAGGCAGAAATTCATACAACAAAAATCCCGGGATTAGATATTTATATATATATATATATAGACATCGGGTTGAGGAGAGAAGGAAAGACCCACTTCAAAAATAGAGAAAAAAGAAATCTCTCGTGTTAAAGAAAATTTAAATTATCAGTTGATCAGTTTTAATTAAAATTAATATGACTTATGTATTAATTATATAAATTTTTATATTAATATTACATTAATATAAAATAATATATATTTAAATCATTTGATTTATATAAATACCTAAAATTAATGCGGAAAATACGTATCTAAACACTAGACAAGATAAAATCAACCCGCACTAATGGTTTCACGCCTGATTCCTAACCTGCCTAATGGTTGGAGGACCTGACAATAATAAGTCAGAAGCTACAGCGGCCACGTGATCATACATAATGACTAATCACAAACTTGGTCTCACTTTACAAAAGTCGCTTTCCCAGCCCATTGAAACAGACAGACCGACAGATCCCAGCCCCATTGAAATTAGATTTGAGCGCTAGAATCAAGTTTTGGCGAAAAAATACCCGTGGATTACATGGAAGATCGAGCATTGTGACGAAGATCAATTACATGGAAATGAACAAAATTTCAAGCTTTCGTAACAGCGTTAGTTCACTTACAAATGAGATCGAGAGAGAGCTGATGACTAAAATTTAGGTAAAAACTAGGGGAAAAAAAATAAATTGTACAGATAGATGAGATTACAATTCACTACTACAGCACTACACCAACCTTACACCGCATATACAGCAAGTCTTTTCCACATTCGAACCATAAAAAACTTGAGAAGTTAAAAAAACGAATTCTGAAAACCAACTCAACCACCGAATCCATACAGAGTCCGACCCTGCCTCTTGAGCGCGTAGACAACGTCCATGGCGGTCACTGTCTTTCTCCGAGCGTGTTCGGTGTAGGTGACGGCATCACGGATGATATTCTCGAGGAAGATCTTGAGCACACCGCGAGTTTCTTCGTAGATAAGGCCGCTGATCCTCTTCACACCGCCTCTACGAGCAAGACGACGAATCGCAGGCTTGGTGATTCCCTGGATGTTATCCCTGAGGACCTTCCTGTGCCTCTTTGCTCCTCCCTTTCCCAATCCCTTGCCTCCTTTCCCACGGCCTGACATTTTCGCTCAAGAATTGAACGGAAGAAGATGAAATTCGAGTTTTCTAGGGTTTTGAATTTGAGAAATTATGATTGACATGGACGAGTACATCTGGCCTTTGGGTTTTATAAACGGGAGCTAGTCGTTAGCTTTCCGGTAGGGAAATGAAATAGAGCAATAGAATAGTTGGATATTTCTGTTAATCGACGGATGAGATTTAGATCCGTGGCTGAACCTTATATGTAATTTGGTACGTAGATATGTTCCATCGACGGTTGAGGTTCTGAAAGAGTAAAGAGCCTGATTGTGTTTCTTCGCGGATTGCTGATGTGGTGTCGTGCTTTGGGGACTGGTGGTACCTGTTATTTTGATACGAAATTTTAAAAGCGCTCGAGCCCATATTGGAAGGAGCTAACCATATTAGAATCATAATTATAGCGTTCAAAGATCGCTCTTTGGCCTTTAGATTCACTTCTCTATTTGGGCGAGATCTTTCTCATCATGCCATTTTGACCACCTTGCGAGGAGAATCTGCTTTCTATAGATACCCCAGAGAGAAATTTTCATTGAAAGCGATTCCTTCGCTCAAGAACTAGACTCAAGCGATTGTGCCTACCAGCCCCAGCTCGACTGGAGACCAAGACTCCTTACAACTCGCACCAATAGCGGTACCCTATTCATCGATGAGTTCCCAGTTGACTGTAATCGAGGAGGTTGAGCATGATCGGCGGGCGTGGTAACCCGATGGAAGGGCATTTTCTAGGAGTTCGAGAAGGGGCTCTGAATTCGATGAACATAAATAAGATGTGGAAAGTTGGCGAAGAAGCTACGTTACAAGATCTTTCCCGAGGAAGACTTCTGAGCCGGTGTGTCTGAGCTTCGCTCCTTATAGCTCTACACCGCCGCCGGCCGCTCCTTGTATGGGCTGCAATGAAGCCCAAAATACTGACCTGGGCCGATAATGTCCACATCGAGTCTCGGGCTTTCATGCTCATCCACGGACCACAGTGGACGATCTCGGCTAGGCAGCTAGCTACATATCTCAGGAGCGAGCAATGAAGGCACGACAGAGAGGAAATTGAAGGGGAGAAATGAGGAAATGAGGAAATTCGATCCATGGCCAGTGTTCTTCAAGAGAGAATGGAAGAGGAACTGGCCGTTCCTGGTAGGGTTTTCCATAACAGGCACGCTTGTGACAAAGATGACTCTTAGCCTCACCGGTACAATTTCATCAATTTTCTATATATTTTCTTATTAATTTCTTTCTTCGTATTGCATCTTAAATTGACATTATTTATTTATAATTCTGTGATAACGATCTATTTTTTTCCCTTTTTTTTTTTAACCAGAGGAAGATGCTAAGAAGTCCCCTTTCGTGCAGAGGCACAAGAGGTCTTTTCTCCCAAATTCAACATATTTATTCACAGACACGGATCGATTTACGAATATGAATCGGATATAGATTTGAGGCAGTTTTGTAGTTTTTTATGTTAGTTTGATCCACTTTTCTGGAGAGAATTTTGTGTATATACGTTTTAATGCCATTTTAGAATTTCTTAGGGCACTGCTCTGTAATGAAAGAAATTGCAATATGTATGGATTCAGACATCAGATTCTGAATTACAATGTTGTCTAAGAGGATCTGGTATGCTTTTGTTGTGTTGCAGGTGAAGCTTCTAACTGCATCGTCTTGGTAATGGGCTTAGAGCGGATGAAATCGTCACTTTGAAGAATAAGCTGAGTTTGCTTTGCATGTATTTTCGGCTTTTATACCGTGTGAAAACAAAGTGTATGAAAGGGAGCTAGATTTTGTATCAAAACTTGATCAATTGTGATGCGGTTCTCTATGAATATCAGTTTTTGTGTTTATCTGTTCCCTTGTTATAACTAGTCGATGAAATGTTTTGATATAAGAAGAAATGGATTTTGAACAGGGACTAAGCTTAGTCTCCGACCAATACACAAAATCGATCACATTTCATTTGAACAGGGACTAGGCTTAGTCTCGGACCAATACACAGAATCAATCACATTTCATTTGAAGCAACTAGGGCTGAAATGTGAAGATAAGGGACAATTGGAAATACAACTCATAGATTTCGAACAAGCTTACTTATATTATACAACCCTACACACATTAAAGCCAAAGTGTATTTGGCTCTACTTACTATCAACAAATTAGACTTAGTATAATGTAATATATAAAGTATAAACCTTAAATGTACCTTCCGGGACGTTAAGGTTAAAAGGTAAACAAAAGAAATTGAGAAAGCTGATCATGCAATGAAACAAATTGACTTGTTAAAATATGTCTGGGTGAAACTTCCCACGAATGGAGCTATTTTCTTGTGCCCACTGTAGATGTATCTTTAACGTGTAGTTGCTTACCTGCAGGAAAACAAGAAGTTAAGACTTAGTACTATATATTACCACGCATCAACTACCAACACAGATTCTAATAAAACTCCGATACTTGTTCAGGGTATTAGCCTATAAGAATTAATAGCTCTTCATAGTTTGAAAATGCATCATTTGCAAGACAAGTCTGACTTGAAATGAAGATTACGAATTGAGCTACATGGCCATTCAAATACTGAATACATAAAGAGAGATTTGTGAAAAGAAAAGTACCTCTAAATTTCGAACTTGTTCTTGATACTGGCCTAACACTTGCCTTAACTGCTGAACTTCCCTTGCCTTCTCCTCTTGCTCCAAGTTGCGCTCATGTTGTATGGCAACTGCTCTTTTCAAAATATGGTTGTTGTTTAACAGGCTCTGAAGATGCTCTTTCAGAGTTATGTGGTCTAACTGCAATGCAGATCGAAATTCGTTTAGTCAAGAGCACATTGTCGAAGCTGAAAACAGATTTTGCATCTAGTTAAGAGTAAATGTCCTGGAAAAAGAGAAAATTTTAGTACCTCCTCCGATACCCTGGTGTGAGCAGTTATACTTTGCTCGAAAGCTTCTAAGATCCTGGCAGTACGTCTCCTAGCATCATCCATATCAGTTGCATTCATCATCTCTTGTACAAACATATCCACCCATTTTGATCCTTCCATTACATTTCCATTATCAACTGTTGAATTCGTGATCATAACTTCTTTAGCCATCTCTTGTGATATTTGGCTGCCTGGTTCATTAATTTTTCATAAAGAATAATAAGAAACAATAAAAGAAAACCATAGTTTATACTGATATTAAACACATTAATTGACCCAAAATGCTGAAGGATAATAACATACATGTAGCTTCATTATTGTCAGAAACAGAAGAGCAATTTCCAATCACTGTGGAACTGAGAACGTTATTATCACCAAAAGAAAACGCGCGGAGAGCCTCCATTGCATCTTCAACCTTATTACTGTGATCTCTAAGAACAGTTTCAACCAGCTAAAAAAATGAAATTGAGAAAATCATTCAGCATTTCAGGGAAAACAAAAACAAAAACAAAGTTGCTGGATATTTTTCTGGGTCTTGGATAAATCTTTGGAGAAAACATTCAGAAAACAGATTGCACAAGATGAAATTCAGTGTCGATCTTAAGGAAATACACAATACAAATACCGAATCATTTATCTAGAAAAGTAATATTCATATAACCAATTTAACAGAAATAACTGCAATTAATCGTGAAAGCCAACCTCAGAATCCAGGGAAGGGAACATTTGAAGCAAGATGGAAACAGAGTCGTCGGGCCGGGTGGGAGATCCGAAACTGGACCACCTGGATCTCTTGGCAGAAGAATAGGCTGTGGGGGATGAAGATCCGAAGATTTCTTCGAATCCTAACCGCTTTCCACAAACTCCAGCTGACATCGTCTCCTAGAAACTCTCCACCCCAAATATACTTTCAAGACAAAATTGACAGATCACGATCTGAAAAACCAGAGCCGAGAAATTGGCTTTTACGAAGCGTGTTGAAACCGGGTGGATGCTGATTCAAATTTTTGGGAATAGATATGAGGAAATGTAGCGGAAATGGGGGATTTCTTAGGGTTAGATGTGGGGAAGAAAGGGAACAGTGAAAGGTGATGTAAAAGGTTTCTGGCGTGTAATGGTAGTTTGGAATCCCAGAAAATTTCAACCATTAAAGTTTACTGTATATACAAGGAAAGCACATCTGCTATTTCATCAAGGTAAAAGCAAACAGCTACTGCAAGCAAAAATCTTTCTTTCAATTTTTTTTTTTTCTTTTGAGTTATCTGTGATGTCATAATTTGAAAAGAAAAAAGATAAAAATTACAATGTATATTTTAATCATGTACAGAGTCAGAGTGCTTTTAATTTGCATGAAACTTCATACAAATTGATTTGCAGGGAAGGATTCTCCCATTTCAATACTTATACACTTGTTTCTCAACCTCCATTGTTTCTTTCATCGAGCATTTGATGCAGAATCCAATCCCACTTAAACAGACAAACACTTTTCTCTTCACCTTCTCTTGATCACCTCCCTCCTCACTGCAGATTTTCTCCACCATTTCCTTTGAATGTTGAACAAACAATCCCACTATCTTTTCAACCTCTCCTTCATTCAATCCCAAGTTTTTTCCACCATTTTGTGAATTCCTTCCCACCTCGATATCATCACGACTTTCTTCTGCTGCATCTGCTTTTCGAGATCGCCTAGTGATCTTATCATAGAACTCTTCCAAGAATTTTAAAGAAAACCCGGTTTTTGCTTGAAAAGCTCCAAGTCTTCATTCAAATCGTTGCTTGATCCGATGATTAGTCTCTCTGATGCGGAAGCAAAGTGATCCATTTCGGAATCGACGAAATGCAGAAGATCCACCATTTTATACAGAGATTCCAAAACCCTTCTGTAAGGAGTAGATTGAAAAGATTTTATTGAAATTCACCACGAAATGTCACATCTCATGACTGATCATGCATGCTGATATAAATCCAGTTCCAATTATTATTTATATGATTACAGTGATCATTATTTTCAATCACATGACTAAACAATTAAATCCAACAACTGTACTAAACCAGGACACCATTAAGTTTACTCAAAACCATCATTTTCTAACAAGAATTGCTTGGCAGGAAGCGATCTGACGATCATTTGGGTGGTGTACATTAAAATCATGTGGGCCCCATAACCAACAAATGTACGTAATAAATAAGAATAAAATTTGATTAGATGAGATGAGGAAATCGATGGTGGATGGAGCTCCCTCTAGTTAATTAGTGTACGAGGTGGTAGATTATGTACGGAGCCACCGGCTTCTAGGAGGCTTGAATGAACATGAACGACTCGGTCTCGAACCGTTCGTTTGTACTGCAAATAAAACCATATGTTCTTGATATTAATTACATTTCAAATCAAACGGATATATAGATCGGAACTTCTTAATCATGATTATTGATGTAGATATACGCTCGTTACAAATGATTCCACAATCGATAATATGCTCCAAAATCATATACATATATTTACAAATAATCTCGATTTTGATATTATAGTCAGTTTTTAAAAGAAAATATAAAAGAAATATATAATAAGTTGTCTAAATCTTCAAAAATATACTTACCTTATAATAATACAGTAATTAGTTTTTATGTGGACAAAGTTAGGAAACCTTATATAATTTTACAAGTGTTTAGCTCTCGTTGCTCAGCATTATGATTGTTTCATACTTTATGAAAAAGACATTGTCAACTCAAAACCGCCTCAGTATGTTACAATGCCGTCCCAGTTTGATATATCAGGGATATGTCTTCTACTCAAGTGTGAGTAACTCTAAATCTGTCATTCACCTCTTTTGCATATATGTCCTTAGGTCTGAGACGAGTCTCAACGATACTTACCTCAGTCTCAACGACACCCGACGCCTTATCATCATGCTCAACTATTATCATGTTGACTGATGTTCCTCTCAATTCTATCAAAATTTAGCCTTAGTCTCATATTCTCTCCATATTCAGTTACCCCAATGCTTACCGATTTTACCTCAACCTCGATTTCCCTTACTTAAATTAAGGCCGGAGCTATGAGATTTTCCCAAAATCGGATCTAGCAATAATTATAATGATTACGATGAAATAGATACACTAATATATGTCTTCATGAAATAGACATATTAAAATAGATTTGATTTAACTTAAATCATCACAATTACAAATATCAATTCGATAACCGTAAACCGAATGTACGTCCAACATTTTCTATTAAATTCATGTTCCATGATTTGTGTACCAAGTAAATAATTTGCTTACAAAACAAACGGCCTTTTTGTGGCCATGACAGGGCCAAGTCTTTTGTATTTCCTACTGCTTAGAATATTTGGATTGGTCCTATTTTGTTAATAAGGCCTAGCTCTAAATCTCGGCCCGTCAGCCACTAAAACCCTTTTTCAAATTGGGCCTCAACTGCATGAGTCTTGCACGACTACAAGTACAACGGATCATCTAATGGCAGCCTATGGCCAGCTAGCGAAATGAAGAAGTCCCAACGTGCTTTTAGAACAACCAACCGACCAATAAGAACACGTCTCCCTAATTTTTTTTTTTGTTTTAATTTTTTTTTAACGGAATATCTTTCCCATTTATTTTGAATGGCTCATGGATGGCCGTGTGGCTGGTGGGGGGCTAATCAGATGGCAAGTGGTACAAATTGGAAAGGCCGAGGAAGCGTAGGAACTTGAGCTGGAGTTTAATTAAAAGGCCACGGAAATTTTGTTTAAGTATGAAAAACGATCTGGAACCGTTCATTATTTCCAAGATCCGACGGCTATATCACTCTAGGGTTGGAACATTCTCGAATTCTTAGACCAACGCGCTATATAATCACCTCATCGAAACAGGCTCTTGCCTTCTCTCAGTATACCCTAATCATCTTCCCTCTCTACCTTCCCCGCAGATCCGGCATTCTTTGTCTACGCAGTTTATCTTCTTCGACATCTCTAGATACCGTTCAGAAATGGCCGGTAAGGGAGAAGGTCCGGCCATCGGAATCGATCTCGGAACCACATACTCCTGCGTCGGAGTATGGCAACACGACCGTGTTGAAATCATAGCCAACGACCAGGGTAACAGAACTACCCCATCCTACGTTGCATTTACTGATACAGAGCGTTTGATCGGTGATGCAGCTAAGAATCAGGTCGCCATGAACCCAATCAACACCGTTTTCGGTAAGATCTGAGTTCCATGATCTCTATTGTTCTTCATCTATTTCGTCTGCTGTTTGTTAACCCTGAGTTTCTGATCACTTGCATATGAAATTGGAATAGTACTGATCCCTTTTGTAATTTGTAGATCTGCATATTTGTTCTGTGTGTCTAGTCTAAGCTTTGTGTTCCAGGTCTATGCTACTGAGCGTTCGTATTATTAATCTTGACTATTTTTAATAATGGAACTCTTTAATTTGACCTGTAGTAGGCTGTGATTTGACATAACTAATTTCTGCTAAGATCTTAACGCGATAATTAGTTATAGCCTACTTTGATCGTCTTCTTTCCTTGTAGTTGCTGTATATAGTTGATTTTAATCTTACGTAAGACCCTTTGTCTATCTATTATGGAAACTAATCCTCTAGAGGCGTAGACTCTATTCTGGCTAATGATTCATTTGTTGATATTATGTCGCAAAGTGCATTGAAAGTTTCTATTCAGTTATTTGTCGATATTCATTTGTTGTAAGACCATTTGTAAATCGATTAGTCGTTACAGTTTCTATTTTATCTCTGTAGTTAGCGTATTTATTTCTGTGTGAGATCTTTCTTAAGTCTATTCATTTAATCTTTGTAGATGCCAAAAGATTGATTGGTCGTAGATTTGCTGATGCCTCTGTTCAGAGCGACATTAAGTTGTGGCCGTTCAAGGTTATTCCTGGACCAGGTGATAAGCCTATGATTGGCGTTAGCTATAAGGGCGAAGAGAAGTTATTTGCTGCCGAAGAGATTTCCTCCATGGTTCTTATAAAGATGCGCGAGATTGCTGAGGCTTTCCTTGGACTGACCGTGAAGAACGCTGTCGTCACTGTCCCTGCATACTTCAATGACTCACAGCGTCAGGCCACAAAGGATGCCGGTGTCATTGCTGGTTTGAATGTTCTCAGAATCATTAATGAACCCACAGCTGCTGCTATTGCTTACGGTCTTGACAAGAAGGCAACCAGCGTTGGTGAGAAGAATGTCTTGATCTTCGATCTTGGAGGTGGTACCTTTGATGTTTCCCTCCTCACCATTGAAGAGGGCATCTTTGAGGTCAAAGCCACAGCTGGAGACACCCATCTTGGGGGTGAAGATTTTGATAACAGAATGGTCAACCACTTCGTTCAGGAATTCAAGAGGAAGAACAAGAAAGATATAAGTGGGAACCCAAGAGCCCTAAGGAGGTTGAGGACCTCCTGTGAAAGGGCCAAGAGGACCCTTTCCTCCACTGCCCAAACAACCATTGAAATTGATTCTCTCTATGAGGGTATCGACTTCTACTCAACCATCACACGTGCCAGATTTGAGGAGCTCAACATGGATCTTTTCAGAAAGTGTATGGAACCAGTTGAGAAGTGTTTGAGGGATGCTAAGATGGACAAGAGCACTGTCCATGATGTTGTACTGGTCGGTGGATCAACTAGAATTCCCAAGGTCCAGCAACTTCTACAGGATTTCTTCAACGGCAAAGAGCTTTGCAAGAGCATCAACCCCGATGAGGCTGTAGCCTATGGGGCTGCTGTTCAGGCTGCCATTCTAAGCGGTGAGGGTAATGAGAAGGTCCAGGATCTTCTTCTCCTTGATGTCACCCCTCTTTCCCAAGGTCTGGAAACGGCTGGAGGAGTGATGACTGTTTTGATTCCAAGGAACACAACCATCCCCACCAAGAAAGAGCAAGTCTTCTCTACCTACTCAGACAACCAGCCTGGTGTGTTGATCCAGGTCTACGAGGGAGAAAGAACCAGGACCCGTGACAACAACCTTCTTGGAAAATTTGAGCTTTCTGGAATCCCTCCAGCACCCAGAGGTGTACCTCAAATCACAGTCTGTTTCGATATTGATGCCAATGGTATCTTGAACGTATCGGCTGAGGACAAGACCACTGGGCAGAAGAACAAGATCACCATCACCAACGACAAGGGAAGACTATCAAAGGAAGAGATTGAGAAGATGGTTCAAGAGGCAGAGAAGTACAAGTCAGAAGATGAAGAGCATAAGAAGAAGGTTGAGGCCAAGAACGCCTTGGAGAACTACGCCTACAACATGAGGAACACCATCAAGGATGAGAAGATTGGCGCCAAGCTAACCCCAGCTGACAAGAAGAAGATTGAGGATGCCATTGACCAGGCTATCCAATGGTTGGACAGCAACCAGCTCGCAGAGGCCGATGAGTTTGAGGACAAGATGAAGGAGTTGGAGAGCATCTGCAACCCAATCATTGCAAAGATGTACCAGGGTGCTGGTCCTGAAGGTGCTGAGGCCGGTGATGACGATGTTCCTGCTGGCGGAAGCGGTGCTGGTCCCAAGATTGAGGAGGTCGACTAAGTTCCAAGCGTTTTTGGATTGTTTCTGCTTGGTTTTTCCTATTTTTAGACTATTTTTCTTTTTTAGTTCTGCCCTCAGGACGATAGTAGTTTTGAAGGGTTTTTTCTGTTTTTTTTTTTTTAATATATTTTGTATCGTTATTTTGGTATATTCCCGGACTTTATGGGATGTCCGGGTCTTTAATATTATTATTAAGTTTTTCAATTGTGCAATTGTGGTCATATTTTCGTTTTTCGGTGAAATCTCTCGTGATCTGTTTTCAAACCTCACTATGAAGTAGTTGAAGCCTCTTAACCATATTGGCGTATACAGAGATCGAACTTACTAGTGACAAAGTGGAACTCTATTTTTTCGACACAACTAAATCTAGAAATTCATACGCGTATGTGGAATCCACCTATCAATGCATACTGGAAATGAACCAGGCGGCGACTACAGCTTTTTGTCACTGCGCTCTTCTCTCTGCCATTATTTAAGAAGGAAAAAAGACAGAAAACCAGCGAAATTACCAACTTCCAATAACACAAATGACTAGATCCATACATTTAGCATAAAAAATGAAGAATTCATTACAATCAAGTCTAACCAAATGCAATGTTGTATAGTGGAAAGAAGAAACATTCTCAGTTTCACATAAAAATTCACTACCCCAGCACAACAAGTTGTTAGTAAACACCCAAGCATTAACCATGGCAGTAAAACCCTTGTAACAGCACTCTTGATTCATGCCTCAAGTTAACATAAGATCATTCCCTCCAAGATGAGGGCGAAGGCAAACCCGGACTTCATGTTCTTCCGGCCCTTCACGGAGTTTCGGCACCATAATCTCAAGTCCAGAGCCCGGCCCATCATAGAAAGCTTCAATATTGGCATCTTCCGGAATCCGGGTCGATAGCGGAATTTCCCGGACAAAGTCACCCGGAGGACAGTGCTCTGAAGACAGATCTGTAAGCTTAAACGTCCTGTCATGTCTCTTAACAAAGGGCATCCTAGATGTGCTTACACAGGAAACTTTTATAATCCCATGAGTTAAATTATTTCTCCATGACACTTTCACCCTCTGAAGATCCACAAATGGCAAGCTAATGATGATCAAATACCCTTCTTCGTCTTCATATATCGTCTTGGCAGCCGTTACAGGGCCGTAAACATTCTTCATTACCCCACTAAACTCGTTCAACCATTGAGGGTCATTTGTAGGGATCACATCCAAATCAGAAATCCGATCGGACGGTGGATTAACAGCCAAGTAGCAATCATCGTCGTTCGAATGAGAGAAAAAATCTTTCCTTCTCTTGCTGCTGACAGGTGATAAATCCATCCCGTCACAATTACTTTGATTTAACGGTTGAGTTGACAAATTCAAGCCCGACCCATTAAGCAGCTTTTTGGGGTTGGAATTAGACCCATTTTTTATTGGTGGTGGTGGCCTGTCAAGTTCAAAATCCGTGTTCGGAAGGTTTCTCCATGAGCCGAAATCACTTGCTTCAATTGGGATAGTAAAGTTCAAATCTCGGCCTGTTAACTCAACCCACCTTTTTAGCTCTTCTTCATCAAGGCCCATTAGATTGGGAGACGCAACGACTTCAATCCCATGAACACACTGTGGATTTGAGAGACCCCTATAATGCTTTCTCTGCATCCGGTGAGATCTAACAAAACCCTTATCAACACTAAATGGAAAGGGCCGTTCTCCTTGACGAGAATGCCCGTTCATATAGCTCCTAAGCTGCATTTTACCCAATGCATTTTCAGGCCTCTCCTTAAAGACCCACATGTACATATTCTCCATGTCATGTTGGACCATGAAAACATCGAGCTTAAGATCAGTTTTGTCAAAACCGCAAACTCCATTTCCATCCCGGATAATCTTGGCTTTTGATTTGTCATTCAGAGCAGGCTTGAAGTAAAAGCTGAAGAAAAACCAAGCACCCCAAATACTATCAACTCGCTTGGCACATTTCCGGCCGATTTTGGGGACATTGAGGTAAGTATCAGTCTCGTACACTTGTGGGCCAAGCCCAACATCTAAGATATCACATGGGTCAGAGGTCCATGGCTGTTGTGATGGGCTCCGGTCTGCAGAGAGGGGTAGATTGATATCAGGCGGGCGGGAAAGTACCATTTGGCGGTTCATTTCCAAGTCCAATTCATCGTGAGATGAGGCACTTGAATCCATGGATAGAAGGGTAGATGGGTGATGATTCTCCATTGAAAGGGCTGTAATGAGGAGAGAATTCTCTCCCATCTCAATCTATGATCATCTCCTTGAAGGTGGGTTTTGATACTGATGGGTTGAATAATCAATCTACTATCATCTCCTTGAAGGTGGATATTGATGCTGATGGGTTGAATAATTTTCCATTTCCAAATAAAACAAAAGAAAAAAGAAAGCAACCTTTATAAACACACCTTGAGATCAAATCAATCCCCACTATATCTCCCCTCCATCAAACCCCTAATTTATCCAAGAAAAGAACAGAATCAACAATTTAACCAACCCCAATACAGAAAAGCAAAAGATATAATTTTTAATATAAGGGTATAAGTAAAATCTCTTCAATCTCTACCTATGGAAAGAGTAGAAAGAGATTTTCAAAGAACGCTAGAGAAAAACTACATCGAATCCTAGCCCAAGAATCTCCTGAAACCCGCCAGAAACAGGTCGAAAACATTGAATCAAACTCATCAAATCCACAACCAAAAAAAAAAAAAAAATCCCCAAATTTCTCGTTTGGTCTTCCACCACACGGACAAGAAAGTTCAAAAGTAGAAAAATAAAGCGAGTAGAAAAAAAGGTTTCTAAAAAAGAGCAAAAAAATCGAAGTGGATCTTCAAAGGGTACAACTAACTATATTACCTTTTAGGATATGCATCAGGGAATCCAGAAGAAGAAGATGAAGAAGAAGATGAAGATGAAAAGGAACCTCCATAGACGCCGACGATGCTCACCTCCATCATATCATGAACAGAGATTTTGTTCCAACGACCACAACTCTTCCGAATTTAATTTTTATTTATTTTTCTCTCGAGACGACCAAACGATAGGAAAAGGAAAGAAAGGGACAGAAAATAAGCGATAACGGTGTGAGGAAATGAGCAACGAAGAAAATAAGAAAGAAATGAAGGGGAAGAAGAAGAGGCGTGATGGATCCGCCCTTTTTATTTAGACGCACGTTGAGGAGTCAACACTCGGTTTAGTCAAGACCTCCCCTAGACGGCACCTAACTGCAACGGTGTCCTTTTGGATGCAGTATCGTTTATCGTTACAATTCATCCATACATTCATACATTCATACATTCATACATTCATACATTCATACATTCATACATTCATACATTCATACATTCATACATTCATACATTCATACATTCATACATTCATACATTCATACATTCATACATTCATTATTGTTTTATTTTTCTATAATTTCCTTTTAATATTAATTTAGTATTCAAATAAAGAAAAGAGGAAAATCGTGACTAGTCCACTCCTTTTGGTGAGTGGTGGGTGTGACTGTCATCAATATGATCAAGTATTATCAAGTTTGAGGAGTCTGGCCAAACAATGAAAGCCACAGATATCATACATATCTCAACTTCCAATGATATTCATGCCCTTTTCCTTTTCTTAACAAACGACACTAGATCCAATTATGTTTTTTTTTTTAATTAATATTTTTAATAAGTCCATTATGAATATCCCACGTACAAAGTACGTACCATGTCACAATAGTATATCTAATGTTGCCTTATCTATATGTTACATGAAAACACTTTCACATTTCTTTTTCCTAAAAAAAAAACAAAAGAAAATGGTAAGTAATAGAAATGACTGGAAAAACAAAGTCTAGTAACCTTTTTTTTTTTTTTTTTTATTTAATATTCAAGTTTAGGTTATAAAAATATGTCTGTCAATTATGTGATAATTAGACTTATGGGAATAAAATAACACCTCCCTTATTTTTGATACATAAGATAAGATCGTTTGAATTTTTTATTTTATTTTTATTTTATTTTTTATTGGGCTGTTTCTCATTGCATTTTACGTTACTTTAAGACCTTTGGGCTGATTGTTTCTTGTCACTTCTTATGCTTTGGGCTGTTTTTTTTAATACATTTTCTTTTCAGGCCCAAAAAATAAAAACTCAAGAATCAAGATATAAGATTGCATCATACCGAATGCATTAGCTCTTGAAAATGGGGAGGAGGGGAGGAGGGGAGGGGGAATCTCTGCCACTTCGTAAGTGCATGACATTATCATTTATTTATTTATTTATTATTTTTTTTTCTTTCTATTTAGAGAGATTTTAGGTAGTTTTGACTTGCCAGGCTATTTGACTCCACTTGTGACTTGAATCAATGATCTGCGATTAGATTTGTAATCACAAAATATAATATAGCTTGATCACGTGCATGGTATATGTACAACAACTCACACATACGTATACACAGAGATCTACTACTAATTACCTTTTACGTATACTATTTTTTTTTTTTTTTCATGCAATATAATATAATATAATATAATATTAGATAAAGAAGGGACAACGAGACGACAATAATCAGTCTCTTTTTAACAAGCACGTACAGCACTCACCAGAAGAAGAATCAGAGAGAAGCTTATCGATTAAGAAACATATTCCCACCACCACCCCCTTCCCTAAACCCTAAAAAGCAATACAACCAAAAAGGAGTCTTATTTGACAGAGCTAGTATTCAATGACTATAACATATATATATATAGATATATATGTAACTATTATCAACTAAAGCTTATTATATATATATACACAAACACAAACACACAAAAGAGCTCCCCTTTACCTTTAATGTTTTATCATTCCAACTCTTACCCTTCTCTTAGCTCCTCTCCATCTCTCTTTCTATAGCTCGAGCTCTTTAACTTTATCTCTCTTAACTTCTTCTTGATGTGATTATCTTTACTACTATCTTCCAAAAAAAAAAACCCTTCGACCCTTTACGAAAGAGAGAGGAGCCCAGTAGTAGTTTGCACCATGAATTTTTCATCCATACCAGCTTATAATCTCGATCCAGCCAACTGGCAACAGGTAAAGAAAGAAAAAAGAAGAACAAGGGTTTCTTACAATTTTTTTTTTCTTTCTTTCTTTCCCTTTTATTTCTCATGGATAATAAATCTCTTTTGCTAAAAAATGCTTTAAATTTCAAAAGATCAATATTCTTACACCTTTTGTTATACCTTGTGTTCATATTCATGAATATACCCATAGTTTTAATCTTAGTCTCTTTTCTTTTTGTTTTGATCAACTACACAGCAACCGAACCATCGAAATGGAACTAGTAGTATTTCTCAGCTAATTTCTGATCCACCTTTACCTAACCCATCACTGCCTTCACCGCCACCACTGCAGCCACATGGTAGTACAAGCACAGGATCGATCAGGCCTGGCTCGATGGCTGATCGGGCTCGAATGGCTAACATACCGATGCCAGAAGCGGCACTACAATGTCCAAGATGTGAATCCACGAACACCAAGTTTTGCTACTTCAATAACTACAACCTTTCTCAACCAAGGCACTTTTGCAAGGCTTGTAGAAGGTATTGGACAAGAGGAGGTGCCCTTAGGAATGTTCCGGTAGGTGGTGGTTGTCGGAGAAATAAACGGAGCAAAAGTACCTCGAAGTCACCTGCGGGGTCCGATAACCGTAGTCAAGCTAGTACGAGTACCGGTCCAGGCTCTTCAAATATCGGAATAAATTATAATAGTAGTACTGGAAATGTTATAAGCACTCATGATCATGTTATAGGGGTTTCGCATCAAGTCCCGTCTTTAAGGTTCATGACTCCTAATTTACATCAACTTACTGATCATTTCGGAGGTGGTGATAGTCATATTAGCTTAAATTACGGCTTGAATTATGGTGGCACTGCGATTTCCACTCCAATGGGTGGTAGTCATGGAGATTTGAATTTTCACCTTGGAAGTGTTAGTTTAGGTGGTGGAAATGAAGGGAGTAATACAATTAGTACTGTCGGTGGTGCTGGAGGTCTTGGAGGGAGTTTCTTAGGGTTGGAGCAATGGCGGCCCCCGCAATTTCCGTTTTTGGGTTCAGGGTTAGACACTTCAATGGGGTTGTTTGAAAGCAGCGGTGGAGGGGGAGGCTCGAGTTATGGTCGTGGTGATCAAATGGGGGAGCTCAAGGCGAGTAACAGTAGCACTAAGGAGAGTAGTGATGATCAGGTAGCTGGTTCAATGAAAGTGCAAGAAGCTCAAGGGCTAAACTTAGGGAGGCAGTATTTGGGAAGTAAAGGAAATGATCATGGTCAGCATTATAACTGGGGTGGTTTTACTTCTTCTTCCAATATTAGAAACTGATTAAATAATGAAGCCTCCTGTGAATTTCATTAATTTGTGACCTTGTAGGTTGATTTTTCATTTTTGGGTTTTTCATTTTATTTGTACTTATTAGTGTACGTAGGTTTGACTTAAAATGAAACTAAGTCCGATCAGACTCCAGAAATATATAGATATCTTGGAGTTGATGAAGGACTTTGTTTCTTGATCAGGGTCGATCGATGGACTAAACTTTATATATTAATTACTTAGAACTTTTTTTCTTCTTGATTTCTTTCTAGTTTCTTGGTTTCAATAGTTTAGATTGCAATGAATCTATGAGCTAATGAGCAAGTTTGATTAACACTAAGCGTACGAGTAGCATTTTGATGGCGGCTAAAGTGTTACATTCTGTTTCCTCTTTTTTTTAGATCATGATTACATGATATATACTTCATAAACATATAGGCATGCATATGTGTCGAATTTCATATTGAATCACATATGTTGTTATGCATTTGTGATGACAAATGTTCTTGCTTTCACAGTATATACTATCACCGGCCCAAAAGGTCGTAATATGCAACAACCATTATCAATAATTTGTTGATTCTTTTGGAGAAAGCTCCGAATCAGGACAAGCAAGGAGGTGAAAAATAAGTTAGAACATCATCTCACTTTGAATCTCATCATCCTATCGATTTTGATTGATCATACCTTAATTAATTAATTAATTCGAATCTTAATCAATTTCATGATCTATTTATTGCATGGACGTCACTATCCCTCTCACACATAACTTATTTCAATTTGTTAATGTAATGAGATCTCATCTAATGATGATATCGGACCAAAAAGTTAAGGTTGTCAGCTGGTCGCATTACATATCGAAAGAACAAAAAAAGCCAAGGATTTTGGCAGGATTAGCGTTTCCTTCTATGAACCCCATTTAACTGATCTTGGGTTCACAAATAGAACAGCTTTTATTTTATTCACAACTGAGATCCATCATCGATCAGACAAATTTAGATCGACAACAATATCACTCGATTCAAATCGAACAGACATGCATCGACTGACTTTCATAATTTGGTGATGATATTGACATGATATCCGATGTGGTCGTAAGTTAGAGAAATTTGGCGAAAGAAGGCCAAAAATGGGCATAACAGCTAATTCCATGTGTGCACAAAAGAACATAGAATTCCCCCGTTTCCCAAGAACCAATCAACATGGAATGACCAGAATGATGAAAGAATGGAATGGAATCCTCGAAGTTTGCAGCGGAAGAATAACGTAAGGAAACATACAGATGTTGAGAAAGAAGACTGAAATTAATATTCATGTTTCTGAGAATGTTTGATATGATCATGAGTTTGACACTTTTTTGACCCCTTTCCTGTTTCATTTCTACGTACACTATTCGCTATTACTGCAAAGTTCTTATTCGTCAGCATTCAAAGCAAATCTTACCCTTCTCTCTCTCTCTATATATATTACCATTCCATATTGTTCACTCTCTGTATATAAAGAGATACATTACAACTCAATTATTAAGTGCATCCCACGTCTAAAACAGAAGCTAACTTAAAAGCTAAAACTCGGGCATGCTCAAGAGGGTATGTAGGTAGATTCTTTTTTAAGATAGTCAAGTGAAAGCTATTGTTCAGTAAATCAGTAATGAACATATGTTACATATCATACCTCTATACTTTATAATGTTAAGCAAAAGTTGATAGATATGTAACCCTAGTCCCTAAGAAAAAGATAATAGTAAAGGAGGTAGCTCTGAAGAACAATAGAATGAGATAGTAAGGGAAGGGATCATTTCAACGATATGCCCATATATATATATATATATACCCACATAGATGACACTATGGTTTTACCGTTTTGAAACGAAATACAAAAGAGGGGATTGGTTGATTAGAAAGAAAGGAATCTTATGGGGAGGAGAGTTGTTTGGGATTTGCTTTTCACTACGACCGAGGCTGCATACCAAAGAACAGAATAAAGCCATACCCCCCTCTCTCTCCATTCAAAAAGAACGGTCTCTTCTCTCTCTCCTAGGGATGATATATAGTTAGCCTGTCTAGCTCTGGGTCGGTTGGTCGAATTCCAACTTCTATATATGCATAATAGATATCCCGAAATATATGGAGCATATTTCGTTTCTTCTCTGCCTACGACTTACATTTACATAAAATTCGCACCAAGTGAGTATGGTAATTAGCAACAGAACAAGTGAATCTCTCTCTCTTTTAAGGCTCGGAAACCCAAGCCAAAGCTAGATATACGGCTTACATGGAAATACGTGTCATTCTCTCTCTCTCTCTCATGCATCTTTTCTGTCTTCCATGTTTACACAGTTATAGCAGCTTTCGCTTTTACAAATGATGGAGAGGGGGATCAAGTGAAGAAAATGGGCTTGATTCGAAGCTTATCACGTTCTCTCACATGGGCTTGACTCTTCCTCATATTATACAACTTGCATGCTTCCTCATGCCTCTCACATCTCTGAGAAGATACATGTACAGCAGCTACACTAATTATGACTCAGAAAAGTAGCCCAAGCCGATGTCGTCTCAACAAAACTATATTTTTAATTTTTAATTTTTAATTTTTAAAATTTAAAATTTAAAATTAATTTAAAAATGCCAACTTTGTTTGATGTAAACCCAACAAAAGGGCCTACTACATATTCTCTTTTATATCTAATTCAATTATTCACTCAACCCCCATCTACTATCATCATACGTCATCATTCATGTTTTCTTTTTAGGACAATCAGGTGCTATATAAATATTGTTTGATTAATAGCAAATGGGTTTGGTTAGTGTCACACATGATAAATTAATAATAATAATACTATATACTAATAAATATCATGTAGACCTAAACTATGCTTGCTAAGTTATTTCAAGACCTAAAAAATCAATAACTTAAAACTGGTCACGATCATATTTTGCCTGATGCCCTGATCGATCGCGTGATGAGTGGGAATAAATTTTGTGGCCAATTTTGTTTTCTAGCGTTGTCAATTTGCATGGAGAATGTGGATATATATATATATATATATATATTTAAGTATATACTTGCGTGACAGCCTGAGTAACTACTATATATGTATGTCAAAAACATGTGGTTACGGTTCTGGTTTCTGGGGCCCATCTGTGTGTCTTGTGAAGTTGAAATTGATATTTCAAAATGGAACTTTGTTTCTGCACTGACGTATCATATATGACGATCTCATCATTGTGTTATAAAGTATGTTTTTATTTATTATTATTATTATTTTTCCCTTAATTAAGTGATTAATTAGCTTAGCTATGAAGCAATTGAACACTTTGTTTCGCTTAATTGGGAGACGAAATGGAAAGGGAGGAAGGATCTGTGATGGGGACGACCCCTCCACGGGCCCTACCTATCTATCTCTATTTTCCTTCAAAGACGTAGAAAGCGGATGGAATCGGGAGCCGTTCGTTATGGGCTAAACGTTAGTATAGAGTCCATTCGATATAGACGTAGGTTTGAAAACTTGGTTAGTATGCAAGGCCCATTTTATTTTATGGGCCTATAGAATGCTCTTAGACTTATTGAAGATTGTAATTTACCCAACCCGGCCCAAACCATGTGTTTGACTTTCTATACGGAATTATTTAGAATTTTCAGGTAGGTGTAGATGGGTCCGTCCATGGTTTAGCAAATTCCGTCTAGAAAGCAGTTTTAGGTTCGATTCCGGGTTTGTGGGTAGAATCATTTTGCTTAATCAATTATTTAATTAATCAATTAAATTAATTAGATCAAATATGAATAATTAATTAATTAATTAATTATATTTTATTTTTATTTTTATTCTTATTTTCATCGAATAATCGAATCAAATAAGCCGATAAAAGTCTTACTATAAAGTATTCCGGCATTATACATTTTCTTTCTTCTGATTTTTGATCCTTACAAAGTTGAAAGGAATAGATTTTAAAAGTTTTTATCTTGAATCAAAGTTCAATAACTTTTTTTTTTCTTTTTTCTGTTTTAAAAATGAAGCGAGCGTAATGGAAAGAGTCAAGAGTTGACAAGTTGATGTATAATGAATGAAGCATGCAGGTTTACAATTTATTAGCACTAATTAAGTTCTAAGTCAGAGTTTGCCTCTTGCTTAACAATTCTCTAATATTATATTATATTATTACGATTAATTTAATTCATTCAAAAAAAAAAAAAAAAGCAAGTTTCTCGTTTCGTATCCTATCAACTAATCAAGTAATCAACCCACGTTTCTCTTACATTAAGATTAGAATCCGATCACGATTCTTAAATATTTATCGTTTTCTTTACAGAATTTTGACGAATTAGATCTAGGTCCGGCGGCCTGACGGTAGAAATAAAAGGAGGGATGAATGAAATTTTCCAACTTGATCAGAACATATTTTCCGAAATTTTCTGACACCTTTAGAGTCCGACTCCTACTTGAACACGTGCTCTTAATTATCAGTGTATACCAGATCGATTGAGGTTTTCACGCTCCAAGTTCAGAAGAATCAAAAGTTATACCTTTGTTATATCTAGTTCCACCGTGGAAGGTGGCGCGTGATAAGAGAAAGTAATGGGTCAGGGGATGAGCTGCAGACAAGGCCATGAAAGCGGTATAATCAGAGCTGTAAGAAACGGGGGATTGGAAGCGGTGAAGGCAGTTGCCGATTCTGACCCCACTGTCTTGGATAAGATTAGTGGCTACTCAAGGTTGTCTCCACTGCATGTGGCGGCTGCAAACGGTCAAACGGAGGTATTGATTCGATGATTTGGATTTGATATAGAGATTTTGTTCTGTAATTTTCGGGGGAATATGTTTGCATGAACTAATCTGGGATTTTCTTGCTGATACCTTTAGGTTCTTTGTATGCTCTTGGATCGTTCCGTGAATCCTGATACTCTGAATCGCCATAAACAAGTACAATCCTTTCTTCTTGATTTCTGATTTTTTTTTTTTTTTTTTTTGGGGGGGTTCTAATTTTTTATTTTTATTTTGTGCTGATTGTGTTTATTAGACTCCATTAATGCTGGCGTCAATGAACGGGAAGATATCTTGTGTACAAAAGCTGATTGAAGCAGGAGCAAATGTATGCAATTTCTATACGAAGACTTCTTTCTAAATTTCATGCTTAACCTAATACTAATCAAGGGGTCTCTCTATAATTTGTCAGATATTGTTGTTCGATTTGATAAATGCACGGACATGTTTACATTACGCGGCATACCATGGCCATTCAGATTGTGTTCTAGCCATACTTTCTGCTGCCCGTTCGACCAAAGTTTCAAACTCTTGGTTAGTTTCTCAACCCCCAAATTCCAATCTCTGTTTGTCACTAATTAAAAGCTTAAGTAATTTCCAAAGCTAATGGTATTGTTATTATTGTTAGCAGGGGTTTTAGTAGATTTGTGAACATTAGAGATGGAGGTGGTGCTACTCCCTTACATTTAGCCGCCCGCCAAAAACGTGCAGAATGTGTTCGTACCTTGTTAGACAATGGAGCTCTTGTTTGGGCTTCTACGGCCCGATATGGGTAATTCATCTTTCTATCTTAAATCCCATATACTTATAATATATGATTCATAGTGCTGAAGCAGTTTCTGATACGATTTTACAGTTATCCGGGCAGTACACCACTTCATTTAGCTGCCCGTTCTGGTTCGTTAGAATGTGTTAGAGCATTGCTTTCTTGGGGAGCAGATAGACTTGCAAAAGATGTAGGCGGGTATGCTTCAAATAAGTACACTATAAACTTCTATTTCAAATGAAAATTACCCCCCAAAAGATGTTGGTCAAGTCTCAAAATTATATCTAAATTTCTGCAGGAGAAAACCATATACAGTTGCATTTCGGCACAAGCATTGGGAATGTGCGGCCTTATTAAACCCTTTATCGGCCGAGCCACTTATTTGGCCATCACCTCTAACTTTCATAAAGGAGTTAGCTCCTGAGGCCAAAGCTCTCTTACAGAGGGCTTTACTTGAAGGAAACATGGAAAGGGAGAAGAAAATATTGAGATACCCGTCATATGACTCGTCTCGTTCACAAACAATGGATCTCGAGATAGACGGCAACGGAGAAGAAGAATCCAATGGCTGTGATGATGTGGAGTTGTTATGCGGCATATGCTTTGATCAAGGATGCAGTATTGAGATGCATCCATGTGGTCATCAAATGTGTGGGCGATGTCTACTGGCTCTGTGCTGTCAGAAGAAACCAAACCGGACAAGTGCCTGTTTCACGGCTCCAGTCTGTCCATTTTGTAGAAGTGAGATTGGCCAGTTACTTGCTGTGAAGATTGATATGAGTAGTAGTAGCAAGCCACAGTTGGAAGTTAAGAAGTCAATGAAGCCGAATTCGTCACCCATGAGCCCGTTTGGGAGAATCGGTTGTCGTAGGCCCGGAAAGTGTGCTGTAGAAATTGATGAGGAGATGGATAAGCCTTGACAAGTGGCGGCGACTTTGGATTGGTTGAGCCATTGTTTTGAGGTTCATGAGTAATAGGCTAATAGCTTTCCTTGTTGTTTATGAGAGCATAAGATGTTATGGTACTTCATTTTTTATTGTTTGAGATGTGGTTCGATTGACTACCAAATTCAAAGGTTATATACTCATGTTACTTGTTTCTTTCTGGCTTGTACTAGCTTTTTTGAAATGAGCAAGTTTCATTCAAATAGCTACCAATAACTTTACCGCCAAGAAACTTACGCTAGCTTTTTTACTTCGAAAGGAAGTAATTAGAATTTTGATTATAACTTCAATTCAATATGGAGTCTACAAAATTTGGCTACCGTGGCAACATTGGCTTACAGTGTAAAAATACCACCTCCATAAGTTACTGACAAGTTCTGTAATAAAAAAAGAATACTCTCGGTTCTTTACCACTTCTACGAAGTAGGCCAAAAGTTAGTCTGGCGGCCGATCCTACGAGGCAATCCGAAATTCTGATACACCCTAATTTCACCTCCCAGCCCTGCCGTCACGATAACCAAGCCCCAAGCTCCAACGGTTTGAGCAGAATTGCTCCCACCATGATTTCCACCACCATCTAACCATGACCACGAAGAAGACCAAGAAGCCGAGGAAGGATTAGCGGCAGAAGAAATGGAAGCTGAAGAAGAATCACCGTGTCTAATTAAAGCAGAACCTGAACTAAAGGATTCTCCTATTCCACCGGATTCTGTTCTACTCACTTGAGCTAAAACCTCCTCCTCCCCTGGATTGAGGTGGCTTTCCGAACCCCCGTTGTTATTTTTCTTTGGAAGTGACGGAGTATTTTTCTTATTATTATTACTGTCATCATCATCTCGGGTTGGAGAGCTATTCGATGAATTGAAAGATTCTCCAATCCCAGAAGATTCAGTTCGAGTGATCCGAGTCGGATTATCTTCCTCTGAATAATTTTGATGACTTTCTAGTGAGGTGTTATTATTGTTTTTCTTAGGAAGTGGGGGCAAAAATCTCTTACTGTTTGCAGCAGATGAGGTGGTGCTATCTTCATTTATGGTTGAGGGTTGGTGGTGTATAGAGGATCTTTTCGAGTTTCGTTTCGAATTGATCTGATTCAATGGGGGTTCTCCATTTACTGTACCAGTCCATGGGATCGCTGCAGAAACATCTCTACAATGAAAATGCTCATACCCTCTAGAATTGATCTTTGTTTTGGGCTTTCCGGAGTACTGATTTTTGGCTTCTTCTCTCTTCCAAACATATACTTGAGAATCTTCACTTGCACAGATGACGTATTGCCCATCTTGACTGAATGAAGCTGCAATTTGGCTACTAGTGTTTTTGAAACCTGATATCCAATATAGATAGATGATTTTTATCATTCGCTAGATATAGCGTTTTGAAGGAAAAATATCTACTGAATTTGAATTACCTGTGAATTTGTGAACTATATCTGAACCATCCAATATTCGAATCCGGGAATCGGCTGAAGTAACAAGCACTTCAGAAGAGTTTCCTGGGTTAAACTGTTCATGTACAAAGTAATATGAGCACTAGTTATGTTAAATAAAATAGATGAATTATTTGGAATTAAGATGTAGGATGGATTACTTGGAAACCAGTGATCTTTTTGGCTTGAGACTTTTTTTTGGTTAGGGAATTAATCTGGTTTGCTTGATCTAACTTGCAATCTAAGGAATCATGTAGAATTGAGTAGTCAGCAACAAGTCCATTAGAATGACCAATTTAAAATCTAAAAACAGAGCACTACTAAAAAGCAGAGCAATCCAGTCGAACCTTCTGTGTTGTACATCCTACAACTCCCTTTATGTGAACCGATGAGAGCACCCTACAATGAAGAAATAATACTTTTTTATTCCACCGAACGCTTAATAGGAACTTGTTTACGGTTACTTAAGAAGACGAGAGCTTACCTGGCCATCAGGGTAAAAACAAGTAGCAGTGACCATTTCATGAGGATCCGTCCAGTCAACAACTTGCCTCTCTGGTATGCTCCATATTCTCACCTTTGCATCGAGCGAGCCACTGATGAAATAATCATCGTCTACCGGATTGAATTGAATGCAAGTAACTGAAAAAAATCAATCCCGGTAACAAATAAGCTAATATTATTTGATCGTATTAGATTCTGGCAATGTGAGAAGGACGAGATGCTTAAGTAATTAAGACTTCTTTACCATAATCATTATGAGCAAACATCTTCAAGCAATTCTTGCTTTCCAGATCCCATAGCCTCACTGTCTTGTCCATTGATGACGAAAGCAGTAGCTACAAAACCATCAATATCAAGTAAAAACTACGTGAATGGAAAGCATTTCATTTTATAGACCTTAAATGGGATTTGGATGCTAGAATCTAACCTGAGTTCTGGACCAGGAGAGGTCCAAAACATCATCAAGATGACCTTTGAAAGAGCAAACAGGTTTCTCGGAAAGCGAGAACACATTTTCCGGAACATGGACGTAATCTGGAATTGCATTTCCTTTCCTGCTACCTAAACCTTTCCCCTTTTTCTTCTTATCTGAATTAACATCGATGGAAGAAGTTTGATCAGGTGAATGATGATTAGTGGTGACACTCCCTTCCTCATTTGGTTTCATTGATGTAACCTCACATTCTTGAACTTCCCAGACATGAATTACTCGGTCCTCCCCTGCACTAGCAAGATAACGAGCATCACAATTGAACTTAATCGTCCAGATTGAGCCCTCATGAGCATCAATTTCCTGACACAAATGCAGAGCAGAAAGATCCTTGCAAGTCTTTCCAGTCTGTCTAACTTTTACCCATTCCGATGGCGGTGAAACCGAATTTGGACCAGATTTTTGATCTAGTGAAGGATGTCCTTCTCTATCTCCGATAAGTTCTCTCATGGAACCCTTAATATTCTTCAATAGAGCAGCTCCTCTTCTCTTACTGATTCTCAAGCTCTTTGAAAATGAATACGAATTGGTCTTCCTCTCACTTCCATGATCTTCACTCCTTGAAGTGTTTTCTCTCCGCATTAGCTCCTTGACAACTGGAGAATAACCGACGCTTTTCTCGAATTCTTCCATAGTAAGCTGCTTCCCTGTCTGTAAATCACTGAGTCTATTCCACATCCCATCTGGATCAGATTCATTGACGATAAATTCCTTACCTGTGTCTAGATTCTTTATCAAAACGAAAGCTCCAAATCTCCTATTCGACAAAACCGGCATCAACGAATTGCTATGCTTTACAGCCTGGCTACAATTTTCATTGGGAGAAATTCTGACGGGATCTGTATACAGACCTACTGGACCACAGTGCGGTAATATCGCTGAATATGTCCTTGTTAACTGCTGCTTCGAAATCTTACCGATCAACTCCTCTTTCGTTCTTTTTTCATGCGAGAGTTCATCGATGTCTCCTTCCGATCGCGACCTAACCAGAACGATTCTCAATGGCGTATGGGAAGGCCCTATTTCTTTCACTTCTTCATGAGGAGAAGATTCCGTTGCTATAGATCGACGATTATCGATAATTTCCGTTTCCGAATCTTTTACCTCAACAACGACGTTTTCAACCTTCTTTGAAACCGCACGCTCAATCTGTTTGCTGGCGAGCCGCACAGTCTCTTTTTCGCCGATTAATCCCATTCCTTGAAGTAAACGCTTCCGGCGTTCTTTAATACATCCCGGTGAGGCCATCCAAACATCGTAATCCGGAAACATTAACGGAGACGCAGCACCGAAGGGTTTATTAAATTCGTCGGATCTGATGGAGGAGGCAACGGAGGTAAATGACATACGACTGTCTTCGTAATCTTCATCGTCGGAGGAATTAGCCAAATCGGATTGTGCATTGGACAAAACTCTCGCAGATGATTCGAGGAAGAAACGGTCTTCATTATCGTCGTCGCAGAGACCATCCCAGTTCATTGTAAATGTCTTTTTCCGTTGCATCTGCATGGTGCATTTAGCTGCTGCTGAAAGTAGGAAGACGAAAAGACGAAGAGGGAGAAACAAAAAAATGGAGAAGCGGAGGAGCGTTTGGAATATGGAGAGAGATGAAGAAAGGGGGCAACGGAAAAGTGGAAGAGAGAAAAAGAAGGGGTGGGTTAAGTCGTTACCGTTGCGGCTTTTGGAAGGAAAAAGAAAAGAAAAAAAAAAAATTATGAAACGGTCAGCGCAAATTCATTACATCCCTGCACGTCTAAGGAGTAAGAGGCGCGCTTTTCCTTTTCAGTTAACTGTTTTTTTTCTTTCCTTTTGGAAGGGAAACGTTGTGCCTAACTGCCTCCACGTAATTTAGGCGGGCTTTATTTATGCATTTGTTTATGGGCCTCATGATTTTAATTTTTTATTTTTAAATAGGTATATTGGGCCAGCCCATTTACTTGTATGTTATAGAAAATCTAATTAGATGAACGTCGGATTAGATCAGACAATGCTTAACCCTAATTATTATGAAACAAATTGATAATTTTTGATATAAAATACTCTATAGTCTACACCACAAGACCTGAGATTTGGATTTGAAAGGTTTAGATCAGTATAGTTTAAATTGAATAAAAATTAAGTTTTAATTTTTTTAATATAATATTTAATCATTTTATAAATATATATAAGTAACTATATCATTCATCTTTATGTTAAAAAATTAATATATTAATTATAACTGTGAATCTAGATCGGTAAATCGGAAAGAATGTAGACCGAAACCAAATTCCAAGACATGTGACAATTCGGATTCACGTGACTGTGTTATAAGATTGAATAGGACATGATATTTTATTGATGCCATCTTGACTTTACACTTCAATGGAGAAGAAAAATAAAATAGTATGTCTGCTGCGTTACGTCAACGGTCAATGTAACGCTGGGGAAAAAAAGCCGAAGGAATTGATGGAAATATACTATATGGTTATCTGAAAGAAAAAAAGAAGAAAAAAAATGTACATAATTTGATATCTACACACTTATGACTTATGACTTATGACTTATGAGAGAAAATCCAGATAACAAAAATAGCATTAATGAGAGTGAGCTATACCTCGCGGAAAACGCTGACAAGTCAGAGAATTGCAGTGAGAATAACCTCTTCCATAAATAGTAATTGCACTTCCTATGGCATACGTTCCCATCACTCAGATTACGATACAATGGAATCCAAAGAGACTTCATTTTAAGTTTTTTTTTAAAAAATAATAATAATAAATAGTGCAGCAAAATTATGGGAATAATTTAGCAAGATTTTCTTAGAATTGTTTCCTAATCAACCATCAGGGTAGATCTCAGCGCCGCCGTCTGCTCGAGGTTTCTCGATGATGATCTTGGGGTGCAGATGATCTGATGATAATTCCGATGAGAGAATCGCGGAAGAGAAGATTGATTCAACGACGTCGTTTGTTATGAAAAAATTGAGACGTCTACGGATAGTACTACTACTGCTACTACTACTACCGCTTGGTCCTAATTTTCTTTTGGACGAAGGAGGAGGTTTCGGTTTTCTCGGCGCCGGTGGACAGATTGTAGCCTCGGGAATTTTGTGGTCCGCGCAATCTGGAGTTGTATATCCTTCATCTTCTACCTCAACGCGATGGAATTCTTTCGTTTCTGCAGAGCACCGATCATCGTTTTCCTTTTCCTCGAATTGAGTTGTAGAATTAGCTGAAGCACTAAAACTAGAAGAACTGATCTTGGATTTAATTCGTTGTCCATTGTCTTGATCATCGCCGTGGTCCGGTCGATCACAAGGCTGATGATCATGACCAAGATCCTGATCGTCGCGGTCAATATCGCCATGGGATGCAGTAGCTTGAAATTCCGACATTTTTTTTTTTTTTTTGCGTCGAAGCTAGATAACGAATTCAGAAATGCAGATCTTTTAATCAACTTCAAGGAGGTAGAAAAGGTTTTTAGTTTGATGAATGGAGTACTGTAGATCAATATCGTACGTACAGTTGCACTGATGCAGATTGGCAATATAGAATTAGAGAAAATGATGACGATCACCTTCTTGGTATTTTCCTTTCTGTTAAAACACTTTTGGCATGTGTTCAACAGAGAGAAGAGAGAGGAAAACGGTTTTATCTTATATAAACTGGTAAGACTGAGTGAGTCAGTTGGTGAGTGAGAGAGAGAGAGAATTGACCCACCTTCGCCAAGGTGGTTTCAGTTCCCGCCACTTCTCCTCACATACAGTATATATAATATTTAATGATAATATAAATTATGTATACGCTTTAATTTTTCGTGATCATTGTACTGAATAGAATATGGTACATCCCAGCACGACAGTCGACACCACGTGATCTGCTGGATTGAGACCGAAACCAAAGATGTTGCTTGGGAGAGGGATTTATACATAACATACACTTATACAGTATATATACGTACGCTGTCTAGAACTAGAAGTATATATATAATACCCGAAATGATACAAGGTAGGCAATATAAATAATACCAGTTCCTATACGCAACTCAACATGCGTGGCACGTACCGTACGTGAATCTCACCATTAATGTTCCCAACTTCACTCTCCCATAACCCAAAAATAATGTACATTACGAAATAATGTACACAAAATTGTATCATTCATTAATCCTTATCTTGAAAAGTGAAACCCCAAACACACGACTTGAAGTTTATGCATCCAATTATGGGAATCTTAATATAGTGAACGATTCCCCCACTTTTGGAAGAGATCATACATGTCATGTTGTCCACTATCTTATTGTCAGGGGGATCCCAGTCCCACAAATAATACTACGACCAAACTTCCTGACGTCCCTTTCAAGAAAAGTTTATTACCTTAGCACATTAGTTTATTATCTATCAGATCTTCAATCCCGAATTCCAAATTCAAAATTCAAAAAAGGAATGGAAGGAGAAAAGTACACGTGGATGATGAACTGGTGGCTCAGATCAAGAGTGACTCGTCGTGTGGACCGTAGATCTAGTACATTATACCAGGACAAGTCGTTCTCTGCTTTCAACTCGCATTTCTTTTCGGAGCGAAATTTTCATTCCTCTTCATTTAAAACTTTTTTCGGGTTTCATTTTTTCTTTTCTGAGTAGAAGTCCGTTTGTTTGTTTACGAACGCGACGAGACCCGACCTGAAGTAGAACGAACCTCCAAACGCAAGCGAATCTCAGGCTTTCGAGAAAGGTATGGATAATAACTAGCCATTAAAGGTTTTCTCATATGATTTTATCGCAATGTGATCGTATTGATGCTGGGATCTTCCATCAAAGCACGCAGCATTTTATTCATAAGGTTTGATGTTATGCAGATTTTCTTGCAATTTCGGATTACTGTTGGTTCTCTGGTTGTTTTAGCTGGATGTTAGTGTTTGATTCTGTTTGGTCTTATATTTTGGTTAATTTGCTAGATTTGATTCTGCATTCTGAATTTTGTTTATGGATCTATACGATGTATGGATTTATCAGCTGGGCTGAGTTACATATCCTGATTCTCATCTCCTATGATGTTTTTGCATCGATCTGTTCTTCTGATTTGAGGATGTATTTTATGTACGGTGACTATGACTATTTTGGAATGTTTAGCTGATATTTTCCAACCAACTAATTTTCAAAAATTAGATTTCTTAGAATCTATGCCATATTGTTGTGATTTGAAAGGTATACCAATGATTTGATTCCCAACAAAGATCAAGACTATTTTCTACGCTCTCTGATTTGAGCGGGTCTTTTTTTTTTTTTTGGCATTGTTTCATACCAGTACCTAATCTTTGAGAAAATTAGAACGGCGTTTCTTAATTTAATGAACCAGTGTTGCCTTTTTGATCAGTCAACATGAAGCTTCTTATTGTCCGCGAGGAATGGAAGAAACTGATCTCTGGTGCATAAGTTTGTCTCCGTTTTTTCATTTGTAAAACTGTGTTCATTCTTTAGCAGGCAATAGAAAATGGCAGATACCGAGGATATTCAGCCTCTCGTCTGTGATAATGGAACTGGGATGGTTAAGGTAGAATGATTCATCCTTCCTTACTTGAGATTTCTGTGATTTTGATGACTGTAGATATGTGTGGGATGCGAATATACATTGATCTTCAATTGATGAAATTGTTGTTTAGGCTGGGTTTGCTGGGGATGATGCTCCAAGGGCTGTATTCCCAAGTATTGTTGGTCGCCCACGTCATACTGGTGTCATGGTTGGAATGGGGCAGAAAGATGCCTATGTTGGTGATGAGGCTCAATCAAAGCGTGGTATTTTAACTCTTAAATACCCTATTGAGCATGGGATTGTAAACAATTGGGATGATATGGAGAAGATTTGGCATCACACCTTTTACAATGAGCTTCGAGTTGCTCCAGAAGAGCATCCGATCCTCCTCACTGAAGCACCTCTTAACCCCAAGGCTAACCGTGAGAAGATGACCCAGATAATGTTTGAGACCTTCAATGCTCCTGCTATGTATGTTGCCATCCAGGCTGTTCTCTCCCTTTATGCCAGTGGTCGTACAACTGGTAAGGCATTTGCTTCAGTCTTCTTTAAACTATCTCAAATCTCGACTGTTTTTTTCTTTAACTAAATTTTGTTAGATGATTTTGAGTCTATAGCCGTGCCAATTATTGTTGGGTTGATCAATGATGAATGTCATCTTCTAACTATATATCAAATATAGCTCTCAGTTTCAAGATATGTAGATTCTGTATATGATGTTCACTGTTGTTTTTTGTTAGGTATTGTGCTCGACTCTGGAGATGGTGTGAGTCACACAGTCCCCATTTATGAGGGGTATGCTCTTCCACATGCCATCCTCCGTCTCGATCTTGCTGGCCGTGACCTTACTGATGCCTTCATGAAAATTTTAACCGAGCGTGGCTATTCATTCACCACCACAGCCGAGCGAGAAATTGTTAGAGACATGAAAGAAAAATTAGCTTACATTGCCCTGGACTATGAACAAGAACTAGAGACCTCAAAAACCAGCTCTTCTGTGGAGAAGAGCTATGAATTGCCCGACGGTCAGGTTATAACCATTGGGGCAGAACGTTTCCGTTGCCCGGAAGTTCTTTTCCAGCCATCTATGATTGGGATGGAAGCTGCTGGCATACATGAGACTACTTACAACTCTATCATGAAATGTGATGTTGATATTAGGAAGGATTTATATGGAAACATTGTTCTTAGTGGTGGTTCGACCATGTTCCCGGGTATTGCTGATCGGATGAGCAAGGAAATTACTGCACTAGCCCCAAGTAGCATGAAGATAAAGGTGGTTGCTCCGCCTGAGAGGAAGTATAGTGTTTGGATTGGAGGCTCCATCTTGGCATCCTTGAGCACTTTCCAGCAGGTCAGTTTGCCTTTATATTTATGTACATCCAAAACATAATGAATTGAGTTTTGACTTGTTTTGAATTGAATTTTTCTAATTATTGAGGTTGGTTTTGAGTGCAGATGTGGATTGCCAAGGCCGAGTATGATGAGTCTGGTCCTTCGATCGTTCACAGGAAATGCTTCTGATCCCAAGTCGCAATCAGATATTATTTATAGATCGAGTCTACAATCTATTTTCTTTTCTTACTTTGAAAATTGAGTTTAATACCCGGAACTTTAATGATTCATTAGAGATCGTAGGCTGTTTGTTTGTTTACCTGCAAACTCTGTCAGCAAGTTTATTATGTCTCTTTTAACGTCATTGTGTCTGTTTAACTTACAGTGGGTAGTTATCTGTTTCATGCAACATGAATAATTTATGCAACCAAGTTATGTTTTTCAAGATATTATATTTTGAAATGATCCCTGTATTTGGCCCTGTATTTTCAACCAATTTATGCAACCAACTTACAGAAATGATCCCTCGCAATTTCTAGTTTACGGCCTTGGGCAAAAACTAACGGACCGGCTCCGGCTTTTCATGTAGTTTCCCTCTGCAGCAGGAACTCATCTTCTTCATCACCTGCTCAATTTTAGTTGAGAGTCGCTGTATGACTGTATCATACTCAAAAACGTCACCGTTTTGAATCAATAACAATTTCTACCATCCTTCTGATTTCTGCTCTGCGTATCCTGTGGAGGAGCAAGGGAATAGAAAACCCGAGAACCAGAAAGTTCTTCGTTATCGATTCTTATCAGCACATCGGTATTGTTTTCCACTGATAATGAGAAAATCTGAGCGAGGGGAGAAAACGGGTAAGCTCACCGTTGCCGTGATTGTGAGCTTGTGGATCGCTACCATCTCCGTCCTCCTCAATCGAATCGTTCCTGATCCATACATGGTGAGTAATGCAGAATTTTCTTATCCAATTTTATCATTTTTATTGCCTTCACTTCTAATACGCCCTTTTTCTTTCTAAAAGGATGAGATTTCACGTACCGCAAGCTCGACAATGCTGCAATAGAAAACTTACGAGTTGGGATCCCATGATCACCACTCCACCTGGCCTGTATGGTTTCAACTATACTAATTTTGATGTTTGATTCTGAAGATTGCCTAAAATTAGAGACTTTTTGGTTAGAATTATAGATAGGTTAATTTTGCAGGTATTATATTTCACTTGCCAATGTTGCTTGTTTGTTTCCAAGCATGCTTAGCAGCTTCGACATTTTCCGAAGCTTGCTCTGTTGTGATTCTTCGAACCACAAACGGCTTCTTGGCGGTTTTGTGCAGCACTCGTGTATGAGATATTGATTCATCTAAGACTGGGTCTTGACCAGTGAAAAGCAACACTTAATGCTGTTGTCTTAGCACCCTATCCGCTTAACTGGTTCTTCACTTTTCTCTATTATACAGACGTTACATCTCTTACGGCCGTGCTTGGTATGCATTTGGCAGGTTTAAAGAAGCGTCATTGGTTAAGTGCATTGGTAATGAAGTTTGCTTATTATGTTTGAAGAAACGTTCACTGTCCACGAAGCATTTTTAGCTTCAAACACAGTTTCTTTACGTTTTGAGTAGAATTGTGGTAATTTATGTTCGTTTTTTCCAGTGCAGCTTGGTATCTTTGCAATTTTCATTAGGCAAACAAATATTGTATGGAAACTTTTTGTGGCATGTAGTGGGATTGTAAATATTACTCTTTCTCATCAAAATGAGAATATGGAAGAAGTGCAAGAGATAGAGCCCCTGGTCAAGAAAAATGGTCCATTAACTGCTAAAATTAGTGTCATATCTGGCACAAACTTGAGAAAGAGAAAGTCCATTCGTTCCATGGATGCTCGTAATAATCTTCTAGACAGCGCAAGTATCCTTTCGGAAAATCCCGTATCAGGTTTTGATTTCTCACACTTGGATCCATTTTAACTCATTTTGTATGGAAAAAGGGATCATGTTAATGTCAAGTTTACATATTCATTGTACATATTTGCGGCATTATATTGCAGGTGTGCTTGATGAGGTTCGGGTCATGTTCTTAGCTATGTGGCATATGAAATGGGAGTTTTTGGTTTCCTTTATTCTGTACATAATTGTACTGATGGCCTTTGCTGCTTTCGTTTATTAGAATGGTAGTGTAGTTCTTGGTATACAAGCTATAATATTAACTGCTAATAGATATCTTTCCGTCTCAACTGATCTTTGTTTGCTTTTGGTTTCTCACTCTTATGTCCCAAAAATGTAGGTGCAAAAGATGCGCATAATGTCTCACCTCATTTTGCACAGATTATGTATTTTTGATTATTTTCTGCTCTTGTCACGGCTCCACTCCACTTCAGTTTAAAACAAGTAACACATCTATTCCGGTTACTTCGGAAGAGAAAGACCTCTAAGTTTCTTCCTAGTTTCTGCGTCGCTTATATGTGGCTTCATCTCAGTGCACTTTTTCAGGTTAGGTCAGATAGCCAATTAACCCAGTACACAAATAGTATACTGGATGATCTTTCATCTCCGTGATCTTGATCCTAAAACTAGCACATAACCCCACTTCTATAGGAAATTTTTGTTCATGTGAGCTAGTTTTTGATCAATGTCTCTTTCTTATCAGAAATCGTTTGAATTTTGCAGCATAGCTTATTCTACTTCTTGATCCTTCACTCTCATAAGAAAGACTACCAAAGCTGGCTTCTCATGGGGATTTTCTTTATATATCCCTTGACTTCTTCACTATGACAATGTTCTTGTTCCGTCCTTTCCAGTGGGACCATGAATCTGGGATTCAAAGGTTTATATGGTAGTAGAAGACGGACATCATTATCTAACCCAAGAAAAAAGAAGTTTCATTTTTTATTATTTTATTATTTTTAATTTTAATTTTATTTTTAATTTTAATTTTAATTTTTGGTTAAAAAGTTATTATAAAGTTTTTTCCAGGGACCCAACCCTTCACCCTAAGCACCTGGGAGATGTAAAATAATCAAATTCTATTTTTAAAATATTCAAATTGCTAATTGTTAGGTTAGATTTGCATACTTTGGCCACAAAAATAAAATGCTGATTATATATTATTTTATATTTACACCGAAAAAAATAAATTGATAAATAAACATTATTTAAATCTGACGTGGCTGTCGTTGGCGCCAACTGACAAGTCAACGGCAAAATTTGGTGGTAAATAGTTGTGAACCTGGCTGAGAGATGTTCTTGATCTTCAATGGCGAGCCCTAGTCTTCGAGATCTGCTTGGCTGGAGAAAGTGGTCCAAGAAGGAGTGGGCGATTTCCGTCGTTGGCTTTACCGTCATCGTTTTCGTCTTCTCTCTCTTCACCGATTCTTTGCGCGACGATGATTCCGGCCTCGACCATCTCCCTTTCGGTTCCATTTCTTTCACTGATTTGGTTGACTTGACTCTATTGCGTAATGCTAAGGATAGAGGAGCACGTACGATATCCTTTATCTCTACCTTGATTTGGTCCTCTTCCTCTGTATGATCGATCATGCAATGGCAAGTAATCTTCCGATATTATGTGTTGAAATTCGCAGTTTGTTTGGATGGGAGCTCGCCTGGGTATCATTTGCAGAGAGGTTTTGGATCTGGTTCTAGTAACTGGCTGCTTCACATCGAGGTCATACTTTTTTTTTTTTTTTTTTCTCTTTTTCACTTGAAGTTTGGCATTTGCATTCTTCAAGTTACATCACTTTTCTATCAACTTAATTGGCACTTGCTGAAAATTAGGGTGGTGGCTGGTGTAGTACAGTTGAATCATGTTCTTCACGTAAAATGACTCCGTTAGGTTCGTCAAATTACATGGATCGCCAGGTTCGTTTTTCCGGTATTCTCAGCAGTGATCCATCACAAAATCCTGGTAAATTTCATTATGCTGCTACTGCAAACGGATTTATCTTCTGAATCTCATGTCATTTGGAAAAACGCTTCGGAGTTATCTCTTCTTTATTCATTATTCTACTCTTCAATGCTAATCCAGACTTAAATTTAATCAATCTGCCCTTCTTTTTCTATCTCTAACTCGAGTAATGATCTAATTTGTTTGCCTGTTTCAAGCATTCTTTAGAATTCTTCAACTGGAACAAAGTCAAGATACGTTATTGTGATGGAGGATCTTTTGCTGGCCACGCTGAGAGGGAGTTGGAAGTAAGTTTTCGAGGAGGAATTTTCTGTTTGGTTTGCAGATGCATGATAATTTGTAATTTTGATAGTTTGCTTTTCATTTTCATTGGCAAGTTTTTTTTTCACCATAACATTATTCTTTTATACAAGCTTTTACTGATTATATTTGTCTTTGAATGCCATAGAATGGATCTAGACTTCTTTTCAGAGGCCAGTTCATATGGGAAGCCCTTATGGATGAAATCTTATCAGCTGGCTTGTCCAATGCAAAACAGGTGATGATCCGATGTTTATTAATATTTATGATCAATTATAAAGAATGGAACTGCCTGCAGTCCCATTGAGGCTCTTTAAATACCCCTTATAAACATGTAAGATCCTTGCAGGCTCTTCTTTCAGGATGCTCTGCTGGAGGACTGGCTACCCTTATACATTGTGATGATTTGAGAGAACTTCTTCCTAAAGATGCTACTGTCAAGTGCCTTGCTGATGCTGGATTTTTCCTCGATGAGTATGTTTTTCTGCACAGATTAGTGCCTTCTGCACCATTAGTCTCTTCTGGTCTACTCTGTAATTGTATACTCGTAGTCTTTGAAGTTTCCCATTCAAGGACTCTGTGTTTCATTGATTTCAGGAAAGATGTTGCTGGAAATTATACCATGAGATCTTTCTATCATGATGTTGTTGACCTTCAGGTTGTTCTCAATTCCTTGCTCATTTTAGCTTTTACAAATCAGCTGCTAGATGATATATGTGCTTGTTGATTCTCTCCACTATTCTTCTCATGAGCCAAACTGCGCATGTTGAGAAAAACTTGTACTTAAAAGCCAATCTATTTACAGCCTCTTTGTAATTAGCTAATTGAAATGGTCTAGTGAAGAATTTGTTGAAGGTACATTTGAAAGGCCAATTGCCAATGGGGTCCTAACTTAAAAGAGAAAGTAGAAGTAAAAGTTGCAGTTTCTTTTTTGTTTTGTTCCTTCTATCTATTGAAAGAAAGGAACTATCATCAATCGATAGTGTAATTGTACCGTCACGTGGCATTGTTCTATCAGGGTATAGCAAAAAGTTTGCAAAAAGCTTGTACAGCAAAGGAGGAGCCATATAAGGCAAGGTTTCTTTTATCATAAATTTGAGTCTTTATTTTATAATTCGTGCGATCATTTGTTATATCTATTATATGTTTTGAATGGCGTCCATAGTGTATCTTTCCTCAAGATATTGTCAAGCACACGCACACCCCACTATTCCTTGTCCACCCATCTTATGATTTTTGGCAGGTATTTTTCTCAAGGATCAATATTCTGTAATTTTTTAGGATTATATTATTTTGTGCCATTTCCTCTAATGCCTGTTACGTGGTCAGTAGATACAACATATCTTGGTACCAGATACGTTAGATCCAATCGGCAATTGGAAGAAGTGTAGACTTGATCTTCGGAGCTGTAACCAGGGTCAGCTTGAAATTCTACACGGTAACCATATCTATATATTCTGGAATACTAACTGTTGCATATGTAAGCAGGAAAACTCACACAAGGCTTCTTTCTCATTGGGAAATTGAATGGAAGCATTAGTAAAAATAAAAATAAGGAAAATATTGTGTCCCACCAAACTTATCAACCCTAGACTTTCTTAATAGGTTTCCGAAATTCCCTGCTGAAGACACTGAAAGACTTCAAGCAAGCCAAGGAAGGGGGAATGTTTATTAATTCCTGCTTCATTCATTGCCAAACATGGATGGGTGAGACATGGCATTCTCCTAGTTCTCCGAGAATAAATGGTCAGGTAAGGAAAGTTCCATCACCTAATACCAGTTATTTCTGAAACTATCCGATTGGATCCTTCTCGAATAATTACTCAGAACTAATTAATTCTATTGCTCCTACAACAGACAATAGCAGAGGCTGTAGGTGATTGGTTCTTCAACCGAAAATCAGTGAAGCTAATCGACTGCCCTTATCCATGCAATCCTACTTGCTACAATATGGATTTCACCCGAATTTAATCGAGATTAAGATAATTTCCCCTTCTTCTTCTGATAGGTTTGTTATCAAGTACCGAGATTAGAGCAAACATCACCATCATCAAAGGAGAGGAATGATGCTTTGATGTGCTGCTTTCATAATAGTTGCAGAACGTATCTTAGTTATAACCTGGTGAATGTATTTGTGGGGGCGTTTCAGTTTCCTAATCGATCATTGTAAACCTGTTCTCGGTCTGTACATATATTTATTGCTTCCAATGCTCTCCTTTTTTTTTCGGTTTTTTATTTTTATTTTTACGATGCATAAATTCATGAAACCTACACATCACGTTCTACTTGAAAATGTTGCGATAAGGAGCAAGTTGGTTACGAGAAATCGAATGAAATTATGTTACGAGATATCTAAATAAATTATCAGTTCATTACAAAATCATGGGAAGCACTAGTATGTGGGTGCTGACCATCCCATCCCATCCCAATCACCCACTCATACCTGTTCCAAACAATACACGTCTTGAAAACGACACAAAACGTCAGGTTATTATTTGATCATTCATCAATGCTTCTAAACCTAACTAATCTCATTTAGTACTAACCTACTCAAGTACCAAATATTATTTTACCATCTTCTTCCGTATTCTCCTCGAAACTTCAGTTAATCAATTAGCTTTTTGTCGCCTAGTATACTATTGTCAGTTAACCCTTCCGTCTCCGTCAAAGTTGAAATTCGTGTAATCTAATATAATATCCTAAATAATATGCGTCAAAATTGATGGGATTCTTTGACAGCGACAATCTTCTCCAACTGCCCATTTACCCATTTACCCATTTGCCCATTTTCATTTTCATTTTATTTATTTTTTCTTCTCCAACTGCCCTAACCAAATAATAACTAAGTGCATGACACCATGTCTTGCGCATGCAATACATCGAACCGACCCCACTTATTAATTCGTAGATAGTTCGACATATTGAATTAATCCACAAAAATTATGTTCAATCCTGAGCACCAATCGGGAGTTGCTGTCCTGATAATGTAAACAAGTTCGTAAGGATTAATAATTAATTAATGACACCTTAAACAATGTGTGGCTTCTGGATTAAGACTCTTTTGAGGAATATGTCCTAAATCAGTATACCCTAATTATAAGCAATTGATTATTGTATTTTCCGGTAGTAGTTGTCTTGACTTATGATGTTGTAACCCAAAACGCCATAATTACTACAACCATGAATGAGAAGAATGGAGGAAACAAAAAAAAAAAAAAAAAAAAACCAAGATAATGAGGCAAAGAAACTGGCCAAACCTTCTTTCTGTTTTTGTTGTTGGTTAAATTGTACTTTCTCTATATTCAATACTATATTCATATGAACTATTTACACAAATGAACGCCATATTCTTCCTTCAAGTGAGATAATGATGACGGAGACATCATCGTGGTACCTCCGTCGTTCCCCTTGCGGGATATCCAGCAACTCATGGAAGTCGATACCTGCAAAGACGATTACCAAATTATCCATAGGTTCACTAATTCTTCCTTAGTTAGATCAAATATGGAAAAAATGCTTAATTGATTGGGATCAGTTACCAGCTTTCCTTGCTGCTCTAAACAGCAACTCCTCAATCAGATGCTGAGCAGGATCCCCTTCTGGAAATGAAGAGATGAAGGACTCCACTTCGGCAACTGCTTCCTCATTTGTGAAGTATTGGTAGAGCCCGTCGGACGATAGTATCAAAAACCGATCGGTGGGACCCAGTTTATGGTGAAAGAGAGATGGATTACAGGTGATATAAGGAGAGGTCCCCACATAGTCTATTCTGAACATTTCTAGTAGTGCATCGTTCCATTTTGGCTGCAATAACAAAGTGTCAAGTAGTTCTACTTCATGTGAGAAACAGATCCTGAACAAGAAACTTGAATCATCAACATGAACTGAACTTAGCGTAAGTTCACACAACATAACTCAATAGACATACCTGTTTGAGAAAACCAGCCCCAAAAGCTCGGGTGATTTTCAGATAGCCCTTTACTCTATCATTCATTACTGCAGAAGAGTCATCCTCATGTTCATTCTTAATTCTCTGCACTTCCTGAAATTGGAAAACGATATCAATTCATACAAATCTTATAATGCAATCCAACAAAGAGGAAAAGAACTGTAAGACATAATAATAAACTATCACCTCTTCTACATTTGTGCTATGATCAATAGTAAGTTGAGCGGAAGTCAAGTTAGCCAATCCATAGAATTCAACTCCGTTCGACGATTCGTATGCCCGGAGACTTCCTTCATTGATCTGTTCATGATCTCTGTAAGGCCTTCCGAGCCCATAATTGGGTTCGAGTTGTTGGGCCAGAATGGCCCGACTATCTCCTACATTCATTAAATAAACATCTTCTCCTTTCATTAACATCACCAAAACACAGGAACCCATCAAAGCCAGCTCTGGATTATCCATAACCATTTTATCTGCACTCTCTAAATATGCTTCCTCTGTTTTCGCCAACGCTCGAGACAGAGCGTTCAATACTTCCGAATTACTTAACGAACTACTTTCCCTTTCGCATTCACACTTCCAAATCTTCTCACTCCCTTTCCTCGTCAGGGTTCGAACGGATTCTTGCGTGGAATTCGAATTAGAGGAATTGGTCGAGCAAGTAGTAGTGGTCGAATCGGATTTATCGTTCCAGAGTAAATCCTTGAGCTCTTTGTGAACAGAGGAATAGAGATTGGCAAGTAGATAATCAGGAGCATCTGGGCCGTTGAATCCATCATAAATCCCAACAAAAACCCAACCATTTTCCTCTGAGATCACGACGTGAATTCTGTCTTCCCCAGCTTTTCCTTGCGCCCATTGAAGACCTAGTTCTTCATTCTCAGCGAAGCTGACGTGGCTGTTCAAATTGACACTGTTCTGAACAACTACATGCTCTGAATCCGATTCCTTACTCAAAACGATCGGTTTACTACCTAGAGTTAAGGTTCTTGAAATCGCTCCTTTCAAATTCCGAATCAAGCTGCGTTTTTTGGATTTGGGTTTATTAGTTAAGCTCCTCTGTAACTTGTCGGACTTGTCGAAGGTCCCCTTTTCAATCGGGCCGGAATATGAACCGCGATCAATTGGGCCGGAAGCAAAGGCTCGTTCGAACGGGCCGGATAAGAACCCTCTGTTATCAAGCGGACCCGAGCCTGGAATCGTACCTCCTGAGTATCCGGAAAATGAATGTCGAGGAACGGGTTGGAGAGGGATCGAAGCGAAGGAATTGGAGCAATCGAAAGCGGCGGCTCGATCGAAGGTAGTACTGTAGGGATAGAGGTCGGCGAGAGAAGTGGAGAGGGGAGTGGAGGCGTTGGCGCTGACGGAGGCACCGGAGATTGTTCGGAACGTTGTCGTTGCAGCGTCTTCTAGCTCGGAGAAAACTCTGGTCGAGGTTGAAGATGAAAGTCGTGCCGGTTCGGGTCGGATGTAGCAGAATGAATGACCTAAACCTTCGTGGAAAGGGTCCGACAGGATTACGGCAACGTCGTAGCGGCTGGAGATTTCTCCGGGCAAGGCGAAGCAGTTCCCGATTTTTCCAAAACTGTTTCCCATTTTTGAGCTACTGTATTGTATAATATATAAATCGGCGAAAACGGGATTGGAACTTGGTTCTGTATCACAGCTTGATATGATTGCTCATAGCAAAATACAGACAGAGAGAGAGAGAGAGAGAGAGAGCTCAGAAGGGAGGTAGAGGAGCTGACTTTGGAGGTGGGCATACAGAATTCGGCTTTGTTCGTTTGTTGCCTTTTTTTTAAAATAAAAAATAAAAAAAAATAAAAATAATTATCTATGTATTAAAAAAGTGGGTAAAATGGTATTGTTTTTGTATTTTATAGGAGCGTAAGGCGTTGACAAATGAGTTAGAGATAGTGGAGAGGGGTTTGAGATTTTTTGGAGACTGTAATAGCGCGTGGGAAAGTGTAACAAAACCATAAATTATAGTCCCTCGAATAATAATTATAAATATATTTTAAAAAAAAGTCAAACATAAAGTTTATTAAATTAAAACCCCTCGCTATCTTTGATTTATACATTTTTGTCACTAATTGAATGAATGAATGAATTAGGGACGTGCGTGGATTAATACATTTGCAAATGTAAATTAGTCAAACGGCATGATTAATAATAATAATAATAATAGTACACACAGGCAGAGCATCTTCGTTTACCGACGTGTCGTCTTTCCTAGAGCGAATCGCTGTGTTGTTGTCGTTATCCTCCTTTTTAGTTTTTTATTTTTATTTTTCATCAATAACACTATCATTTTTTTGGTAGTTTCCGAACGAAAATGAAAAAGGAAAGGTTAGCTTTTAGAATGCACGCTTCACGTGGGCTAATGGGCCATGTCGATCCATTATCCCAATTAAAAGAAAAAAAGAAAAAAAAGGGTCGCTTGCATTTTTTGCTGATTGGAATTTTAGAATATCCGACATCAAACATATGTCACGCAGCCCAGCCCAGCCCAGCCCAGCCCAGCCCACCAGGCATCAAGCCATGCATCTAAATTATCCAAGACGAGATGTCGCATTCTTCAACTGAACGACTTGTTGTCCAACAAAGACCGTTTCACAAGGTCGTTAATAAGCGCCATGAACATTGTTCCTTTTTTCTTAAGGTATAAATTTTCTCTCTTCTTTTCTTCCGGTGTTAATCATTGTTATTCTTTATATGATTTACAGATTGCCTTGGTTTTTGTCTAAAAAAAAAAAAGACCCCCCCTAAATTTCCGATGCAGGAAGTGTGCAGGATGGAGATGGTGGATAACGTGAGAAATTGGTACATGAATTAGGGATCGAAGACTGTTTGGCAGCCGAGAAAATCTGCAATTTGAATTTTCCAAGATATGGGAAAGAAATTGGGAGAGAAGCAACCTGGTATCAACCTTGAGAATGGACCTGGATGTGTGTGGGGGATTCTTCATATCATTAAGTATGAGTATTGGCGTGCTAGCAAGAAAAGGCCACCTCGTAAAAGAAAAGACAGTGCTGGATCGATTTCATGTAAGGAAACTTCGACTCTATTTAGAACTAACACAATTTCTTATAACTTTGCTTTGAAAAAAGGTCGATGATTGTTAACTCCATATATCATATTCTAAGGTGTTGCAATTCCGGAATCTGCAGAGAAATTGAATTCTGACAATGTAAGTGCAAACAGAGGTCTAATAGTTGTAATACAATTTTCAGATTTTATCTCATTTATAAAATGATTGTGAAGTTTGTAATTGTCAATGAAGAGAAAAGATAGAAGAAGATATATCTATATATATATATATATATATATAGAAAAATAAAGAGTATCTGTTGATTATGTGCTGGAATTGAGCTTGAGGACATGATTTTGTGTAATTATGATATAACTTGGATTCCTACTTATGAAATGGAGAAAGATGGAGAACAGAATGTTAGTATGTGTAGATATAATATAATTAAGTAATTGTATGACATGAAATGCAGCACTTGAAGTAGCCCGTCTAGCTCAGTTGGTAGAGCGCAAGGCTCTTAACCTTGTGGTCGTGGGTTCGAGCCCCACGGTGGGCGTGTCTCGATTTTTTACTTTCTTTTTAAACTTGTGGGGTTAATTTGTATTTTTACCATTCCTCATGGACTGAGATGAAATTATCATATATTTATTTATTATTATGACTTTTCCTTGGTGTGGCTTTTGGTTGGATGGATGGGACTTGGGAGAAGACGAATGTAAAAAAAGTTGAAGGTAGACCAAATTTCCGAGGGAGAATAAAAAAAAAGAAAAAAAAAGTATTCTGCAATTCACGTCAGACGGAGGAGGTTGATTAAGGGCCCACCGGGGAAAAAAAATAAAACCAGTCAGTACTGTTTGTACAGTTCGGTCTTTGTTTAAAGACTTTTAGAGAGAAGAGAGAAGAGAGAGAAGAGAGAGAAGAGAGAGAAGAGAGAGAAGAGAGAGAAGAGAGAGAAGAGAGAGAAGAGAGCCATGACTTGCCCATGTGCATCTTCGTCTGTTTCAATGGAGTAGAGAAGAAAAACATTTTATCTTCATTTGTATTATTCTTCTTCTTCAATTCTTTCTTAATTGACTTTAATCTTAACTGTATTACGAAAACAATACGCATTAATTAACGTTATCTTCACGGCAATTTTGATGTTTACACAAAAGAGTCACGATTTCAGTAATGTAAGAAATCGTAATCAGCATTTCAATAATTAAATAAATATTTAAATAAATAAATAAATAATTAAATAAATAATTAATTAAATAAATAAATAATTTAAAAATATGTGCTCCAAAGAAAAATAAAATGGAAAGAAATTATATCCATATAAAATAATATCATTTTCATGGACTTCTTCGGTTTCAGATCCCTGTGCCCTAACAATTTCAAGCAAGTTTGTTTTTAGTAACTGGAGGGGGTCAAGTGTACATACAGTGTTTGTATACGATAAAATAAAGCTTAGGATTTTTCGGGTCCATATGCGCGTGGATATGTATCCACTCGATCGATACACGTGTGTGGTGGAAATCATCACAGTCGCACCTCCACGGCACTATAAATGGTGGCTATGGCTTCCCCCTTTTGAACTCGTCCTACCTCAAAATCTCTCAATTCATCATACTTATCCTCTCTCCTTGTTTAGTTTTCATCATCCCTGAATCATGTCTTGCTGTAGCGGTAACTGTGGCTGTGGCTCTGCCTGCAAGTGTGGCAGCGGCTGTGGAGGGTAACAATCCCCCCCCAACTGTTTGTTTCCCGAGAAAAAAATTAATAAATATGAAATCTCGCACTTTCTCTTCATTTTTCCTTACAATCATGAATTTAATTTGTTAATCGTACAGATGCAAGATGTATCCTGACATGAGCTACGCAGAGAGCTCAACGGCCGAGACTCTTATTGTCGGAGTTGCTCCTAAGAATGTGTACGTTTTTTATTTTTTAATTTTCCTGCTGATTTTCCCGAGAAAATTATACAATCTTAAACTTTACGAGTTGTTTTTGGCAGGCACTTTGACGGAGCTGAGATGAGCGTCGTGGCAGAGAACGGAGGCTGCAAGTGCGGATCTAACTGCACCTGCGATCCATGCAATTGCAAATGAGAGCTATTAGCTTCTTCGTTCTCAAAATAGAAGGCCTTCTCATATCATAAATAATTATGCTATAAAAAAAAGAAAAAAAAAAAAAAAAAAAGAAGATTAGGAATGTAAGAAGGAGAGGTATTCAGACAATAAAGGGTAGCATATGTGGCGGCGTGAATTAGTTAGCCTAGCCATGGCTGCTTCAGCTTGGTGTTCTTATGACTATTTGTCCATGCCTTGCTTCAGCTTGATGTTCTTATGACCTATTTGTGTATGTAATCTGTGTGATTCTTCAATTATGAAGTAAAATGAAGGCCCTTTCTTATATATATATATATATCTGCACTGTCTCCTTTTGTTTTTTTTCTTCAACACCATTCCATTCTATATTTTCAGGTTGACATACATACTTAGCCGATTTGAATGGGATGTGATTAAACTTCAAAAACCATTTTAACTGATATCTTAATCCGTATTTATCATGGACTAATTGGTACCGACCCGACCACCAGGTCTTCTAGGGCTTCCAATAATCATTACTCCATCTGACCTGTCAATCAATAATTACTTTGTCGATTAATTATAATTTATCTAATTTCATGTGGGCCAGAACTGTAGGTGGATAACAAAAGTAGGAGGAGAGAGAGGTCATGGGCTTTCTGTAATTCAATATTGTAGAGGGCCCCGAACTTTTGTAGTGGCCCAATGAAGGATCCAAAAGCTTGGTAGATCATCATGTTCGTTGCCCGACTTCGACAATGTTCGTTAACCGATTCGTTCGTGTATATGACGATTGCAATGCAAGGTCAGTCGAACTATTGATTTTGGCCCAAAAAAAATCGAAACCGTAATTGGCCACCTTATTCGACACGTCGTTTCTCATCGAGAAATATCTAATTGCGATTTGCGAGAAGTAAACCAACCATAAACGACTTAACATTACTAGCAGTTCGATAAATCGTAGCTAACACATGTCGGGTTAACTAGATTCAAGTGGAATAGTTTCAAAATTTCAATCAAACCGTACACCGTTAATCCGTCTCAAGTGATTTGACTCTCCGGCCAACATTATTAATATTACCATAAACGTAAACCCCCCGCGCGCTTTTAATATTTTTATTAGTTAAAAAGTATCCGCCTTTCCTAAAAACACAAACCCCACTTAAAACCCAACCGTTGATTCCAATCGAACGGTCCACAAACCCCCCCCCCCCCCCCCACCCAAGCGTCAATCCCACGGCTCCAACAATGCTCCGTCTTTAACGTGGAAAGCTAGAGTGCCGTTTGAGGTTCAAACTCTTGGGTCCTCAAACGTTTATGTAGACGGAGCCGTTAGGGGACTGTTCCATATAGGGTTTTCTTTCTTTGTAAGGTTTCGGTAACGGTAGTTAACGGAGACGTCGGTGCGGTACTTACATATTCGTTGTGTATACAATTTTCGAGACCTCCCTTCATTCGTTTTTTTTCTTTTTTCCTAATATTTATTTGCTTTCTACATCCTCTCTCTCTCTCTCTCCTGTCTTTCTCTCTCTGGGTTTCAACGGGCGAGGATTTTTTCGAAACCAGAAAAGCTCTTTCTGGTTCTTCTTCTCACAGAGAGAGGTCTCTTGGTCGTTTATTTAATTCGCGGTTTATTCCATATGAGCTCGCCTGCGATTCCCGCCACTTCTATACATCAGGAGGTACTTTTTTTTTTTCCCTTTCAGAGAATTTTTCGGTTTTCTTCACTGGTTTTTGTTTATCTCGCAATTTATTTTTGATTCGACTTGCTTCTGATTTGCACATAATTTATTAGTTCCTCTTTTTTGTTACTGAAAAACCCTAGAATAGAGTCGTTATCAGATTTAATTTCGGTTCTTGCTGAATAATGATTGATCTGATGACTGGTTCTAAGATCTGGTTATGGTTTTAAGCTGTTGAGGTGGGAAGAATTTTCGACAATAGTAGGGTCTCAGGTTTTTTAGTGGTTGAGATTTCGTTTGAGAATTATTTATATAAATATTAATCATATCCTTCTTTTATTTGTTAGGATTTTGAGGCTTGGAGATGATTATAGAAGCAGATGGCAGAGGAGTGTTGTCTTGAGAATAAGCAAACGACGGAAGCTTCTAGCTCATCTGTATCAGAAGGTGACGCCAGTGCAATTGTCAAATCCCCCGGAATATGTAGCCCAGCATCAGCATCCCCTTCTAATAGGTATTGTTAAGAATTCTTACTACTTTTTGTGTTTTGTTATTGGCATCAGTATTTGTATTGTGCTATGTACAAGTACGGATAATTTTGTTGGAGATTAAGGTGGAAATTTATTGGGATCATTCTTAAAAAAAAAGTTGAGGAAAGTCAGCTTAATTGTGTGTATTTTGACTGCGCAGGAGGACTAGTGGCCCTATTCGGCGGGCAAAGGGTGGTTGGACGCCAGAGGAGGTATTCTAGCTATACCTGTATTATTTTTTTGGTTCCAGTATTTATTACTATAGACATATTTCAAAGGTTTCGCAATGGCATGTTGGGTAAATCCAAGTTAGCGACTTGCTCATAAAATTTAGAAATAAGTATATAAGTAGTCTGTATCTTGGCTCAATTACCAGGTTATTTGATTGTCTACAGGATGAGACATTAAGGAATGCTGTTGCAGCTTTTAAGGGGAAGAGCTGGAAAAAAATAGGTTTCTCACTTTCCTGAGTTTACCCTCCTTTTTTGATTAAATTTTAATGTTTTATTGCCTCCATAGACTTTCTGGCTGTGACTGATTCATTGGTTATATGCAATTGGATGCAGCTGAGTTTTTCCCTTATAGATCAGAAGTGCAATGTCTGCATAGATGGCAGAAGGTTCTCAATCCAGAACTCATCAAAGGACCATGGACTCAAGAGGTAGGCACTTAGCATTTACTTTCTAAATGCTATTCTTCTTTCATGCAAGTTTCGTATTGAGGTAAATATTTTTGTTCTTGTCTGGTTAATAGGAGGACGATAAAATTGTTGACCTGGTATCCAGATATGGGCCAACAAAATGGTCTCTGATTGCCAAGTCTTTGCCTGGTCGCATTGGGAAGCAGTGCAGAGAAAGGTATGCTCTTATGTGGACCTTTCTACTGATTTTTCTTGGATATGTAATAATGACTTTTTTTTTCCTTCATGTCTCAAAGTATGGTTCTATGGTGCACTCAAACGTTACGATTCTTGGATTCTTTAATTCCTTGTTCTGATGTTTGGTCATGATTATAAATCTTTAACTAACAGAAACGATACTTATGATAAAATTATTTCTGATTCAGGTGGCACAATCATTTGAATCCGGATATAAAGAGGGTAGCTTGGACAACGGAGGAGGAAGTGGCCCTCATTAATGCCCATCAGATACATGGAAACCAATGGGCTAAAATAGCTAAGGTCTTACACGGAAGGTATCTTGTTTACTTTTTTATTTTTCCCTTTAAATGGAACATGCTAGAATGACTATATGTTAAAGTTAGACAAACAGCCATTTATGTCTAGGCTTTAAACCTCTTTGTGCAGGACTGATAATGCTATAAAGAACCACTGGAATAGCTCCATGAAAAAGAAATTGGATTTCTATTTGGCTACTGGGAAACTTCCAGCGGTTGCTAAGAGCAGTCCTCAGAATGGTGTCAGAAATATGAACAAAACCAGTGCAACTAAAAAATCATCAGAGTCAACTGCACAAACATTGTTGGAGAATGTAGATGCCAATCGTTTGGAAGAAGATATAAAGGACCAGCTAGAATCTTCTGCAGCAATTCGAGATGTTGCTGGTTCTTCAAGTGCTCTTCTTAGTGAGTCTGCTGATTCTGAAGGTGTTGAATGCCGGCTGGGGTCTTCTAACATGGATCATCCTAGTTGCAGTAATTCAGATTCAGCACAAAAGTTAGAGAATGGTGGAAACAACTGTGAATTAATAGATGATGACAATAAGGTGACTAGAACACCTTTGAGATTTGAGTCTCCGACATTTGGTTCGTTGCATTATGAGCCACCACAATTAGGCAGTTATCTTCAAATACATTCAGAATATTTCGCTATGAAGCGATTGCAGAGTGAACACAACTATAGTCCTTTTAGATCTCCAATTAGATACTTCACTCCACCTTGCGTGAAGGGCACCAACATCGGCCTACAGAGTCCGGAATCCATATTGAAAATGGCTGCTAGGAGTTACCCCAATACTCCATCCATATTTCGAAAAAGAAGGACAGAGGCTCAAAACCATCTTTCTAATAGTAAGAGGTGGAAGGTAGATGAATGTGACGAAGAAGGAAGAATAAAAAATAGTTGTGAAATACTGGAATCTGAAGATGGAAATGGTTGTCAAAGTAATGGTGCTGTTGGAACTTATGGCAAAACTTGTAATGCATCTCCTCCATACCGGTTAAAATCGAAAAGAACTTCCATTTTCAGGTCTGTGGAGAAACAACTGGAGTTTTCATTTGACAAAGAAAAGAACGAGGGTGATAACAAGCCAATGGAAACAACACAGACTTCTTCTACAACCGAGGATTGCTCGCCGGGAACAAAGACAGGGATAACTTAGAGCTTGAAACTGTAAGTTTCTAATAACTAATGTTATTTTAGTTCTTTCGAGTTCTTGATTTCACTATTACAGTTTAATACTTGAAACACAAACTAGTCGTTTATATTTTATTGGAGTAAAAACTGAATTCAGCAACAGCCAACCAAATGAATCTATTTGTCAGAGTGACAACTCTATATTTTTTTCCTTGTTCTTTTAATTTTCGATTGAAGGATCTTTAAGGAATCGCAAGTACATGAACTGCATGAAATGCTTCTTGATTAATGGCTCTCTTGGAACAGAATAGAAACATTTATGAATAACATTAAATGTTTACAGTTTTATTGCTTCCACTGCTGCAAGTAATGTTGGTTTTATGTTTTGTTAAGGTTAAGCATTATCCGTTTCTTTTTCTTTTTTTCCCATATTTCCTAGTTTCAGTGGCATGATCGTTTCACTGCATCATTCTTGGTCCTAGTTGTAGTTCCTTTCAAACTCGAATATTTTACGTTATCATCCTCCTGATTCTTAGTCAGCTAGGTCACAATGAAGCCCTTGTTATTGTAGATTGCATGAAACTTAGAGATGCAAAACTTCTTATTCATCTTCTTTTCCTTGTTTTTTAATACAGGGATACAAAGAATGAAGATACATTTGAAGTTTGGTTTGACGTCTGCTTACGCAAAAAGATGAGCAGAGATGTTCAGAATGAACACGCGTCTTCCTGATATACTTTCGGCAGCTTGTTTTTCTGTGCTTACTAGGACCATTTTTTTTATGACACACTATGACCAGATATCCAAGATCAGTTTCTGGTATGTGAATTAATAGGAAATAAGGAGAGAAGAAGAAGATAGGTTTCCATTGATCTGTACAGAAACTTTTAGCACTTGACAAGAGAATGAAATGTTGTTTTAAAAAGTTGGTTCGCTTGCGTGTTCATTTTTGCTTACTTTTGTATGTAAAACGTATAGGATGCAGCGTATGCTGACCAGTAGAGCTTATCATCTTTCTTTCTCAAATGGTGGAAACAAAATTTGAACACACTGATTAACGGGCAAAAAACAAAGAAAGGGAACTGTGGGACCCACTCTCCCTCTAACTACCGCTAGCAACGTTCGGATCCATGAAACAGAATCTTTCGGTTCCTGTTCTGAAGTTGGGTTTGGGCCTAGTGATCTGAATTTCAGTTGGGCTTCTCAGTCAATTCTAAGTTTGACTGTATTGGGCCAGACCCAATAATAGTTCACCATCATCACTTATCACTATGCTCGTTTGTTTGTTGAAACCATTACAGGAAGTTACTTGAAGACCATTCAATACGAGTATCCAGGGTGACTGTTCTTTTTGATGTTTGAACCAATCTGAAATTAAAAATAATAATAATAAAAGAAATTAAAAATATACAACCTCCTATTAAGACCACAAATTCAGAAGTAGTAAATAATTAAGTTGAAGTATATAAATGATTACTACTCCTCCAGCGAAGAAACCGTCACTGTCATTTTGGCTTCACACCATGCATGCATGCATTAATGGCGGATTTTTTTCTTCTCTGTATTCATTTTCTGGCGTTTCTTTTTTTCTCAAATGGAGATGCTTTTCACTAAACATGCGTTATGAAACTGGGTCGCTGGCGTGTGTATTACTTTAATTTTTCACCAAATTTGTAATTGTTAGAGATCAGGGGGGTGGGGCGGGGGGGGGGGAGGGGAGGGGAGGGGAGGGTGAGTACTTAAATTGCGATTCAACCCTGAATTTTGACTAATTACCTTTTTTGCACTCACATTTTCTATTTTGTCCCAAATCGATCGAAAATTTCTTGCTTGCACAAAGAAACGTTAAATAACATTAAAAAAAAATTTCAAATATTCAATCTCTGAGAATATCATTGTTCTTCATAAGAATGGAGGGGAAAGGAAAAAAAATGAGGCCTCAAATGGGAAATATGGTAAGATATGGGGATTAAGGTATAAAATGTAAGAAAGAAAAATGAAAGGGAAACTTACACTTGGCCTTGGACTTTTGGATCAGAGTGAGTGTACGTACCTACTACTGCCATGGCTTGAAGAATGACGCCGCACGTGTGGCCCAGACAAGGTTTTGCATGTTTGATTATAAAAACGGGTATTATGGTAGCCTTCGACTTCACCCATTTTGAGAGAAATCAATCTTCGATAAAATTTACTCTCTTTCTATCTATACTTAGAATCTAGTTAATGGTGATAATCTCAGAGTTGATCACTACTACTAATCAAGAGAATAGTAGAGAAAATCCAGAGCAGGTCTTGGTGCCATTGGCTAAACAACTGCAAGAAGGTTGCTCTGATCTCTTGCTAGGGGAGAAGAAACTGTGTGTCACTATCACAAATCTTCAAGTCAAAGCTGCTTCTTTTAATACCTCTGCATATTAATGATTTATACGTACGAGGTTGTATATAATATATCCGATCCGATCCAGATTGGTGGATAGGTATTACCGTAGGAAATGAAAGGAAAGAATTTGTCCATTGACTAATGATAAATTACAAATGAAATGAAAGAATTTGCTGGTTATTAGGCTACGTCGATTGAGAAGTGTCTTTAGTTGTTTCCATTTTTAAAGTGTTTTGCATCCGATTTTTTTTTTTTTTTTGGTATATATATATGTATATAAGATAATTCCTAAAGTGGGGCTCGTCCTGTCTTGCATCTAGGAAGGGTCGGACATCTCTCACCCTTTTATGCTGTTGTTTCACCTGGAGAGGAACTTCGGGCGGAGGGTGGAGCAAAGGCGGAGAGGAGAAGGGACTCGTGCCGGCGATGACTGGTTGAGCTTGAGAGGTGACGGGCCAGCAAAGGATGGGTGGCGAACGGACGGACTTGAGAAGGGATGGGCGACGGAGATCTGAGTAGCGGCTTTCTTCTCTTTTCCCTTCCACTGGTTCACGATCTGTGTTTTCTTTTTATTTTTTATTTTTAATTTAAACTACATGTCGGACAGCCGAAAAAATTGATTGTATTAGATCCCAAATCCGATTGATTTTTTTATAATTATTATTCAACTCATATCCGAGTACGGATTTTTCGCAAATCCCTAAGTGATAGTGCCACCTTCTCTGCTCGATAAAGATATGCCCCTCGTTAAAATATCAAAAAGCAATCTCATACTTATCTTCTTATTCCTCAGCTATGCTCTTTGCATTCCTCAGGCTAAGGATATCTTAATCAACCTCAACCTCAACCTCGATAACCTTATGGTCTAATCTACTCAGCTGCACAAACGTATTAGCTTTAGCAACCTTATACCATTATCCCACAAGCCCGAGACATTGAGTCTAAGGCTGGTCTTATCTTTGGGTTACCCACTTATTTGACTCCCCCATCTTGAACTAAGAGAGGCCAGGACCTTGGCCCAACACCTTTCATACAATGCCTTAGATTTGAGGAACCCGGATCAATCTCATCTTCAGTTTGCGGTGGCAATATAGCCCTTACATTAAATCTCTTTGATTGTTACCGACCCTGAGGGTAAGTAGGAATATGGACATAGCACTATGCAATTGGATTGGGTATCATTTTCGTCGAGTTAATTAATAACTAATTATGTGGAAATTAGTTGGTTGATTAATTGGTATTCTTTATCTTTTCATTGCTACTGTATTAGGCATCGCGACGAAGAAAGAGATTTCCGTCAAATTTAGTGAGCGAAGCTTTAGTTTCCTTCGACCTCCCTACAGGTTGTCACAGTCTTGATGCTGAGGTTGACACGGTACACTACAAATCATTTCCTGATCAAGCACCTTACATACTCTTACCAATATTGCTAATGAATTTACAGATATTTTATATTAAGTATAGTTTAGATTTTTAGTACTTGATGATCATCTGCTTATTTGATCAATTCGCCTATACATATGTTGTCTTTGTACATTGCTAATTAAGACTAGTGTCTCAAATAACAATTTGATTCTTTATGTTATTAAAACTGTTAGAATTTTGAAGATGTTTAATGTCAACTTCCACAATTTCAGTCGATGGAAAATGTTAGCTTGATAGCTTGTTATTTCCCTTATTTTCAACATTATTTTCAGCAAAGTAGTTTTACTTTTTTGTATAAATAGAAGCAAAAACTGCTTCAAGTAGTAAGCATTACAAAAGAATATTATCTCTGTTTTGTCTTCCAAAGCGAGCATTTTGCCTGTCTTCGCAACTCCTCCCAGTTTTCCAACATGATATCAGAGCCCTATTCTTAAGGGACTAGTTTTTCCGCAAGAAGAGAGTTTACATGTTTTAGCAGCATTGAATGTGAAGAAGATGGAGAGTGAAGATCCGGCCGAGAAACCATGAGCTTAAGAGTAGCCATGAGTTTCGGCGATACTTCCTGTCAACTTCTCGGACTACTATGAAGCCGAAGATTGAAAAGAAACCAGATCCGATGTAGAAGAAGAAGACAGAGAGAAGCTACAACCAAGAGGCGACGAGCTCTAGTGACGCTTCCTGTCAACTTCCCGGATTGGTCAATCGAGGAGGTAGAGAATAGAAGGAAGGCGATTGTCCTCTGGTGAATCCATGGTCGCCGCTCCTCTGTAGCTCACGAAGAAGATAAAGGAGGAGTTGATATATAAAATGTATTTTTGAGTTTGTCTCAGGAATATGAAGAAAGTTGTGATGAAGAGATCCAGCGAGTTCCGACCGGTGGAGTAAGTAGATCCAACGGGATCCGACCACCAGAGTACGAGATCCAGTGAGATCCGAGAATGGCGAAGAAGATTGCAGCTATATGAAGATGTTGCCAATATTTGCCGAAGAGAAAGAAGGGGAAGATGCTAGAGTCGTCACCCTGAAGGGAAGGTTGCCATTGTTGCCGCCTGAAGCTCTCTACCATAGAAGCTATTTTCGTCTCGTGAAGGTGAAGAAGAGGTAGCGGAGAGAGAACGTGAGTGTGACATGTGAGACAAAAGCATAAAAATTGCTTGAAAGTAGGGATGTGGATATATTTCCCCGTGCTTTAAAATGATGAAAGGCTAAAGTATAGCCTGAAAAAAGCTATCAATCATGCCAGCTAAAAGAAATTGACCCAAGTAAGGCTTTCATGCCCAACGGGTAGAAAAAAAAAAAGGAAAGGCAAACATGTCTTAAAGAAAATGAAAGACTAAAAGTAGAGCCTGAAAAGAGGGGTATAGGTACGTGCACCTAAAGAGCAAAAGCCGAAAAAAAGGAGGCTGAAAAATTATGGGCCAAAAGAAAAAAATTAGCACATTTTTTTGGCTCAAGGGCTAAAAAAAAATTAATTAAGCCCAAAGAAAAAAATGGACTGTCAATATAATTTTGGCCCAACAGAAAGAACCAAAATTTTAGTACATTAAAAGATAAAGAGTAATCGGGTAAGATACGGTTTTAGCATATGTTGATGGGGCCCAATGAGCACCCAGCTTGCTTTAATTGATTCGCTCAAAGTTACTCGAAATGAGTCCGAAAATTTTATTTTTGAACACACCTCCGGTGATTGAGGATGAAGATAAAGAAAATGAGATATTTCAACTCAAGGGGGAGATTGAACTCATAAGAATTTTAAAGAGTATTTGAAGTTGCACTAACACCTTTAAGGGGGAGTGTTAGAACTTTGAAGATATTTAATGTCAACTTCCACAATTTCAGTTGATGGAAAGTGTTAGCTTGATAGCTTGCCATTTCCCTTATTTTTAGCATTATTTTCAACAAAGTAGTTTTACTTTTTTGTATAAATAAAAGCAAAAACTGCTTCAAGTAGTAGTAAGCATTACATAAGAATATTGTCTCTGTTTTGTCTTCCGAAACAGGCATTTTGCTTGTCTTCCGAAATGGGTATTTTGCTTGTCTTCGCAACTCCTCCCAGTTTTCCAACAAAAACAACAGTTGATTAAGGAAAATACTAAGAAGGTGCAACAATATACTTTCTCCGAGAGGTTGAAAGACTGGAAAATAGAGCGGCGGCAACGTGCCGAAGGGAGACATGATCAGGTTTTTTGTTTTAATGTCTTTGGTATATAAATGTATTAAAAGTGAGGATCTAACATTGGATGCTCATATATGTTGATATAAAATGCAGTACTATCAACACCAGAAATCAAGCCAGGTATTTCGTTCATATGTTGAGGTTGTCAATTTTATACTTCATGAGGTGTATCCAGAGAAGAAGAACCCTAAACAGCCATATAAACCCAGGTCAAGGATTAATCCTCAAGAACCCACTTCTGTCACTGTGAGTCGACCAACTTTGCTCATGTTTCTTCTTGCAATTTCTGTGGTGATTATGATGAACGTGTCTTACAGACAACACCAAAAACTGGAGAAACCATTAAAATCAGAGGATGCAGTAGCAGTGGTACTCTTCTAGTGAAGAGAAAAAGATTTGACTATGAGAAGTACTCATCAATGGACAGGAAGCACTTGAAAATCAACACTCAAACTTCTAAGAATGCTGGTTTTAATGTTTCTGAAAAGGATGATCATAAGAGAAAAACCAAACTCACCGCTGCTACTGGAACTGGACAGTCTGCTTGTTTGGATTCTGCGTATCATACTAAGAGTAATGCTGATGATCAGATCACGAACAAGGGAAAGGAAAATGCAGCTCATGTTGTTAGAATTATGCTTGGTTGAGAATCTGACTTTTGGGTTGATTTTGAATTCCTTATTCAAATATCGTTGACTCTCGTACCATCAATTAGAACTCATTAAAACCAAGCTGTAGCAAATAGAATCACTCAGATTGGATCATCCTAACTCTAGTTATGCACCATTCTATCTCAACTATTTTTGGCTCTACCGGTTTTCTTACAGAACAAGTCAAAGGCTAAATTTGAATTTTATATAAAATATGATCACTCCAACAAATTTTTTTCATGCATCTGATTGTATGAAAGCTGATTTCAAGTCTTAGAAACGTTTGGAATACATTTTGGACTAAGATGCCCTTTGACAGCAAAAGGTGTTGTAAAAGCAGTATACCTTTTGCCTTAAAGCATGCTTCCGTTTCATGCTTTTGTCTAAAAATTAGCTAAAAATAGTTCGTGTTATTAAGTACTTTCAGCTTGCTTGTTTCAAGTTTAAGTATGGTTGTAAGTATATTTGTAATCATCTTATTTTATCATTTTATATGTTGATGTAAAACTCAATTGAAATGTATTCTGTTTTTTTAGAAAGAACATTGTTCGCTGTTTTCATTGTTTCCTCATTCAATCACTCTTATTCTCACTTGTAACAAATCAATGAAATTAAACACATGTCTGTATTAATGTGGACAACAGTCATGCTAGCAGTACCGATGATGATATCAACACGTCGGTGTGGTATCAATCTGACTTTGATTCTTTCAATGAGGAGGATGAAGAGCATGAAGATAAGGAAAATGATCGGCTGGTGGTTGAAAAATTCCTGAGAGAAGGTTATGAGAATCTTCAAAACTCTGATGCTGAGAAAGCAGAGAAGACATACTACTGGCAATTACTTTTAACTATAAATTATGTGATACTTAACTCTGGTGCTCGATTTTTTCCGTTCATTTTCGGCACCGGAACAGCTTCTTCCACAATCCTGGGACTATTAATGTCTGACGATAAATTAGCTACAATTGGTGGTGAGACATTCTTGCACTTCCTATGTTTTGTTTCTTCAACCTTTTGCTTTCTCTTTCTCCCTAATTAACATAATTCAGACAATTAACCGAAGAAGGAAAAACAGAAATAACAGAAAAAGAAATGTATAACATGAAAATTAAGATCAGTTCAACCTGTTAATTAGTACATGTTCTATTTATGTGTGTATAATACCAACTGCAAAAAACATGAATTTACCTACTGCATGCTTTTATTTGTTGAGTTCATCAAATTTGATCTCAGGTTTTGCAGAACTTTCCTGTATTTTTCATCTCTATGATTTCATTCATTTCCTGTGTTTCAGTCTCCTCCTCTACTGTGATGTCCATGAAAAATACATGCATTGATCTCTACAGAAACTCATAGCTATGGACAGGAGAATGAATTGTTGTTTGAAAAAGTTGGTTTAACTTCCGTGTTCCCGCAAAACGTTTAGCATGCAGCAGCTGTTGGAAAATTTTCCTGATATTTTAATTTTCAATTTTATAATAATTATTTAATTAATTATATTCATTTAATATAAATAAATTTTCATATTTCATCTTATTCTATTCTTTATTTTTTTTCCCAGCAAAATCCGTTGCTCAATCCAACTTCAATTACTTTTTATTTTTCCAAGCATGTATGATCACTAGTAGTGCTTATCTTCTTTCTTTCTTTTCTCAAATGGAAACAAAATTTGAACAAACCGTGTAACGCAAGAAGAAATAAGAAAAAAGTTCATATATAATCTCCTATTAAGATCACTATAAATTCAGAAGTAGTAAAATCATAAGTGCTACTGCTCCTCCAGCGAAGAAAACGTCAACTATCATTTTGGCTTCACACCATACATGCATGCATGCATTAATGGTGGATTTTTTTCTTCTCTGTATTCATTTTCTGGTCTTTCTTTTTTTTTCTCAAATGGAGATGCTTTTCACGAAACGTCCGTTATGAAAATTGCATCCCTGGCGTTTGTATTACTTTAATTTTTCACCCAAATTTGTATTTGTTAGAGATAAATACATTACCAAAAGAGAAGGAACACGAAAAAAGTAGAGGGGTTGGGGACTTAGATTGCAATTCAGTCATGGATTTTCACTGATTACCTTTTCTGCACTCTCAAATGGGAAATATTTTGAGCCGATTTGATGGAAAATTTCTTGGGGTCAAATGGGAAATATGGTAAAATATAGGGATTAAGGTGTAAAATGTAAGAAAGAAAAATGAAACGGAAACTTACAGTGTTACACTTGGCCTTGGACTTTTTGGACCAGAATGAGTGTACGTACCGACTACTGCCATGGCTTGAAGAATGACGTGGCAGGGGGGTGGGGGGTGGGGGGTGGGGGGGGTGCAGACAAGCCTTTGCATGTTTGATTATAAAAACAGGTATTGTGGTAACCTTCTTCTTCACCTATTTTGAAAGAAATCCACCTTCAATCAAATTTACTCTCTTTCTTTCTATACTCTAGATAATGGTGATAATCACAGAGTTAATCACTAGTACTGAAGAGACTAATAGAGAAAATCCAGAGCAGGCCTTAGTGCCATTAGCTAAACAATGGCAAGAAGGTTGCTCTGATCTCTTGCTAGGAGAGAATAAATTGTGTTTCACTATCACAAATCTTCATGGGGTAATCATAGATCTTATGAATCCAGTTTTTGTTTTTTCTTTTAGGTTCTCCGTTTCAAGTCAAAGCTACTTCTTTTAATGCCTCTGCATATTAATGATTTATATGTACGAGATTTTAATTATGCAAGGTTTTGATGTAAAAAAAGAATGCAAATTTAATTGTGTTTTGGATGAGATAACGAGTTGTTCTTACATGGTTTACAGCCGCAGTGCAATAGCTATGGTGATAAAGTAAGATGGGGGCAAGAATTCCAGATTGGCCTGCATGTAGCATGCATAAACATATAACTCATGCTTAGTGTAGAAAATGATAATACTAACTCATATGTATTAGTTATTGTAGTGGAGGGAGGTGAAAATGATTTGATCTTATAATCATGATCAGAGAAAGAAAGCAAATGAATGATTTCAAATCGGCTAGCATCTAGATCGGATAATTTATCATCCTTAATACACATGATTAGCCCTAGATCAGGTAGCGTGTGTATATAAAGTGTCTGATGAATGTTTTTGATATTACAGGCACCAGTACTCAAGGGTTTCCCCGGCCCAGATATGATCGGTAGGAATCCGATGTTTTTTCCGTCGATCCCACAGAATATGGCTGGCTTAAGAGATTCAACTAATTTCACCGTGAAACAAGATGTGGTAAATACATGTTTATGTTATGTTCTTAATTAATTTGTTAATACCATCAGAATGTTGAACTTGAAGGATTAATGAACTTTGAATTTGAAGGCATAAATAAAAAAAAAAAAAAGATTTTGTTGTTTGAATTTTAACTAATTATCAAAGTATCTTAGGATTCATGTTAAAACCATTATTATAGTAACGAGGTCACGTATTATGAAAGTTGGATACCATTTAGAGATGCTATATAATAACTATTTTCAATAAGAATACGACCGTTAAATCGTTGAAGGAATCATATAATCATATGATCGTTATTTACCGTTAAACGGTTAGTAATCATCATTATATATTGAATATAATGACCGTTAACAAGTATTTATAGCGGATCGCATTTTTTGTTTTTAATTGAAAATTTCTTAAATACAGTTTTATGAATATGGTATTTTTGATTATCTTCTTAATCATTGTTACCATATATACTTGGCAATAGATTAGTAATCTTACATATATATCATTGAGAGTTAAGGATTATTCACCTTAATTATCTTTGAAGAATTAAGACTAACAAAATAGACTTAACTTTTATCAAAATGCATTTAGAATTGATTTGACTAATAACTTATGACATATGATGAAAATATTCTCAATCTTATTAGACCGTTATCACATATATGCATAATGTGTTATGAATGATAAATATAGCCGTTAATCATCGGCCGTTTATCGTTAGCATCCCACCAAGATCAAAGATGGTGTATCAAATTTAATGTTTTTGTTATGAAAAAATAAATAAAAAATTACGACCTTAAATAGGTAATTTCACTCAAATCCTTATAAACACAAGCCCTCACTAAGGTAGGAAGTGTCTCAACGTCAAGAAAATAACTAATGCTACTAATACTAGTAAGAACATCTGCCACACTATTACTTTATCTATAAACATGGCTAATTTCAAGATGAAAACTAAAGATCTAAAATTGAATATAATACCAATACGAGAGCAACCTCCAATCCGGACAATCTTCATTAACGATTAGCATTATTTTGATTTAACAATTAACCATCTTCATTATTAAGATACACGTATCTAATGCATAATCAACATGTTCAAATCATATATATATATATATATATATATATATATATCTTACCACATCAACCATATATATAGTATAAAAGTCCACGAGTTTCCAATAGCCGCCAACAAGAATTGTAGTTATCCAAATCACGTCGTTTCTAAACGTGTTTCTTTATAAGCATGCATGTATAGTTAAGTTTTTGGACCAAAACATGGAATCTGTAGAGGGGCATGATCTTAGTCGACTAAAGGTTGCATGATTCAATCCCCATTGCTCTCTCATTCCCATACTTTCTGTAAACTAATGTACGTGATCATTCATGTAGAATGATTATAGGAATCTCTTCTCCCATATTGTCGTATATAATATTCATATTTTCTGTCTTCTTGATCTTGTAATTGATATCAATCTTAATGCAGTTGAAGATGTCGTCGCTGAGGTTTAATCGTTCAGAAGAAGACAAGTTGGCTTGTGATGATCAGAATGTGACAGGGATGGAATTAGAGCTTTATGTTCCGGTGCATGACTCGGTGAAGATTTTACATGATGATCGCGAAAAAATCAGCGAAGTGAATAAGAAAACATCAGAAAAAGAGGACAACAAACCCTATAAGGAACTTTACATGACTCTCAAACGATTGATTAGTGTAAGTAAATTGATTTTTTATTTATTACATAACCAATTTGTGATGATGTTAATTAATTAGTCAAGTGTTTGATTATTTTGTCTTTTGCTTATTGAACAGAACAAAGCGGGCGAGTTGAGAGCAGTAGAACCAGAATCAACTGGGCAGAGTAATGCTAATACTACTACTCCAGTTGGTAAAAAACAGAAGGAACCTAGGGTGATTGAGGCAGTTCCAATTTCCTTTAGGGTTCCTGATAAGCCTGATGACAAGAAAAACGTTGATGCTATGCAATTGGATTGGGTATCATTTTCGTCGAGTTAATTAATAACTAATTATGTGGAAATTAGTTGGTTGATTAATTGGTATTCTTTATCTTTTCATTGCTACTGTATTAGGCATCGCGACGAAGAAAGAGATTTCCGTCAAATTTAGTGAGCGAAGCTTTAGTTTCCTTCGACCTCCCTACAGGTTGTCACAGTCTTGATGCTGAGGTTGACACGGTACACTACAAATCATTTCCTGATCAAGCACCTTACATACTTTTACCAATATTGCTAATGAATTTACAGATATTTTATATTAAGTATAGTTTAGATTTTTAGTACTTGATGATCATCTGCTTATTTGATCAATTCGCCTATACATATGTTGTCTTTGTACATTGCTAATTAAGACTAGTGTCTCAAATAACAATTTGATTCTTTATGTTATTAAAACAACAGTTGATTAAGGAAAATACTAAGAAGGTGCAACAATATACTTTCTCCGAGAGGTTGAAAGACTGGAAAATCGAGCGGCGGCAACGTACCGATGGGAGACATGATCAGGTTTTTTGTTTTAATGTCTTTGGTATATAAATGTATTAAAAGTGAGGATCTAACATTGGATGCTCATATATGTTGATATAAAATGCAGTACTATCAACACCAGAAATCAAGCCAGGTATTTCGTTCATATGTTGAGGTTGTCAATTTTATACTTCATGAGGTGTATCCAGAGAAGAAGAACCCTAAACAGCCATATAAACCCAGATCAAGGATTAATCCTCAAGAACCCACTTCTGTCACTGTGAGTTGACCAACTTTGCTCATGTTTCTTCTTGCAATTTCTGTGGTGATTATGATGAACGTGTCTTACAGACAACACCAAAAACTGGAGAAACCATTAAAATCAGAGGAAGCAGTAGCAGTGGTACTCTTTTAGTGAAGAGAAAAAGATTTGATTATGAGAAGTACTCATCAATGGAAAGGAGGCACTTGAAAATCAATACTCCAACTTGTGAGAATGCTGGTTTTAATGTTTCTGAAAAGGATGATCATAAGAGCAAGACCAAACTCACCGCTGCTACTGGAACTAGACAATCTGCTTTTTTGGATTCTTCATATCATACTAAGAGTAATGTTGATGTTCAGATCAAGAACAAGGGAGCTCCTATATGTATTAATCTGGCCAACAGTGATACTAGCACCGATGATGATATCTACAAGTCGGCACGGGTTCAATCTGAGTCTGAGTCTTTCAAGGAGGAGGATCAAGAGAATCAAGTGGACGAAGATAAGGAAAAAGCACGGCTGGCGGTCGAAGAATTCCTGAGAGAAGCTTATGAGAATCTTCAAAACTCTGATGCTAAGGAAGCGGAGAAGACACCAGAGAGTACTACTGGTAATTACTTAACTATAAATTATGTGACGTAATAAATAAGTTAATTAATTGATATTAGAACATATATATATAAATAGAACATGTGTGAAATCCTCTGAATGATCATTAATATGTACTAATTCATGTAATACATTTCTTTTTCTGTTATCTCAGTTTTTCCTTTGGTTAATTGTCTGAGTTATTTTAGGGAGAAAGAGAAAGCAAAAGGTTGAAGAAACAAAACATACGAAGTGCAAGAAGGTCTCACCACCAGTCGTAGCTAATATAGCTTCAGACATTAGTAGTCCTAAGATTGTGGAAGAAGCGGTTTCGGTGCTGGAAATGAATGGACAAATTGAGCCGAAAACTCCGGAAATGAAAGAAAACGTGGACAACAAAATACCGGACACTTCTTCTGCCAAATCCGTGATCAGGGTAGAAGAATCCGAAACCATTGAATCAAACATGAAGGCTGAAACCATGGAAATGAATTTAAATATGGGGATCCAAATACCGGAAAGTTTGGCAGAACCTGAGATCAAAGTCGATGGTCCCAGACAAATAGAAGGAGACAAGGAGACTGAAATAAGATTGATAGAAGAAGAAAGAACAGACGAGGAAGGGGAAAATAGACAGATTAACCCAGAAGAGGCTGGTCGGGAAGGTCAACAAAATAACACAGGAGAGGCTGCTGAGGTAAACACCTATCTGGATGCATCCTTCTTTGGGTTTTATGATCATCAGAAGGATATCTGGTCGAGCCTATTCAGGCGAACAATGAACTGATTCAATTGAATGATTATGCAAATTTCATTGCAAATAATCTGGGCCTTTAATTTGGGAGCCTAGCCGCAGATGATTTAGAAGACAATGGTTTTCTTTTACTCAGCTTGTGTTGTTTCTGTGTACCTTCTTTATTATGATAAGACTATTCTGTTTCCTCTTCCTCTACTCTGAGATATGAAAGGAGTTTTATCTGATTGTTTTGAAAAGGAGCAGGTAAGATAGAAACATATAAATATGCACCTATATAGGAGAAATTCAAATGTCAAAAGATACATCAAAATCAAAAGTTCCGAATATAAAAAAGATTCAATTAAACTCAGAAACTCCTCCCATTATCATTCTTACCAACCAACCACGACAAGGCTATTGACCAAAAAATGCTTAGCTAGTTCTGCAACCCATCTGCTCAAGAAACTTAGTAAGACGCAAGTGCTTAGCAGCCCATTGATCGGCTAATTTCTGCTCCTTGGCTTCTGCATCTCTCCTTAGCCCTGCTAACTGTTCCTTGTACTCTGCTTCTATTCGCTCTAAAGTTATCTTCTCCTCCCCTTTCAGAGCCTTCAACTTTGCCTCAATCTCTTCCATCTTCTCTCTTTTCCTAGTCGACTTCTCCGATTCCAATTGTAGCTCTACCCTCCGCAATCTCCATGCGGCTTCTTTCTTATGTGCGGCCCAGGCTCTATGCCCTTCTTCCAACTCTCTGCAACACTCCGTTAACTCTAACAGGAGCAAGTTTTCCTGAGGAGGAGGGGTCAAATTGCCTAATACCAAAGGTGTTGTAGTTTCTGGTCCTCTCTCGGGTTGAAGCCAAGGGATTGGATTAGAGGCCCCACTTTTCGATGAAGATAGGGTGAGAGTCACTGAAGGTGAAGGTGGTCGGTCAATAGGAGTGGCCTTAGAATTAGAAAGCCATGGAGGAAGATGACTAGGCGGAGGAAGAGATGGGTCTGTTTGTAGAAACCCGCCTCCGGAAGTAGCCATGAAATGAGGCGGGCCCGTCCCCTCTCGCTCTTTCACTAATTTCTCCGCAAATGTCTCGAGAATATGATTATACTTACCCTCCCCAAGTGGGTCGGTGCTATTATTATTCACAGTTCTGTTATCCTCCTTCTGTTCCTCTCTTTGCTGCTTCTCTCGGAACACTTCCCACCACTTTCCTAGTCGCTTGGCAGTTCTTCCAGGCACTTCAGCTGCGATTTTCTTCCATTTGTTTCCGTGTTTGGCTTGAAGGTGAATTACAAGGCGTTGCTCTTCTTCAGTGAGTGATCCTTTTTTGATTCCGGGTTTGAGATAATTCTTCCACCTTTCTAAACAGGATTTAGCGTCACGGTTTAGAGGCTCGTTCATGCGCTGAGAAACCAGGTTCCATTCTCTTGGACCATATTGCTTAACATAAGCACATAATAACGCATCTTCTTCAGCTGTCCAACGCTGTCTTTCCTTCATTTCCAAGTGCATACATCACTATCCATTGGAATGAACTTGATCTCTTCATAATGTGACTGAAAATAAGATTAAAAAATCGAATTATCAGCCTTTTGAAAAGAAAAAGAAAAAGAAAAACAGAGATCTGATTTCTGAAGACTGACAAGAAACCTGAGGAATTCACCTAAAATACCTTACATTGATTATGGAGTCCATCACCCAAAACATATCAATACTATTTCTTGTTGCGAAAATAGAAATACATATAAATGGCTCTTGTTATTAATTTGAGAGTGCAACGCGCAATTTGCTAACAACGAACGAGATCATGTTGGAAGATTCACTTTAACAACGTAACACTTGAACATGCACAAAATCCAAACGTTTGATTCCAAAATGCCTAATCTCATGTATATCTAAGAACTTTTAGAAGGCTGATGATCATCCTTAGAAACTGAAAAGCTGGTAATTTGGAAACTGTTGAAGTGATAAGAAATTTATCGGCATCCAAATAGAAGGCCGATGCAAATTGAGAGCATAAAAGAATTAGATGCAATTCGTTGAGGCATAATATGATGGCATACATGATAAATTTATTATTAAAAAAATATATAGAATTTACAGTAGAAAGCAAGAGAATCAGAAGAGAGAAAACTGTTTGGAGGACAGGAAGGAAAATGAAAGAGCAAAAAGAAAGAAAGCTCACATTTCGAGTTTAACTACTAGTACTAGTACTCAGAACTGACGTTCGTGTTGGAGGCATCTCCTTCTGCTTTTGCTGGACTCGGATGAAACAGAGAGAAACTTGGTTCAACAAAAACAGTAGATAAGAGATTTGCTCTTGTACTCTCTTTACTCCTACTCTTAATCTTACTCTTACTAGTAGAGAACACAAATCGAAGATTTAGAAGCAGAGAGAGAGAGATGAGACAGTGTGGCGGAAAAGAAGGGCACGCGAAAGGAGGAGCTAAAGTGGGTAAAAAAAAAAAAGGGAAGAAAAAAATAAAGGCAGAAACCAGACTGAAAACGATGACGTATTGCAATGGTTACCTTAGCTTAGCTTCGGTGCTCTGCTACAGTTATAGACCTCCATTTTCCCTCCAGTCTCCACCACAGAAGGTATCACAGAGGTAGAGAGAGAGAGAGAAGAGAGAGTGGGGCGAAACGAGCCTTAAATGCTAGGATATGCATTAGGCAGGCGTACGTTAGCAGTGCATTATCGGTAAAATTAAAATGCGCCACTATATCGTCGTTTTCGCGGCTCACTCACTACTCAACTCACTACAGATTTACTGTTTCTCTCTCTCTCTCATGCAGCCTCTAACTTTATGATTTTGACTGTCCATAGTTACCTTATTCAAATAATTCTTCATTCCTGTCATATTTTTTTTAATAATAGAAGTTAATTCTGTAATTATGATTAATAGATAGAATTAACACGAGATCAGCTGCAGTTGTCTTTATGAGTCTGACATTACTATTTACTGTAAAAATATTCAGCTACAAAATTAGCAGCAAACTGCAGGAAATGATGTATCAGTGAAAGAAAGTAACTGCTTCGACTCGACGTGACCATTTATCATTTTTACATCACTGATTACTAAGCAAGCGCCTCTTTACGTCGTGAAAGCTACAAATCTGGCCGTTCGTTTGGAATGAGCAGCGAAACTGCGGTTTGATGAATCAAAACGAGAGTTGAGTGTGGAATCCGATAGGTAGCTACCTATATGGCCCACACCCCGAAAAAATTATGAATAGATGACATCGGAAAAAGGAGAGATAAGAGGACATGAGTTGCACTAAGGAGGTAAATAAAAGGTGAAGGAGGGAAAAAAATATGCGTCACACCAGAACAAGCATAAATTGGGTACATGGTAGGGTGATCGGACTGAGTTTGTGATGATGAAAAGAAGGCGTGGAAAAATCAAGCGGCCACAGGCAGTGCCAGGTGGATGTGATGTGGGACCATGGTGGACTGAGTCAGGAGTAGGTGGGGGACTGTAGTCCGGGTTTCGCGGCATAAGGGACGAGTCTGATGGTGACCGGACCTTCTGCTCCGGTTCAGAAACCTCCTTTCCTGACATGTCAGTGTTACGTTACTTCCTTGTTTTGCTTTTTTTCCCTTTCTTCCACTCTACTTTTTTTCCCAAATATCTCAATACTTTTCATTCAATCACACTACACTACTTGTATTTATGTAAAAATGACCATGAGGTAATGGAAAATCAAAAAAAAATTTGGAACAGGTGGGGGTAAGTTTGGAATAGAGAAAACAAAAAAAACTTTGATGATTTGACGTATCGAACGTGTTCATTAAAATTGAGGAAGATCTGCCCCGTCCTTCCATGATCTCACCCTTTAGGGCCGACTGTCGAGCCCAGTGGGTAGGTACCCTACCTATGGAATCAAATTGCAACTTTTACTATAACTCTATAATTTATCTCATCAGTAATCATAGAATACACTTTAGATTAATCGGTACCGTCGATTCGGAATATAAGATTGAAGATCAACGGTTGTGTTCTCGACAGGACCCGTGGACATTCATGCACGTAGGAGATGATTAGAAGTAGGCTCTACAATAAACAAGCAAATGAACCTGCAGAAGTTACATAGGGATCGGTGAATGAGTCCTTTTAGTGGTGAAATCTGTTTTACAGTCAACTTGTAAAGGCTAAAAAGCTTACAGCTTTCATTGCCCTGCCCAATTGGTTGCCTCAAAAGGAAACATTCAGAATCCCTTTCATCATTTTTTATTTATAATTTATATATATTTCATATTTCGGGATCAAATTCAGCCCAAGTAGATTTGATCTCTTTGGGCCTTGAGGTATTAAAAAAAAGCCCAAAGTTAAATGAACTCGATCATGCATAAAAGTATAAGCCCACGTGAATGATAAGTGGGCCGACCGACAACCTTGTATAAGCCCAAGGTTAGATGTCTGCTTGGTAGAGCAAAAATACAAATAGAAAGCAAAAGTCAGCCATCTATTATTATAGGGTCTATATTCGTTTTTTTTTTTCCTTATGGTCCAAAGAGGCAACCCAATAAAACCCGATTAGCAAACTGGCTTCATTCCCACTTTTTTCCGAACCACACCAAATAAGAAACAAAAAAAGGTTGGTGATCTTTTTCGTGTGCCCAGATGCTGCTTATACTCTGTTCTTTGAAGAGGGACAAAGGAGAAGGAGTTTAGAAGTTGTTCTCTCAGCTCTGTTTGGCACAAGATCTGTGCTCATTCACGGACTTGGTTTTTACATTTTAACCCGGTTATCTGTATCCTAAGCAATTTCGTTTTCCTTATAAAGTTTTTGTAATCCTCAAAAAACATATTCATTGAGAAGTTGATAGGGTTTCTCGCTTTTGGAAGGGGGCTTCCTTCAGTAAACGAGTCAAGGCTGTTGTTGCTCATGCAGGTAACCTTTCCACTGTTCTATAGATTTCCGTTTTCAAGTTAGCTCCCTCTCCATAACGTTGAGTATAGAAATCTGAGCAAAGACTACGAATTTGTTCTGGTAGATGATAGTAACTGGTTTTGTGAACTAGCTTTAATGGTCAATCAGGCTTATTAGACTTGCAATTGAGGGAAGATTTAGGTCTCAACATTCTGGCTAGAAAGATCCCTCTTTTGTTTCTTTCCTTACTTTTCGACTATACCGGTTTTGCATTGTAGATTGATTCAATTGATATGAGTATGGTAGCATTTCGTATCGGTTATATGTTATATGTCTAAAAGATTTGAGGCTACTTCTAGACAGATGAGTTGCACGAAATTTTTCTTTGAAAATTACTGAATTATGGTATTGAATGTAGGCAAATATTTATATGTTAAATTGATTCCTAAATATAAAAGTATTAGTTAGATTCTTATGATTTAATATAAAAGTACAAGTGTATAAAAATACAAATATTTTATGACTTTCATATATTTATTATCTTAATGTTCTAAAATCATTAAATATTTCTAAAATTGAAATCATTAAATATTTGACTTCGAGGGATTTATTATCATATATCTTAACTTATTTTGCACTCACTTATTAAAATGATTAATTTATTTTAGATTTATGAGAATGATAAAATCTTTTAACTTGTTATCTAGAAAATGGTTTTAAAATTTAAAAAATATTGGAAGAAAATTCATAAGTACAATTGCTTAAGACAATAGATACAAGAACAAAAGTTTCGACTTAAGAGAAAGAGTTATAATTTTTTTAACGATCCCGGTTCCAATTTTACTGGGATGAAACTCTATAAATACTTTGAAATTGATTTCTCTTTTTTTTTAATATTGTGTAAACGATTCAGAATTCTTATGTATTTTGGATTGGTGAAAGAAAAGTTCTACACGATTTTCTATACTTGCACAAGATGTCTTAACTATTCTCGTATCAACGGTTTCTTCCGAATTTGTATAGGTGAGAGAGTTATTGGAGATATGAGCACTTCGTTAAATCCATAATTAGTTGAAATATTATTATGCATAAAAGATTAGGGGCATGCAGCTGATCAAAATCAACATACAACTCATAATGAAGACTTTGTTCAATATTTTCATAATATATTCTTAAATGAATAAACTTTTGAACTAGTTTTGTAGTCTACAAATAACCATACTAATGACCAACTATCATTAATAGTTTATTAACAAATTTTTATTATTATTTTTTTAAAAATTTCATTGTAATATCTATTTTTTTCTTTTTAAGGTTATAAAGTATTTTTAACAGAAGTCATATGATTGAGTCACAGTGATTTAATCATCTATATATTAACTTTTATTTAGTCAAAAAAAAATATATATCATTTATATTTTATTTTTTATTTAGAGCTCGGCTCGGTCTAACTTTAAATAGTAAAAAAACTCGGCATGGACTAGAAAATCCGTTTTGACAACTCTAGCTATAGACCAAAACCGACCATCTGGAGAACATGAGCACAAAAGGCTGCAGTCTTGCACTTCAGTGTCTATCTGGAGATCCCAAGAGCAGACCGGACATGGTTGAGGTTGTGACCGCATTGGAGCAGTTTCAGGGCTCAACGAATCGCTCTGAAATGGCCCAAAGGGTGTGAGAATTTTTGAAGTAGCCGAAAAAGTAAATGTGTTATGTAACATGTGTAAAGAGCTGTACAGTTCATTGTTGGGGTCAATGTATTTTGAATGATTTCCTAGAATTCTTCTCTATTCAATGGCTTGTTGTGGAAGATGAAGATTGATCTGCTAATCCCAATAAATCATTGCAAGATTTTTAAGGCGTTCATATGTTTGGGCCACTTTCGACCTAAAATGAAAATACTGGGCGATTCGGTCTCAAGATTTAAAAATAATAATAATAATAATTTCAAAGAATTTCGGCAAAAAGAACACTTGACTCAAAACATGCAGAGAGAAAAGGATAATGCTTTTTTCAGAGAAGAATAGTAATAGGGGGATGGATGGGTGGGAAATGGAGGAAGGTGGCAAGTTGATAGTCGTCCTTTTTTGGATTCATCTTTCAAGCGTCGCCACCTTACCCACCAATCGCCATTCATGTCCCGCCGCTCTACTCTAAAAGACAAAAGACAATGACATCTATGGTCTATCAACTCCTACTCCACTCCCCTGTTCAGAAATTGTTAAGAAACAGATCTGATTCGATCCGACAATTAAAAAAATATAATAAATAACACAAGTTGCTGGTGCCTTCCGATAAGAAATGTATGTCGTATTATTTGTAACAACTCTGATTGGTTAAAAAAGTTGCCAAATTGGACCGGCGGGGAGGAAAGAAAAAAACTAAGCAGTGGATGCAGCATTTCTGTGCAAATTGATACATGGCTAAGAACAGAGTTAATGGGTAGGATTCCTGATTCCATACAAAAGATGTTTTCAAGCTTTCGCACATGTTCATATTCTCTTTTGTATACACCTCAAAACCGATTTCAAGGAGATTCGTAAATTCATATCTACTTTCACAGTTTGACCGCACTCCCTTTTTTTTTTTTTTGTTTTTTAATAACAAATTTATATATCTTGAAGCACTGAGCAAGTGACAGAGAGATGAATACATGGAATCAAAATGTAGAGGAATTGAAGTAACAAACGTTGGAAAATATGGAGATTATGATGTTTGTTTCTGAGCAGGAGGTAGGTCCCATGATCCAGCCCATATTGTCCCGTAATGTAATGTAATGTATCTTTCTTTCTTACCGAAAGTTTGTAAAGAAAATTGATACCTTGTTGATGAGATGAGATGAGATAGATATGGTTGATATGGAGGAGGGGGGGGGGGGGTATAAATGCTCATCCCGTTTGTTATATTGGATGAGTTACAACATGCATAATCATGGCCATCAAATAGTATACACATATCTCCCTTTGTGAGTAAAGAAAGATCCTCACACGAATAATCCTCCATTTTGGCATTATTTCCCATTACTTCACGGACCACGTTTTTTTTTATTTTTTTAAAATTTTATGGCTACTTGTCAACTGTCTGACTGCCTTTGCTACAAGAATCGTTTGAGATTAGATGTATTGAAGAGAAGGTCAGATATTTGCACAGAACAGTAGAGTTTCTTATATCTTGAGAGAGAGAGCCTCTTAGGTGATTACGTAGATGTTAAATAGTGATATAGATTTGAAATCATATCTAAACAATTGATACAGTCTTAAAATATGATGCTACCATCTAAGTTTGAAAAATAAAACAAATGACAAGAGGAAAAGGATAAAGCTATAAGAGATAGAAAGATAAAAGAGTGAAATTTATGTCTATTGTTCAGAGATGGGATTTGAAATGACATTTATCATATAAAATTCAATAATACAATAATTTAAATTTATTATATTTTTTTTAAAACAATTTTTATTTATAATATATTAAAAAATTAATAATTATTTAATTTCAATCATAAAAATCTCCTGCCAAACGAATTGAATCCAAAGGCCGTTCAGTACTTTGTCGGTCTCCATGTTCTTCACTGCCCGTACTGAAGACATTAATTCGCCCAACACATTCCAACAACACTATCGCATAACAACAATGCTTATGATATAACGTACAAAAGATTATAACCAAGATTCAAATTATTTATTAATAGTAACAAGTTGTTTCTTCCTAACAACTTACCTTACCTTAGCTTAACTATAATAATATAAACTCTGTAATAAGAAAAGGGGCTGCGGGCTACATTTTCCTTGCAGCCACTTCAGCCCTTACGCAATCCAAGAAACTTTTTAACCATGGCCGGCTTTACATTCAACCTCACGACTTGGAATAATAACCCAATCAATCCCCAACTAAGAAGGTAAAAATTAAAATTACCGCACACACACATTAGTAATTCTTCTAACTATCGCTATAAAAAGAAACGATCTACCAAAATACCCCTTTTGATTTTCCCGGGAAAATTAGGCGGGAAAAAAAATGAAGAAGGCTGGAATGGGGGGGGGGGGGGGATGTGATCAGATGCGGAAATTCTTCCCGGTGAAAGTCTGACCGAAATTCCAGTCGGCGGGAGCGATGTTCCAGGAAGTAGAGGTGCGATGATCACTGCCGGTGACTCTGAAGGAGAGAGCTTGACCCACCAAAACGGCGTTGGACTGCCAGTTTTGTCCCCAGTTACGGCTAAGGGTCATCCAGCCGGTGTTTGTTCCTTTCACGCTCACCCTCACGATATCTCCTGCACCCCCTACGTTGGTTACTAAAACCAGGTTGAAGTAACGGAAACCGTTTATTGTGAATCTGATTCCGCCCTCTTTCCTGCATGGGACCCTGCAAACCCAAAACAGTCTTTTTACTGACCACTTGCTTACATGATTTATTTATTTATTTTCTTTTTTTACCTACTTTTAATTTTCTTTTTTTTAAAGATCTTGTCAATTTGGTGAAGGATTATAACCTATGGATTTATATAATTCCGAGATTCTGTGGGGCTCTGTTTGTTTCGAGGGAAAATCAACAGGAGAGAAAATCATACGACCGCAATATACTTTTTCTGACGCGCCTTTTCATATTCAGTAGCAAAAACAGAGTTATAGAGTAAAAAGCGGCATCGAAGAATAAGAAGCGGATTAACTCACCGGCGGAAAGAAACGGGGACTATTCCGGCGCGGTACTGGGCTATCTTGAGAAACATGGGCATGGCGAGGTCGAAATGGGGGCGAGGGGGGTTGCACCAGCCGCCATCGTCGCTTGGTTGAGCGAAGTTAGGAGGACAAAAGTTGGTGGCGGTGATGAAGATGGAGGGGTTACCTGGGTTACACCACCTGGGATCGTCAGTGCACTTAAGCTCGAAGCAAGCGCCGCAGCTAAGCCCGTCGTTGAACAGAGATGTGCTCAGCGCCGCGGTGTTCACTCCATAGCCTTGGCTGTACAGATTTCCATATCCACAAGCACCGCCTGCAACAATAAGAAAACACCAGCACTCTACTCTCAGCAAGCAAAGAGCATAACAAGAGAACCTGGATCTATGAAAGTATGAACAAAGAATGCAGAACAGGGAGTTAAACGAAACAGGGGAAGTTGAAATGCAGAGGAGAAATAACAAATACAGAAAATGCAGACAGTTATATAAAGCAGAAAATACCCATAGTCCCTGAAGCGTCGCTGCCGCCGTAGAAAGTAGCATGAGCGCTCTCCCATGGGCCGCCAGTGAAGACTCCGGGGATTCTAGCATTGCCCATTGCGAATAACGAGAGTACAGAAAGAATGAAGAGCACAGTAACAGAAGCCATTGTTGCCGGAACACAGAGGTAGAGAGAGAGAGAGAGAGAAGACGAATGAGTATGGGGATTGAGGAGTGAATGGAAAGCGGGAGAGGAGAGGAGGGGGTACTTATTGAGGCGCGGGTTGAGGCTCAGCGATTCGGCAATTTGCTTTCTTTTTGCAATCTATTTAATGCTCTCTTTCGCTACCTTCCTCTGTCACGTACCTATTTTGTTTCCATTAAAAAATAATCAATTTATTATTATTTTTATTTTTATTTTTTCTGGAATTATGTTTGGGATCGTAATTTATTGAGAGGAAGAATATAATGAATTGGAATATGTGCTTAGCTACGTGGATAAAACATTAGGTGTAATTCACTGAAATTTACTGTAATAAATCTTAATCTTAATAACTAATAATAAATTTTTTTTATTAAACTAAATAAATAATAAAATAGTATATTAATATATTAAATGAGTTCAGAAAATTAATATTTATTCTTATTTTTTTTAAAATTAAAATTTAATTATAAATTATACTAAATTACATAAATTCACAAAAGCTTACTTCTGGATCACTTTTGTGCACTTGATTGATGATGTATACTTATTATGCTTTCCTCAGGATAAGGCTATTTGCTATTTCGAACATGCATTTTTAATTCTTCCAAAAAAATCACTTGTAGCTTTTCCCCAATTTACATTTTTTATTAATTTTTTATTAATTTTATTTTCGTGTTCAATGTGACATCAGAATTTATGGTTTGTGGATAATAAAATTTTAGCCTATTAAAATCATAATAAATTTTATATAATAAATATGAAAATAATATTTATTAAATAAATAAATAAATTTATGAAAAAAGTAACTAAATAAGGCAAGAGAGTCGTGAATTAAATCGAGGTAACTGATACAGAGTGACGAAAGGTTACAAGAGAAAATAAGGTGGGAAATGAAATGGGGCAGCGAAAACGTGGGACACTTGTCCGTTACCGGCAGGCCCACGTTGGCCTTGGTCGTAGAGTTTGGCTGTCGCTCTTTTTACCAGTGAAGTGGGTCCCGGTCGCTGAAAAGCCTTATTCACTTTACTTTGGGCTTTTCAAATAAGTTACAGCCCAACAACCTAAACTCTCCACAAATCCCAAGCCTCTAATGATGAAAACTATATATATAATTATTAATTAGTAAGAGCTTTTCTACTTGGAACTGTTTGGTCTCCATCATAGCCCTTGAGGAAACATGAGGGTTGGTCAGATATGTTGAAAAGCCAGTTAGTCAGTTACCCACCCGTTCATGCGATCCAAAAAGAAGGCCCAAACTTTGCATGTGACCCGAATTTTGTGGCAGTGCTTCTCTTGTTTGCTGCTGCTTCTTCCTCAATCTTCTCCTTTTTCTTACAGAGAGAGAGAGAGAGAGAGAGAGAGTCCAACGGTCCAACCACAGCCTTCTTCTTCTTCTTCTTGTAGCTCACTCTATCCACATCTTTGTCTCTATTATCAACATCCCATGTGCACTCACTAATTGCACCCCCTTTTTTTTAGAAACACCCACTTCCTTTTCTTCTTTTTCTTCTTTTTCTTCTTTTTCTTCTTTTTCTTCTTTTTCTTCTTTCTAATAAATGAAATTAAAATCTTAAAAAGTCCTTATCCATTATTTTTCTTAATAATAATACTGTTTTATTTATTTCTATTTTTATTTGAGATAAAAGCTGATTAAGGATTGACGTGCACTTATCATTTTTCATGGTGTGGGTATGAATCGTAGTATGATCTATATCTATATCTTAGTCGGTGGATCTATCTTATACATATATATATATATATATATATTGATGGTTTGATTGTGAGTTGTGAACGCTTGGGAGAGGAGTTGTGAACGCTTGGGAGAGGAGTTGTAGTAGATTGGTGTGAACCGTGTGATGATCATAAAAGGGATGGCGGGTTATGCAGTTAAGGTGGGTCGGGTAGTTTCGTCAAGACATAAATATCAATAAAGGCGTTCAAAGGGAAAGACGAAGAAGATATGAGAGAAGAAAAAGGGGTGACCCCACTCGTAGACAAACAAGATCAAGCGGATCCGCCACGTCATCGGTCTCAACCACATGTTAGCTGTCATCGATCGAGCCAGCTAGCTATCAGCTATATAGCTCATGCATGCATGGCAATTGGCAAGGTCAGGCCCCAAGGCACGTGAATTTTCGGTGTGCTCTCTACCTCGTGCATCCCCATGTGAAGGAATTTTAGTCCCCTTTTATTTATTTCTTTTATCTTCTTACATATTGGTATATAATAATATATGATGTTATATATTATTTGTACATTCAGTTGGTGACGTGGCATAATATCATTAGTTGAGCAACTCTTTTGGTAAAGGGTTTCGTAAATGCTAATAATATAATCTCGTACGTTGTAAGAGAAACCATGATTTGATTAAGTTGATTACTGTGTTAGAATTAATGCATGTTACCGTACCACTTGATCTTCAGAGTAATGATCAAGAAAGACTATTTTCTTAGCAAGTATATCACGTGCTGGGGACACATGCATGTTTTCTAGCTTCGTGTTCGCTCATTTCACATCCGTATTATACATACTCACAAGCTTTGCATAAGCCATAAACATGGCTAGCTGTTTGAGAGATCAATTCATAAGTGGGGCCGGGCCTAGGTATATATATCCTAAAATACCTTGCTCTCTTTTTCACTAAATTCAGATATACACACTTCCGTCAGGATCTCTTACTCCTCGATTGCCGATCCACACAAACCCATACATACATATATATATATATATATCTATGGCCGGCAGGTGAGGTGACAGAAGGTACTCAATTAATTGGCCACATTTATAATCCTTATTAGGGATGAGCAGTTTTCATCAACTGACTCAATTAGGTCGGATCATAAAAGCTGAAGTCAATGCGGATCGGATGTATCATCTGAAATGATTCGGATGGGTTGGATGACTGCTATCCGATTTTAATTATTAAAAATGCCTTGCTATTTTAAATTTTAGGTCTTCTTGCGATTTCCTGATCCCCTCTATTATTTCTTCTTCTTCTTCTTTTTCCTTTCGCTCACAGTGCTGATTCTGGGTTATCTGAGAAATATAGATGGTGAATCTGTTTCTGTCCTGGATCCGAAACATCGAACACTATTTTTTATTTTCGTCCGAACCATTGCATTGACAGAGTTGCAATAGTCCAGCAAGAGCTTCGTATGCATGTGGGATTTCGACCATTGTAGATGTGTTGGGAAAGGCGTACAGTGTGTTTATGAGTGGAAATAAGGAAATGATTATGTAATTAAGGTGGAAGAAATTAAGGGTGGGTGTCGTGGATGATTTGTTGACAGTGTGGGTATTTTCATCTATATATTGGAATTCTTAGCAACGAATTTTATCCTTACGATTTAAAGCTCTTCAATGATAGAGATTTCTTACTTTGTGGAGTTATAATTGACACAGAGAAAGAAAATATACATGGAGATGAAAGAGATAGAGAAAAACACAGGAAATAAAATAAAATTATTTAAAAAAAAACAAATATCATGTAATTTTTTTTAAAAAATCCAGATCATCTTTCCGACTGATCCAACGGGATCCGATCAGGTCAAATCGGTCGGATAACTCCTTTAATTTGGGTGAATAAGCAATTAGTTGAATGAATTTTGAATGTAATATGATCTGATTCAATCCGAACCGAACTCATCCCTAATCCTTACCATTTCTAATTATATATCATAAATATATATATATATGAAAGGATAAATATATATATTTACGTACCAAACATATTACTGAAATTAATACTTTTATTTAATTATTAAGACCTAGTTTTGCGAATGATATGAAGGATTAACCGACAAATCGACAATCATCACTTGACTTAGGATGTTGAAACTATGGCCGGCAGAGCGATTAAAGCTCGTGCGGATCTCTTAAAACAAAAAAAAAAAAGGTTGTCTGAATATTTAAGTTGATTGGCTTGTTAATTACTATATTTATTACACTAAATTATTGTAATTGACTTCCAAATTATTAGCTATTACTGCAAACTTTTCAATGCTTTTCATGCTTTGTTTCGAAGGAAGCTACATAAATAAATCAATAACTTTGAAGAAGGCATTTCGACCCACCTTTCCTGCATGGAAAGAGCAATATCTGTCTTCCACTGATCATGAGGTTGTGTTTGAAAAGAGAACAAGCGGCCGGTAGCTGGGTGGTCCAATTCCGCAGCATGTAACTCGAGTATATAATGCACAACTCTCTCAACTACCTTTTTATATTTTCAACCCAAGAAATGATGAAGAGATACTTCCTTAGAAGTTAGAACGATATTATAGTGTCATGAGTAGTCAGCAGCACTCAGAAGCTTCAGATGGGATTCAGAAGCATTGATTTCACATAAAAGTTGTTAAAATTGTGGGATAATTAAATGATTACTTTAATTTCTTTTCCTAAATTAGTTGAGGTAGATTTGGCAAGGCTTTTGTGTTAGCAAGGGATCTGCCTGTTAAAAGTGCAAAATCAGCTTAACAAATTTATTGTCGATATTTTGTCCGGTACATTCATTCCGATACTTTAAAGTTAGTTTTAAGAGAAAAATTATTTATTTTAATTATTAGATATTTAAACTCATTAATATGCATTCTTAGTGATCTAATTAACTCTCTGATTATATCTGACACAAATATAAATTTACCCTCCTATTACTTGTGTCAAAAAGGATCCTTATCCAACTGCACTCAAGCTTTAGTACCATGCTTGTTGTTAGTCCTATCACCATAGTTGGATTGTCCTTTGATAAGGTTCTCAAAATAAAATTTCGGGACATGACCACCTGACCAGATCATAGCACCTAATCGACATGCACGTACCTTGGGTCCATATCCTGCGAGTAAGTCTTCTGTTCTACCGAACATCAGACTCCGGCACAGCTTACTTGGTCCTGACCTTCTCGATTCTTGCGGAAGAGGACTAAATCAAAATCGCCATAAAAATTCGGTTTTGACATTGAAATTGCAAAATCGGTATTTAAATACCATGACCAAACCTTATATTTTCATCACAAATGTTACTAAGTGCCTTAACTAGGAGTAGGAGGGTCCCCACCCTATCTAGTAAATAGCTAAGTAATGCTAGAAGACTATCGTATCAGAAGTTACTCGGTGGTTAGTAGCAGGTAAATGCTCGTTTGGTAAACATCAACGCCAGAAGATAAATAACGACCTTAATTTCACTGTTTGATTGTTTCCAAAAAGAGGGCAAGTTAGGCAGCGAGTCTCGTATTAGAGACTAGGGAGGAGACTGTAGGGGTAAATTGACAATACCTGAAGGACGGGCAAGGCACATGCACGCAGGCATGCATTGATGTGCGTGACGAATACTAAGCTCCTAGCTAGATAGCTAGCTAGTTCCCCTTCCCAGCTCGACACATAATGTGAAAACCAATAAGATGAATTGATTAGGTACAAACGGTTTTTGGACTTTAAAAAAAAAAAAAAAAGAAGTTTTTCTGAAGGAGATAATCTGATTCGAAAAGGATTTTGTATGAGATTGATTCTACATAAATTTGAGAAAAAATTGTCATAAAAACGAATTCAGAAACCAATTTGCATGCTTTGATGAGATTTGCAAAAACAGTGAAGAATTGAAGATGGGGGTGGGTGGGGCCTGTGGGAGAGAGTGGGGTTTTCATTGGATATAAAGCTTGTAATAATTTTAAATCTGAATTTTTAATGATAATATTAAATATTAATACTTCGATTAGAAAATAAAAATTAATAAACCAAAAATATCAAATAGATTTTATATATATATATATTTTTTCTTTCACATAATTTTGATTATATAAATACAAGAAAATATAAGAAATATTGCTAACTATAATTTTATTAAGTGATGCTTGTGCCTCCTGAAGGACCTTCAGACATGACCCTAGAGACATCTATGGACATAATCAATGTCTTCTTTTGCTATCCCACATTATCCCTACTCTACTACAGCCCCCTACATAAGGGTCTACTGATTCAGTATTCAGGAATCAGGATATATGTTTAACTAAAGTGACGATGCAGTATTAAAAAGCAATTTATTTACTATGAGCATGAAATCTCTGTGGCAGTGCGACTATATGCTCAACAAAACTGAAGATGCAAAAAAACCCGTGCCAAAAAATTTATAGCCACTAACTAGCTCTTTCAGCCAAGCTACAAGAATATCCAAAATTCACCTGTGTGTGTGTATATACCCACAATAACATGTACATCTAGATCAGGAGGATTGTAGTAGTTCTTAATGGCTAAATGAATGTCATTCCCAAGTTTTGTTGTAAGGGAACAAAGCATGATCACGTCATCACTCCGAAAGGAGTCGAACCGAGCAATGCTGTTGTGAACTTGTGAGGTTTAGATAACCTATTATGGTCAAACAGCGAAAATGCTCCAGCAACTTTTTACTTTCATTCCGTAACTTTCAAATATCAAAAACAGTGCCTCTCTCTCGGAATCCAGTTCTATACCTTAATTAATAAGCTCCTTGAGAGAAAGAACATCATCACGTGGATGAGCTTCCTCCACTTGGACTTCTACTTCATCTCCGATTTGTGTACCCAGAGATACCCATGCAGAAGCTTGAAGTCCTACCTGCAAATTATAAATTGAATGGATGAGAGGATACAGGGGAGGGGTGTACGGATTTGCTCCAGGTAGAGAGGTGATAGTCAATTGGATGGCTCACCTCTACTAGCAATATGGCTGCAATACGGTCTTTGATGAACTTGAGGATCAATGCGCGGTATTTCTTTTCTTTTGGTTGTCTTCTCAGGAATTCTAACATCCAATATCGGAGGCTGCTGTTGAAGAGCCTCTTTGCTACTCTAATATTTACATTTACAATTGATGCCATGCCTTCCAACTGACCAGGACTAAACGGAGGAGACTCTCCTCTAAGGAATGCCTTAACCTGCAAATTATCAGGTCAATATCAAATTAAACAACTATGTTATATATGCAGCTACGTCTATCAGCTTAAGAATGTCTTAACACATATGTAGACAACCATAGAACCAAAGTCATATACAAGCAAGAAAACCTGATAATGGGCAAGGAGATCCAGATATCGACGGATGGGAGATGTAAACTGGACATAGCCAGGGATGCCAAGAATCCCATGGCGTATAGGCTTCCGAAAATCAATTTCAGCAGCACGCATTATTTTGACAATCGCAGAGCTCCTAACAGGTCCTTCTGGAAGATGAGCAAATGCAGATACGTCGATGTTTGATTGAGGTTGTCCTCTGTAAGGTAAGGAAATGTTATTGCAAGAACCAAAAGTAGCTATAACTTCCCCACAAAGTATCATCATCTCAGAGACGAGCCGCATTGCGGGATCAGCCTGGTTTTCCACGTAGAGATTGATTTCAGGTTCTGGATCCTCTGGATTGACCACTTTGATGCGTGCCTCTAATGTGGATGTGTCAACTGCCCCCTGCAAAGTTCATAAGATGAAGGCTAAACATGGTGGGTACAAAAATTGTTGGGATGTTTAGACCTCCAAAGTGGGAGTGGCTAATTGAATTAAACTCTATCTGGCTAAACAAACTTAACCTGTTGACGTCGCCATTGTAATCGCAAAGCTGCAGCCTCAGATAAAATTTTTAAGTCGGCCTCCTCAACTAGGTTCAAATTAAGCAACTCGGATGCGCTCTCATAGGTCAGCATATAAGTCGGTTTGATGATTGAGTTGTCCACAGAGTATTCCGCAATGCTATCAAAAAATTTTAGTCAATTATCAGAAATTAAATTTTAATAAGACATTAATTTCTAGATTCAAATCCCTAGTCGCATGAGACAAGAGAGAGAAGAAAAAGACTTTCCCAAGTAATAATGCCTCAAAAACAATTTTCTTCATCAAAATTGGAGATGACAGACTGTCTTGGAAAAATATTGTTAACAAATGTGTAAGTTAAAAACCATCAAACCTATGATTTTACAAGACAAAAATGGTTGTGGCTTCATATGCATAGAAATGCGCTGATAATGTGAAATCAAACAATCCCGTTTATTCTAACAGTACTGTTTGAATAACATCAGAGACACGATTTACAAATTGAATCTGTAAGAAACAAAAGTACTTGTTCAACTCATAGACTGAATTATACCCACAGAAACATACTTCACCAATATAACTTTTGCTAGTAATGGGATCCTGATATATCATTACCTGCCATCAGAACGAAGCACAACAGACACTGAAACTGCATTGCAAATCTCTCCCTGTTTCAAACTCATCCCTTCCATGGCAAGTCTCTCTGGAAACATAGGGTAAGTAGCAGTGGGAAGAAATATAGAAGTTCCTCTTTTCATTGCATCCCTGCACACCACCCATAGCATAACAGTGAGCATAAAACAAAATTTTTGCATGTTCAGCATCATCATTAAGCTTACAGTGCTCACCTGTCAACTATGCTCCCTGGTTGAACAAATCTAGCTGGATCGGCAACATGTATCCAAATTCTAATCCGCCCATCTTGCAACCTTGTTGCACTCAAGGCGTCGTCAAGCTACATATTATTGCACAGTAAGCATATCAGATGACAAGCTCCGAATGTTTGATTGAGATTCAAACAGAGTAATTTGACTCATATAACTGATGCAAAGTTCACCTCATCAGCCTCATCAACATCAATGGCATAAACCTTCAAGTGTGTGAGATCCTTCCTGTTAATCTAAACATAGAGTACCATATGAACATATTCAATAAACATCCACTGGCTGATAGAACTTTGTAAGAGATTAAAGAATAAGAATCAGTCTCGCCTCATCTTGATCGGCTGCCTTGAGCAGGATTGTTTCAGCAGCTGATAGAATATCACTTGAATGATCTGTCCGAACATTGAACTTCAAAAGGTCAAGATTGACGTGCCTAGGAAAATAACCTATATCTATCAGTAGATTTAGTGCTGACGATGCTGTTTTGATATGTCCCATGGCCTTGAGGATCTGCAAATAAGAGAAATATCTTATACACTAAACAAATAGTAGAATACTACGATACTACAGATGAAATTGATCAGATAAAATAGAAAAAAAACAAAAACCATGGAGATGTTAGCAATGCAAAGATAGCAGTATGCATCTTAACTCTTGAGATTGAACTAAATTGGCTTTCAAAAATTCTTGAAAAATCAATTCCCAGTCCCACAATAAGAAAATGGTTGAAACATGAAAATTCATTCCACCAAGCATCCTACAATTATATATATTGTATACAAGAAATACAACTAACTAATGTTAGAGAACTTACCATCCCTGCTGTTTTCCTTTGTGCATCACTTTTGCAGTCATCAATAGCATATAATTCAAGGGACTCGATTTTCTCTCTTTTTTTCTCTTCGGCTTTCCATGAAGATTTTGCTGGCTTAGCCTCAAAAGGCAATGCCTTGGCAGATTTTAGTAATTCTACAAACTCCTGAAGTTCTCTCTCAGAAGCCTCCTTTGCAAGCTTTCTTCTTAGAAGTTCTTCAACCTATTTAGAAATCCATGTCATGACTATAAATATACAAGAAGGAAAACTTGCAGAAATATACCATATGGGTTAAACACTCTAGAACTAAATGGACAATATACGTTTACTCAATTGATCCATCTTAATATAAACTAAATATGAGATTCAGAAATGAAAATGCTAATGAAAAAATAGGATTTACCTGCTCAGCAGGTCTAGGGCCATATCTACAACGAGAACCTTTTGTCTCTAGAACAGTGAAGTAAATTTCATCTCTTGATAACAACAAATGTGCACAATAGCTCTCAACAGGTTCCACACTTCCAAAAATCATCTGAAGAATGAGGTGAAGTCAGTGAAGGAGAGATAGTAAGAACTTCAAAAACCCAACTTCAACAGTACCTCAGATAATTCTTCTGCTGTCACCGACTTATTTTTCTCAAGAAGCTCAAGCCAAGCAAACTCTAACAATGATGGATCCTGCAGTCAATAAATATAACTTTAACACAGCATACAACAACAGGATGGAAAATTTCTGTAAGGGATTATTATCCGAGAACAGACCAAGTTGTGCTCAGCTCTCTCGACAAAGTCCAAAATTTCTTCGTGGTCAAAATTATCAACACCCGGAACAATATAAGTGATTTGTTGTGGCTTGATGGACGATGTGATACCATTCTGACACAAGAAATTGCAAAGAAAACGTTAGAAGAATCAGACTCACTGCTCCGCATTTGAGAAAGAAAACTACGAGCACACCACCTAGCAACCTATTCAACATGCCGCACTAGTGTTTCTACTAGAACCTGATCGGACACCATCCAGTTCTTCTTGCCATCGGGCCTCTGAGCAACTGCTAACAATACTCTTTCAGCATCCTTCTTGAACTCCAGAAGTAACCCTTTTTCCAATGCTCGGTTGGCAAGCTTATCTTCAAGCTCTCCTTTGCTAGTTAATCCCAACCTACAAATTCACTAAATAACATCCTGTTAGTATAAAGGATAGACAGGTGCTCAACTACAAAGTAAAAAATGAAGACTTTGCAGAAAATTATAAAAAATCAATAAAATTGCTACTGATTATAAAAACTAAACTTCACCAAACAGTCTAATAAAAAGCACCTAGAAGTGGCGCAAACTCTCTTCCGCTTGCGCAAAGTTACGAGCCCTTCCACGATACTGAGAATAGAGTAGCTTCGAACGCCGCCATTACTAAAAATTTGCTGCGTGTATGGAAACGCCTCGAAGAAAGATTCGAAATTAGAGTGAGGTCGAAAGTGCAAGGCCCCAAAACTGAATAACCGGCACCGGAAGGCGGAGAGAGGAAGAGACGAGGCGGAGCGAAAGAGGGAGCAGCTGTTGACGGCTCGAATCGCCATCATTGTCTGCTAGAGAAGAGGATTCGAGCCCATGTAGCAAGAGAGAATGGGTTAATCTGCTTTCGGTGGGAGTAGATTGCTGTAATAAGAGATAGAGCTGGAAGAGAAGGGACAAAACACAGTTTATATGGAAGCTGGAAACTTAAATAATATTTATACCCCAAAAAGTTTCAAAAATAATAATGTATACCTAAACAGTTAAAAACTATTGAACCACGCCACTGAGGCAAACTGAGTTTTTAATTTTAATTTATTTTCATGATGACCACTTTACTAATGTTTTATTATAATTTCACTCCCATTAATTTTATTTTATTTCACTTAAACCCAACACCCCACCACCAAATAATGCCACCTTGACCAGAGTTAGAAGAAAAAAAGCTAATATAGTCCTCTGAATCAATTATCTTTCTCCCACTAAAAAAAGTTTAGTAACTTGATTTTTGGATTAACTTTCGGTAGACTCTGAAGGGAGATGATCCTATCAAATTTGAGTATAGAAGACAAATGCTTAAACAACAGACTTGTCTGAAACTCCGTTATGGTCTTTCTGCTGATTTAAAGGAGAAGTTGGTTATAACCGGTGAGGTCATTTTCTAAAAGTCTGGAGATGGACGTCTCTGATTGGTCAACCACTCTTCATGACCTACTCTCATCTACCTGGGAGGCATATATATATATAATAAGCACTTCGACAAAACTACATTGATTGCATTTCTCTTTTCCCTTTCCTCAAACTCGAGAAGATGTTGTTTAAAGAAGTGGATTCAGTCTTTGTCTGCTCCCTTCATGTTTGTCTCTGTAATAATATTTCAGTTATTCATTTTGATTCAAAAATTAGTAAAGTGACACGTGACAAGAAAAATATAAAATATGATTCAACTTAAATATAATTAATTTAATTTTAAATATGGTTAATTTATGAACCGTATTTAACTAATTTCTCTCTCCCATTTTTTTTATAGTTGCGACTTCTCTCACTCATTTTTGACCGATGTAGGGTGACGAGTTTGAATCCGAAAGATGAAGAAGAGCGATTAAGGGGAAAAATTTTTTTTACACCCTTTAACAGCCACTATTATAAATTTGAATTTGAAATCTAAAGAACGATATTCAGTCTATAGACCAGGAACTTAGTTTGCACCAGAGACTCAAACCGAGAACTCGATCTAGATCGAGAAATCAAATTGAGTTCTCAATTTAAACTTAAATAGAGAGGACTCGCCAAATGACTTTAAAACACTTGGCCCGATATTCCTTTGCCGTGTAAAGGTGACGGCTCCGCCATGGAAGATGGTGGAGCAAGATCGATGACGTAATGCCTAATGTTGGTTGTCATCAACATTCTAAGAAAATGGGAAAGGGAGGGGTCGAACCTATATAAAGAAAATGGGAGAGAGAAGGAGGGAAATACGGTTTATAAATGAGCCGTATTTAGAATCGTATAGTATGGGTTACATACATAATTTTTATTTTTTTATTCTTAACGTGCCACTTCCTTGAGATGTTGTTAAATAATCAAAAATTGGGGGAGCGGTCATACGAAGTAGGCTTTTTTGCTGTTTCGTTGCTTCTCTGTAACTGTAAGCAAGCATGGAGGTTTTGGACTGATTCAAGTCAAGTTTAAGAGCATCAATCTTGTAGACTGATGCTCTACACAGCTTTGACTTTCATACTTCTTTTCAGTGTTAAACTGTTGCTGCTAATTTTTTTTTTCCAGATTCATATGTTCGACTCCCTCTGTTTGTTTTTCTCCGATTTTCTTGTTTGGATCCAGCTTGGTAGCGTCGAATGATTATGAATAGTATAAATTTTCCTGCTCATTGATCAACTTTTCTTGAGGTTTAAGCTTCTTAGGGGGCGCAGAAAAGAAACTTTATAAGAAAAGTGAACTGCGAATCTGCGATAATGCTTGGTTGCTTTGTAGTTCAAAAGGGCTTCTTCTAGTTTTTAGGGTTCTTAATTTGAGTTCAACGAGGTTTGGCTAGCTTAGATTGCAATGGATCCGCACCTTATTAGGGAATACACTGGTTCAACAAATGGAATCCAATTAAGAAACCAGTATTTATCTGTTCATTTCAATCAAAACCCTGAACCCCCTAGATATGGAAACAGAAAATTTCATCAGATCTGAATAACATAGCTTCATCTGCAAGCAATATGAGCTCGAGCTCAACTGTGAGCCAGGAGGAAGATTCTCGGGAAGATTGTGACTTTTCTGATACGTTTTTGACGTACATAAGCCAGACGCTCATGGAAGAAGACATGGATGACAAGACTTGCATGCTTCAAGATTCTTTGGATCTTCAGGCTGCTGAGAAATCAGTTTATGAGGTTCTTGGTCAGAAATACCCTCCTTCCTCAGAAGAAAACCCATATATCAGTCAATACCGTGAAGTCCCAGATGATATTTTCTCTGGAAATTGTACTAGTTGCCTCACTACTAGTTACAGCGACGATACCCGAATTGAAATCCCAGGTGAAGGTATCTTTCAAATAACGAATCCTCGAGTCTGTAGAAGTTCTTCTCTGTCATCTTATAACTCCTCAAATGGTATAGTCTGTCATCCACATGGGTTGGTGGAATCTCTGAAGGATCGGAATCTTTGCATACCTGAATCCGATAATGGAATTCAACCTGTTTGGCAGGTGAGAAAGGGAGTTGAGGAACCTTGCAAGTTTCTCTCTAGTGGAAACGGGTTATTCCGTCCTTTGGAGGTTAATGGGTTATCAACTGAAAATCCCGGGTCAGAAAAGCTCTAGGAGGAGTTTTCATCATGTGGTTCAAGGGCAAGGAAGAATCTGGACAGAGAAGAAGAAGAAAGAAGCAGTAAGTAAGCTGCAGTTTATACTGAACCCACTTTGCGATCAGAAATGTTTGATATTGTACTGTTTTGTAGCACTGGAAAAGGGCTGGAGCGATTGACTAGTCTTGGTTCAAAGTTGAAGAGTGCAAAAAACAAAAAACCCATTTTGGAGAGCCGCCAACAATTACGAGGATCTAATGGAAGAAAGAATCGCGGGAAGAAACGAAATGGAAAAAAAGGAAGTAGTGGATCTGTGAACTCTCTTGATTACTTGTGCACAAGCTGTTTGCAGCTGATGATTGCAAGAATGCAAATGAACTTCAAAGGCAAATCAGGCAGCACTCTTCTCCCATTGGAGATGGAAATCAGAGATTGGCTCAAGGCTGGTACTAGTAATGATACCCAGATTTATAAAGGCCTTATTAGCATAAAACCATCTGCAGCTGATATCTTGAAAGCTTACCATTTATGCATTGCAGCTTGCCTGTTTCGGAGAATCTCCCACTTCACCTCAACAAGACCATAAGAAATATAGCAGAAAACTCAACCAAAGTCCATGTCATAGATTTTGGAATCCTTTAGGATTCCAAGGGCCCACCCTTGTACAACGGCTCTCATGGAAATCAGGCGGACCTCCAAGGTTGAAGATCACCGGAATAGAGTTTCCCCAACAGGGTTTCCGGCCTGCAGAAAGACTTGAGGCAACAGGGCGGTGCTTAGCAACCTATGCTGAGACTTTCAAAGTACCTTTTGAGTACCTTGCTGTTGCTAAAAAAATGGAAACTATTCAGCTTGAGGATCCTAAGATAGACAAGGATGAAGTTTTAGGTGTTAACTGTCTTCATCGAGGTAAGAATGTGCTTGATGAGAGTGTGGCTGTGGACAGTCCAAGAAAGATGTTTCTTGATTTGGTACGGAAAATTAATCTGGGTAACTAACGGAAAATTAATCCAAGAAAGCATATCTTCATTCATTGGATAACTAATGGGGCCTATAATGCCCCGTTTTTTGTGACCCAATTCAAAGAGGCGCTGTTTCACTTCGGTGCCATGTTTGATATGCTTGAGATTGTAGTGCCTCATGAGGATCAGGAGAGAATGCTGATCGAGAAAGAAATATTAGGTAGGGAGGCGCTGCATGTGATAGAATGTGAAGGGTCAGAGAGAGTGGAAAGACCAGAGACATACAAGCAGTGGCAAGTCCGTATAATGAGGGCTGGATACCTTTTGACAGGGATATTGTGTAGATGGGACGGGCTAAAGTGAGGATAAGTTACCATAAAGATTTTGTTATCGATGAAGATGGCCATTGGGTTTTGCAGGGATGGAAGGGAAGAACCATCTATGCCATTTCTGCTTGGAAACCTGCCAATTAGTTGTGATAACTTAAGAGGGATAAGAACTAGAAAACTAGCATGGTTTTTTAATACCATGTTAATTCTCGCTGGTTTTGATGTATTCTTAGTACGATTTGTTCCCAGTCTGGAAAAAAAAAAGAGATTAGATTTGTAGACTATTGGCGCTAATAAGATTTGTTACTTTCATACTTAAAAGAGGCAGGAAAATTTGAGACCGCCCATCTTTCTGTTTTTGTGTTCGCATAATCAGAATGATAAGCCTTAATGTAATGTGCTCTGAAACCAATCATCAATTTTCCTTGTCACGCAGTGAAGCACTCTCAATCAGCATCTATAGACTATACTTTTCAGGAGTCTGCTTTGTAATATGTTTGTTTTGATTTTAAGGGAATAAAGGTATTAACAGTCTACAATTAGAAATGTAATATTATCATGATAAGCTGAATAATTAAAGCCTTAAGCAAATACTAGCATCAATGAACCTCCAAGTGATTCACTCCTTTTCACTGTACTATGTGATTACAAGCCTTTGCAATTTCCAGGTTTCAATTACAACAACACATAAAACAGGGGGAAAGCAACAATTATAGCATATAATAGAATCACACCCATATCATACCAGGTTATAAAGACACTTTCCCAGAGAGATGTACTTTTAATGCTAAACAGTATTGAATGATGTCACTCTTCTGGAATGCGTTCTTCATCAAACCATCGAGGAGGATCAAAACCGGAACCACCTATATCCATCCATACAGACAAGAGGGGTCCAAATTAACATAATAGTGCCCAGTGACCACAGTACTTCAGAGTAACAAGATAGTAATCAAGTGAAGCAACAACTATCAGAGTCGGCCCTTCAAAAACTATTCAATGCATTATTCATTGTTATAAATTAAACTGACCAAGCGGATTGCAGCGACAGAGACGCCAAGCAGTCAAAACGGAGCCTTTAACGACTCCATACTTCTTGTAAGCTTCCATTGAATACTCGCTACAACTCGGTACATACCGGCAGCTCTTTGGAATAATCGGCGAGATTTCCCCTGCTTGGTTCAAAACCAAATTCGTCATCTGTCATGCACACTGATTGATTTTATTAACAAGATGTAACTTACTTTTGTAGAATTTCAGCATAGATAATGCTACTTTAACTCCCAACTCGTCCTCTTTATTATCTGCTCGAGCGAATCAAAAGAAATGAAATATCAGATTTTCCATAGCAAGTCTTAGATAAATTACTCTACGAGCAAACAACCAAAGTAAGTACCTTGTTTATCGTCTGAGCTTGAGCTTGCGCTAGAGTACGACTGTAATTCATCGAGGATTAACGGCTGCCGGCGAGTGAGATTCTTCACGGGAACATGAACAGTGGAGCCTTTGTGCTTTCGCTGGAGGGGGTTAAAGAAGAGATTGGAGTTCGGATATTTGTAGCCGTTAGTGGTGGCAACTACAGCCATAACTACTCGCCTGCGTCTGCTCGTTACTGCAAAGGAATGGCGTCGGATATTTTTCCCTTTTCCCCTTTCTGGTTTATAATTTTATTCAATCACCTAAACGGCGGGGTTTATGTCCTTTAATCCTTTGGCATTCAGGAAAATTGACTATCACCGGTTTAATCCTAAATATCAAATATCATTGCACCAACTTTATATATATAATTCGATCCCTGTAAACACAGTAAATACGATAATATTTTACCAAATAAGGAAACATAGATGATGAGCATAAGATGCTATTTTCTGTGGATTCATGTACTCTTAGCCTCTACAAACCGAGAGTGGACGAAGTGATTGACTCTACAGAGAGAAAACAAAAGCTTCAACATGTATCAAAATCACCTGCAGTCATGTAATGATTGAATTACACTTGTTTACAGACCTTCAGTCATGAAACTTAAATCATCGATGGAAATGAACCAGGCATGATCATATTAAAGCCTCCCCATGAACATTCTATGAAATGAAATTGTTCCCGGAAGCGATTCTCATAAAGCTTCATCATTTTCTCCTAATCTTTTTCCAATTTTAATACATCATAGCAATCCAAAGAAGGAAGGTACTATAATTAAAGGCTGGCATTTATTTGAAGAAGGATAGCCAGGCCAGTCAGAATCAATCAAAAGCGAGCTGTTATCTGGGAAAACAGCGCCTTGAAATCCTTAGTTGGTGTACCAGTCCCCTCCAGTTTTGAGGCCAGATCCAATGCCTTATTCTTCGCCTCATCATATTGTAGTGCCTAATAAAAACCAAAGGTCCAAGCAAATAAGTCAAACCTGAGAGTAGCATTCGAGCAAAAGGGCAAACTAATAACGGAGAAATAGGTAGAACCTGAATGGAAACTTCAGCAACATCAGCTCGGGCAATCGTTCTTGTTTCAGTCTGAAGAAGCTCGTCATCCTTCCCAACTAGCAGTTCCCGGATCCCACCTTCTTTGTCCTGCAAGCCTCCAGCCCTAATTCGGCCCAGAAAAGGTAGAACTGGTGACTTAGCAAGCAAATATAAAAGACAGTATTATCAAGAAAAGTATAAGTTGGAAAATAGATTTACCTTATGATTGTGTATGGCACACCAGAATCAGCCAAATATTGCTCTGCTTTTCTTTTCCAAACCTGTTATATAATGCTAACAAGTAAAGCAAGAATGATAAAAGGAATAAGTATTTAGAAGTTAGAGCTAGTTACAGAGGGACTACAGACCAATATCTTCCCATTGCCAATGTTGTTCAAGGGATTGTCTGGGTTCGTTCCACCCATCGATCCAACCAACACAATATGTTTCACTCCCACAGCCTTGGCTGGTGAGAATCGTGAGATGGAAATGTGGTTTAGCAAATACATACTAAGATAGACGAATATACGGAAATAGAAACAGTGAAGTATTGTTACCAGCATCTATTTGATTCTTCTGCCCAATCCAGTCAACCTAACAGAAAAGGATTTCAATCAGATTAAAGAAGAAAAACATGAAGAAACATAAAGAAGTTTGCTTCTAGAAACTGGGGTCGAATGAATCAGTACCTGTTCGGGATATGCTCCATCTTCGAAATAAAACTCGGGCCTTCCACCTTTGCTAGGATCAAAGCCGGGTTTCATCTTAGGCACAGCACTAGTGAGAATTATGAGAGCATCAACACCTTGAACTGCCGGAATTAGGCTGTCTGCATCCCTTATATCACCAACAAAAACATCATCCGCACCACCTATTTTCTCCTTGCTCTCTTCTGTTCTCACTAGACCTCTTGCAACATACAAATCTGACCTCTCTTTTAATTTTTTGTAAACTATATTACCTGCCAAAACCAATCAATGACATCATATCAATGACCCTAGTTTCCTCCCATTTCCTTGCTCATAAAGTGGGCCCTACTTATAAAGCCCCACTTCACTTCTTAGAAACCAGCGATGTTACCCCTCAATTGAGGATACAGGATTGCCTAGTGTTAACTACAGCATAGAGAGAGAGAGAGCTAGAAGAAGGGAGAAGCTGTAATGTGTATTTTATCAGTCGCCATTACAAAAAAAGGGATAACAGCTTATATATTTTATGTGTGCATGAACTGCATGCACTAACTGTATGAACGCGAACAGTTAGCCTATAACAGTAGGCTAACCTCCTAACAACTTGATTGCCCAACGTACAAGCTTAATTAGCTGCTGACATGGAAGAACGAGTTGAAGCTGAGCTGGATATATCACTAATATCCCCCTCAAGCTGGTAGGCACAAGTAGATCAAGAAAACCAAGCTTGTGAACGAGTTTAGAGTGCTGTGCAAGTGCCTATGGCCTTCGTGAACAAGTCAGCGGGCTGTTCAGAAGTGGTAATGTGATAAGAACAAGAGTACCAGCAGCCACCCGTTCACATACAAGATGGCAATCTAATTCGATATGCTTGGTACATTCATGGAATACGGGGTTCGAGGCTCTATGCATGGCGGATTTGCTGTCACAGTGAAGTCAAACAGGAAGCTGTAAGGGAGAACCCAATTCTGTAAACAACTGAACTAACCAAGCCACTTCACATGATCAGAGAGGCTGGAGATGTGTGTGTTTCAGTTGGAACCATCTGAGTGGAATTGGCAGAGGCAGATTTCTGATAGAATGGTTTATTCCCTTTGAATTTGCCTGTGTTAGGATATCCAACAAGCTTGTAGCACGTCTCTTTCTCATGGCTTTCAGATGACAGTGCTCGCATTCAATAGTTGATTTGCTCCCTAGTTGATTGATTGCAGGCTGTTTAAAAGAATTAGAAAGAAAAGCAATTATTTCAGAAGTGTTTGTAACATTAATTTCATTCTGAGATTCGTCCTGTGTCAAGATTCCATAGGCAATATCCAATGAAGGCAGAAGACTCATTCGAAGAAATTATCTTCTCAGATGGAAATGAGTTTCATTTAGTCCCATAAAGAACTCCATTAACCTCTGCTCTTGGTCATTCTGATGATACAAAACTGCAGTTGAACATTCCCAAGCAGGTAATGGTACTAAAGATGCAAGCTCATCCCATAATTCCTTCAGCTTATTGTAGTATCCTGCGATATCATTCGTTCCTTGATAGGTAGATGAAATCTGCTTTCTAATTGCAAAGATTCTTGTGCCGTTCACTTTTTGAAATCTGTGTTTCAAATCTTTCCACACCATGTGAGCTGATTTCGAATACACTAATCCAGTATATAACTCTTTAGAAACAGAGTTGAAAATCCGGCCAAGAACGCTCGCATTGCATCTGTCCCAACCTTGCGCAAGAACTGGATCTACAGGTCGAGTCCATTCTCCAGTGATGAAGCCTAATTTGTTCTTTGCTGTCAAGAGCCAATAGCATTGCTCTTGACACCATAGTTTCTAGATCCAAGCAAAGGTTGAGTTACGATTACCAGACCTGATGTATCTGAGGGATGGGTGAAGTAGAGATGATTGAAATCCATTTGCGTAGTGGTGATGAATGAAGTATGTGCTGGAGGCGCTGCTACTGGAGGTGAAATTTGACTTGCAGTCATATTCGCTGCAATTTACTCCATCATAGACTCCATTTGATTATTGCGATTGATTTTATTATTGGCGGAAGACTGATCTTAGAGCAACATGTTCTGATACCATGTTAACTACAGCCTAGAGAGAGAGAGAGGTTGAAGAAGAGAAGCTGTAATGTGTATTTTATCAATCGCCATTACACAAAAAGGGATAACAGCTTATATATTTTATGTGTGCATGAACTGCATGCACTAACTGTATGAACGTGAACGGTCAGCCTATAACAGTAGGCTAACCTCCTAACAAGTTGATAGCCCAACCTACAAGCTTAACTAGCAGCTGATGCTGACGTGGAAGAACGAGTTGGAGCTGAGCTGGATATATCACCAATACCTAAAGAGAAAATTTGGATCTAACGACAAATAGATTTACCAAAACCTGCATTTCTACGAAAGATTCTCAAGCAGAAATGAATATTCATTCCTTATCCTGTTAGGTTTCCCAGTTTTATGAGCAAGCAAACATAAGCTGGTTTGCTTATTGGATAAGAATACCTGCCATTGACGAGAAACGAGAAAAAAGAGAGTACCTGTTCTGCCACCAGCTCCAGTGACGAGGACTGTGCTTCGATTCACATCCGCCATTGACACAATTCCAACTCCAAGCTTTCTGAAACACTTTCGTCGAGCTGGTTTTGCAAAAGAAATCGAAGAGGAAGCGATCCGTCGGAGAGAAAGGGACGAAGCTTCTGGAAGTGTAACCGAAACTAATGAGCTTGATTTTGCCCCAAAAATACAATTATGACGTTGACGGAAGGTTCGTGACGGAGCAGAGGTAATAGTGGTAGAGGAGTAGGAGAATGGGACACGTGTCACGGTTGCCATTGGATAAGATTATTAGGATTGACTGGTTTCCATCCCGCCGACGGTGAAGTTAAGCTAAACCAGCGCCAATGTGAGGTGGCCGTACTAACGAAATTTCCAATTTACCCCCAATAATTGCTTAGGATTTTCTTATCCTGTTTCAGATTTTTTTCTTATCCTTTTTCGTACTTTGCAAATGGACACGTAGATCGAAATTTGATCCATATTGGTTTTGGGCCGTATGGCCCACGATGCAAACCTCTATTAAAGTTCTCTGGCCCATATAGTAGTTTAAAAAACCAGCTACTACATTATTATTTTAATACGTGACGCATTTAAACTTTGAAGTAAAAGTTTAGAAATATAATAACTACTATTTATATATTCTATTATGTCTCAATAATTTCCAAGACAACGACTAATATGATCTTATCTTATTAAAATATAATAATGATCTAATTAATTTTTATTTTATCTACTCTTCCGTGGAAAGCACGACCTTTCGATCTAAATATTATTAAAATTTATTGATCTAATGGTTAAATATTTTCTAAAGAAATAAATATTAAAATTTTAATATAAATAATAATAATCTGCTAATTAAGTAATAATTAGTCGACTTTTAATAAACCGGAATACTAATGACTGCCAGATCGAAAAACTAAACACCCTGTCGGTCTAATGCTTGAGAAAAAAAAAGCCCTAAAGAGGCCATGATTAAGAGGTAATCTCATATTATTAATTTACGAGAACAGAATGATACAATCCTACATCATCTGCCAACAAAGACATCATAAGAACACGAAGATACAAAGTAAAATTAAATTTATGCCGTCACTGATGTCTCCACCGCAACCTTGCCGGAATATACAAGTTCCGATTTGATTTCCACATCCCAAAGCTCAGGCAAAGCTTCCCTTAGATTATGAATGCTTTCTAATGCATAATCTGCACCTTTTACTCTCTGGGCTTTCCCCGCCTGCATTTTTATACATGAACTCGGTTTAGCGTCTGTTTGAAATTAGAGTTTTAAGTAAACTGGAGTTTCAGAAAGAGTTGAAGGAGCTTACGAGCACGGTGTCAAGACCAACACTCTTGCCTGCTTGAACATTACGGACACTATCATCGAAGAATAACTGGAAAAGGGGCGAAATTATAAAAAGATATAAATTAGAGCAGGTAAAAAAATAAATTGTTGTAAAGAGGATAGAAATATTGTTGCTTAGTGGTTACTGTTCTTTGAGGGTTAATATCAGCAACTCTCAGAGCTAGTTCAATGGCATCAGGTGATGGTTTGCAGACGATGGGTGTTTTTGGTAATTCCACAGTGGGCTTGAGTTGAGCAAAGTATCCAATAATATCAAAGATTTCAGAGCTGCTGGTTAGACCATGATCGATTTCATGAGTAGGATTTAAGGTCTCAAAGCAGATGATCCCTTCAAAACAGTCTTCTAAGCCCAGCCTACTAAGTGCTTTGACTGCGTGGACCTTGTCTGCGTTTGTAAAGATCTAGTTTTTTTTGTTTTGTTTTGTTTTTCATGCAGAAACCAAATGAACATACTGGTTAGACATAGATTAAGATTATAAGGGAGTTTAAGTAGACGTAAGTGGGTTTAAGGGAACTTACGACTTTTCGGTAAGGTAGACTGAGCAGAAGAGTCCTCAAAACAGGATCTGGTTTTATGTTCTCATATGGCAATTTCCCATGAACAAAACTGTAAATTTAAAACATAGTCATGTTATTGAAAGCTCATAAGTAATCTTCAAAAGAACATAAAAATGGGAATTTTGATATGACCGATTCTGTACCTGTGATATTCGTCATAGTCAAAGTCATAGCCAATTGCCTGCAAACGAAAAAGCCCAATGAAACAGTCATATCAATGGCGTTCCAAAAGCTATTTAGTTTTTACTACAGATCAAAAAAAGGGAAAGATGAAAAACATACTCTGAGACCAGCCATTGTAGTTCCATAATTCTTGTAGAGTAAATTAGACAAGGCGTCAAGTTTACTTCTGTCAATGCCAAGCTTTTCAACCATGTAATCTGTACAATAAATCATCCCATTAAGTACTCACTCAGTATAAAAATTGGAAATTTAGCCTCTCATTTTTTTCCCCCAATTCGAAGACATACCATGTATATTCTTCAGGACTTCTGTAGCAATTCCAGAACTCAAGGGATACAGAGTATCATCCAGGTCTGCACAATTCAAAATAACAAAAGTAAAACTACTAACTAGTGAAAATTCAGATTTTTGATATGCCCAACATTCGGAAAGCTTACCAAAGAGAAGACAATCATATTTTGGCCTCTGAGCTTGTCTATAACGGTCCTCGTATTCCATTTTTGTTGTTTATATAAGAAAACCTTCAGTTGATAATGAAAACGAAGTTAGTGCTGTTGGCATTAAGCTGTGCATAAATCAATATACTTTCACTTATTATCATCATCATCTTAGACTCAAATCATTTCTGGATTGATTATATGGCTTACCTAAGTGCAAAGGGCTGTAAGAAAGAAAAACTAGAGAGTAAGAGAGAGAGAGAGAGAGAAATTTGCTCTTCACACTGATTGAAGGAGAAAGTTGGAAGAGAGGGGAGGAATAACAGAGAGAGAGGTGGGTTTAAATAGCGGAACTGAACGGTGTTGTTGCTTTCTTTTCCGGCCACTGGTTAAAATATATTATTATTATTTTACTTGATCACGTTTTTTCATATGACCTCCACATATACAAAAGTAATTATTAAACAGGACGGTGGAGAAAGAGAAGGTAGCAGGAAGAAGATGAAATTTTATTTTATTTTTTTATTTTTTATTTTTTATTTTTTTCATTTAAATCAATTTATTTTGAAGTTGGAAAAGTGATCACGTTAAAGTTAAAAAGAAGAAGCTTTTTACATTACTTGCTTGCTTGTTGCCTTTTACATTCATTCAAATATCTTCCCCCATTCCATTCCATGGCACATACCAAAACCAGGTACAGATTGAATTGCTCTTTTAACTTTAAGCATTCATGGAAGCCAGCTAATGTCTAAGATTGTAGAAGCTGTCATAATCTTAATAGGTCGAGAAGAATGTGGCATACACTAACAACACTATGCCTATGGGTAGAAGATTCATGTTGTTAAATTATATATTAAGGTTGTGTCTAATATGCAGGTTGGAGATTCAGAAATGAAGTTGTATATACTCTATATAGTCTATACACACTATATAATATGACTCTTATTCAAATGCTGTAGTATATAGACTTTAATGTAATGTAATGCAATGCAAAACAATATAGTATATAGTGTTACCTAGCTGTTGAGCATTTTCTAAGGTCGCTTGGATGTGAAGGACAGTCGTGCAATTTCTGGACTCTTCTGGACCAGGCTTATTTATGTTGAAGATATTTTGTATTTATTTATTTTATTAATTACTTATTTCCTAGATATTATTTACTTTAAATTTTTAAAGTGGGTTGCTCTTGCCTGATTCCTATAGTGGCTCCATTATATTTAGGTTTAAAAATAATTATATTATTTATGTATTATAATAAGTGAAATCATGTTGTTTAGTATTAATAAATATATATATATATAATATGATTTTATTTATCATAGTATAAAAAATAATAAATAAATATTTTAAAATTTTTCAATAAACAAACAAAATTAAGCATAATCTAATCCTCTTGTTCCCATTATATATATATATATATATATATATGTATATATATGTATGTGAAGCTTATTAAGAGTTCAAACATGTCATTTTCATCTTTTACTTTGATTACTTGATTAAACAAAAAATAATCGAGTTTATAAACCTCCAAAAATAGGGACATTCCTACTAATTTAATCAATCAATTCAAGATTTTTATTGCAAATAGTCAGTCTCCTACTAATATTTTATTAAAATATTTAAAATTTAACAACAAAAAATCTAAAAAGTAATTTTAGAGTCTTTGTTTCAAACTAAAATAGGACTTTTGTCTATAACTAAATTAGGACTTGCATTTTGAGGCTCCGGGTCGTGACCGTTCCACGATTGGGAATGTCCGTTCCGGAACGGAGTTCTCACTATTCTGAGCAATTTGGGTAACTACAATCATTCCCCTTCTCTCTCTCTCTCTCTCATCGCTTTGGTTTTTTCTTTCGTATGTCTTCGTACGGCGGTAACTCAGCGGGCGGAGGTGGGGTCGATGGTTCTGCAGGACCCGAGCTATACTTCTGCCATCAGTGCAACCATACGGTTAATATAACTCCCTCATCCTCCTCGGATCTTGTCTGCCCCGATTGTAACGGCGGTTTCCTAGAAGAATTGGAGAACCCTAATCCGAGCCCCGACCCCAATCCCCTTTTCTCTTTCACTTCCGACTCATTCCCTGAATTCCCCTCCGGTGTCAGTGGCAGCGGTGGTTTTCCCTTCGTCTTCTCAACCACGGCATCCCCTGGCGGCGGAAGCGCTGTGATCAACGATTTTTCGTCTCTCTTTGGTGGTGGTAGAACTACTAGATCTTCCCCCTTTCATGATCCGGAGGGTTTCAATCCCCTGCTCTTCCTCCAAAACTATCTTCAAACCGCGAACGTCCAATTGGTCATCCAAAACGCGTCGGGGGAATCATTCCAGACACCTTATAATCTCAATCTTGGCGACTACTTCTTCGGTCCAGGCCTCGAGCAAGTGATTCAACAACTTGCCGAGAACGATCCCAATCGTTACGGCACGCCACCTGCTTCAAAATCAGCAGTGGAGGCGCTTCCAAAAATAAAAATTTCACAAGAGGTATTGTCCTCAGACTCGTCACAGTGCGCGGTCTGTAAGGAGACATTTGAGCTCGACGAAGAGGCTAACCAGATGCCCTGCAAACATATATACCATGTAGATTGTATTCTTCCATGGTTGGAAAAGCGCAACTCTTGTCCTGTTTGTCGCTATGAATTGCCTACCGATGACCCAGAGTACGAGCAAAGGAATCGTGGGACCTCCGCACCTGCTAACCGAAGCCAAGCTCAAACAGGTTTTGGATTTGCTACGGATGGAGCTAATGGAGGCAGTGCAGGTGCAAACATGACATATTCTGTAGGGAATTCTCCTCCGGGGCAGACTAATGAGGGGAGGTCTAGGAGGATCGCATTGTCATGGCCATTTGGAGGATATGGTTCGGCTGCAGAGAGCAGTAACAGCGGGAGTGGGAGCGGGAACAATGTTGGAAACAATTATCAACCAAGCTCTCAAGACAGGGGAAATCAGAACTCTGCATCAGAACCTAGGCAAGAAGACCTTGATTGAGGATTACTGGTATCGTGCCTCACTTATAAAAAGAAAAAGAAGAGAAAAGAAAGTCCTTTTTCCTATACTTATTGTTGTTTCATTTTATCTGCTTGAAGAAAATATAACATAGTCCTCTACTTGGTTATGTTTTTACTGATTGTGTGAAGCATCAGTGCTTACACAGAAGAGTGTGTTCTTCTTTTATCCATATTGCGAAATTTGGTTGACTTTGTTATCTAGATATACATACCTCTTTGCGTTGTGCTAGACATACATATTTGTCGGAAGAGAGGGTTAACAGTTTTCAAAAAATAAGCAAACAGAGAGGAAATTGACTGTATTTGCCTACCTACTTGGTGTCTCATCAACCAGGTTGCTCTTGCCTATTTTGTACTGATCCATTAGTTTTTAGTCTTTTAGATTTCCCAGAATATTATATTCAATCAGAAATAAGCATAATCAGAACTTGTTGGCTGTTGTTAGCATCTTTTTTTTTTCTTTCAAGAAACGTATACATACATATACATATATACATACATACAGATACATATATACATACATACAGATACATATATACATATATATATATATATATATATATTATGTGTCTAATGTCTTTTCCTAGATAACCCATCCACACACACAAAAAAGGCTTCAAATTATTGGTGGGTGAATCATTGTTCGTTCTTAATTACTCTTAAACTCTAATGAAAACTAGTCCTATGTCCAAAAACTAACCAGAAAATGAGATCTGCCCTTCCCAATAGACAGGGACTGCCCATCTCTCATTTTGGCACATAATATTTTGTTTGGCATCAAGACCTCGTACGGAAATAAGCAAAATCCTTGAACTTTATCCATATCCCTTCACAATTTACAACATATGTGTTTTTGTTGGTTTGGGAATATCGGAGAATTTCACCTCGCGCTTTCAGTGATGATATACAAACTCCAGGAGAACCATAGGATCTACTCGAACTGGGTAAAAGTTAAAATTGGAGTATATACCGCTTAAATTCGGATCTATTCCAGATATTATTCAACAAGCCCCCGAAGAAAGTGGCCAAAAAAAGAAAGGGGAAAAAGAGTCTCCAAGGATAACGTGTGTTTCAGTCCACCCAATAAATCCAGATATCTATCAGTATCTGACCATATTAAAAAAAAAAAAGAAAAAAAAAGAGCACTGGCCAGCAAAGCATTACAGTTTATGTGATTAATACTTCACACAAGAACATTCATTACAAATGTAAGGCTATGAAAATCCTTCTCGAGTCGCTAGCTATCAACACACTCCTGGACAAAATTGATTTTGTTTTCTGTTAATTACAAACGCCACAAATAACACCAACGGTTGGGAGGCTCTCTCCTTTCGCTGTGTATTTATTTATTGATTTAGAAGCACTGCAATCGTCACCTCTTCTTACGCTACAAGTCGCTATCAAGAGTAAAGTAAGGCCATAGGTAATGTATATGTGGTGCCTTTCAATGATTTGATTGCACTTCCCTTGTCCGATGGAGAAAATTACAAAGCCCAAAGAAGGTGGGATCATGACATATTCCTTTGCAAAAGATGCTCAAAAAGAGACATCTATTACCGCCCTATTTTCTTCCTCCATCAGTTTGCTTGTTTGGCCCTAAACCCTTCACTCGTCATTTCTGTGGAAGCAAGATATGAGTCATATATGACAATGACAACCAGCATAACTAGTAGTATGACAATAACAGATTCATTATAGAAAGCAGTATAAACCTCTATCGTTAAATGCAATTTGGAAGGGTTCATTACAACAGACAGTTATATGAAACAGAAAATCCAAAGAATGATTTTGACTTGTGTGCGTTTCACTTTTACAGTGTTGGTTGTAACAAAGTAGCTAGCGTGAGCAATACCATAGAACTTTTTGAGTATGATACGATGGAAATACGCTATGCAGTTGCTCATTTCTCTGTGTTACCCTAAACTTTGTGCTCTTTAAGCAGACGGACTATGTCGTACCGATGTAAGACCTCTTTTTCGAGCAACATCTCAGCAATCTCAGACACCTCCCAGCTGTGTGCTTGAATAAACTGAACAGTGCGTTCATATGCCTTTGCCACCCATTCTCTAACTTCAGTGTCAATGATATCACCCGTCTTGGTGCTACATGGCTTGGTCGTGTCAGAGGAATCATCTCCCTTTTGAGGAAAGGAAAGAAGTCCCACCTTGTCACTGAAACCATACACTGCAACTTGGGCATAAGTCATCTTGGTCACTTTCTCCAGGTCGTCCTGTGCTGCGGTTGAGATATTCCCCAATAAAACCTAATCTCCGAGAGAGAAGGTTTGGTGTCAACAAATAGAAAATATCAGAGAATAAGAAAAGTAAAAAGGTAGCAAAGTAAAATGAACTACAATGAAAAGAGAAAACGAAAGAAAGGATAAAATAAGAGTTAATGGTCAGCAAACCAAAGAGCTTTACCTGCTCAGCAGCTCGACCGCCATGGGTCATGCAAGTCATATCAAAAAGCTGTCTCTTAGTCATAAGAAGATTTTCACTGGCAACATAATGAGCATACCCAAGCGCTGCACTGCCACGGGGAACCACACTGACTTTCATGAGGGGATCAGCATGCTCCAAGTACCAATATGACTCTGTCCATGGCTGCATCAATATGTTTTTCTGTGACCAGTGCACTCTCATGCCTGGCAGCAATCAATACTGCTTCATTACAAACATTTGCAATGTCTGCTCCAGAAAATCCTGGAGTACGAGCAGCAATCTTTGGAGTGTAGAATAATGGGTCACGATCAAGTTTCAGCTTGGAGATATAAAATTGAAAAATCTGCTTACAGCTTTTGATAAAATTGTTATTTGACAATCAAACCGCCCAGGCCTCAACAGGGCTTTGTCTAAAACATCAGGCCTATTTGTGCCAGCAAGTACGATAATTCCATCAGTGCTTCCAAATCCATCCATTTCAACAAGCAACTGATTCAGGGTGCCTTCACGCTCCTCACTCACTCCTGCCACATTATCACGTCCCCTTGCCCGTCCAATTGCATCTATCTCATCAATGAATATTATACTCGGAGCACATCGTCTCGCCTCTTGAAACAGAGCCCTAACTCTTGATGCCCCTACCCCTATATACATTTCTATAAAGTCCGATCCTGAAATAGAGAGAAATGGAACACCTGATTCACCTGCAGTAGCCTTGGCCAGCAGTGTCTTCCCAGTACCCGGAGGACCTACGAGTAATGCGCCTCTCGGAGTTTTGGCTCCTAACTCCTCGTACTTCTTAGGGTTCTTCAGAAAGTATACAAACTCTATGATTTCTTGTTTGGCTTCCTCGCAACCAGCTACATCTTCAAAAGAAACCTAAATTACCCAAAAATATAAAAATATAAGAGTGACTATCAGTCAAGCAATTCGCTTCTAAATAACATGAGAGAATCATGATGGGATCCAAGTTAAATTTAAACTTTTAGCACCAACCTTGTTCCCTGACTATCTATCCACTTTTAGAGCATCTAGCTTTCCCGAATCTAAAATTCTGAGGCCATTCACTTCAGTAGGGAGAGGAGCAACAGCAAGCGCCCGCTGCAACCTACGCCCCATGAACCAAAGGCCTACTAACAGCAAGGCTGTTGGGGCAAGCTGTGTGAACACCTGGAACCAGATCACTTGGGAAACGTAACTTATAGGGACATATTTATCAGGCTCAATCCCCAAGCTTCTCTGAGCTTCTTCCAACTTCTGCTCAAACAACTCTACGGTTCCAATGAAAAAAATGGTATTTACTCTTGCTTACGGTTCCCTCTTTAGTAGCAGTTCCATCGACAGGAGTTGGAACGACATACACTTTTGCCAATGATCTGTTCGCAACTTCAATGTGATCTACCAGACCAGGTTCCAGTATCTTGTTTTTAAACTCATGGAAGGTAATCTGTAAAGGATATAGCAGTCAGCGTAGAAAAAAATATGGAAAACAAGTGTACCAGGAGAGCATTCAGGCTACCATTCTTTATAGGATAGGAGCCAAACTGCACATTATTGAAGAAGATTCGTGTCTAACATCATGATGCCAAGTAATAAGATAGACTTGAGTGCATGAAAACATTTAACACAAATTGATACATTTTAACCTTCAAAATGTATGCAACTAGGGATATAGTGGAAGTGCAAACATCTTAACAGGAAATGGAAATGCAATGGCAATGTTTTCGGTCATGAGAGGTTCGAGTTAGTACCACCAACACTTACTTGATCCGCTGGAGTCATGAGATTATATACTAAAACAATTCCAATGATCAAAGAAAACATGATCTTGATCCCCCGAATTTCAATCTTCCTCTTGTAATCTGCATATCCACTTTTTTGCTCGGCTACAAGCAGAAAAGAAGAAAATAAAAACTCAGTAGGTCCACAAGATAGAAAACAAGCGAAACGACGTACCTAAACACAATAGTACATCCATCCTCCATTCTGCATACTTCTTTGGGGAGTAATTCTCGTAATCTAGATAAAATTCATAATTAAAGAAAACGAACAAGTAGAATCAAGAGGCAGAGACAGAAAGGAATCGATACCATACTTCTCCACTTTGGGGCTTCGCTAGAGAACAACCGCCGAATTCGAGGTGCGTTCACCAGAATGGAATTTAGCTTCGATTTATTTGAGAAGAACTGCTTCCCAGCTCCAGTAGATGCTACATGAGGCCCCAAAAGCCCTAAACCGCCATTGACGCGTGAAATGAATGGCTCGGCGAGTGGCTTCGACTTCAAGAACAACTCGTCCGAGGACACATTCCTCCTACTGTAATTACCAGAAATCGCATTCTACGTACAGATTACAGAAGTTCAGATCAAAGAAACCAAGAGGAAAAGTCGAAAGATTATCAGGTTGTAGGAAAAAAAGAAATGGTTCGAGATATTACTATTTTTAGTGAGGGAAGAGTCGAGCGAGAAAGCGAACTTCCGATTCTCCAGAAAATCATCGTGCTGATGATTACAGGGGCGTATTAATACTCAAATTCTCAATTCTCACAATTTTATAGAAAATTTACGCCCACAGTTTAGGATCTGGAACCACCGCTGCTGATGAACGATAAAGAAACTGTTAAAAAACCGTTGGAGAAGTTCACGCGCCCTGTGAAGTGAAACGAGCAGGGAGAGAGTGAGAGAGGGAGAGGGAAATTTATTCGAAGTTACGTATTTGACCCTGGCCGTTGGGTCCGTTGTGAGAATTGAATTGGAGAAGTGACTCTACGATTCCAACAACGGGTTTGGTCCAGTCCGACAACGGACATGGGCCCAATATTAAGAGAATGAAAGAGGTTCACTAGCCCATTTATGCAATGATGCGCGAGCCTTAGTGATTAGATAAAGTTTATTATCCCGATGCGTTACGCAACTTGGTTCGTCAAATATTATTGTTAAAATATGTAATTTATAAATAAATAAAAAATTGATTAATCAGCAAATTTCATGATGGAAACAAAAATGAAATCTGGTCATTAAATCAAAACAGCAGTAGAAATAATATTCCCATTTTTAATATCTAATACATCATCAATTATCATTATACCATAATCACCCTATTTGGATTTACACATAAAGTAACGACTGCATCCTACATGATACTAGAACTTATTCCTAGCTCAAAACAAGTACTAGAATAATTAGGAGACCACGACAATGAAGAAGGAGAGATTGGAGGGGAACGATAAGGCAAACATGAAGATGATGATGATGATGATGATGATGATGATGACGACGACGACGACGACGACGAAGATGAATTCCAGGAGCTGGTGTTGCTTGATGGGTTTCTAATCATCAACGGAACTATATCTTCAAGCAATCCTTGTGGGCCCATTGTATCTTTCCTTTCCTCTTGGTTGTGGTGGAGAAAGTTGGATGGGCCCATGTCAGGAAAAAAACCCACTGGGCTTTCATGGATCTCTTCTTGCACAGATTGAGGAGGTTCATGGTCTTCTTGGATTTCCACCGCAGGGGTGGTTTTGGACTTCTTGGAGGCAGGTTGGACCTCTGGGCCGAAGAGGAAGTATGGGTAAGCAAAGTGTAAGTGAAGGCCTTCGTAAGTGATGACCAGTGTTTCTGGGTCCTCTAAAGACCTTTCTACTTGCTTCTTTGCATTGCACCTTGGGTTTGTACATCTATAATAGCTCCTGTTTCCAATAAGCAAGTATTTCGGTGCAATTCTTTATTGATTAGATTCCACGGTTAGGATCTTGACTAAACAAAATTAAGCCTAGAAGCTTAAGCAAGGATAAATTTAAGTTACCTAGGATTTGGGCTATTTTTAATGCTCTTCTGTCCATATTTCCTCCATTTGTATCCATCATCAGACATCACATTGCCACAACTCTTGATCTTCAGAGTATATTTGTGCTCAATCTTACTCAACCCTCTCTCCAGTGCTGAAATTCTGTCGCCAATAGGAAATAATAATAATAATAATAATTCAGAAAGCTTGTACAACTAAAAAATATGTTAAATGATGTAGATATATAGTTAGCATGTTACTGACCTGGTTTGTGGGTGGTCAAATTGGGGTCGGTCTGTCAAGGTTCTGAATGATAAAGCACTCTCGATGTCGTGTACAGTCGGGCCGAAATAGGTTCCGGAGATGAGCTTGTTACTGTCGGCCCATCTTCCATTAGTTGAAGATGTTGTTTTGGATTCAATTGTCCTGTTGGGGAGCACAAATAAAGGAGATTCATCGTCAAACAGCTCTCTAACTAGCTCTTCTTCAATTAACGACCCATCTGGCCAAACACTACTTTTTATTTCTTCCATCAATTTAGCACTGTCGGATTAGAAGAAGAGCAACTACAAGATAATCATTAGCTGCTAATAATTGAAGAAGAAGAAGAATGAGAAGATGATGAGGCAAAAAGAAATAGGCCTTTATCTTAAACGAAGGAGGATAAAATGGAGTAGATGGAAGGAGAGATATATGAATAATATGATGATGAGGTTGGTTTACGTGGTAGCCCCTATTGACTTTAAACGAGCAAGAGGTGGGGTTTTGACTTTATTTATATTTTGTAAGCATTCTACTTTGACTTTTGCCCAATATTTCTAGTGGTAACTAACACTAGCTGTTTTACTACGTCTTGTGTACTATATTTGTCGTTTGATTGATAGAGATTCGGTTATTATAAGGTGGAGTCCATCTTCTACGACCTGTCACTTTTGTTGTCTTCTCTAAACTTTCATTCACTGTTATGTTCCGTTCCGTTCCTTTCTTCTATCTCTATTATTTTTTTTCTCTTCGATAATAAGATAAGAGGCATTAAGGTGGACCAAACCCACCTGACCCATAAAACCCAGTTCAACTAATGCAAGAGTCAACCACTAAAGAACTAATATATAAAAAATAAGGAACAATACCTCCCCATACACATTATTATATTTTACCCATATCCCTTAAACGGAGTGAATCTTGCTACTAGAAAAAGGACAAGCAAAATCTCGACCATTTAACTACTCTACACATTAGCCGTTAACCGAGGAAGCAGATGATTCCCCAGCAGTTGCTTCGTAGTGAGGGAAGGTGTTTGTTTTTTGGTTCTATATGGCTTTGACTTTGTGAAACCGGGACAAAAATGAGAAGGGGCCACCCTCCACGCACACTCATGAGACTCATGTGGTTGTGAGTTTGTGAGCACCCTACAATAAAAAATGGACAAATTGGATTTCACTGTCAGGATGGGTGGCGATAACAACGAGTGGCGTAAGGAACCACAAATCAATAGGAGTTCAGGCACACATGTTATACAATAGTCAACCCTTTTCGCGGTGGGTCCAGCTGACTCGTGACTTGGGACACGTGGGTCTCTAGGGCTGAAGGATCACGTGCAGAAGGATGGGGCCAGTGGGCCACCATTCCGTTCCGTCCTCCGAGAAGGTAGCGTTAGCTAAATGATTATGGGTCACATAATTAGACTAAAGAGCGTAAGCCCATAAGCCCATACTTACGCCCAGGCCCATATATAGCAATCTCCCGCGCAAACACCGACTCGAAAAGTAAAGCGCCGCCAAATTTGAAAAGCCGATGAAAAACCCCATGTCCAAACATGGACAGAAGAGAAGGTCCAGTCTTGAGAATGCCACGTCAGTGATGCATAATGAGTGAGTTGTCATCCACATTAACCGCAAGATTAATAAGGGCGAGGCCGCATCAAATGCAAGCATTCGTATCCCTCAACGCTCGTCCACGACCACCAACCGCCTCTTCCTCTTGCTCGAAAATTTTCAAAAATTTTCGAATATTTAAAATCCAGTACAGAAACCCCTCCTTTTCTCAAATTCTGTATTTTCCCTCTTTTCGGTAGTTTGGAGCTTGAGGAAGGAGAGAGGTTTAGCAGAGTATGGAGGTGGACGAGAGATCTGATATTGGCGGGCAAGAGTGTACGACACCGACGTATAGGGAGTGTCGGATCCCGGAAGTGTATACTTGCCCGCCTCCTCCGAGGAAAAAAGCGGCAAGCGGAAATAAGCATGGCCCACCCAAAACCGGTTATTTTCAGCCCCCCGATCTGGAAGCTCTGTTTTCTTCATCCTCAAGGCGGGAAGCCTATACTTAGCTACCGTCTCTCATATTGTTTCTAGACAAGTTCGAATCATGATAACTGGAAGTAGTGAAGCAATTGTAAGCATATTTTACTTTGAATCATTAAGTATCAAAATTAAACTCGTCCATTATTTATTTATTTATTTTGCTTTTGCTGGGAACAAAAAAAATTCTCAAGCCTAGATAACTGCTGTGGATTTTGTGTATTGGATAAAAAACACTTGTTGTTTTGTATGTTTTTTTTTTTTTTTTTTGCGATATAATTTTATTTTACCAGACAGTCGTCAAGGAAGGGAAAAAAAACACTAAACTTGTTGGATAACAATTTTCCTTAAATCTTCTTACAAGCGTCGATTCGGAAAAATTTTAAGCTGCTAGGATTCAGTAAACTTTTAGTTAGTTAAATCATTACTTACAAAGCAATATTCGCAATGATCATATAATTATGATTGGATTTGATTTCGGGATAATCTTAGACCTGCAGCTTCAATTTAAGTAAGAAAAACTGAGATTGAGACAAGGTGGAAAGATATTGGGATAACTGAATATAGAAAGAAGGTGATGACTGAGGCATATGTTCAGGAGGTTCGAGGGGCACGTCAGTCAATATGGTAATAGCTGAATGGATGAGAAGATGTTGGTCGATGTTGGGGCTGATTTGAGTATTGCCCTGTTCGTCCTAGACCTAAATGAGAATCCTCAACAAAAGAAGAAGATAAGTGAAAAATTATTATCATATTTGAGTAGGGAATATATTTCTGCCATGTTAGCCTAGTGTTGCTTTAACACCGATGATGAAGCAATGAATAATTAAGTCATTAGAAGTTGGATATGTATAAAGTTATTTATGATTTTTGAACTTTGCTAAGGTATAAAAATTAACTGATATAAACAGTATAAAGTAGATGTATTTTGGAGATAAAAAATTTTTTATTATCAATTTTCCTCTCATGCTCTCTTAGACACCGATTCCTCTCATGCTCTCTTAGACACCGATTAGAGCGTCAGAACGAGGTTGGCCGACTTCAATCCTGGCCACTCCTTATTCGTGAGTACAAGTGCTAATATTGGAGCATACTATCGATTGCGAAGCATTTCGTAGCAGACAGACATCTACGTCATCAACTACATTTATAAAATAGAAATTTCTGTACAAAGATATCATACACTGACTTAGATGGTTTTCAACTTTTCATACTCTAGTCATCAACCTACAGCATGAGCATGGAAAAGTACTGCTCAAATTCTTGATCAATGGTCGGTTTCCTACTGCGGCCCGATTGAACCTCTGCATACAAATTAAAGTGATTCAATTACTCCAACTTACTATATAAATCGAATTAACATAATTACTGTTATAAGATAACCGGGTCAAATTACCTTGATCCAGGTCCAATCTTCCGGGAGAAAGAGCATATGTATTCGGGTTTGCCCTGTTGGAGTAGTAAAGAAGCTCTTCAATCTCCTTTTCTTTAGTCTGTTCTATGTTGTCATCGTCATATTCTGCGAAACTGCATATATGTTTTCGAAATTCCAGAAGGTGCTCCTCTATGTTGAGGTTATCATCTAATCCATAATAAAAAGGCAAGCTGGTCGGCCTATCACAGGGGGATGTCCTCGCTTGCTCTGGTTCTATATTAACTTCAGTAGATACAGACATGATCGAGTCAGAATCGGGTTCAAAGCTGTTGCTACCACTTGCTGATTGAGGATGTTCTGGTCCATTGGACAGAACCATTTCATCCGCTTTGCTCTCCGCATTGGGATTTTTATCAAACAGGGAGAAACTTTCAGAAGGGAAGTTTAGATCCCAGCATTTATGCTTGGCTGTAGGCAAATCAAATTCATCAACCTGCAATTTTCTCTTCTTGTTCAAGTCGAAGTTGTTGGTCTTGAGCACTTGAATGAGATCAAAGCTAAAACAGAAACATAATTACATGAGAAGGTAGAAAACAGGACAACAAGAGAAGTGACAACTTGTGAGCACATGGTTGATAGTCACCCATCTTTGATTTTGCCATATAACTGACCGCTAAAACAATGGTTGTGTTCATACACAATTAATACAGTTATCTGACAACAAAAAGACCAACAGAACCTGAATTTATATCAGTGAAGATATAGACAGATCAAAACCTGGGGCAATAAACTAAAAAGAAACCCAGATATCACCTACCAACTATTTCCTGTTCTGAGAAGGAAACTGCATGAATAAGAGAACTTGTTCCAAAAGATGATTTTCTGATCAACAGCTAGCAACAAAAATGAAGTAGACGATAATGGAGAGATCGAGATCTACTATCTAAAATCCAAAAATTCTTCATCGCATCAAAACTAAAAGCTAAGAAACCAATTAAAAACAAATCAATAACCAGAAGATAAGAAGTAAGGAAATTGAGGGAGCATTAAAAAATGAAAAACCTATCACTTTACCGTTGGGTCTCGCACTGCTGCTCCATCTCGAGCTGGAAAAGCAGGACTGGAAAATGAATAGTCGAGTTGCAGAAGGATGAGAGGGGATTGCTTTGTGAAACCTAGGGATAGCAGAAGGAGTAGAGTGCTAGCCTACCAGGAGGGGGAATTCCATCGATATATTGAACTTTCTTAGTCTTACTATCTCCCATCTTTTCCGAATTTGATCCTCCTCCTTCCAGAGGCTCGGGGATTGAGAAACTACATTGCCAAGTCCAAGTCGCGTATTTTAATGAAACGACGTCGTTTGGTATATAAAATCATTCCTTTCCGATTGGTTAATGGGTTCGTGTTGCAACATATTGGAAGAACAAGACGCGTGAGCGAGCGATTCGGGGATACTGGCCATTTTTAGAGCTTTATGACTTCCAGTGGGATACGCATCCGTGGAACCCGATTGTTATCTACAGAGACAAACGTTGTGGCCGGTCATGCCTGAAATATAATTTTTGCATGTCATTAATTTGGTAGTAATTTGGTAAGTTGAAAAGAACAAAAAGATGCAGAAAACAAAACTGTCTGATTAATTTAGAACGATCCTTGGTACTTTGTTTATATTTTTTACCCGTTATCATATGTCGAGAGGAGCTGATTTTCATGTGTTTCTATCTATTTAAGCCCAACTCTCCACATTTCTCTAATTAACTAAAATATTGACAATATGAGGAGGAGTGCACAAAATGACCTTACAACAACATTAAATAAATAATAATAATAATAATAAATAAAACGGAACTAACAATAAAAATAGAAAGAAAAAGATGGAAACTATACACAGCAGGAAACAATCAAAAAAACAGGCCCAAAAGAGCCTGCTAAGAAAAACAAAAAGAAGAAAGCCCAAACAAAGCAAAGCAAAACTAAAGAAAAAGCCCAAAACGTTAATCAAGACCGTAACAACCAGATAAGACCTTAAAAAAAAAAGGGTGAAAGTTTGAAATATATGAATAATGATTTCGGATAGAAATTTAATATTTTTATCAAGATTTAAAATTATTTAGAAAATTTTAAAAAAATATTTTTATGGTATTTTTTTTCCTTCTCCGGATCGATATTTTTCGTTATTTTCTACTAATAGTCGTGCGAAAGAAAATCTATCTCCATTTTTTATTCTTCTCCCGATCAACATTCTTCTGTTGAAAAGTTGTTGAAGTCATCGAGATGGAGATAAATAAGAAGATGGAGTGAAGCAAACTTGAAGAAGTGGCAAGCAGCTGCCGAGATGTCGAGGAAGAAGAAGATGTTGGGCGATTAAGCCCATTTAAAGTCTTTTTTTTTTCTTTTTTAATTTATTTTGAAAGTCATGTAACAAAATATAAGATAATAATCATTTAGTAAAAACAAGTATTGAAATAATTACATTTTATGCAATAATATGAAGAAAAATTAAAGTCCAAAAAAGAGAAACCACAAAAAAACAAGAAAAAAGTAAACCAGCAGAGTGAGAATGATAAGTGTTTATTCTAGTCACCGCATGAAACTCTTAAAGAATTGAATAATTAAGGGAGAGAGAAGAGAGAATTAGAAAGGGAGAAAGTTTTTCTCGATTATTCATTACCCAAGTATGTACTCTTGGACCTACTTAGGTTTTTGATGATTTGTAGTTTATAAAGTTATATCATCTCCTCATAAAAAACATTTTTCACATCTGAAAATATAAAAAATGATCTATAAAATCGTTAGAGCCTGTCGATAGATTGTATAACTCAATCCTATTTTTTAGTCCTATTAGAGAAACCCTTAACTAGATGAAGAAACAAGAACCTGATGAAAAACACAATCTGGCAAGACAAGATCTTCAGCTCACTCCAACATCATCAAATTTATGAGAAGTTTTCAAGCAATTTAAGAAAAAAATGTTATTGAACCCCACGATAGGAATGAATACTAACTAGTTATAACTTATACAGATTAACACACTTTCAAATTTATGAAATAAACATGCATATAACAAGATTAACAATCCCAAACACATGACCGGCGCGCGCGCACACATAAACGGAATTGCCGAATTTCCTCTTCTGAAAATTGCGATAAGACTTCTTTAACGCTGGACCCGGGAGGAACCATTATAGAGGAAGACGGAAGGTTCTTTTGGGTCCTGATTATGCCCTTTTCTGCATAAACACTACGGTCATTTTCCAGATGATATTTGTCCCACCATTTGATGTTGAACGTTCGTACTAGCCATGGGATATCTGGCGAGACCCTGTATGGTGTATCTTCATCATACCACATTTTATAATCCCATTTTAAAATCCAGGGGATTTGGTAGATTGATTGGAATGTTAGAACGGAGGAGACAAATTCCTCTTATAACCCATTTTCTAAACAGAATAGCTCAAACATCCTTTGAGCGTATACCAAATAAAAGAAGGGCTTAATGCCATAATCATTAAACCAGTTTCTGAACCAAAAGAGGAAATTCACTTGATCGGTGTAGAATGAAATCCACCAGCTGCGCTTGTATTTGTTGTTCTGAATCAACAACACTTGACTCCAAGCCTTCATGTAGTCATAATAATCCCATCTTCTGGGTTCTCTTTCATAGTACCTAGTTTTCCATAGAGCTCCTTTAAACCACTCTGATGGCAAAATGACCTTTAGAATTCTCAGTTTTGAGAAGGCCACCTAATTATTTTTATATTTAGTGTTTATCACTATAGAACTTGATTCCTTTAGGATAGATGCGAACCAAAGCCAATTCTTTGGGTAAATGATTGGAGAGAGGTATTCGCGAAGCCATTTCTTCATAGTATCCCATATTTTTTCCCCTTCTCCGATAGCGGGGATGATCCCTCTCGCTGTCGAGCTGAAGAGGGAGGGCTTCCTTGAGAGCCTCAGGTGAGTGGAACTAATCCCCCTTCTTAACGGGTACTGGGGAAGAAGTCCCAGTTTTAGAAGCGGTCGACAGTCTGGAGGAATTCTCCATTCCTACTTTTAGAGGAGCTTTTCCTTTATTCATGCTTTTGTAGGAATTCTCCGGTTAGAAAGTCTGGGAGAGAGTTTGATTCTCCTTTGATATACTCAATTTCGAAGTCGAAGACAGACAAAATCCCTTACCACCTTGCAAAAATTTGCTTAGAGACTAAGGCCTGGACGTCTTTAAATATGATATATTTGGCAGCCTTGCAGTCAACTCTGACTAGAAATCTTTTATTTACCAGATCGGGGTCAAATTTTTAATGCACAGGACTATGGACAATATTTCCTTTTTTACTGTAGAATAGTTATGTTGGGCCCCTTTCCAAACTCATGAAGCGAATCTTACTAAGCTTTCCTTGCCCTCTATTCGCTGCTTTAGAATACCACCGAAACCTAATTCTGATGTGTCGGTTTCCACAATCTTGAAGGCCTCTGGATGGGCCAGATTGAGACATGGGAGCTCCTTGGCCCGTAACTTAATTTTACGGACTGACTCAGTACATTCCTTAGTCCATTCTGAGGGGTTTTTGCGTAACCTAGCGAACAAGGGCTTACTATCCCTTGCCAAGTCCTTATAGAAGTCTGCTATGTAATTTAGACTTCCTAGAAACCGTTGAAGCTGGGTCTCTTCTAGGATGACGTCTGGGAACTTTTCTGCGAATACGATTGCCCTTTGTATTGGTACTATAGTATTCTTTTCAATGATATGTCCCAGAAATCTAATCCAAGTTTGGAATAGACTTACTTTCCTGGTGGATGCTGCCAAACCCGCCCGCTTCATCGTGCTTAGGAATATTCCCATATGTTTAAAGTGTTGATCTATTGAATAAAAAAAAACCAACACGTCGTCAATGTAAACTATGATGAAATCTCCAAAAGAGTTAAATACCTCGTTCATGATGTTCTGGTATTCTGATGGAGCATTTTTTAGTCCGAATGGCATGACATTCCATTCGAAGTGTCCAAAGGGAACTGTGAAGGCCGTTTTATATCGGTATTGTTCTCGAATCTGTATTTGCTAGTAGCTAGACTTCATATCAAATTTTGAAAATATTCTGGCGGCAAAGAGTCGGTTCAGCAGATCCCTTATATTAGGGATGGGATATCTAATCCATCTTAGCGTTTGGTTTAGTGGCTTATAATTTATCTTCAACCCCGGGGCACCTCTTTCGAGCTCTGCAGCGTTCTGTACGTAAAAGGTCGTGCAGTTCCAGGGACTAGAACTTTTTCTGATGAGCCCCTTAGCTAGGAGGTCCTCAATCTCCTTTTTACAAATTGCCACCAATTCTGCATTCATGGCGGCAGAACGAGCCTTGGTGGGAATGCTTTTTTCCTTGAAGTCAGGCTCGTAAGGCAGGCTAACTTCATGCTGTTTCCTTCCCCAAAAGGCGTTGGGCACTTTTGAGCAAATCTCATTCTTTATTTTTAATTCAAGGTCACGAATCCTTGTTTGTATTTTAGGGGTCTTTAGGAGGGTCTCAATTCTCCTGGTGGTGGCTTCTTCTTGAAGAGAGAGAAGAAACTTTTCCTTCTGTTTTAACTGAGATTTTTCCACATTAATATTGTGGTACCTTGGCCTATGAGAAAAATTGAAGTTAAGCTTGTGGCCTTGGATTTCTGCGACTATCCCTTCATCATTTATTTGCTGAATGGGGTAAAGCATGTGTAGGAAATGATTTCCTAGTATGATTCCTTGCGACAAATCCTTTACCATTATAAAGGGCATTTCTAAACAGATACCACCCTTGTAGATGGCTGCCTTAGACAGCTTATATTCTATCAATAGCTTCGCACTGATGGCGGTATTCAAGACTTCTATCATTTTTAAAAAGTATTTCGAGGGGATCATTCCCTCGTTTATACAGTTTAGGTATGCCCTAGGTCTATCAGGGCCTCAGTTTTTAGGGTAAATTCCCTATTGACGACCAAGGTCACAAGGAAGTACCATTTCTGGCTAATTACTCTGTCTACCTCATTTATCCAGATATATTCTTTTCTGGAATGAATAGCCATTACTTCTCCTTCTTTAACGGCCCCCTCTTGCTCTTCTATCCTTCCTGGGAGGGGTTCCCAGTGAATGTTTTCTTTTGGGGAGGACGGAGTACTGTCAAAGTTGCGAAGGTTGTCTATTGCTTCTAAGTCGGTCACCCTTTGCCTTAGATCTTTGACCTCAGCCTTTAATCTCTTTATTTCTTCCGTAAGATCTTCTAAGGAAGTTTCCCTTTTTATGGCCAACCCCTTTGGCTCAGCGTGCCTTCGCTGAATCTCAGAGATGGAATATCTCATGGTGGAGGTGCTTTCCTCGATTATATCTTCTAGTTGGGATTTCTCCCCTCTTGAGTTGATGTGCACTAGCATTTTTATTAGCTTGAGCTATGCTTCTCCATCGGGGATGCTGTCAACAATTTCCCGCATGTCCTCTTCTTCGCGAGTAAGCACATTAGTAGTTAACCCGTTTATTTCTTTTATTGCGTTGACTGAGCAATCATGACAAATTCCTCCACAATCACAGTCAGAATCAGTTTCCGAGGAGGAGAAGGATTCTAAGGAGCTTTCTATTTGTAGGACCATCTTCTCGTCTTCAGAGTCTGAGCCGTCCAACAAGATGTTGCAAAGGCTCCTTTTTAGCCCTTCATCAATGGAGAGTTCATTGATCTTCTCCTTAAGCCTACACTAGTCTTTATAATGACATGGCTTTCCACATTTGAAGCAGACATGAATTATTTTCCTATTTTTGGAGAAACTTCCTTTCTTTTCTTTGGCCTTTCCAAAGGGTCTTCTCCTACTAGGCTCTTTTTGTTCCTTCTGGAACCTTCTCTTCCTGCCTTGTTTTGAGGATCCCCTTATTCCTCCGACCTTGGCCTGTAAAGGGTCTAATCCCATTTGCTTACAGAAGTCACCTAGTGCCTTTCTCCCTTCTAGCTTCTACTTTGCGAGTTTAGGACGAATTTTAATATCATTGTAGAGTTGCACTGCTTCCTCTTCTACGGCTTGTGACAATTCACCATAGGTGTAGTTATTCCAGAGGACATAACTGTTTACTTTTATTTTATCTGTAACCCTGGCGGCGAAGAGCTGAGGCAATCCAGCAATGAAATGCTACTTCTAGTATTTAGCATTACAGTCCGACCTTTAAAGGACCATGGTAAGGAACACATCCTTATACCACTTGTAGTGCGATAGGTTAGGGCACTTAGTCTCATCAGCTGCTCGTAGGTCTTTGCTACCCTACTATTATTATTTCCACACAAAAAACAAGGTGATAGCATATACCAGAGTGTTTACTGTATATGATATGGCTATTTGAGTCTGCTGATTCGCCTCAGTCCTTGTGATTTCTTTCGAGGCACTCATGTTTCTATACTTATCATCTTCGCTGAGGGCGAAATCCCACCAGCCTTTTAACTGCCCCGAAAATCCACATATTATGGCTTGGGCTATGTTTACTTTAGAGGCGTTTTTCTCGTGCAATCGGCAGGCCTCTGCGAACATCATCATATGGGAGGCCATCTGCCAGACCTGATATTCTCACATTCCATCCAAGTTCCATTTGGTTATAGCCTTTCCTGTGAAGGCCATTGGATCATAGTGATGGCTTTCTTTGAAGGTAATATCCACAGGGGTAGGGCGATGGTAATACGCCTTCTCTGGACCCCTTCTCTTCCAGCCTATCCTTCCTAGCTGGGGGTCTACTTCTTCCCTAAAGCCTTCTTCGATTGTTTGTAATTGGGTTCCTTTATTCCTAGTTTTTCCAATCTGCTCATTAATTCTTCGAGCATTCCTTTAGTAACCTTCTTTGCTGACCAGTCTAGCTGTACATGTTCTGGCGGCTTGATTAAAGGAACCTCTGGTTGGGCCATTGGCCTTTTGATCGAAGGGGCCTTAGAGGTAGTCATTGAGCTCACCGCTGCTTCCATTCTATTAAGCTGACTCCCAATAGTCTGCAGGTGAAGGTTAGAGTAATTTACTTGAGTAGTAATCTGATTCACTACCTTTATTACCTCTCTTTCTTCCCTCCTAATGGGGGTTGCTCCCAGGCTCGTTCCATCTTCGAGCTGGAGTTCAAGGTTCAAGGCGGGCGGATGGACTGCCTTTATCTCCCGCTTGGAGCCCCAAGTTCTCCAAGTTTGTTGTGCTTGGCTGAGCATTGCGCAGTAGTTCTCGCCACTTGCTGGCCTTTGAAAGGTTTTCAAAATATCCTTTTGCTTTGGATGGCTAATAAATTCTAGAATTAACTCTGAGTCATTCTCAAAGTCAGGATATGTGAGGTTTCTATGGAAAACCCCTTTGGCAACCATATGAAGAAGTCAAATTTATTGGTTCTGGCCAAGACCTTCAGCTTGTCTTGGTAGGTTTTTCCAAAGGCTCCTACATGCTGGTTAAAAGCATCCTTCCAATATCTTTGTTCTTCTTTTGAGAGTATATTCTCAAACCAGTCTCTTTGGAGCTCATTCCTCCTGCATTGATAGAGGTTGTTAATCTCTTGCTTCAGGTAGGAGTCATCTTGTCTTGCTAGAATCAGAATGTCATTCTTACTGGGGGCATATCCCATTTCTGACAGAGTCAGAGAGCCTCGTCGTTCAGGGGTTGTTTCCATTGATAGGGTAGGCGAATCTACTCTATACTGGGGTTGGTATAAATCCCCTTGTCTTCTTAAGCTTTCGAGATGCTCTAGAATGGTTGTGGTGGAGTGTCTCGAGCTTGCTACTCTAGAGATTGATGGGCTAGATTCGCCCAGGCTAATCCTTCTTCCTATAGAACAGCTTATTTCTACACTTCCATCCCCTCTTTCTGTGATGTGGGAGAGGCTTCTATGTTTTTCTTTAGCTTCTGGGACTGCTTGCTCTGAGATCCATTTCTCAGGGTATTTCACATCCTTCCGTCGAGTGATCTGGGGAACCACTACCTCAGTCTTTTTAGGGTTAGCTATGAAGAGGGTGTTTTCTCGTAGCTTAATCTGCTATGGAAGGGGTTGTCTTTCAGGGATTAGGGTGCTCATAGTCTTATAGTAAACCCTATAAATCAGGCACAGGTGTTCCGACATATTTTTCATATCAAATCCCGATAAGTGGAGATCTAGAGTGAGAGCCTCCATGATATGCATATCAGTTAAAGATAAACATAAATCTGGATAGCACTCAAAATATATTGGTCCCTCTGAGAGGGTAGTTTCCACTATACCTAGTAGGGAGTGATCATACCTGTTATGCCTTTTGTCCCTTAGTGCGATCAGAGAGGCAATCTCTAATCCGATTCGAGTCATGGGACGTATTCCTACTTGTACCATCCCTAGATGGATAAATTTATATCCATATGCTTTGTGCTGCTTTAGCAGTTCTTCAGATAGCAACTGCAATGATTCTTGCCCCGTCCGAATCGGGATCATATCTTCTACCATTTTAATTACAAAACCAGATTTTTGTGTGACACCCCCAAGCTTATAAATCTTGACTTCTTGGATGTCTGGGATATACCAATTAGCAATTCCCATTTCCTTGTCGACAATCTCTCTATTTTGTTTTGAAATTATCTTCGTATTTTTATTTACTGGACTTGTGACAGAGTACGTAGACTCTCCCTTGGTTTTAGGGGCACGATAGGAGGAGCTAGACGAAGAGGACAATGAAATGGATCGTCTGGAAGAGAGCTTTCGTAGAAAACTAGACATGGTAAAAAGTATTTTTTGTACTAGATGTAACTTAGATCAAGGCGGATTACAGAGTTCTTATGCCTCACGCCCACGCCTTCACTCGGCTATGGCTGACTCAAACTTGATACTTAGGAATTCTAAGAACCTTCCCTATTACCTTAGTCACTTAATACTTGAGATTCTAAGAACCTTCCCCCCGCCCAGTTTGTCAACACGGCTCTGATACCAGGATTGGTCAGGAAAACAACAGAAGGAGAGAGAGAGAGAGAGAGAGAGAGACTGTGAGAGCAGAAGATTCAAGAAAAGAGAAGAACATGAGAAAGAAAAGCGGAGAGAGAGAGAGAGAGAGAACGCTACGTAGAACAAAAGAGAACCAGGAGAGAGAAAACGTCAATGTTTTTATATTGCTTATTCAATATTACAATAGAGAGAGATGCCAAAAAGAAAACACACCTTGAAGGGTTCCTCTTCACCCTACTAATACAAATCCCAAAGGGCATAAGCGTAATTTACAAACAGATAAAAGTAAAGGTAAATTATTACAGACAAACTGTACAGGTCTAAAAAGGTGGGAAAGATTCCCGCCTGAGGATCATACGTATTTTCTGAATACTGCCAGAAAAGTCTTTTCTTCTTTTCTAAAAGCAGATGCTTGTGGTCGAGGGGGCTTTATGGCCGACCTTATCTTGATGACACTTAAAGGACTGCTTTTTCTTTACCCCTATCCTGTCGTTTGGCTGGAGAAGAGGCTTTGAGAGGAGTATATTCCTCATACGGGTCCTGTGAATCCTGGAAAATTTCCAGGTCTGGACTCGGGCTTCTTTTGTTAAAGGGGGAAAGGTTTTCCCTACCTTTTCTTTTCTCTGGTCCTGGAGGAATTGTCGAATTTCCTCTTCTGAAAATTGTGATAAGACTTCTTTAATGCTGGACCCGGGAGGAACCATTATAGAGGAAGACGAAAGGTTCTTTTGGGTCTTGATTATGCCCTTTTCTGCATAAACACTCTGGTCATTTTCCAGATGATATTTGTCCCACCATTTAATGTAGAACATTCGTACTAGCCAGGGGATATCTGGTGAGACCCTGTATGGTGTATCTTCATCATACCATAGTTTATAATCCCATTTTAAAATCCAGGGGATTTGGTAGATTAATTGGAATGTTAGAATGGAGGAGACAAATTCCTCTTATAACCCATTTTCTAAACAGAATACCTCAAAGATCCTTTGGGCGTATACCGGATAAAAAAACGGCTTAATGCCATAATCATTAAACCAGTTTCTGAACCAAATGGGGAAATCCACTTGATCGGTGTAGAATGAAATCCACCAGCTGTGCTTGTGTTTGTTGTTCTGAATCAACAACACTTGACTCCAAGCCTTCATGTAGTCATAATAATCCCATCTTCTGGGTTCTCTTTCATAGTACCTAGTTTTCCATAGAGCTCCTTTAAACCACTCTGATGGCAAAAATGACCTTTAGAATTCTCAGTTTTGAGAAGGACACCTAATTATTTTTATATTTAGTGTTTATCGCTATAGAACCTGATTCTTTTAGGATAGATGCGAACCAAAGCCAATTCTTTGGGTAAATGGTTGGAGAGAGGTATTCGCGAAGCCATTTCTTCGTAGTATCCCATATTTTTTCCCCTTCTCCGATAGCGGGGATGATCCCTCTCGCTGTCAAGCTGAGGAGGGAGGGCTTCCTTGAGAGCCTCAGGTGAGTAGAACTAATCCCCCTTCTTAACGGGTACTGGGGAAGAAGTCCCAGTTTTAGAAGCGGTCGACAGTCTGGAAGAATTCTCCATTCCTACTTTTAGAGGAGCTTTTCCTTTATTCATGCTTTTGAAGGAATTCTCTGGTTAGAAAGTATGGGAGAAAGTTTGATTCTCCTTTGATATACTCAATTTCGAAGTCGAAGACAGACAGAATCCCTTGCCACCTTGCAACAATTTGCTTAGAGACTAAGGCCTGGACGTCTTTAAATATGATATATTTGGCAGCCTTGCAGTCAACTCTGACCAGAAATCTTTTATTTACCAGATCGGGGTCAAATTTTTTAATGCACAGGATTATGGACAATATTTCCTTTTTTACTGTAGAATAGTTATGTTGGGCCCTTTTCCAAACTCATGAAGCGAATCTTACTAAGCTTTCCTTGCCCTCTATTCGCTGCTTTAGAATACCACCGAAACCTAATTCTGATGTGTCGGTTTCCACAATCTTGAAGGCCTCTGGATGGGCCAGATTGAAACATGGGAGCTCCTCGGCCTGTAACTTAATTTTATGGACTGACTCAGTACATTCCTTAGTCCATTTTGAGGGTTTTTTGCGTAACCTAGCGAACAATGGCTTACTATCCCTTGCCAAGTCCTTATAGAAGTCTGCTATGTAATTTAGACTTCCTACAAACCGTTGAAGTTGGGTCTCTTCTAGGATGACGTCTGGGAACTTTTCTGCGAATACGATTGCCCTTTGTATTGGTACTATAGTATTCTTTTCAATGGTATGTCCTAGAAATCTAATCCGAGTTTGGAATAGACTTACTTTCCTGGCGGATGCTGCCAAACCCGCCCGCTTCATCGTGCTTAGGAATATTCCCATATGTTTAAAGTGTTGATCTATTGAATCAGAAAAAACCAACACGTCGTCAATGTAAACTATGATGAAATCTCCAAAAGAGTTAAATACCTCGTTCATGATGTTCTGGTATTCTGATGGAGCATTTTTTAGTCCAAATGGCATGACATTCCATTCGAAGTGTCCAAAGGGAACCGTGAAGGCCGTTTTATATCGGTCTTGTTCTCAAATCTGTATTTTCCAGTAGCCAGACTTCATATCAAATTTTGAAAATATTATGGCGGCAAAGAGTCGGTTTAGCAGATCCCTTTTATTAGGGATGTGATATCTAATCCCTTTTCTTGACGTAAAAGGTCGTACAGCTCCAAGGACTATAACTTTTTCTGATGAGCCCCTTAGCTAGGAGGTCCTCAATCTCCCTTTTACAGATTGCCACCAGTTCTGCATTCATGGAGGCAGGATGAGCCTTGGTGGGAATGCTTTTTTCCTTGAAGTCATGCTCGTAGGGCAAGCTAACTTCATGCTGTTTCCTTCCCCAAAAGGCGTTGGGCACTTCTGAGAAAATCTCATTCTTTATTTTTATTTCAAGGTCATGAATCCTTGTTTGTATTTTAGGGGTCTTCAGGAGGGTCTCAATTCTCCTGGTGGTGGCTTCTTCTTGAAGAGAGAGAAGGAACTTTTCCTTATGTTTTAACTGAGATTTTACTACATTAATATTGTGGTACCTTGGCCTATGAGAAAAATTGAAGTTAAGCTTGTGGCATTGGATTTCTGCGACTATCCCTTCATTATTTATTTGTTGAATGGGGTAAAGCATGTGTAGGAAAGGATTTCCTAGTATGATTCCTTGCAACAAATCGTTTACCATTATAAAGGGCATTTCCAAACAGATACCACCCTTGTAGATGGCTGCCTTAGACAGCTTATATTCTAACAGTAGCTTAGTGCTGTTGGTGGTATTCAGCACTTTTGTCATTTTTAAAAAGTATTTCAAGGGGATTATTCCCTCGTTTATACAGTTTAGGTCTGCCCCTGAGTCTATTAGGGCCTCGATTTTTAGGGTAAATTCTCTATTGACGACCAGGGTCACAGGGGAGTACCATTTCTGGCTAATTACTCTGTCTACCTCATTTATCTAGATATATTCTTTTCCGGAATGAATAGCCATTACTTCTCCTTCTCTAACGTCCTCCTCTTGCTCTTCTATCCTTCCTGGGAGAGGTTCCCAGTGAATGTCTTCTTTTGGGGAGGACGAAGTACTGTCAAAGTTGCGAAGGTTGTCTATTGCTTCTAAGTCGGTCACCCTTTGCCTTAGATCTTTGACCTCAGCCTTTAATCTCTTTATTTCTTCCTTAAGATCTTCTAGGAAGTTTCCCTTTCTGCGGTCAACCCCTTTGGCTCATCGTGCCTTCGCTGAATCTCGGATATGGAATATCTCATGGTAGAGGTGCTTTCCTCGATTCTATCTTCTAGTTGGGATTTTTCCCCTCTTGAGTTGCTGTGCACCAATCATTAAATTAATAATCGAAATCGGAATCGGAATCATAGTAGCATTCGAAAATGCTGAAAGCATAATCCACTTCACCTGAAGGCGCCAAGGTCGCCGTTCTTTCAGCTGCCCAAGTGAAAGATGCGCCAATATTCCGATGCGTTGTTTTTTTCTTTTCTTTGGCGGAAACATCCTGACAAGTCATTTCTTTTTTTTGGCTGGAAACATGACGCCGGGTTGTAATTTTTTTTTTTGGCCGGAAACATGACGACGGGTTGTCATCTCTTTTTTTTTTTTTGGCTGCAAACATGATGGCAGGTTGTTATTTCTTTTTTTTTTTTCGGCGGAAACACGATGACGAGGAGTTTCATTATTTTTTAGGTGGGGAATATTTTGATTAGTTGATGATGAACAGGATATTGAGAGTGTCGAGACGCATTGTGAGCTCACCACATAATTGATCTGAGATGCTACAACTTCACTGTACGTCACAGCTGGAGGCATGATCATCTGGCAGAGGATACGACTAATAGAACACATTCAGTGAGTATTGATTGCATCATATACAGCAAGGGGTTCAGGGGACCTTGTTTATAATCTCAGCCCGTCCGATTTCCATAAAAAATAAAATCCAAAAATATTACTTTATGATTTTGCTTTAATAAAGTCTTTGCTTTTAATAAAGTCTCTGCTTTAATAAAGTCTTTCCTTCCTTCACTAAAGTCTTTTCTTTAATGTAGTTAGTTCCTTCTTTAGTAATCAAGCTCCGCCTTCCATGAAAAATAACCTCGAACATTTTACCACTTCGGCAAGGGACTGGGGATCATGGTTAGTGTTGTTATGGTTTATCTGGCAGGGAAGTTAAGTGAAAAGGGAGGAAAATTGAATTGGTTTCAAGACACTTTGAATAAGAACCATTTGAGTAAGTATTACTGGTTATTGACTGTAAAACTCTATAAAAGTCTGTTGTACCATGTTCTACAGGCTGTTTGAGGTTATAAATGGCTTTTTTCAACTTGCAAACTCTCTCTTCATTGCCCTTCACTTCAAAATCTTCATTTTGTTTAACATATACTTCATATTGCTGTGGTATCCAATCTAGCATGTTTAATATAAGCCAACAAGTAGTATTATGGTATTTAATCTGGCAACAAGAACTAAAGTGTCCATGTAGTCCACCTCATATTTCTGTAAATACTTTTTCACTAACAATCTTGCTTTAAATTTATTGATGAAATTATCAACATAGAGTTTGAGCTTGTATATCCACTTAAAATCAATGATCTTCTTCTTTTCAAACTTGTCAACTAGAATCCAAGTTTGATTCTTGTTAACTGTTCTCAACTCCCTATCCATGGCTTTCCTCGTATTTTGATTTCCATAAGCCTCTTTCATAACACCTAAGCTTTACTATAGCAACATTATCCACTCGGTAGATTTCATTCAAATTTTTGAATTTAGGATTGAAATGTTCAGAATCTGAATCTTCATCAGATTTTAGAGATGAGGTTAAAATTTGGTCATGATCACCAATCTCTATCAACTCTTCACTGTTAGATTCTTCCTGCCAATTGAAAATGGCATGTTCGTCCATTGTGAGGTCTTTGCATTTGGAATATACACCATATAACCTTGAAATATTGCTACTTGGAGTATACACCTATAACTTTTATTGTCAGCCTCATAACCTATCATAAATCCCTTCTTAACCTTGATAGAGAGATTGTCTCTTCTGACTTCTGGCATGTGATTAAAGCAAACTAATTCAAACACATTGAGATAGGAAACACTTGGTTTTCTGAGATGCCAAGCTTCATAGGGAGTTTTGTCCTCTACTATTTTAGTTAGCAAAATGTTTAGTAAATACACTGCAGTGTTTGCAGCTTCTGCCCAAAACCTTATTGGGACCCTTTTTTCTACCATTAAACTTTTAACGCTCTCCATGATAGTTATATTTCTTCTTTTTGAAACCCCATTCTGCTGTGAAGTGTGGAGAATTGTGAGTTGATGTCTGATTCCATGTTCTTCACATAATTTTTAAAATAATGTTGAGGTGTATTCACTTCAATTGTCTGACCGCAAAGTCTTTATCTTCATCCTACTTTGAGTCTCTACATATTTCATGAACTTCACAAAGTTCCCAAACACTTCAGATTTTTTCCTTCATGAATGCAATCTAGCAGAATATGGACTAGTCATCAATAAAGGTGACATAATACTTACTTCCATTGAGTGAAGCTTCTTTTATTGGCCCACACACATCAGAATGTATCATTTCAAATATTTCTTTGGCTCTGTAAGCTTAGTTCTTGGGAAAATACATCATTTTTTAGTTTTCTCATTTAACAGCTCTCACAAATTTGGTTCAGTGCTTGCACCATTAGAAGGTGTTCCACCATCTCCTTTGCTTTCAATTTCTATATGACCTTATGATCAGAGTAACCAAGCCTCTTATGCCAAATCCAAGACTTATCTGATTTTCACATCAAAGCATGATTGATCCCACTGTAAAGCTATTTTGTATAATAGGAACCCTAGCTACTTCATTCTTGCTAGAGTTTATTATAGCACAATTGTTGTTCTCAACTATCAGAGTGAAACCACTTTTTATGAGCTGACCAACACTTATCAAGAGAACGTTTGAAATCAATGTTGAACCCTTCTTGGTTTTGACAAGAATAATACTCATTCCTTTTGCTTTAACTGTATCTTCATTTCTAACTATAATGGTGGTTGAAAATGTAATTTCAAGCTTCTTGAATAGACTCTCATCCCGAGTCATATGGCTGGTGCATCCACTCTCAATAAGTCATTTGTTATTAGATTTACTTTTGATAGATTCTTTGCCATATATAAAAACTCTTCCTTATCAACTTTATTTGCTGCATTCCCTTGTTCATTATCATCTAGAGCTTTGTTCTTCTCATTCTTCTTCTTATTACAATCCTCTTTATATGATCAAATAGTTTGTAATAGTAGCACTGTGGTCTTTCCCTCCAATAGCAATTATTTTCTGTGTGATTCTTTCTCTTGCAGATAGAGTAAAGAGGATGCTTCTTCTTCTCTGAATTGCTCGATCTAGATGTGATGCTCCCTTAATACTTCTTCCAAGGTTTAGACTTATGTTTAGCTTGGAAAGCTCCTTCTACTTCTTTATCTTTCTTCTTGGCATGTCTTGATTCATTTGCTTCTAAGGAGCATGTTAACTCTGACAGAGTTAAAGAGCCAAGGTCTTTACTTTCCTTTATTGCATCTATTTTAGCATCAAACTAAGATGTCACAACTTGTCCTCTATTCTAGATTAAATGATGGCCAAGGCTTTGAAGTTGTTTTGCCTATCTATCTCTTACTGTGTGATTTGTTCAAGGCTGTAGTTCACATCTTCTACAGGTGGTTCATAGCCATTTTCCATTGACTCCCAAAGACCATGACTATGCATATGGTGGTCATCTTGGCTGCCATAGCTGATATGCTTATCATTAAAGACTAGAGGTGAAAGCATATTGACACTTTAGTTAGGGGCCATTCTATTTGCTTGCTTGTGGTTTGGAAATTGACAGTAAGTGAAAATGGCTTGAAATATTAATTAGGATATACTCTAACTGTGCTATGATACCATATAAGAATTAGAAAAGAACCATTAAGTTATCACTTTGCTTGCTTCTAAACCAAAGCAAAAAATAGAGGAAGAAATCAATGAACTAGAAAATCTTCATTTTTATAACCGAACAATGCTTTTTAGTACATCAACATGATATACATCGTACAAGAGAATGATACCAACATTAAATACATGAAAGAACATCAACACACCTTAAAAGAAGATTCAAACAACTCTTACAATCAAAGGAATGGTCTAAACCAAAAAAAAAAAAAATGTAAAAATACTCAAAAACTTCTCCATTGTAATCATGCCTTCACTTGCACTTCCGACATTTTATAAACATGATATCAAATTGAATCGGACTGATTTCTGTTGGACTTTTTCCTTTGGCTAAAGTGAAATAGATTAAAGACCCAAAGCCCAAAAAATATTTAATAAATGCAATTAAATGCATCCCACATTGGAAAGGGAGAAACATTTTCAAGCATTTATAAGTAATTGCAAATAGTAAATATTTGTAATAATAACTAAGCATTGGGGTTTGGCTGAGACTCGCACGCGCGCGCGCGGCGTGGGCGTGAGGCGTGAGGCGTGAGGCGTGAGGCGCTTTTGGCGCTTATTAGGCGCACTTGGCACTTGCGGTGGTTGATCGACTACTTCAACGTTTGACAGTTAAAACGGTTAGTTACCGTTAGAGTTTGAATTTCAGGAATTCAAATATCTGACTGTTAAAGCAGTTAAACTGTTTTAAACAAAGAAGTGTGACTGTTTGCGAAACAGTATACTGTTTCACGAACATGTGCCAAAATTTGCCTATAAATAAGAGAAACCTGAAGAGAACAAAAGACCAATCTTCTTCTCAGTTTTCGTACTGTCAGAAACCGAATATATTCCATAACAAAATTTCACTGTTGCTTGTGATCTTTTGTAAAGGCTTGTCATATCCCGAAAACTATTTTCACAGTAACCTAAAGCAATCTGGGAGGGTGAAAATATCATTTTTTGGAAAACGTATCTGTTACGTGTTTTAAGTCTTGATCCATTTAATTTCAACAATCAAAAAACGATATTCTGCAATGGAGACCGAGACTGCTGTTTCAACCATAAAGCTGATGAACCAGGATCTTGTGAGGCTTGATCGATTTGATGGATCAAACTTCATACGATGGAAAGACAAACTGAAGTTCTTGCTTACTGCCTTGAAGATCTATTACATACTGGATCCTAACCTTCAACCACTTCCAGAATCCTCTCCAGATGATACCGAAGAGATCAAAGCAGCGAAACTGAAAAGGGACGAGGATGCAATTATGTGTCGGGGACACATTCTGAATGCTCTATCTGACCGTCTGTTCGATCTCTATATAAATACAAAGTCTGCAAAGGAAATCTGGAATGCGTTGGAGAACACGTACAAGGCAGAAGAGGAAGGTACTAAAAAATTCTTAATATCTGAGTATTTTAACTTTAAAATGCTTGATGGAAAACCTCTCTTAGATCAGATTCATGATTTACAAGTTATTGTTAATAAACTTGTTGCTGTAAAAGTCATACTTCCTGAAATTTTTCAAGTTGGTGCTATAATTGCTAAGCTGCCATCTAGTTGGAAAAGTTACAGGAAGAAGATTCTTCATAATAACGAAGATTACTCTTTGGAAGAGGTTAAAAAGCATCTACGTATTGAGGAAGAATCTCGGACTAGTGACAAGAAAGCGGAGGAAACCGATATCGGTACCTCAAAGGCCAATGTTGTAGAAAGGCCTAGCCATCCTAAGGGCAAAAATCACAAAACGAATTTTCTTGGTCCGAAGAGGGATCAAGGAAAATTCAAAACTGACAAGAAAAAGGGTGCTTGTTTTGTTTGTAGCAAATCTGGGCATTTTGCTCGTGATTGCAGATTCAGAAAGAAACAAAACGAGAATGGCAAAGTGAATGCCGTACATGAGGAGATCATCGCTACTGTGAGCGAGATCAATGCTATCCAATGAAAAGTTCAAGGATGGTGGTACGATACTTGTGCAACTGTGCACGTTTCCTATGACAGATCACTGTTCAAGACTTTTGATGAAGTCAGAAATGGACAAGAGATTCAAATGGGAAATGAAGGTCGTTCCAAGGTACTTGGCAAAGGAAGCATTGAAGTGATCTTCACCTCTGGTAAAAAGATCACCCTAGCAAATGTTTTGTATGTTCCTGATATGAACAGGAATCTGATTAGTGGTGATTTGTTAGGGAAACCCGGAATCAAATCTGTTTATGAATCCGGGAAGTTGATTTTGTCAAAAAATGGCTCTTTCATTGGAAATGGTTATTCTAGTGATGGGATGGTGAAACTATGTACTATTGACAATGATGTTAATAATAAAAATGCTAGTAGTTCTGTTTATATGATTGATTTAAATTCTATTTCATTGTGGCATGGTAGACTTACACATATAGGCATTAGTACCATTAACAAAATTATTAAATGTGGCCTAATATCATGTGATACTAGTAATTTCGAAAAATGTGAAATATGCACTAAATCAAAAATGGTTAAGAAGCCTTTTCATAGTGTTGAAAGGTCATCTCAACTATTGGATTTAGTACATAGTGATTTATGTGAATTGAATGGCATCTTAACAAGAGGAGGTAAAAGATATTTTGTAACTTTTATAGATGATTGTTCTAGATATACTTATGTTTATTTACTTAAACATAAAGATGAAACATTCATTGCATTTAAAAATTATAAGGCCGAAGTTGAAAATCAACTAGGAAGAAAGATTAAGATCTTAAGAAGTGATGGGGGTGGAGAATATTTCTCAAATGAATTTTCTGCATTTTGTGAAGAGCATGGTATAATACACCAATGCTCTGCCCCTTTCACACCTCAACAAAATGGTTTAGCCGAGAGAAAAAACAGAACATTTCTTGAAATGACTAATGCTATGTTGTTGAATGCAAAATTACCTAACAATTTGTGGGGAGAAGCTATTTTAGGTGCATGTCACATTCTTAACAGGATTCCTTTGAAGAAGAATGTTAGGTAATTTTAGGCCGTTTTATATCGGTCTTGTTCTCAAATCTATATTTGCCAGTAGCCAGACTTTATATCAAATTTTGAAAATATTCTGGCGGCAAGTGTTCTCAAATCTGTATTTGCCAGTAGCCAGACTTCATGTCACATGTCACGTTTTCTCAAACGTATCTGTTACGTGTTTCAAGTCTTGATCCATTTAATTTCAACAATTTCTTCCTTCCAAAACATAAGCATAAAGTCACCAAATCATGAAACTTGTATAATAGAGCAACGTAAAAAAAAGCTCATAAAAAAGTCAACCCTAAAATTGATTAAAGCATAAGAAAGCAGCTTCATATATATTCAAACAAGGTCTAGTTCTCAACCAAAGACTGTTTGATAGTACGTACTATGTATTGTACGAATTGTGGGGTTAATTTAATTTATAAAGTCTGAAGTGTCCCTAGCTTGAGAAATAAAAAGACAATCCATATGGAAAAATGACTTCTATAATTTGAAAGTTGCTCATGATAATAATAATATCTTAACATTTAGGAAGATCAGTGGGCGGAGGTGGCAACTTCTGATCGGGCCTCTTCCCGTCCAATACAACCCAAGCCATCTTCAAGCCCCAGCTAGTATGTACTTCAAGGTGGCAGTGCATGAACCATACCCCTGTTTCACATTAAACCTAATATTAATATCCCCTTAACAACATGCAAAATCCATAGAACGTACGTATATATACTTATTGCAGACTTTACCTGGGTTATCTGCAAGGAACCTTATGGCTACCCCCACCCACCAGACGGAACGCCGATACTATTCCTCTCAGCTGGATCAATAAGATTGAACTTCTTAGGATCATTGCTCAGGTCGAAATTTCCAATTCCTTGGCCCACCGCGAAGAAATTGAACCCATGCAGGTGAAGTGGGTGGCTCTGTGCTCCAATAATACTAGTATCCTGCATGACCAGCTCCACGATCGTGTTAAACGACAGGATTACCACCTTTGTCCCCACATTCACCATACTATTATTCGGGGGAGTCCCCGTGTAGTTCAACTTAACCGGCGGGTTGGCAGGGAAATCAGTTGTGTACACGCCTTGTGACTGGTTGAAGAAATGGGCCTGAAGAATCGCCGTGTTGGGCTGCACGAAGCTCACGTTATTGACCGTCGCTGCTAACCTCATATTATTTGGGCATTGACATGATTGAATCTTCGCGCATGGGAGTAATCCCAGCCCAACCGTGAAGAAGAAACGCCTATCCACTCTTTGGGACTTTGGCGGGAAATTTAGAGCTCGCTAAGCTACGGATTTTGGATGTGAATTTCATGGCAAAAGAGCTGTCATTGAATCTGGACAGTGCTGGTTTTAAAAGTAGTAGTATTTTCTGGTTTGTGTTTGATGATGATTTGTGTTCATATTCAAGCAATCCGGTGGTCGTGGTATTGTCGAAAGAACCAGGGCCTATCGCGTAAGGCCTCGCGGCTATAATAAAGGTTGAATTTGTTAATAATATGATATATTTCGGTGGAGGGAAAAGATATAATTCTCAAAACTCTTTTATTATTCAAACTATATTATTGTATTTTTCTCTCTCACACCTTTCTCACGACAGAATACAATTCTATTTATAAACTCTTAAGACTCTTGAAATTCGTATACAACATAAATGTAAAAACAGAATTCTAAACAACAATGGTTAAATATGATCATTGGTTACTAAAACTGTAATAACTTATTATAGGGAACTCCGACTTGAAACTTGAACCATCAGAAACTAGACTTCAAGACACATCAAATAGACTCCTCATTTGCCTAGAATGATCTAGAATTTCCCTTTCTAATTCACTCATTAATCAGCCTCAAAAACTGTCCACTATGCAGTCACGAACTTAATAGCAAATTAAATTTATTCATCAACACCCCTCCTTAAACTTAATTCTCTTCTCTCCTTCATGCCGAGTAGATTTTTCATTTTCTCAAATAGTCTTGTGGACAGTGGCTTTGTAAAGATGTCAGCTGCTTGGTCCTCGCTTTTCACATGCACCAGTTCTATCTCTTTTTCCTTCACGTGCTCTCGGATGAAATGGAACTTCAAGTCAATATGCTTGCTTCTTTCATGATGGACATGATTCTTTGCCAATTGGATCGCTGATCTACTGTCTAAGTAAATTTGTATGGCCTTCTCTTGAGTAAAATTGAGCTCATTTAGTAATCTTCTCAACCAGATCACATGACACACACAGCCTCCTGCTGCCACATACTCTGCTTCGCACATAGAAAGTGTCACGACTGGTTGTTTCTTTGACAGCCAAGTGAATGATGTGTCCCCCAAAAAGAACACATATCCCAATGTACTCTTTCGATCATCCACGTCACCGCACTAATCACTATCTGAATATCCCACTAGCATGAAATCTCCGGCTTTGGTGTAGAATAATCCAAGGGATTCGGTTCCCCGAATATACCGCAAAATTCTATTTACCACTTTTAAATGCGTGTAGACCGGCTCCTCCATGAATCGACTTACCACTCCAACGCTATAAGAAATGTTCAGCCTTGTGCATGTGAGATAGCGAAGACTCCTAACTAGACTTCGGTATTTGGTCGCATCTACTCGTTCTCCACCGTCAAACTTAGAAAGTTTCACCCCGGGTTCCATTGGTGTCAATACCGGGTTGTAATCCACCATTTTGTTCCTTTTTAGAACTTCTTTTGCATATGTTTCTTGTGACACAAAAATCCCAGTCTTTTCTTGTCTAACCTCCAGACCAAGGAAGTACTTCATCAAACCCAAGTCCGTCATCTCGAATTCCCGAGTCATCACTCTTTTAAATTCCTCTATCATTTCACTATTGTTCCCCATAAAGATGAGGTCATCAACATAAAGAGCAACAAAGAGAAAATTACCTTCATTCTTTTTCACGTATAGTGCATGCTCGTATGGACATTGAATAAACCTGTTCTTCTTGAAGTACGTGTCTATGCGGGTATTCCAAGCACGAGGTGCTTGTTTCAATCCATAAAGTGTCTTCTTCAATTTCAGTACCTTCTTTTCTTCCCCAATTTTCAGTACCTTCATTCTTTTTCACGTATAGTGCATGCTCATATGAACATTGAATAAACCCGTTCTTCTTGAAGTAAGTGTCGATGCGGGTATTCCAAGCGCGAGGTGTTTGTTTCAATCCATAAAGTGTCTTCTTCAATTTCAGTACCTTCTTTTCTTCCCCAATTTTCATGTACCTGGGTGGTTGCTCTACGTACACCTCTTTTTCTAGCACGTCATTCAAAAATGCTGACTTGACATCCATTTGAATTGAGCTGCTTGAGCAATGAGAAGGCGAATCGTCTCCATTCTTGTAACCGGGGCAAAGACTTCATTATAATCTATCCCCGCCTTTTGTTGATAGCTCTTTGCAACTAGCCTTGCCTTGTACCGCTCTATCTCGCCTTGAGCGTTCATCTTCTTTTTGTATACCCATTTTACTCCTATGGGATGACTTCCTTTTGGCAATTCAACCAGCTCCCAAGTTTGGTTTCGTTCAATTGCTTTTATTTCTTCATTTATGGCTTCTTTCCACTTCTCATTTCGTACCGCTTCCTCGAATGTAATTGTTTCGGCATCCGCCAAAAGACAAATTAAATGTACCTCACTTGTCGAGTTGTACAAATCTTGCATGCTTCACATCCTTGGTTGTCTTGTCTCATCTTCATCATCGATTGTTGGTGGATTTGCCGATGTGTTTGTTGGTGTAGTGATTGTACCGGTAGATGATTCTTCTTTCTCGAATATCACCTCCGTTGATTTTTCCTAATCCCACGAACTTGACTCGTTTACATGCACATCTCGGCTGACCACTACTTTCTTCTCTATTGGATCAAACAACTTGAAACCTTTTGCCTTTTCATCATAACTGATAAAGATGTACATTTTGCTTTTGTTATCGAGCTTGGTCCTTCTTTGATCCGGTACATGCGCGTAGGCCACACTACCGAACACCTTTAAGTGAGACACTGTTGATTTTTGTCTGCTCCATGCTTCTTGCGGTGTTTGATCTTCCAACTTCACATGAGGGCATCGATTTTGCACATAGCACAACTTCCGCCCAAAATTCCTTCGGCATTTTCTTGCTCTTCATCATTGACCGAACCATGTCGAGAATGGTCTGATTCTTTCTCTCGGCTACACCGTTTTGTTGAGGCGAATATGGTGTAGTCAAGAATCGCTTGATGCCTTGTTCCTTGCAAAAATTTGTGAAGACGGTTGATGTGTACTCCCCCCGCCTCTATCTGACCTGACGGCTTTGATGAACATGCCAGTGATTTTTTCTACCAACAGTTTGAACTTCTTGAATGAATTTAGAGTTTCAGATTTTTCTTTTAGAAAGTAGACTCACGTTTTCCGAGTGTAGTCATCAATAAATGTAATAAAATACCTTTTTTCACCAAAAGATTTTGGAGTGATCGGTCCGTAAATGTCGGTATGTATGAGCTCGAGTGGTTTTTCCGCACGGTATTATGCCTTTTTCGGAAATGAGGTCCTTGCTTGCTTATCGAGTAAACATCATTCGCAAAACTTGGTGGTGTAGTCCATGTTCGGTAGCCCATGGACCATGTTCTTCTTGGCCAATTCCTTTAGGCCACTGTAATGAAGGTGATCGAACCTTAGATGCCACAACTGTGATTTGTCTTCCTTGTCGACTTGTAGACATTTTTCCCGTACGTTTCGCAAGTTGAGCTTATACATGCGATTGTTTGCCATTTCGACTCGTGCTACCAAACGCCATCGATTGTCCTTTAATTGTAGTACCCGGTTTTTTATGAATACCGAGTATCCCTTCTCCATGAGTTGCCCCATAGTCAAAATATTGCTATTAAGATCAGGTACGTAATAAACATCCTCGATTGACCATTCCATACCACCTTTTTGTAAATAGTGAACCGTACCTTGGCCTTTTACTTGGATCTTTGACGCGTCTCCGAAAGACACGTGTCCATCTTCAACCTCTCGCATCTCCTTGAATAGGTGCTTGTGCCCGCATATCATTCAAACTATCTTTTTGTATTTTTCTCTCTCACACCTTTCTCACAACAGAATACAATTCTATTTATAAAACTCTTAAGATTCTTGAAATTTGTATACAACATAAATGTAAAAACAGAATTCTAAACAGCAATAGTTAAATATGATCATTGGTTACTAAAATTGCAATAACTTATTATAAGGAACTCCAAATGACTTGAAACTTGAATCATCAGAAACTAGACTTCAAGACACATCAAATAGACTCCTCATTTGCTCAGAATGATCTAGAATTTCCCTTTCAAATTCACTCATTAATCAGCCTCAAAAAACTATCTACTATGCAGTCACGAATTTAATAGTAAATTAAGTTTATTCATCAACCAAATTTGGAGCATTAGATTTGGTTCTGAGTAAAACGTTTGTGGTTTGACCTGGCGTTATGAGAATGATTTGGGTTTTGAAGGGCCTGACGTAGACTGCATCTGCTTCAAACGACTGTCAGAGTGTGATTTGCAATGCTGAAGAAGAGCTCGTCGTTCAGAGCAGCGTTTATCAGACGGAGGAGATAAGTCTTTCCAGGTTTGACTTTAAGCTTAAACGTGTCTTTAGCTGTGCAGTTGTATGTGGGCCCAGGAAGACCGTTGATGGTATGGCGCGTCTGAGTTATTTGGAGCCATCCCTGTCTTCGTTGCTTGGTTTATGATGGTCTCTGTGTCTGCTTTCCACCATTCTCCTTCAATGAAAATTATCAATACGAGTTACTCATCATGAATATTTTTAATTGTTTCATCAATACGATGGGGACTTCTTTGAAGGGTTGTGGGAATGGGTATGCGACATGTCGTTTGGGGAGGATGGCAATGGGTCCGTAGAGAGTTGCTCTAAGCCATGAGATGTGAGCATGCCAGAATAAGGTTCCTCGTTGACCGGTGATGGTGAAATTGTATACATAGCTTTGACCTGTCTGAATCGGGCACTGTGTGATGTAAGCAGGTGCATCTGCCCATCCACTTCTTAGTTGTCTTATTCCATGCCTGTTTGATTGAGATCTCAATCAAAATCTATCCATGTAAAAAATGCAATTAATAAGAAATATACTAATCGTTGTTCGTAGCAATGCAGAGTGACATTGTTTTGAACATGATTTAACAACCTTGATTATGAGACGATCTCCTTCCCTGGCAATGATCCTAGGTCCAGGAATGTGATTGAGCCAGAACCCAAACAAAATTGGTTTAGGGTTTGATCCTAACATCCGTATAAAAAGGATCCGAGAGATTTAAGACAGAACAGAGTGAAGGCTGAAGATTCTTCTATTCGGATGTTGTCTTCAGCATGGAAGCATAGAAAAAAGTCAGAATTGAATTGATGAACAATAATGAAAAGATGACCATTGGAACACATTACGATGTTAATGCTTTGATTGCCTTGTAATCGAAGAACGTCGGTGTTGATTTAAGCTCTTCATAGTTTTGGCTATTACAATTATTAATGAGCATTTTAAGGAAGAAAGATTATGAATGAAGGTATAAATAGACAAAACTTGGATGTTAAAGATAGACGTATAAAGAGAGAAAGAAAAAAGATAGACGTATAAAGAATTCATTCTAATTATTAAGAACTCAAAATAAAGAATATATCATTTCAAACCTCTTTCTTTCCCTATTACACTAATGCATATTTTTACAACTATATTGATCAAGACAAGCATCTTAAGTAACAGATTACATACGTGCGTTGCATGTTGATTGTAAACCCATGCAAATTTTAGAATAAAGAACATTATTCAAATTGAAGCTGACATTATTATTTTATTAGTGTCATAACTCATAATCACTTCTAATTACTCTCAATATTACATCTCGATGGGCTAATTCCCTCTATATACTCGGTACAATCTCATATCTCTTCACAAAGTGGACAACTGGCCTAATGTGGCGCCGCCACATTGGTTGATTCGGCTCATTGATGATCCGGACTACACAAGGACCACAGTAAGAGCAAGGGCTTCGGACTACATAATATATTATCAACCGACAAACAAACAAAATGCGGATCCATCTCATGTGCCATGTCAGCTTGTTTACTGGACTACTCCCAATAAAAATGGGATCCAATCCTGTCGTTCAGCAGTCACACACCCACCCTCTGACTGGCCAGATCACACCGTACCTGGGCCAAACCAATCCTAGACTTTTCAAGATCAAATTCCATCCACACGTTCTGCTGATGATGGTGTCCAATCACGTACGCTTCTACACCTAAAAGATCTGAATTACCAAATGTAAAGCAATGCACCGAATCATTACCACTCACTTGGTCGGGTACCCGATACAGAATCCGATTTCCCGATACAGTCATCTCGGCTCCTTTGAAAAGCAACGTCACATCTGGTAACTGTGGAATCCAGGGTTGACCCGTCGGGATCAGGTAGCAAAGATCCATAGCTCCTTGGAAGACAAAATTCGGGTCATCCAAAACCCGAATTGTGCCATTGGTTTGGTTCAAGAACTCGCTTCTTAAAACAGTATAAGCCGGGCCAAGAAGAAACGTGAACTGTGTACCCGAATCAACCATTGTCTGGCCCGCCCCTGTGTGGTCCGGAACAAAAACGGAATGCGGTATGGGAAGCACTTTACTGCCGACTTTAATCCCTTCAAGTTGAACCGTGTAAGCGACCCGGTCAAAGTACGGTAACGGAGTAGAGATTTGGATCAACGGCGTGTAGTTCAACGGAGCCAGCCACGAGAAATTAGCGTCTCCGAGCAATAACAACCCCGAGAAATCGGAGCCCGAGATACAGTATGAGAATTTGGGGAATCTCATTTGCGAAACAAACGAGAGGGACCCACGATTCATACCCATCAACCCGGTATTATTGGATTCGTCGTTCGGGTTGGAGCTGAAGAACGAGTCCATGCACCCGAAAATCATACCCCGAATATCGGAGTTTCCGATATGAAACGTATCAGCAGCGAGGTTGCCTTCAGAGGAAGAAGCATCGGCGTAAGAGAGAGTGGCGTGGCAGAGGTTGTTCGGATCGCAAGAAGCGGGCGAGGTGAAGTCTCGGGTTCGTTGAGTGCATGTGGGAGAGGAGCATGAGATGTTTGAATATGAATTGGACCGGGTAGGATCGAATGTGGAGGAGAAGTTATGGGTTTGGTTGCAGAGAACCCATGATAGCTCGCTTCCTGTGTCAATGACCATAGACACGTTCTGTGGAGGATTTCCGACTGTAATGGAAGCTGTCAGGCTCACATTGTGGTGAAAGGGAAGCTTATTAGGGGATCTTGGAACTGACCCAGATGGGATTGCTTGAGTTCTTAGTGGCAATATAAGCATTGGGTTTTGACAGGAGCAAAGAATAACGCTCTTCTGGATGAAGAAGCATAAAACAGAGCACAAATAGAAAACTACTTTCATTTGCGTAGTGGAACGGGTTGCAGGTAAACGGGCAAAGGTAAGACTAGAGAGAAGCTAATTGAGATGTTTTGTTTGGGAAGCTAAAATATATACGTGAGGAAGGTTTGAGCAAGGAAACAGACTGTGTCGAGGTTTCCTAAGACAAGAAGTTGGATTTAGAAAGTGTTGCACTCAGACTCGGAACTTGCAAGAACCTTCTTTTTCAGCATCCAAGCAGATCTGCTCTAGCTGCCCCAAAAAAAAAAAAAAAAAAACCCTCCATTGTCAAACAATCAGATTTGTGAGATTATCAGAAAAAGGTCAAAGTCAAACCCGGTTGGAGGAAAAAAAAAAAGAAAAGAAAAAAACGGAACTTTTATGCTTAGATTTGGGTAAGGAACGGCCTAGAAGGTTTAGAACTGTGTGATGGTTGGATGAGTGGATCCAATGGAACAGAGAATAGTCTGGGTGCTGGGTGCTGGGTGCTGGGTGCCGTAATTAATAAAGAAAGGGTAGGCACCTCATTCATGAAGGCAGGCTAAAAACGACGCTCTTTGACTAGTGAGGGGGGCCATTTTGGTACGAGTGATTTGATCAATGCCTTCAAACATCTATTAAAATTTTACATTTTTTTGCCTCAGAAACGCATCATGTAACTTCCTTTGTTTATTTTGACAACTATAATTGGTATCTTCGTCAAGATATTCAGCACGTTTGGTTTTTTTTTTAAAGTTAGTATTAATATGGATCAATGATGAAATTTTTTTTTTTTTGAGCAATTACTTAAAATGAGAATATTTTTATTTTATGGTTTAGTTGTATTATAAAATAATTCATTTAACTTTTTAATTTTCAACTCATTTCAATGAATGATTTTATATTATTATTTACCTTTAATTTTGATATTATTTTATTTTTTTAATCTCATCAATTTTTCAATTTCTTTTTCTCTCCTTTACAAATATTTAGATATAATCAATTTCTTCTCTTTTTCATCCAAATGGAAGGAAATTTCGATCTCCTTCACCAATTTTCATAAAATTGAATCTCAGCAACTATAAACGACAGTGAGTTTTCATAAAATTTCATCTTCTTCGTTCATCATATACTATCTCATCTATGATTTCATAGCTTCTTAATCTTTTTCATTCTAATTTCTCCATTTTCTTATCATAAACCCATTTTTTTATTTCATGCCTGAAAATCTATGTGGTGGATTATTTTGTTTCAAGTCGTCATATGTGAAATCCGAAAATGGTGGACACTGTTTTATTTGAAATCTGAAAATGGTGAAATAAAAAATGAGGTGGTGTGAAAATGTAGTGGATCATTTCATTTCAAATATATTTTTTCCATATCTCTATGTGGTTTCATCTAGAAATTTGCATTGGTAGATGTGTTTAGAAATGGTGAAATCCAAAAATAAAAATTTAATTAACATAAAAATGGTGGAATTTTGATTAAAGTGAAAATGGTGGAAACTATTTTATTTTGTTTAAAACTGTTTGTGAAAATTGTAGAAATTTGTTTAATATGAACAATTGTGGAAATTTGTTTAGTCCGAAAATGGTTATAGGTTGCATTTGATTTTTTACTCAGGTTGAATAAAGTTGCATTCCGATGATGTTAGGATTCTTTTTTGTCGGGCGCAATCTGTTTTTTAATATCACCATGTAAAGTCTTCATCTTTTTTAATAGCGATGATTACCAACGATGTTAGGATTAAACATTGACTGTGTAGACATTCAACCTCAATATTTAGAATCCAAACAAATGGAAACAAGAATCATGGTCCCATACTTCATCATTGTATAAGGGTATGTAGAGCAGACTGAATTATAAATTCATCATTTAACTTGATTACTTTATAATTTGAAATGATGTTATAGAGTCATTGTGAATTCTTCACTTGGGCGGAATTGTTGAGCATGTCTAATAATTGTGAATCAACCACATCATCCCATGTGGTTTAGAGTGCAGTTGTGAATGATTCATATTCTACAATTGGTGGTACACAATTATAGGAATTGATGGATAAATTAGCTATCATAAGAAATGTAACAATTACTATATTAATTATATGTATATGTATCATAATTGGTGTAATAACTCTTATCGTTGTTGGATCAATATTATTTATAAACTTTTTCTAAGATAATGGATTTCATGTGCTTATAGGGATGAGCAAATTTTTTATTTTTTTGATTTTTTTTTGTCATTCTTTTTATTTTTATTTCCACTTAATTATATTATAATGTATATAATTGATGAACGTATACATTATTTAACAATTTATTTTGGATTTACCTTCAAGTAATATCATATTTGATGAAATTTTGATATTATAACAATTAAAAATGTCATTTTATCTTAATATCACAATCAAAATAACTTTTAACTTTGACATAAATTCATAGATATTAATCAATATTTAGAGGTATGAAATATGGAATGTGATTGTGACTTTGCACGTGAGTAAACTAGTCATAATTACAAATTTACTATTTTACTCTATGAGTCGATGGTCCAATCGACCCGTAAAGTAAACTAGCAGTTATAATATTTTACAGTTTGAATGCTTCATTGACCTGTAGAATACACATTAGGGGAAGAAGTGAAATATAGAAAGAGGCATACCAAAAAAATAGTGTGAAACATGATACATTAGTTAGTATACTAAAAAAATATTGTAAAACATGATACATTAGTTAGTATACCAAGAAAATATAAATTCAGTGTAAAAATATCCAAAAGAATTATAATAACAATGCAAGAAAGATGAAAGAAAAGATAATGATGTTAATCATTTTTATTTTTTAACCCTCTGTTTGATGGCCAAGTAAAAAAAATGCAAAGAAAGATGAATGATACATTGCAAATATAAGAGAATACGAAGAAGAAGAATACACACTTGGTTAGATCTAGCAAACTTGAAGGATATTGAAAGAATGAGCTAAACATAATTCCAACTAAACCTAATCACAATTTCAGTTAATCTTAATTGATTTTATTTACTATTTATAATATTATTTTTAAGCTAATTAGAATCACAATTTCAGGTAACCTTAAATTGAGCATATATAAAATTGTAGGATACATTGCAGGTATAAGAGAAGAAGAAAAATAATAATACATACCGAAAAGAAATAAGTAGCACTTAAGAAATCAATCGAAGAATAACTGAAAAAGATTATTATCACGTGAAGAAGAAGAAGAAATATCGTTGCATGAAAAAAAAAAAAGAAATATCTTTGCTCAGAATAGAAGGCGAGACCTCATCTAAATATTTTCATTCCTTCCGTATTTTTAGTGAGGAAAGAATATGAATACTTAATCCAAAGTTTATCAATTATCATCCATTACTCATTCTTCTTCTATCAATTATCATTCCTTATCTTTAATATTTTGAAAAATAAAATTAATTATTCAAATTAAATAAATAATAATCCAAATAATAAAAGTAAAATCAAATCAATTAATACATATTCTTACAAAGATTCATTTTCATTAATCAGATAACACTTTAATACAATGCATATGAAAGTAGAGTCGGTCAGAGTCCGAATGGTGCACATGCAACATGTTATAGCTTTTAATTGTTCAAGGACAAAGACCCTTGTGCTGGTGGGGTCCAACAACGTTATCCGTTAATTATAATTTATCCCGATTCAACGTTCAATATGTCAGTCACGGGTCAATGGACCCTACGAATTGAATTCATACCAATTCATCACAGTTCTAGTAAGAAAATTTATATGAGTTTGATTTATCACCGTTCAGTAATGCGCTCGTAACCTAATGGATGTCGTGGGTACATTGGAAATTAAATGACACGGTTTTACTTCTATATATAAGAATAATCATGCCTGAGTCATACTCGCCCGATCCAAATAACACGTGTAAAAAGACTGGACATCACATGACATGACATAACTTCAATATTTGTAAAAGATACATAGAAAACTAGTAGTGTTGAAGCGGTTATGATTGGTGTCACTAATGACAAGAAAAAAAGACAGTACGTAATTGAATCCAGATTATGGTCACTTATCGACTTGGTTGAGCTTGCCAAGGCCATCGCAACGAGCACACACAATCTGAGTCAGGTCCTTCCTTGCTGCGTTTGCCTTCAGTCTCACCCCTGACTTCCTAACAAATCCTGCCCCGTCGCATTCCGGACACCTGTAAATTCAACCCAATACAATTACAATAATTTACCAACTAATTGAACATGATTAGTGACTTGAACTGCAGATCGTACGTGTCCTTGCGGGAGAAGATAATAGGGAAGGCCGTTCCGATCAGACCCACACCAATCGCTCCGGCGACCAAGTAGCTGGTGCTATCAGCGGACAAATCTCCAACGGCGGCAACCACGGTGCTGGATCGCTTCTTGTTTTTGTTCCACCCTGCTGCTAGCGTCGCTGATTTCTTCGAGAATGGTGTAGTAGCAGTACAAAGCATTGATTGCACCGAACATGTCGATAAGGATGTCATCTTCTGAAATCTTGTTTGTAATTTGTGATAGTTTATTATTGGCTCGAATCTATGAACCAGACGAGCAGAATGAACAGATTTTACGTGGGTTTTGTAGGTTCTCACAGTGACACGTTGCCACAGTTTTCATTTTAGCGAGATTTGGATAAGGCCACGTCAGAAAGTCAAATGTCTCGTGCTTCTGTGTAGATAAGGATGGGCCACACACTTAATGGGCTAGATAATTTAACTGGACCGAGGCGAGCGGTTTGTGGACTTTAATGGAGCAGGCCTCAAGACTTGGCGACCCATCTGGTACTCAAGACGACGATCGTTACACCTTCTTTGATAGAAAGTGAAAGCGCGGCATGAATGTTGCGGAGGTTTCCTGAATCTTCTCATGCCGCCAAATTCATCTTCTTTACTTAGCCAAAGCTCATCGTCTGCTTTGTTGTGTTTCTGGTTACGTAAGTTTGTGCAGAAGATAATTCGTTAGTGAATTTTTGGTTTTCTATGGCAGAAGAGAGTCCGAACTGTGAAGGATTACTTAGCTAAGCTTTGCTCACTCCGATGGAACTCGACCCGCTCGTAATTTTCGGTACCATCGTTTCAATCATTGTCAATCTTCGTTGTTAGATGCTGAGAAAAATTAGCAATTAGTTTTTCGCATCTGATTGATTTCAATTTGGGTGTTAGTGAGGAAGATCGGAAATGGTTTATGGAATCGATGCAGGGACAGACTGTTGGTGTCGTCAAGCGTATGAAGGAGATCACTCAAGTTATGCAAACTCCTGATAATGTCCTCGAATCTAATGGAGTTACCTCTCAAGATATTGAAGGTGCTTTTTTACTGACTTTTTTCTCTTCTTGTTTTCTTTTGTTTTGTTTTTGCTTTCCAAATGATTTCTTTGTTTGAATATTAATTTGTAGTGAATATATTGTTTATTGTAGATATGCTGGATGAGCTACCAGAGCATGTTGAAGCAATTGACATGGCTAATGGTAAACTCTTGCTTTATATATGTGGTAATCATTAACATAGCTTCTTCACGTTTTGAAGCTTCTGATTTTATCGAGATCTCAAAGCATTGTGATTGAATCTGTTTTGGCCTCTTTTTATAAATTTTGATGTGACAGATCTTCATTCTATAGGCGGGTTGGTCCCCCTTCTTGGATACCTTAAGAACCCCCATGCGCATATCCGAGCTAAAGCTGCCGACATCATAACTACTATTGTTCAGAACAATCCACGAAGTCAACAACTGGTTATGGAAGCTAATGGCTTAGAATCTCGGCTCTCTAATTTTGCCTCCGATGATAATGTTGCATCAAGAACCAAAGCACTAGGGGCTATATCCTGTAAATATCATTATCCTAATTCTAAATAACCAACTTTACTTTACCTTACCTTTTTCTTTTTACATGATCTATTCCTGTATATGCTTGACATTTAATCTTTATTGAGTCTTCCTTTGCTTCTGATTCTGCAGCTTTGATCTGCAACAACAAACCTGGCATCAATGCATTTAGACTTGCAAAAGGTTATGGAGCTCTTAAAGATGCTTTAGGTTCTGAAAGTGTGAGATTTCAGAGATCATCTCCCTTATCTTGTATGCAAAGTGTTGATATAAACAGTTTGTTTGGTTTCTTATAAAGTTGAGAATTATGCAGGAAAGCTTTGAACTTGATCCAATACTTACACCATGAGGATAATATGGATTCCAACATAGTAACTGAATTAGGATTTCCTCGTGTTATGATGGACCTTGCCTCTAGTGAAGATTCAGAAGTCCAAGAAGCTGCACTCGGTCGCCTTCTTGAACTTGCAAGAGACAGAACAGGAGGGACCAGTGGGAGATTAGGCGAAGACAAGGAGAAGTTAAGGCAGCTTCTTCAAGATCGGATAGATGGGCTGAGCTTGCTTTCGGCAGAAGATCTTACTGCAGCGAGGGAAGAAAGACGACTTGTCGACTTTCTTTGGAGAAGCTGCTTCAATGAGCCATATTCTCTTCAAGATAGGGGCTTCCTGTTCTTGAAGAGGAAGATTCACCTCCACCTGATGTTGCCAGCAAACACTTTGAACCTCCTCTTAGGGCTTTGGCAGCAAAGCCTTCTTCTGATGAAAGCCGCAGCACTGAAAAGAAGGCAACTCCTTACTATGATCGAACTCTTGCACCCACAACTGCAAATTCCACTATTCCAGAGAAGTTGACAATGGAAAGATTGGTTTCGCTAGCTACATGAATGACAGTTTTTTCCGGCTTGTGAGTTTGGTCCTTGTATATTACTGTATCATAGAATGCTTTTACGTTTTTAGCTCATGACCATACTTTTGATCTCTCCTGTACTTGATCAGTGGCTTGTAAGTTCTTAAGTTTTATTCATATGGGAAGAGTAATATTTCTCCTACACATTCAATCTAATTCTCGTAGATCTTCAGGTAGCAGTCCCACTTGTATATAAAAAACACACTGAAGAGGTAAATGAGGGAAAGAAACAAAAACAAATGAGTAGACAGTCATTCATTATTTATTCATTGCTGATTGCTGTTTTTTTGGTCATATTACTTGAGAGGGCAGAAAGTAATGACATGACGAGGAGCCCTGCATTTGTTACGGCTGGTAGAATCATCAAAAGCAAAGGTATAAAGCCTTTGAGCACATAGCTTTGAACAGATGAGCAAACATTGTGGGGCGGCAAGTCTTCCTATACGCATACTTCCCTGTGCAGCAATACCTGGCCGACCTAGCCAAGCAGGCGCTCTTACATCCCACCACCTTCCCATTCTTCTTAATCTCCAACGCAGATGTGCAGAAAATGTTCCAATCAACCTCACAGGAAGCAATCCCACCCCCTAAAGGCCTCATCAAAATAGGCAGATTGAACCCAACAACTAAACTCGCATGTAGAAGTGGAGAGGCGAAGTGGATGAGCCCAGTATCATTTCCACTACTGTTGCTGGTGGGACCCTGCCTAACCCTCGGCATTATATCTGGCCGGAACAGTCCCCGGTTTGGCACGAGCCTTTCCCATTACTGTCAAAGAAACTACCTTGCCTGCCCGACATTCTGCCCCGACCACCTCTTGGGAAAGTTGAGGACAGACAGTTTCTGTGATGTTGTTGACTATGATCAGCTGTTCTCCATTTGCAAGTATGCAGACAAATATTGAGACGCAGAGGAGAATAAGGATTGAAGGAGGGAAGTGCATAAGTACAAGATAATTGGAATATAGATGAAAGAGGAAGTGTAGTTATATATGTGTGAGGTTTCACACAATTATCAGTTGCCTAAGCTTTTTAAGATCAAAATAAGCTGCAATTGATCAATAAGCTTCATTGCACTTTAATTTCCTTTTACCATTTTCGGGTATATATACTTTCCTTCCGATCAGGGCTTTCTAGTTTCTTCTCTCACAAGAAACTAGTGTCCTGTATATTGTATTACATGTCTTTTCTTTCTTTTCATGCATTATCCAAAAAGAATGAAACCAATAATATTTAGAATAGTACTAGCTCTGAAATTTGGTTTTCCGTACTAAATCAATAAAGACAATAAAGGGGATTAAATTCGCTAAACAGGTACTTGTAATCCAAAAGAAAGAGGCGTGTAGTAATATCGGTAAGCTTTGCTTTTCGCTGAAGCATGGCATTATTATTCAGAAAGTTGATCATGGGCTTTGGGGGAGGCAGGAGATGTGGTAGGGTTAATCGTCCAAAGAACATGTAAATTACAAGTTATTGTTATTCGTCCCTCTTTCTCTTGTAGCTTGACATGGCATTGATTTTGTCCGGACCACAAAGCTTAAGCAAACTAGGACATGAATCATAAATATCAATACGCTCCTTCAACAAAACAGTAGTGGGACTTGGAGGGCTGTAATGATACCCTCTTCCTCTTTTCATCACTTCATCCTATCGATCAAATTGCAGAGATTAATATCAGATAAATTACATTCATACCTTAATCTAATTGGCATGCTAATTCGCATGAGATTAATTATAGTTATACCTTAAGATCTCGATCAAATAGGCTCGTAAGACCGGGAAGAAACTGGTCGAATAATGTTCTATTCATGTCTATCTCGTCTTCTACACGAATACATGACATGCACATAGCACTTACGGCAATGACACTCGGTCTGAACTCCATTAACCATAAATCTGCACAATCATATTTCACAAGTAGAAGTTGAGCCAATACTAAGATTGGGTACATAGCTAGTTAGTTTTATAGTTATACCTGAAATAGGTCCAACAAGCAGGCCTATCATTCGGGAAACGAAATCTTGATGATGAAGCTGGTGATCATGTCTGGATGTGGACTCGAATTTCCAACATAACAATTCTGTGTATGAGTAACTTGTTGGAGAAGCAACTTGCCATTCTAATGCCGTTAACAGGTCTAGTTCCATTTGTTGGATGGTACTAATTATGTACTCAATTGGACTATCCAGATCCATCTTCAACAAGATAATAAACAAGACAATCTTATAAACATTTAAATACTATAAATAACTAATAACTAGATTGCATTTTATAATATTACCATAATTTCCTGTAAGTTTGGAGCATATGTCTCACTGAACTTGGAGGCCACAGAAAAGCATGCAACACACAGCAATTCAACTGTCAAAGAATTCCATCTCTGAAAAATTCGTTAATTAACTGTCAGATCAGTTATTAAGTACTTTCATACTTTGAAAATGGTCAATGACTGAATCAAATCATTGATCTGAAACTTACGCTGCATCTGTTCATAGATGTATCGATCAAGGTAATTTGCAGCAAGAAATACAGTTTCAAAGGAGAGATTCAACCGACTTCTACACTGTAATTTCAATCAAGTTAGATTCACAGAGATAATCAATTAACAACTAATTATAAAAGAGGTCAAACGAAGATATTGACCTTGAGAAACCATTGAATGCCTTGGAGCCTTGAAGCAAGCAAAATTTCATGGTAATGTAGATAGTCCGCGTAAGTAGATAATCAAGCAGGCATATAGTTTATGTCCTTTTCTAAGCAAATGGAGAAAGCCTGCTTATAGTTTTCTTTGCCAGATTATATAATGAAGCAGAGTAGCTTTCCACATCGCCATGCTTCTGATGATCATGATGAATCACAGGACTCAAAATACACACCTCATCACAGAGTAAAGTTTCCATGCATGCAACCCAATCGACACTTGATTGTTTCAGACAGATGTTGGAAAGAATAAAGGTTATTGGTCTGTCATTCATGTTAGTTGCAGATTGGAGGATGAAGGTGATGAGGAAGAGAAAGGTTATAAATAATACGTACGTGTGGGTGGGGGGTTCTAAAATGGGGGAGAGAGAGAGAAAATGAAGAACGCGTCCCTCATGAAATGGGGTGAATGCTGTGTTAGATATGTTGTTCAAAGCGTGATCAATTGCGTGATGGCACGAGGATATATAAGCTATTATAAGCTGCGTGGCATACTATAAATGTGAGGCAACTGAGTTCTTTTAAGTGGGCCCCTAACTTCGAGGTTTTGTTGGTGGTTACTTGGTTGGCCACCTACAAGCGTGGACCCTAGACGTGATCATCTTCAACTCATATAACTCATGATCATGAAGGATTCATTGATTACCCAACGACGAATCACGAATCACATTTGGACGAAATGTGGAATAAGAACCAGCAAATCATGGAAGCAACTGTAACGGGTGCTTTCTGTTGGGAACAGAAAACACTCCCACACTTTGATTGGCTTGATTATGGTGTAATGATTTTCCTCTGCCCTCTTTTTATCTATTTGTTTTTTCCAGAACATGATTTCGTGTGTAGCAGCAAAATTTAAACCAAATGCAAATTTGTCTTCGATTTCTTTAAGGAAAACTTCAGGTGCAGATTGAAATCCACAAAGAAAAATATAGACATAGCATAGTGTCAGTTGCTCTGTATCCACGAACCAGAACCACACTCAACGTTTCCTATATGTTAACATAATTCGTATTCCAAATGCGTAGAAAATCTTCAAGAGCAGTCATGACTACGAAGATGGGTATTGACTGATCTTAAGAGGTGTAATCCGGCTTCAATTGGCTCCCAAGATGGCAAATATGGAGCTCACTCTAGCTTGAACATAAATAAGCTGCCCATCATTGCAACTCGTATGATGAAAAACTGAACCCGGATCTTCCCTCATTTGTAGATTTCAGCTCAAGTTTCTGAAATGGGCTGGAAGTTTTGTTAAAGCAAAATATTTGTCAGATTGCAGTGTTTTACTGAAACAACCAACAATTAGTGAAAGAGAGTAGAGTAGAACCTGCTACTAGGATCATAATAGAAGCCATTAATAGAGCCATCACTACAAGAGAAGCAAACATAGTAGAAACCAGCTATTGTTAGCCCACAGTCTGTTCCAACGTTCACAAAGTATTGCTCTTTCCATCTCTGCACCAATAGTTAAAAGAAATTCAAGAGCTTCGATTTGCATACAAGAATGGCTTCCATCAAGACATGATCATAAATTTCATATTTCAAAGAAATTTAAGATTGAGGGTACCATAAATATGCATGGATGGTTACTTAAATCCAATGATTTTCCACCATCAACCTCCACTTGATTCTGAAAAGAAAGAACCATATCAAGCAGGAATGTTAGTAATCCCACATGTTTAGGGCTGAACATTCTGCAATGAAACAGATGTGATGATTCCTCACCAGAAGAAGAGAGAAGGATGGAAACTTGGTCCAGTGCCTTATATCGTCCTCAGGTCTGCATGAAAGTTAATAAATTTATCAAAAACGAATAGTTGTTTATCAAAAACCACGGTCTAAAGAAGGTGGATGTTTGATGTAAGGTTATGAACAGAGTACAGACGTTGCTTGCCATTTTCCAGTGAAGAAATTATAGTTCTTGGTATCAACAATCTCCCCTTCCCAGAAGGTTACTACCTGAAAAAAATGAAAATCAGAAGGAGCAAGATTAGATCATGCATGCATTTCTTCTATTTATGTGATTAAAGAGGGGGAAAAAGAAATTAGCTTTACAGGTGTATCAGCCATAGGAACATTAAGGGCTTCCATAGTCCCACAAAGATACCCATTCTGGAGATCACATCCCTGTATACGGACATTTACCCTCCATGCTTCGTCCTTTTGATGACTAGAAACATTCTGAGTACCAGAAAATGCCTGCATGTAAAGATTCAACTCAGGATTAGGAAGCTACATGCTAAAGATACAAAAGTTGTAATCAACGATGAAGATCAACCTGTCCAGGACTCAGCAATGTACAAGCAGGGGGTGTGGTCTGTCCAGAGTGTGCATCTACAAGTATAATACGCAGATGAGAGACGCTTATACCAAACAAAAACTTCACACACAAAAAATATCGGAGAACACAAACCCTAATTCTGAGAGGGATGAGAGTGTGATGTTGAGAGAATTGGGGTGAAATATAGAATGGAAATGGAAATTACCGGAAAGTTGAGAAGGTGCAGAGCTCTCCACTCTCACCGGCATATCTTATTAGTCGGTCAAGCTCCGCCAAGTGTTGCCCTGAATTTGAAATGTTCCGATTCAAACTTCGCGCTGTATCCCCGTCGGCTTGTAGACTACCTGCTCTACCGATCGGGTGGGGCTTTTCTGGGTTCAGTACCTCTCCTTTCTCTTTCTCAATTTTTTCAGAAGCTTATTTTACCCTGAAACGACAACAAATACTCCAAGCTCTAGCTGACTCCGACAAGGCGGATAGGGTTTTTTTTTTTTTTTTTTTAATTTATTTAATAAATCGGAATGAAAAAGTAGCTTATGGCTTGATTAGGTTTGTGATTAAAATCTAAACCAATTTCTAATTCAAATTAAAATTTTCTTAAAGAATCAAATAAATCTCCAATCATTATTTTATATGTAGGTAAACAATAATTTAGTAATGTTTCTTGAATTTGGATAGTTGGTTTGAGTTTTTTTTTTAAATTAATTTACTAAATAAGTTTAGATGAATTTAAATATATATAATTCGTAATTTGGAGTATAGTTTTTCACTTTTTGCTTACAATATATCGATGCTCTAAGTACAAGTATAGTTTGGAGTTTGGATTCAAGCTCTTGAATCTCTTCTAATCATGCAACAATCAAAATGTGATATAAGAGCAAGAGCAAGAGCAATTTATAAGTCCACCAAACTTTGTTTTCAAACGTCTCTGGCTAGAAGTGGCTACAAGTTTCAAAACTTCATCCTGCATTCACCTCCTCTGTCAAATCCTCTGGTTTTCAATTGATACTTACTTGATTTCACCTTTTCAACATAAATATGACAACTAAATCTTACTACAGCAAAGTAGCCTCATCTACAACGTTATGAAACCCGAACAAAATCAACGGCCTCCGGACAGAAGCGACTCCGCAACATAAGACGTACTCGTAATAGCCTTACCCGTAGAAGGATAAGACATAGCAAAATCATTAAATCCTTTATGACGATAAAAAGTTAAGCCAGCTGAATTAAGACCAAGAGTTGATAGATCAGGTAGAAGCACTTCTCCCTCTAAGTACCGCACGACCTGCCGCATACTGGGCCGAGCCATGGGCTCCGAGTGCGAGCAAAGCAAGCCTAGTTTCAACACCAACTCTACTTCCTCCTTCAGATAGTCCGAGCTCAAGTTCGGGTCTGCCGTCTCAAGAATGTTACCTTTATTCCAACACGAAAACACCCAATCCACCAAAATCATATCCTCCGTTTGGCTCCTCGGTTCTATCGGCCTTCTTCCACAAACAACTTCAAGCAGAAACGCACCAAAAGCAAACACATCCATAGAAGGCATGCTTTTCCGGTTCGAGTGTGTTCTGGAGCAAGATAGCCTAGTGTACCCACCACATGAGTTGTTTGAGGATCAGTGCCATGATCATACAATCTTGCTAACCCAAAATCACCTAAGCGTCCATTCAATTCAGCATCAAGTAAAACATTACTAGCTTTCACGTCTCTATGAATCACTACTTGCTCCCATTCTTCATGTAAATAAAACAGTCCAGAAGCCACCCCTTTGATGACTCGAAATCTCTGCGTCCAGTTCAGAGTAACTGTTGGCTGATTGTGAAGGTACTTGTCAAGGCTTCCATTCGGCATATAATCATAGACCAAAATCAGCTCCCCTTTTCGCCGGCAATACCCTAAAAAGGGGACAAGATTACGGTGGCGCAGCCTACCGATACTTACAATCTCCGCCACAAATTCCTTCATTCCCTGTCTCGATTCATGAGAGACCTTCTTCACTGCAACCTCAATCTTTGAAGTTGGAAGAATTCCTCTATACACTCGACCGAATCCTCCAGAACCTAATAGTTCTTTGTCCTTGAATCCCTTCGTCGCGATGTATAGATCTTTGTATTTGAATCTGGTCGGCCCGTATTCATTCTCCCAATCTTCAACAAGTTCAGCGAATCTCCTCTTCCTCCGTATGTAATAAACAACAACCCAGATCACCATCGAAACAAGATAAACACAAATCAAAGGCAACCCGATTGTGAAAATCTTGGGCGTTTTCTTAGGTCCAACTCTAGGCAATTTGGGAAGTTGAGAAAGGTCAAGACTTGGAGCTTGACCGTTTGTAGCAAAGCTCCAACCCAGAACAAAATGAGAAGTTAAGACAGACCCAGTTGCCGATGAGAAACCGACAAACATGGTATCCTTCATGACAGAGGAAAGATCAGTACGAGAAGACAGAAGTGGAGTAGTGGGTTTACCTATATTGATTGGGGCCAGGGTGACATCAATCTGCTTATTCAAACCATCATATTCAATCCATACTTGCATGGGTTTTCCACTAATTAAGCTCAAGTTCGTAAACCCACCAGTCTTGCTATCCTTATATTTAGCGTGAGCTGCTTTTACGGAATTCAACCCGTTGATATCGATTCCGACATGGTTATCGTCGATGTCGGCAAATTCCTTGCTCTGGATTGTATCCAGCTCAACGGCGAAAACGTGATTGGACAGATTCCCATTGTTGGCTTCGTTGAAGAGGCCGATATACTGACTTGGAAGAGTTCCGGGAAGACCTCTAGTCGGGGTAACGACGAAAGCGATTCCATGGCCGCTTAGAGTTGCATATTCAGAGATTATAGCGAACACGAAAGTGACAGAGAAGGAGAGAGCTAAGCTGTCGGATGAGTTGGTGGAGGTTATAGGGTTGGGGTAGAAAGCATGGCCTGTGCGTTGCCTTGTGTCGTTTGTGAGCTTGAGTAGACCGTTTGAGGTTATTCCGGCTATCCCGTCGAGCGTTAGATTGGCGGATCGGAAGCCATTATAGCTAAAACTGAAAGCTTCTCCGGAGACTGCTAAGCTTACGAGAAAAACAACGATCTTGAAGAACATGGCTGCATTCTCTGTTCAGAGATTTTTGCTTATCTGTGTTTGTTCATTATTGAATGCTTGAATTATCTCGTTGTAGGAACAAAAGAGTGATTGCTTTAAATTTTAGTTCAAGGTGGGGGAGGCAGTACGAGACTTGATGCGACGCGTTTGACAATCGCCTAACTTGACCCCACGTAAGAAACGTGCAGGAAAGATCTCGGCCTTTGAATTGATCTCTGCATCGTTTTTAGTTGTTGAGATTGAAGTGATCAAGGAGTCATAGACTCATAGTAAGAAACAAAATATAGATGGGGTCGGAATTTTGAACGCACGGTGACGGGAGTAAATGGTATGATCAATCAAGAACCGACAGGGAATGGACGCCGCCGTTTTAGACAAAAGAGATGGGGCGAAACTTGGATTGTTCTTAGCCTCTGCATCCTAATTACTATCTAGTATATTTTCAACACATCAAATGATGCATGCATTTGCCACTAACTTCATTGCTCATATACAAACCAAAAAAACAAAACAAAACAACAAAAAAAAAGGAAAAAAAAAAAAGAAAAAGAAAAGAAAAGAAAAGAAAAGAAAAGAAAAGAAAAGAAAAAAGAAGTGAGAGAAACGGCGAATTGCAGTTCTGCATCGTGGAAGCTTCCATGTATATGGACCACCCATCACCATGTGGTTGATGTTAAAGTATATATTGAATTGCGGTTAACTGCTATTATTATGGGACTATAATTTATGCACCGATCTTCAAAGATCGGACGTGGAGTCGGATTGGAATGGTTAAGAGTCTTCATCTTAAATCTGTGAGGTAAAATATTTGAGGTATAAAGTTAGATTTTAGTAAAGTATATCGATCTTAATAATCTTTTAGTCATTTGAATGTTATGAAAATTAATGATATTAATTGTAAGTAATTGTAAGTAATTGAAAGTCAGCGAAAATTAAACGGTATTAAAAGTTATTAATAATTTTTATTATTGTGATTGATACAAACATTATAAATATGTCTCAATAGATGAGAAAAAAATTTATTATCACATTATATCTAAAGTTTTCTAAAAAATTTATTCTCTTCCTTTTTAACTTGATCATCGAAGTAGTATCGTTAAAAATAACCCCCGGCGGTATTATTTGTTGCAGGTGTTAACTGGGTTGGTATATTATTGAGGCTCGAGCAAAGATTTTTTGTATCAACAATTTGGCGTCATCTGTAGTAAGACAAAAGTCTTGTTCAATCAACATTGAAAAACATAACTAATGGATAACAATGGAGAACATGGTAGCAATCAACCTCAGTAAATTGATGGAACAATACTAGCAATCAACCTCAATATATTGATAGAGAGAATGCTGGCAATCAACCTCGATAGGTTGACAGAGAAAATATTGGCAATTAACTTCAACATGTCCTCTCGGTGGCGGCCAGAAACCAAAGGTGGAAAGTGTGAGCCACAAAGTAGCTCGAATCTCTAGCATCATTGATAGTCATCCATAACCACCTCGGGATTTTCGGAGTCAAATACGGGCTGAGTTCAAGGCAGCCCCTACCCCAAATTCTAGGGTGTTAGGAATAAGCGAGCAAAGAGATGAGGGAGTCAAGTTTAATGGGAATGAGCTGATAGATCTCACTCCTGACAAAAGGCTTAAGGAAAAGCTGGAAAAGGATAACGCCAAAGAAGTTGAGGTGGAGAAAAGGATAAAGGAACTCACCTCACGAAAAAATAGGGAAGTTGTCTCATTCTTCGTAAACATAAACAACCCTTTCACCAAAAGGATACTAGAAGCTTAGATTCCCAAGAAATTCATAGTGCCCCAGATTCCACAGTATGACGGATTGAAGGACCTTAGGGACCATATTGAAGCATATATAGCTTCAATGCATCTAAGTGGGATGTCTGAGGCGGTAGTTTGTTAGGCTTTCCAAATCACACTAGTAGGGTTATGGACTAGTATAGGGGACTGACCTAGGATTGGTAAATTCCTTTGTTAAATTAAAATCCTTATTTATAACTAACTTTTTAGGGGCAACCAAGACGAAACTACTACTCATAAGCCCGAACGCCGTCAAGTAAAGGTTGGGTGAGATTTGTTGAACTTCATCGAGAGGTTCAATCGAGTAGCACATATAGTGGATAGGCCAATGGATCAAGGCGTTATGCACGCCTTCCTTATGGAAATTGCTCAAAAGATCAGAGTAGCAGATAAAGTCTATGAGACACAATTGAAAGCCATAAGGGGGATCACTCGGACTTCAGACTCACCTTAGAAGTTGAAGAAAGAGGACAAACCGAGAGAAGAGCCAAAGGATTAAAAGAAGAAAAAGAGCCTTGAAAAGGAACTAAAATGCTTTATGGAAAGATTGACACCCCTAACCACAAATGCTAAGGTAATTTACTCGAAGTATAAAGAGCAAATTATATTCAAGAAGCTGCCTCTTCTTCAAGGAAATAAAAAATTCCATAGACAAATCGATGTACTATCGAATGCATAGAGACATAGGGCACTGAACGTTAACTAGTACTAGCTAAAGAATGCGATTGAAGAACGGATATAAATGGAGAACTACAGGAATTCGTGGATAGGAAGGCAGATTGCTTGAAGAAGAGTCGAACTGATTCAGGTAGGTCGGATGATGAAGCGGGACTAGGTCACACCAAAGAAATCCACTTCATCATCAGAGGTCCAAAAAGGGGAAACTAAAAAACTAAAAAAGATGTTGAGTTCAAATTGCCCGCTCTAAAGTGCACACTATCCAATTAACCTTAGCTGTTCAACACATCCATAGTGTTTCATTTGGAAAAAAAGATGAGGAGGGGATCTTATTCCCCGACAACGACACTTTGGTCATAACAGCGAACATCACAATGCTGAAGGTCCACAAGATATTGGTGGACATTAGAAGTTCGGTAGATGTCATTACCAGCACATTATTCTGTAAAATAAGGATCAAATATGCTTCGTTAAGATCGATCTACACTCCTCTGATAGGATTTTTGGGAGCTGAGGTAATACTTGAAAGAGCCTTCACGTTATGACCTTAGGTGAAGAGTCTCGGTAGATCACGGTCATAGTAAATTTTGTTATTATTGACATTCCTTTTGAGCAGTATGAGAGTGTTAGTGTCTACCAAACACCTCACCATAAAGTTCCCAACTCCAGTTGTCATTGGCATCATCAGAGGATGTTAAAATAGAGCAAGGGAGTGTTACGTCATGTCCCTCAAATGAAAGAGGCGGTAAGTGTGAATGTGATATTAGAAAGCTATACAACTCAACCCTCTTTAGCCGAGTCATTTAGAGATATCAAAGTAGGAAATGGAGGATGTGCGTTGACTTTACATAGCTGAATAAGGCATGTCTGAAAGACAACTTTCCTCTTCCCAACATTGATTAGTTAGTCAATTCCACATCAAGTCATTAACTATTCAGCTTCATGGACTCTTACTCGAGCTACAACCAAGTGAAGATGTGGGGCCCTGATTAGGAAAAAAAATTTCTTTATAACAGACAAAGGTCTATATTGTTGCTAAGTCATGTCATTTGGCCTCAATAATGCCAGAGCAACATTCCAGAGGCTAGTAAATGAAATGTTTAAAGATCAAATTGGCAAGATAATGAAAGTTTACGTTAACGACATATTTGTAAAAAGCAAGCAAAAGAAAGAGCATGCAAACCACTTGAGAAATGCCTTTGCGATAATGAGGTCTTATGGTATGAAGCTAGCCCAGTGAAAAGCGTATTCAAAGTTTCATCTGAGAAATTCTTAGGTATATAGTGCACAATAAAGGAATTGATGCGAACCCATGAGAAGTTTAAGCTATCCTAGACTTGAAAATTATGAAGATGAAGAAGGAGCTTTAGGGCTAATAGGAAGAGTGGCAACGTTGAATAGGTTCTTGAGTAGATCAACCGATCGGTATTTGCCTTTCTTCAAAGCTCCGAAAGGGGCAGAAAGCAAAAGATGGGATGAAGACTGCGAAAAAAATGTTTGAAGAGCTGAAAAAGTATTTAGTTAGCATCCCTTGACTAGCCAAACCAGTTATAGATGATGTTCTCATCATATACTTAACAATTTCAGATGTAGCAGTCAGTTCGGTTCTTTTAAAGAAAAAGGATAGGAAGCATATTCTTATATATCATGTACTTCGGCCTTCATCCTGCTAGCAATAGTCCGGAAGCTCCGACCTTACTTTTAGGCTCATCAAGTAGAGGTTCAGACCAACATGCCTTTAAGACAGATTCTTCATAACTAATATATGTTAGGAGATTGCTGAAGTGGTTAGTGGAACTGGGTGAGTTTGACATTCCCCAAATTTCAATCAAGGCTTAAATCTTAGCTAATTTTATCAATGAATTCATGCCAACCAAGCCAAAGAAAGGCAATGAGGCCAAAGTAAAAGGTAATTTATTAGCTTCAGTTTCTTCTAGCTTAATGAAGCCATTTTGGACATTATATGTAAATTGAGCTATAAACAAAGAGGGCAGCAGAGCATGAGTGATTCTTGTGTCCCCAAACGGAAAGAAGTACTAACAAGGCATCAAGTTTGATTTTATCGTAACAAACTAATAAGGCTAAAAATATTATTGAATAAAAGAGTTTTGGGAATTAAATACAAAGGAAGAATAAATAATATAGCATGAAAGGAACCACAAGCTAAGGAACTTCTCCAACGGAAGTTTAAAATGTCATCTTGACAAGATGTGAATGAGATTTAGTAACACGATTGACTTTAGTGCAAGTGAGAGATTGAAAGTAATATGGTCGTCAAGCCAATCGGGTGTGACCTGATCGGGTCATTTACTAATAAGAGTCAATCTTAATTTGTATAAATCATCGATATAATTAAATACATATCACTTAATTAGAGTATATCATATTCTATCTTGCTGTTATTATATTAGAAATAGCAATTTGCATGCATCATTGTGTGTTTGTATACTTGACAAAATCTCGGGTCTTAGACATACATTTGGATTCATGATGATGATTATGATATATGAGATTCAAGATGGTAAAAGTATAAGATACAAACTGTTTATAGTCATAAGATTGTCATGATGGGATAATAACAATACATAGAGACTATTATATGCGCTATCATATTCGAAAGAAGAATGATTATCTCATATTCATCAGTATCAGATGATACCGGGATATGCATGTAAGTAATCAGTAAAGACTAATTACTGAATGTGGTCACTTGACAAAATCTCATTGGTGATAGTATTTATTATTAGTGAGTTTTGTTAGTGGCTATGGTGATCCTCATACTTGAGATTATCATGGTATTGGCATACTAGATATCATGTTTTGATGTTAGTCTTATGTGACCCTCGCCAAAGGCCACCAAAAGAGAAATCTATTAGGCATGTGTTTGAATACATATAATCTGTAGGGTGATAAGATGAGATACATCACCTTTATACTAAAAGATATAGCTTATGCAATGAAGAAAAACTTTGCGCAAAGATAGTATAAAAAGAGTTTTCTATAAGTCCATTATTTATATTGCATAAGCATATATAACATTCATAAAGAAAATAAGTTATGATTTAACAGTTAAATCATACCTTAGGATTTTATGAAATCATTAATAAATAGAAGGTTCGATCTTATATAGCAATAGTCATCTATAGTTCTTAATGAGTTGTCTCACACTTCTCATTACACGGGTGACTCATACATCCTACTATAAGTCGATGTGGGTCTGATGGTTTGAGTTAATAATGATCATATTAATTATTTGACTTGAAAATGTGTTCAAAGTCAAATGGTTTCATTTAGTTGAATGGATAAAACCCACAAGTATTTATGAGACCTATCTACCGATATAATATAGAATATATATGGTGACACACATAAAGGTTGACTTGATCACTATTGAATTCAAACTTGAAAGAATTTTGATTGTTCAATTATGAATTTAATTTAAGAGTTAAATCATTAATTAGTTTAATTTATTAAATTTAAATCATATTTGCACTACTAACATATATTTAAAGTGTGATTTGAATTTAATTTGAAATTAAATAATTAATTAGATAAATATTTATTTGACAAGATAAATTTATTAAATATATATTTAATGAAATTATTATCAATAAATATTTTTCGGATAAAAAAAAATCAATTAAATATTAAAGTGTTAATATGACTAATTGGATTATTAAAGTCTCCTATTTAAGGGACATAAATCTCTAAGATTTTCGGAAGAATTGATTATTAAGTATATTCTTCATCTAATTTTATAATTTCTAATTTAATTAGTAGATTAAAAAACTTTAATATATCATGTGTTTCTGAATATATGACACGTATTACATCATAATTATGATCTTGATAGCATTTATTTAGTCTAGGTATCATAAGTCTATTTTTTGAAAATAAATTCCACCTTATAATGCCACAAAGGACCGGCAACTTAAATCTAATTCTTTACAAAAGACCAAATTAAGGTAGCTATAAAAGCTTTGCCATCAAAAGTCCTCGAGAAGGGGTCGGTATCGATGATTCGCCATCTCGCTCTCAGTATATACAGCTCAACCCCCAACCAACACTTTCGACTTTTGAGTGGTTGAGACTTGAGATTGAAGTAAACATGGAGTCATGGTAAGAAGTAAACCAACACCTTATGCATGAATGGACATAACTACATACGCATTCTTTTAACCAAATGATCCTGTTAATCACAACTTATTACAATGTCTTTAGCTTTGACCATTTCAGATTGATTCATTAGGTCACGTACACGCCATGATGATACAAGTTTAACAATGTCTTCTTCTAAACACTGAAATATGCAGCTTAGCAATGAAGAACAAATAGCCAAAAAACCGATTTCCATTGCCATCTACTGCCAAAAGCTCTTTCTTTTCCTCTCCATCTCTACAATCAATTGAAAATGATTTGGTAAATATACTTCAAACATCATCCAATTCTATACACTGGTTTCTAGTACTGTACAAAAGACCCTAAGCTAGCTATAAAAATCTTTACCACAAGTCCTCCAGAACTACAAGGGGTCGGTCTCGATGATCCTCCTCCATCTCGCACTCGTATATACAGCTCAACCCAATCAACACTTGTACAATGGCCGCCTCCGTCTTCTCCATATCGGAGTAATGCAGCGTCTGCAACAACAACGCCGTGGGCCTTGCGTCAAACTTCTGCCGCTCAAGAGTCTTCTCCGTTTGCCACCTCACCGTGTCGTGAGCCACTGGTCCCAACCACCTCATTATTTCTTTCAACGCTGTTCTCCATCCATCCGCCAGCGATTTCAAATCGTCGCTCCGCCATTCCTCCTCTTCTGCTCTTTTCGTCAAGTGTCTTCTCAGCTTCGCCTTGACCATCGATCTTATATTTTCCGGTAGCATATCGTACAGTGTCTCACGCGCCTCTGTACCTATTTCCACAGGCACGTGTAAACACCTCTCTAAGAGGAGTATCACGTTCGCGTATCGCAGAGACAGTCCAGAACCACCAACAGTTCCAGCTGGTGCCAATCTGTACACTCTGTTATTTTTCCCCATCACCCAGCCAACTTCCTCGCTCCCTGTGCAGAATCCCACGTCGTCTGGAATCCGATTCGGTAAGCCGGTCGAGAACCGCACTATCTCCTTCTTGATAGCCTTGGGTATCGGACCCGATTTCGAAATTAGTTTCTGCGATTTCTCTGGGTGGTCAAAAATGCAGGCGCCAATCCGGTTCCAAAGAAGAAAATTGGTGATTTCGGATTGGACGGTCCGAAAAACAGGTTGGCGATTCGGAGGTTGACATGAAACGGAAGGTCCGAAAAGGGTGCAGAGACGGGCGTAAATGATGCAAACCAGTCGGGCCATTAATCCGACGCTTTTGTCGAGGGTCTGGCCCCACAACGATGTCTCTATCAAATATCTCACCCGCTTTCTCTGCCCATCGATTTTCTCCCTGAAAAACTCGAAGTTAGGCTCCGGCCATTGTTTCGGAATGAAATCCTTCCTCCAGATCCCGTTAATCTTCTGCTCAGCGGCTTCCATTTCCTTCAAAGTATCTATCGCAGCATACAACTGCGAAGTTGCCCATATGAATTTCTCCATTTTGTCGATCAATTTCGTAATGTCTCTAGAGTCGAATTCCAGCTTGCCGACTCCAATATTTCCGAGCTTCATATCAGCATAAACACGATTGAATCGCTTCAAACCGAAATCGCAGCATTTTTTGCCCATGCGAGAGACGGTGCTAGCGGCGTGGTTGAGATCCTCTAGTCTCTCCGCACAGGCGAGGTTGAGGAGGAACTTCTCGTCCTTGGAATTCAAGTACATTACGCCTTCGGACTTGATTTTGTGACGGAGGCGGAAGATCTCGTCGTCGGCGAGAGATTTGTAGAGAGACACGAGGCGCGACATGGTCTTGGCGGACTCGAAAGCAAGGATCCCGAGAGTAGGAGGAAGAGGAGATTTGGATTTGTCCGTGAAGAAAATGTTGCGGGTACGTATACGGGTCGTGGTCTTGTTTTCCCCAGAAAGCCAAGGCATGGTGGCGATTCGTAACGAACATGCAAGCCGCCCTAAGCCGTCACTGCCATCAAGTTATCGCCTTTTGCTCTAGTTTTAGGATAAATTAAGTTTTGTAATTGAAAGAGAAAAAAAAGGGAGGGAGGAGAAAAAAGTTGTGTACGTAATTTGTTGCTGCATATAGATATATATGGAGGTTAAAAAAGGGGTGGAGGGGAGGGAATTGAATACCATTTGAACCGTTAAGATTAGAGAGCCAAAAATGGATAAACAGGCAGAATAACGAAGCCCAGAAATGTAGAAGAAACCAAAATAGCAAAGGAAGAAAGACAGACCAGACAACACCCGAAGAAACAAAATGAAACAGTCCAGAAGCCATAAATGTGTGTCTTCTAGATAATGGCTTGAATTGATACAATTTTATATATATATATATTTTTTTTTGCCAAAGCTTGAATTGATACAATTAAGGCAACGAGTTGGACAAAAACTGCGTCGTCTTCTACGGAGGAGTCACAGTTTCAAAGCGATTGCAACCTCTGATTTCGACATGAACGGCGCTGCCAGTTCCATCTGTTCCATTCATCACCTCACAGCACTGCCTACGTGGTGCCTGCTTGATAAACAGTATCCCAATTATGTACTTAGTCCGTTATACAGAGGTAAATCTACAGTCAAGCTGTCTCAAAACATTTTCCTTACCTTGGTCCACACGACAGGATTGAGTATGGAAGCTGACACGTTGAAATATTGGACAGTCGACGCTGACTGATAGTCATCCCCACTACATTCCTTCTCCCACACGTCTGTGTACTTCTTATAACTCGTCAACGTGGACCCTTGATCCAATCCGGCCCTCTGATCCACACGATCCAAAAAGTACAGTACAGGCTTATCACATGGATCTGGGCCCACGGTTTTACTATCAAATGTGAAGGGCCCGTCGCTATAACTCTTCCACGTCTGAAAAGTCTGAAAAACAGTATCCATTTGCTTCGCCGTCACAAACGACGGATGCAACTGTATGGAGTAGCCCCAAGCTACCGACACCGTCCAGTTACGGCTCAAATCGTAGCAGAAACTATGCTGCAGGGTTCGACCCGGATCCGTTCTGTAGGCGCTGATCAACGCCCTCAGCGAGTCCACTTGGTTCATGCTCGGGAAAATAGGCGGCAAGTAATCCACATGGTGGAGGGATACCAGCTGCGCAATTGGGTGCGCTGCCAGAAAACCGTAAGCGCTTCCCTGTATGTCAGCCTGCAATTATTTCCATTAAATTTCCACAGATGATCATACGAAATTGTTTTAGTTAAATCCATTTACCTGATGGAATCCAAGCTCCACGGTGAGAGGCACGCCGATCTCACTCATGCAAGCTTGAACTTTCTGATCGCCGCCGTAGAGACTAGCGTAACGATCAAGGCAGCCATCCAAGACTCTGACGAGCTCCGCCGCCAGGGGATAACTAATAGCATAACCACCGCCGCCATATGCCACCTTATACGAGTGTATCACATCTTGCTCCACACTCTCAGAATTATCTCCGATATAATACATCTGAGTATGATCATATTTAGCCAACACGTTCACTAAATTCTCAGTGAAAAAAACCGTATCGTCGTCTCCCATTACAAACCACCTCACTTGATCCAATCCTAATTGGAAGCTCTCCTCTACAATCCTGGCCAACCGAATCGCGGATCTGGAACCGTACCAGCACGTGTAGTTGAACCTTGAGGTGTCCTCCGATACCTTATAAGGTGGCCACGTGTCAGGCCAGGTAGTGTTGGGTTTTTCGTCGAGCCAGACGAACCCGCGAGTGACGTTAGGCTTCCACCAAAGATCGATGTATTTTTGGCGTTTTGTCCACGTCTTGGTGGAGCCGGCGATGCCGAATAGTATGTGAGAAATGTTTGTTGTGACGGAAACTTCACCGTTGGCGATATTATTGTGGGTCGTAGTTTGGAATTTGGGATGGCAATCGGAGCAGATGAGGGATTGATTGAAGGAAGAGAAGTAGAAGAGAAGAGAGAGGGAAGCGAGTAAGCATAGTACAAAAGCTGCCTTCAGTACGAGGGTGTGCTGGAAAATTAATGGCTTCCAGGATTCGCGGGAGTAAGGGCCCTGTTCCCTCTGTTTCTCCTCGTCTTCCATGAGGATGACTGGTCTAGGAGGAAAGGAATTCATGGGGGAGGGAAAATGAGACGTTTAAGAAGATACAGAGGAGGTTGGAAATTCTTATTTTATTCAGACTCCAAGTCGTTATAGTTGTCGGGTGAAAACGACAACAAAAGCAACAGACGAGAGACGGTAGAGGCTTTACATATTGGGCTTCGTGTCGTTGCACCACTAACGTTGGGCCATAATATATGAGACAGGTGCAGAATCTGGCCTTCTTGTGATTAAAATTTCGTCAAGGGAATTGCTCTTGAGACGGGGAAGATTTAAGATAATTTTAACCATCGTTCCGACTGAGATATATCCTTTTCAGATCAATGAAACTAAAGTCTGCAGTTAGCCGCTGTAAGATATCGAAGTACCGAAAAGAAAAACCGCATGTGATCATGTAGAGAAAACCAATTGCTCCACTTTAACAGCTCAACAGTTAACCATCATCATAATTAAGCTAAAGCAGAACAAACATATAGCAAGTAATTAGAAAATCAAATTTCGCGAGATCAATCAATCGATGGATCAAAAGAACTCTCGGGTATTCAAACTAGTCGATGCCGTCGTCTCCTTCCTCTCGGGTCCTAATCGGAGCTCAAGGTCCAACTCACCCTCAATCGATACGATCTTCTTTCCTTGACCGGTTATGCTCTGGCTTGGCTGCGTCACATCCAGCAAGGGGAGGTGAAGATGTTGATCATCATGACTAATTTTGTTCTCTTCAATATATTCTGACTGAAACTTTTTCTCTTCCAAGATACCGGGAGGGTTATGATCATCTGATAAACTCTTAGTAGTACCGATCATATCGGAAAAGACTAATAGGTTGTCTTCGGAAACGGACTGTTTAAGTTTGGCCCTGTCTCGTCTATGAATGTTCATATGACCCCCTAGTGCCTGAGCATTTGAGAAGCCTCTCTTACAGAAGTTACATATATAACACCAATTAGCTGGTTGGCTAGATCCACCATTGTCGTCTACGTCGGAGTTAGAGGGATTATTCGTTGTCTGATCCATTAACTTGTTTCTTTCGGAAATTAAGGAGCAAGATCAAAGAGATCAGTTCGGTCAACTAGGTTGGTTATCTGGTTTCTAAAGTTCTCTGATATAAAATTTTATCACATTCATGCGTACGTTACGTGAGCAACATATAATTATATTATAATATCGTTTTTCTGTCAGATGACTAAAGATTATTTTAGTTTAATTGTACATGTACATGTACATGTACATGCATGCATACTGTTAGTTTCATGCATATTAGAATTGATGTTTATGTATTTAATAAATATTTACTGTCAAGTAACTCTCACATATTTTTGGTTGTGTGTGACTTTCGGAGTTGCCAAAGAGTAGTAAATAAGGTTCAAGTAGTAAATGTCATTTTTTGTCTTTTTTACTGTGGACACTTCACAAAGATGAAGGGTTTTATCGCCCGTTGTTAATCAATACAGCTGGAATTCAAATTAGGATCAATTACGGATCACCCCCCCTAATTAGCTACTTAATCCGTTATTTTCTTAATTGACTTGAAATTGTGCTGACAAACTCTTTCGTAGGCATCAATAAGCAATAGTTAAATCGAGTTTACGGTCAACCGATAATGGGCTTAGATCCCTATCGACGTGAGGTTAACTACTAATGGGCTTTTGTATCCAGTTGGGCCCAGTCCAATAATCTTTAACGCCCCAATAAATTTGGGCTCGCACGGATATTTCCTGCGGTTCGTTATCGTTTTGACTTTTGACCCGCTTCATGTTATTTTAACTGTTTAGTTAAATTTTGCATGTAGCGTTACTGTTTTTCCGATGATACAAATATACCCAACCTAGTTGGCAAAAACAATAAGAAAGCAATTATTATCGAACAAACCAACTTATTTTATTTTTACAATAAATTATTTTCTTCAAACTATATAACATAACATATAATATATAGATCGAATCGACAAAAATACCGTAAACAGAAAAGCACATTCCTCAATTAATTCTATATTTATTAATTAATTAATTAATTATAGTTTCTAAAAATAAAATAAATAATGGTCTAGAAACGACATCAAATGGCCATGTGCATTACTGATAGTTCCCCAAGAAAACCCACTGCAATCTCTCTGTACAAATCAGACTTATCCACCTCACAAACCCTAAAGAAGACAAAGCTCAACCAAATTGCCTTTAAGCAGCACTGATATCCTTTTCTTACATACATACTGTACCTCTTCGTAAAAGCCAAACCAGCAATCTACTATATACATATATATATATACATACTATTAATTTTTAACAAAGACCCGCATCGATAAGAACACTGAAATCATCAATACAATCGTCGACTCTACTCACAGTTACTCATTAATGGGGATTCAGGAAACTGAAAGAGAAATATCATCATACAGGTCAAAAAACTTAAGCTATACCCAACAAATACTTTTCCATCAAGCTTCCAGATAAAGCATGGTGCAATTAAGACAACCTAGCTGGCTAGCTAGCTAGAACATCAATCTCGTCGTTTCATGAACTACAATTTATAATAAACTACTTAATGCATAACCCTGTTAGACGTAGGTATAGAGGTTTGAGTCAATTACATATGTATACAGAAGAAGAAACAAAAAGTGGAATATATACAGGGGCCATGCCAGAAGACGTAAAGAGATGGTATTTATTGTCGCTGGGAAATTATTTTTTTAAAAAAAGTTGCAACGATAATTTACGTTATTTTATTGTTCTGTAATAATATATTGTGTTTGATTCCACGGAGTTGGTGGCAAAATTTTTGGAGGGATTGAGAGGAGAGAGAGCGAGAGGGGGAGAGAGAAAGCGAGTGAGGGGAGAGTAGCGGATGGATTTATGCGGGGAGAGAAATAATTAGTAGTGTGAGTGATTTTGAAAGAGGGATGAGATTAATTATGGAGTATAATATTGTTACGGTTGGGATAAGAGTACAAAAGGAAAAAGGGAATCCATGTTAGGATGTATCTGACTTTATGTGTAGCAGCTGCAGGGGTTTGTTTAGTTTTTTCTGTCTGATAGAATGTCAGTGAGGTACTGAATGGGGAAAGTGCTGATCACAATATTCCATGCATCACTCGCTTCGTTAGTATATTTCAATCCTAGCCTTCCCTCTACTAATTAAACATACTAGATCTCATACAGTATAATTAACACCAAAACATGATCTCTCTCTCTCTCTCTCTCTCTCTCAAGGTATTAGTCAACACAGACATGAACACTGTCTACACATCGTTTGTCTAGACAACTCCAATTCGTCAAACCGACGCATGTAATCATAGACAACATGAACACTTCCCCTAGATCGAACTCACAGATTGTGTTTTACTAAAATGTCAGAAAGCTTAACTTGTTAGGAAAGTGAGCCTATCATGCATAACAAGAGCATTTACCAAACAGATTAGTCATGTTATACCATAAATCAGTCACATGCAGTAAGTTAACCACGTGGTCGTTTTTCAGATCGTGAACGGCGCAAAATCAAGCTCGTCTTTTTTCTTTTTTTTTTTTTTCCAGCTGACAAGTGAAGAATATATAGTACTTTGTAACTGGCCTGGGGACCGCCAGCTAGTACTGACTGTTCTTAAAATGAAAAAAAACGGGAAAACACACAAAAATACATGCAGAGACAATTTGGAACTTATCGAAAGTAATAATCAATCTTCAATATTTTGGAAAGGCTAGTATATAATATCAAGGAAGTTTACAGGTAAATTAGAGAAACAATGAGGTACAGTATACTTGATTGATCAATCTGATCTTGGTTTAATCGATCAGACCAATAGTATAATATTACTATGTGAACCCGTGAGCTGGGAGCCTGAGCTAGACACAGTACTGTAATATTATGATAAGATTTTTCAGCCAATAAATTTCCAAGCTCTTCTATGATCACTAACCATTCATACAGTTATTGCTACAACCTACTAGTGCAATATATAAACACTCCTTAAGATCCATATATGAAAAGATGAAATCAAAAATAAAGATTAGAAAATCAAACAAATTAATCAACGTTGATTAGGGCCAAGCGAGCAAAATATGTTCCTTTTTTCAGCCCCTCGAGATCTGCAAGTGTTTTATTACAGTACCTTTAGGCTTTAGCTAGCTAGGTAGCCCGCCAAGTCTGAGCTCAAGATCCAACTCATTCATGGCGCCATGATCTGGTTCAGCATCGTATCTCTTTCTCTTACGGCAGATAGAACCATCTTCCTTGTCTTCAGACGACATGATAGTTGACTGAGCACGACGCAGGACCAAACTTAAACTCACAGATAAATCAGCTTTGACGTAATTATTGTTCCCCTTCGCCTTACACTCAGAAAAATCCTCGACAACTCTTGATATATTCTTGTTTCTTTGATCATCTTTTGATTTGTAAGACGAAGAAGAAGAATAGGGGGGAAATAAATCGTGCTCGGTACTACAATACTGATTCTTATTGATTGGTGGAGCTGAAACCCTAGAAGAAGAAGATGTGGTTGATAGAATACAAAGATCGTGAGGAGGAGTTTTAGGGTTAGGGCTGTTATAAATCAAGGCACAAACCTCAGATGGGTATTCATAAAAACCTGAATTAGGGTTGGGGGGTGTTTCCTTGATGATATGACGTTTTTCAGTGAGGTTATGATTGTGATCAATGATTTCATTGTGGGAATTTTGGTGATGGTCGTGATGAGACTGCTTCAATCTTGCTCTATCTCTCCTATGAACATTCATGTGACCACCAAGAGCTTGAGCTGATCGAAATTCTCTTCTACAAAAGCTGCAAGAATAAGATCTCGGAGGCCATACGCACCCGATTCCATCTTCGGCAAACGCTTGTTCTTCCCATGATGAATCGTCGTACGACGAAAGGTTTGATCTTCTAGCAGCAGCTGATGCTAATTGACAATCATTAGCACTACTAGAAGCCAAATGAGATTTCTGCTTTGCCCACATATAAAATGGCGTTTCTTCTTCCATCGAGAAGTAGTACTAGCTAGTAAGTAAGATCTCTCACGAATCGGTGTGAATGGAATGAAGAGTGCATGATCGTGATGATAATGAAGTCTTTTAAGAAGGTGATAATGAAGATATGCTTAATTATAAATTAATAAATAATTTGGGATTAGAGGCGTGTATTCGGAAGGTGAAGATGGTGGTTAGTTACATGGCTATCTTGGTTGTCTTAATATATACTAGCTACTACTTGTTTTGGTTTTTGTGGTAGGCTTTTCTCTTCCTCATAAGAAGTTACATTAATTATTATAACTTCTTTCAGTGGGGTACTATAGACAAACTCAATTATAATTATATCCTTTCTGATGATATTATAATTATATATTTAGTAAGGAAATATTGTACTGTTTTCAAGGAATGAGGGTAATAGTATAGACTATAGTACTAACACACAGAGATTTGCGTTCCATGGACTAAGTTTAGATCAGGCGGATTCACTCTAGGGCAGTTTAGGCGGCCGCCTGCCAGAAAGAAGAAGAAGAAGAAAATTTGAAGTTATGTCTACAGATGGATTCATATATATATGTATTAATATAGTTAACAGTTGATTATGTAGTTAAGTTTACGTAAATTAATGTAGTCTATATATGTTTGTGAATAATTTACATTACATCACATTTTCAAATAAAGCAGCCAAGCTTCACGAGGTTATGTATGTAGTCAAGTTTCATTAATATTTATAAGTTGACACGGGTCATCTATCTTTTCCTCTTCTTCGGGGAATGGTCCGAATTTTTTGTCAACATGAACAACATAGGGATTATGGAACCCTGGTTTTAGTTACAAGTCATGTAGTTTGGATTAATCAATTCAGTACACTATTTAATCGTTAAGCTTTTTTCTAATTCGCAAAATATGTTGTCATTTTTTGGGCTTAGCATTTGATTATTTTTATAATTTTAATAGTTAAAATATATGTTAGGTTAAAATTACTTGCATTAAGATAATAATTTATATGATTAATCTAATTAATATAAAATATAATGTCTTTTATTTTGACTATTATAATTCACCAATATTTATAAAAAAAATAATCGTGATAAAGAAATATAATTTATAAATTAATTATATTTTAATTGACTTATATATATTTTTATTTTTCCTAACTTTTCTTTAATCATTGTATAAACATAAATATATGAAAATATTATTACAAAAAATAAATAAGAAGGGAGCAAATGATTTCTATAATTTTGTGGTTTATTGATGTAATAGATCCATTACCTACGTGATCCGACCGACAGCACTCGTCAATGAGTCGTACGGGTCGGGGCGGAATCAATCACATTTACAATCATTATAAAAAGAATAGATCCGTACTGGACAAAGCAGAAAAGACAGGTACTTGGGCAATTATATAACAGTCAGATAAAACTATGCCACTTGCTTGTACTGTGGGCTTTGCTTGTTAAAAATCTTCCAATATTTTATAGATAGATAGGTGTCTTGATCATTAATTTTCAGCCTTCAAGATTTGAATCGTTGAAATTAATTAGTCCAAGAGTTATTAGTTAATTAATTAATCCTGAAACAGTACGAGAGAAAAAGTGTGGTTACAAAGAAAAACAGATAGGAGTTGGACAATGAAGCTTTCATGAAATGAAAGGAATGTGACAGGATTTTGACCAATTAGCAAGATTTGTTCCAACTATTTGAATGACTTTGTGTAATAATATTTCATTGTGCCCATTGTTACATGACTTGTGTATATGATATATATGTCATTCTTACAGCTTAGTTGATAATACGTGGTTGAATTTTTATATAATATTATGAGAGTTGATTTTCCAGAAAATGATTGATTGTGATAACCTAGTTTGTTTTTGTTGGACTACGTAAAGCTGATGATGCTCAATGAAACATATATGGGCCAGGACTAGGAATTGGCATTATCTCGGACTCTCCAGTTTTGGGTCGATTTTTGCTCCTTTGAAACAGGCCCAATATTGGAAGCTTAGGCCACACACTCGTGGCGCTTTGTTATTCGTTAATCGTGGAATCTGTTAATCTCAACTGATAAGAACTGCCATCCAACTTTTGTTATATATATTGTTATAAATTAATTCCTAAAGTCTTCACTACCGACGTGGCAAGCAGTTAAGCAAGATACGGAAGCGCCTTCTCTGTTAAATAGTCCATAGTTCTAGAAACTTCCCTTCTCCATGTGCTTCCCAATGAAAGCGTGGTCTGTCTTGCTCCACCTGTTCACAGAACCACGTGGATATCCTATGTGGCATATGCTATCTCCTTGAAATTGATACGGATCTAATAAATTTCTGGTATTTGGCCAAAAATAAAAAAACTTTTAGTATCCCCTTATTCCTTTTTCGCCGTCTTACGCAGACTTCACAAGCCTCGTCGGCTTTCGCTTCTCACTCAGAAGAGGGATCCGAATAGAACCAGACAATTTTATAAAAGAGAACCTTCAGACTTCAGTGAGTGGTTACAAGTATCGTTTGGATCCAAGATGAATGGTAACGAAAGAGAAGAAGGTGCGAAAATGGAGGAATGCAGACAAGATGTGGTGTATATGTGGGGATATCTTCCCGGAGCCTCGCCCGACAAGGCTCCGATACTTTCTCCTATGCTGGTTCAACATCCGGATTCCGGTTCCGGTGGAGATTTGTGGATGGACGTTTGTGGTGGTGGCTGTGGATTCGCTCTCGGCATCTCAGGTTAAATCTCGATCTTCAAGGAGTATACTCTTTTTTTTTTTCCTTTTTTCGATGTAGGGTGTATGACTCAAGGCTTTGATCAGTTACTTTGAGCAGTGATTTATTTTCAATTTCATCATCAGTATAAATTTTGAAAGTGTTTGATCGAGACAATCGATCGATGCTTACCTGATTCTGCAATCTTATCTGGATTCCGCATTTTTGTGTGTGCATGTTTACTCTCATTTTCTGCAATTGTGATCAATGTGGGGGTTAGCGTCTGGAAAGTTAATAACGTGGGCTTCGACGGAGGATGAAAATCAGAGTTTACTGACGGGGAAGCACGGGGTAAGGCCAACGTTTTTCTAAATAGAATCTGTTTCATTGAAGTCTTGGAATTGATTATGTATCTTGTTCGTGGTGCATCATTGTCAAGGAAACTCCAGAGGCTTTTGATCTACCAACTGAGGCGGCAGTTGTGAAAGCCGCCACTGGTTGGGCCCACTGCGTTTCTGTTACAGGTAGCCTTCCAGTTTGTTCTTTGCTTAATGGTTCTAAATTCATGATAACAGTTGCTTAATGGATAAATCATTGCTTAATGAAAACTGTTTCTTCTTGTACAGAGACAGGTGAAGTATACTCATGGGGTTGGAAGGAGTGCATTCCCACCGGAAAAATCTTCTTAGATTTGGCTTCTGGAGGAACATCTCTAAGGAATGGTATAATGAAAGAATCTCTATTAGCAGATGAACCAGGTGATTTCATGGTCCTACTAAAAATCTCTGAAATCAAACAGAAAACGGCTTGCAATTGTTTCAGACTGATGTGATGATGGTTGGAAATGTAACAGCAACTACCAAATCTCAAGAATTAAGTCTGATAGGAGGAGCCGAACCTCAGCTTGACAACAAAAGTGTGGGAGAGGATGTTGTGAAGAGAAGGAGAGTGACATCGGCTAAACAAGAACCTGAGAGCTCAATACCTGGAGATGACTATTTCATATCATCACCCTCTCTAGTTACTATGAGTCCTGGAGTGAAGATCACGACTGTTGCAGCTGGTGGGCGTCATACGCTAGCATTGTCAGGTAAATCATCTCCCATTTTCTGAGGCGCCAAATATCATGCAACCATCTTTGCAGGTGTAGTTTCCCTTCTCTGTGGTCACACTATATAGTTTTGTAGGTATTTTGAAGTTTGAAGCTATGGAAGATATTTGATGTTAAGGCAAAAAGAATCCTGATGCATCATATTATTAACCCAAAGTTTCAGATATGGGACAGGTGTGGGGTTGGGGCTATGGAGGCGAAGGGCAGCTAGGTTTGGGTTCCCGAGTAAAGATGGTGTCTTCACCTTATGCCATACCTTGTCTTGACTCACCTTCTTATGCTCGAGATGGTCAAGGAAGCAAGGCAGCTTCTCAAGTTACTGGAGATTATGTGAAGGGAATCGCTTGTGGAGGTCGGCACAGTGCAGTAATAACAGGTGTATTTGATGTCTCTTTTTGGCATGCCCTTTACCATATTTTAGTATTCCTGATACATTTAGAAAGTAAACTGCATTGTTCATCAAGGACCTTGTGTAGTTGAGGTTGTCTTGAGTTATAAATACTTGCATTTTATTCACCTGTGCCTAGGCATTCTTACTTATAACTTCAATTACCCAGTTATGGGGCTGCAATGTGATGAAGTGATTAATGGAATCTGCCTTCTGTTGGTATGATTAACATACTTCCATATTTTGTATCGTCCGATGGTTTCTAAGATTGTAATGGTTTGACATATCTTGAATTTAATCATTATGTATCATGCTTTCTCTCTTCTTTTCTGATGACTTGATGTATCACAGATTCTGGTGCACTGCTTACGTTTGGTTGGGGATTGTACGGTCAGGTGAGCTTTTGGTTGTAGGTCCTAAAGTGCTAAAATCTTGTGTTGATAGTGATTAATTTTGGCAGGTTACTTGGTAAAGATTTCTGATTTTTTGGTAGAAGAAATCAATCTGCATTGGAGACTCAGAGTCCCCCTTTTAATTGTACTTTCTTCTCTTTAGTTTGGTGTACCTTCAGATAGTAATCCAACGACGTAGAACAGTAGATGGGGTTTTTCCATTTTTAAAGTAGTCATAGCGCATCAAGTTTCTTCTTTGTATCTGAATTCACCTCTTTGTGCATTTTATCGACCCAGTGTGGGCAAGGTGATACAAATGATCTGCTGAGACCAACTTCCGTGTCTTCTTTGTCTGGTACCAGAGTGGAAACAATTGCCGCTGGACTATGGCATACTGTTTGTATCACTGTAGAAGGTCGTGTATATACCTTTGGGGGGAATCAGTTTGGACAACTGGGAACTGGCATTGACCAAGCTGAGGTAATCTCGAATTCAACCAATAAATTCCTATTCCATAGAATGATTACCATGATATGTTATGTATACATGCAGTGTTCTAGTGTCTAGGTTTCTTTTTTAATAAATTATCTTGAAGTGAATTTAATGTGGAAGCTCTTCTTTTCTTGCTTCAGTCTTTACCAAGGCTTTTGGATACTCCGAATTTGGAAAGTAAGCATGCGAAAATAGTTTCATGTGGAGCCCGTCATAGTGCTATACTCACAGGTACAGTTTTCACTAAAATTCTTAAGTTGCATTTCTGGTAAAGTAGCCGAACTCCATTTTACGATATTTCATAGCCTTACAGAAAATTTAGCCTGCCCTTTTTTCTTTCAAGAAGGGATCCCATCCTGTTGGTTTATCTTATAATCTTATGTTTTGCTTATGGTTTTTGAAGATTACGGCGAATTATTCAGCTGGGGATGGAACAAGTATGGCCAGGTACCATAATTCGATAATATTCTCGAAAACTTCTGATATAGTACACAGTATTCCTGTATTGTTTTTAACTATCTGTACTGGTTCCCGTTGAAATACACAGCTTGGTCTTGGCGATTCGATTGACCGAAACATCCCATCCAGAGTTAATCTTGATGCTTGTCTACCTAAAAATGTGGCATGTGGTTGGTGGCATACGTTACTGCTTGCTGATATGATACCCAAATGAGCCCCAGAAAAACGTGAGATGAATAAATTGAAAGAGGAGCCGACAAGTTTCGTTTTGCTAGTAAAGTCCGACATTACATGACTTGTATGTAGTGCAAATAATTTCACATGTTGTCATTGACACAAGTGAGAAAATGCTCAATGTAGTTTTGTTCACAAACTATGCCATAACTTCCAGGCTATCTTGCTTGCTTTAACCACTAATGGAACAACAACTAAGTTGAAATTGTCTGATTGAGGCAAGTTAGCTTCAGTGTAGAAGCGCAGTTTGCTGCATCACCGGCAAGTTGCTTCAGCTTGTCTCTGGACTTGTTCAATTTTCAGTTTTGAAAATTAATAGTATTGCCAAACAGGGGAAAGCATGAGAAGAGCTCCATTCCAGTAAGGAGGTATTTGTTAGGGAGATATTTTTAGATGTATATCAAATGTATAATTATATATCATATTAAATCTTTTTATAATAATAAATATTATTTTTATATAATAGATTATAATTATAATATATTATAATATACGTATCAAGATTCATATAATAATTTCTCCTTTTTAGATTTTTTCGGTTGCAATAAATGGATAAGCTCAAACAATAAAATTAAAGGGGTAATAAATAAACAATAAATAAAAAGCATAAAAATTAATGCAAATGGGTCCCACAGATATAGAAATACGTGAAGTTAAAACCATCAAATTGGACATCAATCAGATCATATTCTAACCTGAATGATGTCAACAATGACTTCATGTCCGATCTAGATAACTGATGGAGTTAGTAGACTTGATTAGATTATGTATATATTAACGGCCATGGATTTTGACTACTTTATTAGGTCATAATCATAATTACAATGCTAATTAATACAGATTGCAAGTTAAGTCTACGATTCGAACTACTGCTTGTTCTTTTTGGTGTGAGGCACGTTGTTTTCATGTTTTGAATTACCACCAAGATCTCTCTCTCTCTCTCTTAATATCTTCACCCATTGGCTTATTTTAATTCAGACAAAACTGGATAGTCCGATAATCTGGTCCATTTCAAAGACATGTAACCGAGTATGGGATGAAACTTTTTTTGTCTTGACATGTTGGATATCAAGGGGATGAAACTTGCCAACAAAGAAGAAATCTGTGTCTAACAATATGGAATTTGATAATGATTATTACATTAAACTAAGGTGACTGACTTTTCAAGCAAAATTTAAATAAATAATAAATTAGGATTAAATATAAAGTGTAGTTTAGATAGAGCTTTCAAGTATCCTTCCTTCTCTCCTTCTTCAACCCTTGAAGGTCTTCGTTCAAATCTGCTGGCGTGGCTTTAGGCCAGCTAGCGTGAAGATGTGGAATCCAATTAACCCACTACGCCACGTCATCCCTTCTCTTCCTTAACCCCCCTCATCCTTTATATACCAATCCGAGCACCTCCTCTCCTTTCCAAATCAAACTTATTGTCAATATCATAACCTTAAAAAACTCTCCATCCATCCTATTTTGTTATCTTATTTCATTTTCAAACGAAGAAAGAAAGCAAAAAAATAATCAGAATGGAGGGTCTGATTCCTTATCTGTACAGAGCAGTTATCCAGAGCAAGAATGGAAATCAAGGGAACATGGCTGCAGGCTCTTATATGAGACTTGCAGGCGATTCTGGCCGCTTTCAGACATCAAACATTCAGCTTCTACAGTCAGACTACGTCTTTTCTTCTTCTTCTTCCCCAAAAGCTTCCAGACCAGCTCCTTCAATGTCATCTCCTAGAAGCCGCTTCCCTTCTCGTGGGGTTGCTGCATGATCATCGTCCAGTTCTGAGCGGTGCATGGGTTAGATCAGATTCAGGGGTCTCATATTTCATTGATTTTACCTTTTTTTTTAAAAAAAAAAAAAAAAAGGTTTAGTTTCTTTGTTTCGAAGTGATTCGCGAGTGGAAAGCCCAAAGGGGGACCATTTGCTTTTTGCTTTAATTTGTTGTCCTTAATCATGCCGTCGTCGTCGCCGTCGTCAAATGTGAATACAACTTATGTGTATCGTTTCTTCATTTGTTGGCAAAATGACATTTTATTGTTATTTGTTAATAAGATGTGACAATTTGTTGACATACATGTTTGATTACTATTTATTGTGCGTGTGTGTTTTTCCTTGTAATCGTTTTCTTTTCATTTTTCGGGTCAGAAAATTCACAGTATGGGCCCGATACTGGCCCACAATAAAATATCTAACACGTTTGCCGGCCTCTGGAAATAACGATCTCCGCTACCTTTACAATTAATGGGCCCATGGAAGATAAACCCAATATCGATGCTTAACAGGCTCCTACTTCATTCCAACGGGCCCAATAGTTTTAGTTTTGCATTCTTCTCGAGAAATTCTTGAAGAGAGAGAAAACTAGCTTAACAATAGTTTAATTATAGGAAATCGCACATCTTAATCTTCTAATCAATCTCATTTAACTGCAAAACAAGGTAAGCATGGGGAACATAAACGAATCCAAATGCCCTTTGATTCTATGAATCAATGAAAAATCCAAACATCATTCTTCCAACATTTTCGGACCCTTTAATCCCTTCATTAACAAGTAACAGCCTCATTAATCAAGAACTAAAAGCCACTTCATACGAACTAAGAACATTGCTCTACTGACATTACAAAATATTTAACAATATTGTACTGTCTGATACCATTTATGAGCACAAGAATCTGAGCTACAACTTACTAGGTAGAAACCTTAAAAAACACGATCCAATTTAGGAAAAAGCACCCTCCTGTCCTATATGTCTACATAAATATTCAAATTCAACTGCTTCTCTAAAACATTGGAAACTTAAAATAAGCACGTTCTTTAGATCTGTTTGCACTCAAAACATAACCGATCCCTCTATTTATTCTTCTTCTATGTAACAAACCTTATAGATTTGTAGTATAATATCACTACTTCTCCTTTCAAATCTTTTTCACACTCAGAAAATGAAGGACAACTACTATATAACAGTCCTACTCTTCTTGCTATTATGCGTTGGTTTCACTTCATCAGTAAAGCGTTGCTCCAACTGTGGGTTCACTCCAGTCCCGTATCCGCTAAGCACATCGCCAGATTGCGGCGACCAAATGTACAGAGTCCAGTGCAATTCGGGAAAACTATATCTCAACTCAGCTAATGGCTCTTCTTACTTAATCACATCAATCACCCCACAAGACCAGACGATGACTATTCGCCCGCCTGGCATTGCTAAAGGCACCTGCACGGCTTCTGATATCCAAACAGGTGGCATAGCGCTAGACAACAACCTTGCTTTTAATGTTACAGCCACCAATTCAGTTATTCTGATGAATTGTACCACATCAGTAATTGACAGCCCTTACGACTGCACCCCCTCCAGTGTTTGTCACGACTTTATCCGAGCAAGTCCCGAGCTGACATCAACATGTCGCATGTCATCGGTGTGTTGTTATTACAAAGCGGGCGGGTCTGCAAACGAGTATAAGATTCGAGTCAGGTATTCAAAATGTTCGGCTTATGAGACTTTTATTAACTTGGATATATCTTTGCCAGTGACTAAATGGCCCGAGCCCGGGTTGGAGATCCAGTGGGCCACGCCAGAGGAGCCATTGTGTATTATCCCTTCGGATTGTTTAGGTTTGAAGAACTCAAAATGTTTGCCCGATCCGCACAATTTGAGACAGAGGAAATGCTTTTGTAAAGCTGGGTTTATGTGGGATCCGAACAACTTCTTTTGTTACGGTAAGACTGGTCCTAAAATACTTTCTTTCTTTTTTTTTTAATTTATTTAAAAAAAAGCTAGGTAAGTACATTTGTCTTATAATTTTCATGTTTTGTAACACAAAACCTCTGTTTTTGGTATAGCCAAGAAATGTGGGAATCCAAAGCGCTGTAAGCCTAAAAAGATGATGCCAATTCTCATAGGAGGTACGGATTAATTAGACAGAAAACTGTATATTCATACATGTTTTTTACATCATGTAAATTTGCATTGTTACTTCTCTTTCAGGTAGGTTTATATTTGATATTGTATGCATTGAACTAGACAACCTTAACTCACGAGTGAAAATGTGAGTGATTTTTATCCAGGCGTGTTTTCGGCAGTTGCAGTGATGCTTCTCGGTGTTACAGTCGTAATTCAAGCCAGGAAACGTCGTGCAAGAATCAATAGATCAGAACCGGAATCAAGTTTGCTAAAAGCTAGAGAAGACATCTTGAATTGTAACACTAGTTTCGGAAAATCGGCTAAGATATTCTCCAGCAAGGAAATATTAAAAGCAACAAACAACTTCTCCAAAGAGACCCTTCTAGGCTGTGGTGGTTTCGGAGAGGTCTTCAAAGGGGTTTTAGAGGACGGAACTCTAACCGCTGTTAAACGAGCTAAGCTTGGGAGCATGGCTGGCATTAATCAAATCCTTAACGAGGTTAAGATACTCAGCCAAGTCAACCATTGTAGCCTTGTCCGACTTCTAGGCTGTTGTGTTGAACTCGAACAACCTCTCCTAATCTATGAGTATGTATCTAATGGTACCCTTTTTGACCACCTCCATAGGACGTATAATTCCAGCCAGTGGGCCCCGCTTTCATGGAGTGACCGGCTTCGTATCGCCCACCAAACGGCTGAGGGCCTTTCTTATCTTCACAATTCAGCTGTACCTAAGATCTACCATAGGGATATAAAATCGAGTAACATATTACTAGATGAGAAATTGAAAGCTAAAGTTGCTGATTTCGGGCTTTCTAGGTTGGCTGTTTCCGAATCGAGTCATATAACCACTTGTGCTCGAGGCACTTTAGGTTATCTTGATCCAGAGTACTATGTTAATTTTCAGTTGACTGATAAGAGTGACGTTTATAGTTTTGGAGTTGTGTTGCTAGAACTGTTGACTTCGAAGAGAGCCATTGATTTCAACCGAGAAGAAGATGACGTGAACTTGGTGGTGTTTGGGAAGAAGATACTGAGAGAAGAAAGATTGATTGAAGCCATTGATCCTGCGCTTAAAGAAGGAGCTAGCAAGGTGGTATTGGAGACTATGAAGGCGATCGGGTCGTTAGCAGCAGCATGCTTAGATGAGAGGAGACAAAATAGGCCTGGGATGAAAGAAGTTGCTGACGAGATTGATTACATAATTGGAATTCATACAAGTGAGGTTACTCCCAAAGAATAATTTATGAAGCAAATTTGTATGTTAAGCAGTAATTAGCCTTTTGAATGTTCCATTTTGCGCTTTGTAGCTTTCTCACATAAATTTAATTTAACATTAATTAATAATTAATTAATTAAAATATGTTCTACTTAATTTAATATCCAGAGAAAAAGATTCAACTTCTCACATAAATTTAACCCTCTCTTATTGCATCTGTTCAAAAAACAATCACTTGTTGCAGTGACAGTGCTTTCTAATTCTTAAAAATGGTGATGCAATAAGAGTTGTAACTCTTGAAAAAGCCGTCTCCACCGCCGTTAAGGTACATTTTCACTTACTTCTCTTATTCAAATATTATATTTACAACGTTGTTCCAAATAATGAAAGCTCTATGTGTCTGGGCCAAGAAAACAAATGCAGGTCGGATACAGACATATTGATTGTGCTCAATTTTACGGCAATGAAAAGGAGGTATTTTTATTACTTTGCATAAAGATTTACAAAGAATAATCCATCAATCTCGTAAGAGTTGTAACTCTTGAACTAAAATTTATGTGTTTATTCCTAGATTGGTTCTTCTCTGAAGGAGCTGTTTGATGAAGGTGTAGTGAAGCGAGAGGAGTTGTGGATTACCTCTAAACTCTGGTTAGTTTGATTCCTTTACATAGTACATAGACCATAGTACATTATGTTTATTCTCATTAACATCCAAATAAATAAAACACACACACACACACATGCAGGTGTACTAATCATGCCCCAGAAGATGTGACCAAGGCTTTAGATCAAACATTGCAAGATCTTCAACTTGACTATCTTGATCTCTATCTTGTAAGTTTATTAAATACTCTGTAATATAACTAACTTAATCCTAACTTCTTGATAATATAACGAACATCATATTCTAAATCCAAATATTAATTTGTAGATCCACTGGCCCGTGAATGTAAAGAAGGGATCAGTTGGTTCTAAGCCTGAAAATCTAACCGTGCCAGACATACCTCATACGTGGAAAGCAATGGAGGCACTCTATGATTCCGGTAAGGCTCGAGCGATTGGAGTAAGCAATTTCTCTACCAATAAACATGAAGATAAGATAAAAGAAAGGTTTTGCCAACATAATTGATCTGTTGTATTTGATCTGAATATATAGTCATACATTATAACAACTAAGAGAAATACAAGGAGAAAAGTAAGAAGCTGAAACTGAAACTGAAACTATCAATGATGTTGAGTGTTTTTAGGTAGTTGTTAAGTGAGATATTCTTCACTTTGCAGTTGAGAAAATCATGCAGTATTCTGAAGCTGTTCAGGAATAGATATACTAACACCCCCGCAAGTTAATGGGGAGATCGAGCACCATTAATTTGGATCTTAAGAACGTAAAATGCAGTGATGTTTGTACCTTTGTAAATACATCAGCTAGCTGATCTTGTGTGGAAATGTGGTAAACCAAAATGTCTTTATTGACTACCTTTTCTCTAATAAAATGGTAATCAACCTCAACATGCTTAGTGCGGGCATGAAAGATCGGATTTGAAGCAAGAGCAATTGCATCAACGTTATCACACCATAATATAGGAGGAGAAGGAATAGAAACACCAAGGTCCCGAAATAACATCCTTATCCAGTACAATTCTGCTGTAGCTAGTGCCATAGACCAATATTCTGCTTCGGTACTGGATTTGGACACCACACTCTGCTTCTTCGCACTCAAGGATACGAGATTTTGGCCAATAAAAACTCCATAGCCACTAGTAGATTTGTGATCATCCGGGTTCCTTGCCCAATCTGAATCACAAAATGCATTTAAAGCAATAGGAGATGGAGTGTAGAGTAAACTATAGTCAACAGAACCCTTTAAGTAACGTAGAACTCGTTTCACTGCAATCCAATGTGGTTCACGTAAGATATGCATAAACTGACAGAGTTGGTTAACAGCATAGCTGATATCTGGTCGGGAAAGGGTGCAACACTGCAAGGCACCTATTGTTTGTCGATACTCAGTTGCATATGTTAGCAACTCACCCTCATATGCAGAAAGTTTGGTGCCTGAAATTGTAGGAGAAGCTAAAGGTCGAGCACCTATCATACGGGTTTTCTCAAGCAAATCAAAAATATATTTTGATTGTCTGAGATGTAGACCAGTATGATCTCTTGTAGCTTGAATGCCTAAAAAATAAGAAAGTTGGCCAAGGTCTTTAACGCGGAAAGAACTCTTTAAACCAGAGATAAACTCCTCAATGACAAAATTGCTAGAGCATGTGACTATGATGTCATCCACATAGATTAAGACAAACAATTTGAAATTATTAGTCTGTAATGTGAAGAGACTGTAATCAACAGTAGATTCTTTAAAACCAACATAAGGACTTATGATAATCTTCTATACCACACCCTTGGTGCTTGTTTTAGTCCATATAAGGACTTATGAAGGCGACACACAGTCTGGTTTAGATTCGTCAACATAGTCTCGTGGTTGCTCTATGAAAATTTTCTCATCCAATAAACCATGCAAAAAGGCGTCAGAAATATCTAATTGTTTAATATCCCAATTAAATGCAACAGCCAATGAGAGAACAATACAAATAGTTGATGGTTTGATAACGGGGGAGAAAGTTTCATGATAATCCAAACCATAGCGTTGATCGAAGTCTTTTGCGACCAACCTTGCCTTGTAACGATCAATCTTGCCATCTGGGGTCTGCTTTATTTTAAACACCCACTTGCTTCTAACAATATGATTGTGTGATGGTTTTCGACAAAGAGACCAAGTGCCGTTAGCCATTAGTGCATCAAATTCTCTGCCCATCGCTGCTCTCCAATTCGGATTGGAAACTGCGGCACTATAGGAAGAAGGTTCATGTTCATTAAAAATACTGGACAACATTTTCAGAGGATGATGTGTGTAGTGTACAATACTTTGTAGTCAAGAAATCTTTTAGGCTTGGAATGTCATGTTTTTGATCGTGTAAGCATACCTGAAGGAGGTGCTAGTGCGGAAGGGATTACAATTTCAGGTTGGTCAGTGTTGTCTAAAGGAGGTGGATTCAAGTGAGGACTCAAAGTAGCAGGTTGGTCAGCTATAGGAGATGATAAGGCATTTGGACTTTGAATATTTGAGAGGATAGGCTGCTGATTTTCTGGATTTTGAATGTGATCAGAGTTTGTAGTTAGATTCATGCAAACTGGTTCAGAATTGGACTTTGTAGACAGAATATTAGGCAATAAATTACTTGATAAAACTGAATCGGATAAGGTGTAGAAATTACCAGCAGATGGAGTACTACTCGAAGCTTGAGAGAATCGATTTTTATCCCCTGCTGGAAATGTGGTTTCATCAAAAAGAACATGTCGTGAGATATAAACTCTCTGAGTTTAGACGTCCAGACAACGATACTCTTTTTGGTTATTAGAATAGCCAAGAAAAATACAATGTTTACTTCTATAGGCTAATTTATGTGGTTGATATGGTCGAAGTAAAAGGTAGCATGAGCAACCAAAAATCCTTAAGTCAGAATAATTTGGAGCTTTGCCAATTAGTACTTCAAAAGGACTTTGGTTTTGAAGGACTTTTGTTGGTAATCTATTGATTAGGTACACAGCCATAAGGAAAGCATCCACCCAATAGCATGGTTTAAGATGTGATTATGCTAATAAGATTAATCCAAGTTCCTGAATGTGACAATGTTTTCGTTCAACGATACCATTTTGTTGTGAGGTATGCGGACAAGATAATCGATGATATATCCCAGATTTTGAAAGGAATTCACTAAATTGTTTAGATAAAAATTCACCTCCATTATCAGTTTGAAGTTGTTTGATGGAGCATGAAAATAGATTTTCAGAGTGAGCTTTAAATTTCAGAAAATGAGCAAATACTTCTAATTTATTATGTAAGGGATACAACCATGAAAATCTTGAGAAATCATCAACAAACAGGACATAATATCGGCAACCACTAACTGAAGCTACAAGTGAAGTCCACACGTCAGAGTGTACCAAAGACAAAGGATTGGTGGACTGTCGAGTGGAATCACTAAAAGGTAATTGTTTGCTTTTGCCAAGAGGACAAACATAATAAAAAGTTGATTTATTTGTTTTTGATGAAAGAGAAATAGAATTTGCACGTAAAAAGGACTGAAGAATAGCTTGTGAAGGATGTCCAAGCCGACTATGCCATTGCTCGACAGATGCTTTCTCACTAATAGTTGTTGTAAGACCATATAATTTGTGAGGAAGGCCCGACATGCCACCAATAGGATAAAGACCATTCTCAACCTGCCCGTGGAGTAGTATGCGATCTGTCTGATTCTCCTTCAAAGTGAAATCAGAACTAGTTAATATAAAGTAACAATTATTGTCTAAACAAAATTTATTGATAGATAGTAAGTTTGTGGAGGCATGCAGACAATGTAGAATATTGGACAGTTAAAATTTAGATTGGCCAATTTGCAAAGAAGTGGATCTAGTACTTTTAATTAACAAACCTGCACCATTCCCTACAGTGACAATCTCTCCTCCATTGAAGGGCAACATATGAGTGAGATTCTGATTATCGTAGGTAATATGAGCATTGGCTCCGCTGTCGGCATACCACACTTGGTGTTCAAATTGTGCATTAGACTCAGCTGCCATTGCTGCAAGCTCAGTTGGCGGATGACGACCTTGATATGAGAAGTTAAATCTGTGGTAGCAATCGATAGCAGTATGTCCTACTCTCCCATAGATTTGACACACAGGTCGATTGGTATTGGAGTTTGAAGTTTGTCGAATAGATGAAGAACCATAAGCAATACCATGAAAGGAACCGGTAGGTGGAGGAGAAGCTGATGATCGAGCAATACCAACATTTGAAGGCCTTTTCTTTGGTCCAAATGAAGGCTTCTTATTGGCAGCAAAGGCAAAATTGGTATTAGAAACTGCGGTGCTACGCTGACTTTCAAGAAGAGCTTCATGACTCAACAACTCTGCATTGAAGTCTTCAATGGTGAAGTCTTTGTCCTTGGAAGCAAAATTATATGATGTAATAAATGGATTAAAGTCGTGGTTTAGACCACCAAGAAGGTAGGATATCAAATCCTGATCATCAATAGGCTTTCCTGCGGCATCCAATTAATCAGCAATAGATTTGGCATTCTCCAAATAGGCATAATAATTATGAGACCCCTAAGTAATGGTCTGTAATTGGCGCTTCATGTGAGCAATGCGAGAATGAGATTGACTTGAAAATCTTGTTTTAAGAGCAGTCCACACTTGTTTGGAAGTGTTTAAACCATACACAGAAGCCACAAGATTTGGACTGATGGAAGACACGATAATACTCAACAACGTTTGATCTTTCTTATACCAGGCTATATAAGAAGAATTAGGAGTATTATCGGCATTGAGCCTCTGAGAGATTGGTTCAGATCATTCCACGAACCTTAAGAGATCATTGCTGTTAAGAAATGGTAGAAATTGAGATTGCCAGCCCAAGTAATTTGGGCCATCAAGCTTAAAAGATGCTGGTGGGGAGGGATGAGAAAGGTTGAGTGCATTAATGTTATTGACATTATTTGAGATTGACATGGTGCGGAGGAAGTGTAGCGTGAGCTATTTATGCTCTGATACCAAGTAAGATAAGATAAAAGAAAGGTTTTGCCATATTTGATCTGAATATATAGTCATACATTATAACAACTAAGAGAAAGTAAGGAGCTGAAACTGAAACTATCAATGTTGTTGAGTGTTTTTAGGTAGTTGTTGAGTGAGATATTCTTCGTTTTGCAGTTAAGAGAATCGTGCAGTATTTTGAAACTGTTCAAGAATAGATATACTAACATAAACTGGGGGACTCGTTGAAGATTAGTAGAATACCTCCGGCTGTTAATCAGTCTAAGCTCCATGAATTCTGTAAATCCACTGGAGTCCATTTATCTGTAAGCACAATATGAAGAACTAATATTTATCTCGTTCTTATGCCATAGTTGTGATGATGATGACTATGTTTTTTTTCTTTTTTGGGAAGGGTTATTCTCCGTTGGGGTCACCTGGGAACATCAAACATAAAGAAAGAGGTGCTTAAGAATCCAATTCTGTTAGAAGTTGCAGACAAGTTGGGAAAGACACTTGCACAGGTGGCTCTCTCCGATGGGGGGGATTCAAATGGTTCATAGTGTGCCTGCCTAAAAGCCCAAGTGAAACAAGACTTTAACGAAGGATTAAATCAATATATAAAATATTCCGTATAAATATATTATTTATTTTGATTTTATTATCTCTAAACAATATCAAATCAATCACCCGTAAATCAACTGATATTTGCAAGTGATTTTCGCTTGAAAGGATTGGAGATTCCTTAACGCTAGCAATGGTATCTATCACCTTAACATAATTGATTCAAACTTCATGTGGACCATTCTTACCAATTTAATAGTTCTAACCCAATTGCTTTTCAATCTCTTTCTAGAATATTATTCATAAGGGAACCTAACTTTAACGATGTCATTTTTTATAAGTTCTGTGCCGGCCTGCCGGCTACGGGGACCCTATCAGTACCACCAGATAGTCGTCAAAATAAACGGTCGATGCTGACTTACCGTAGCTTTTAGAACCATAAATATTTGCAAAATAAAATAAAATAAAAAATTCCTTTTTTATTTTTTCATACACAAATTTGGCCCAACTTGTCGACCAGTCCCTCTCTTTCTTTTACGTACCCTCGTATCGTTCATCTCGAAGCTAAGAAATGGCGAACGAAATCGGATTCTTCGAGTTGAATACTGGAGCTAAGATCCCTTCGCTAGGGCTCGGCACCTGGCAGGCATCCCCCGGTCTCGTCGGCGACGCCGTAGCCTCCGCTATCAAGGTCTCCTTTTCTTCTTCTTCTCTTTCTTTCTCTTCGCCTTTTCTGTTGTTTCTCCTTACTTTTGATAGGCATTGCTGGTAACTTCTTAAAGTTGTTGATCTGAAATCATCCATTGCGTTATGCGGTTACAGTATTACATGTTCTTAGAATTATTAACTAATCATCTGCTAGCAGCTTACACGAAACCGATGAGCTATTAACTACGACATGAAACCTTGCAATTGTATATTTGATATTTATCATCTGATTATTTACGGTCATGATCTTTTTGCTTTTGCAGGTCGGATATCGTCATATTGATTGTGCTCAGATCTATGGCAATGAGAAAGAGGTATAGTCAGAACGATGATATACGATTATATGGTGTTGACTGGTATTCACCTTCTTTGTTTTGTGCTCCATGAAATTTGTATGAATGAGTCAGGACCAAAGTAAAATGGGGGTGATATGTTCTCACATTTTATCCTCATAATCCTCTTTCCCTCTCTGAGAATCTTTTGTTTTTCTCTCCGAACTTACTTTTATTATGTTTGAAGATTGGTGCGGTTCTCAAGAAGCTTTTTGACGATGGAGTGGTGAAGCGTGATGATTTATGGATCACCTCCAAGATCTGGTTTGTTCCATTTTTTATGTGAACTTAATTACGTGTTATGATTAAGAGAAATTCCAATGCATTGCACTTTATGCCAAAGTGATGGTCGTGGTGACTATTCAAATGCCTTTTCTGAATTGTCATAGGCTGTGCTTGTTCTTCATCTGTGTTTCTCTGTAGGAATACTGACCATGGACCAGAAGACGTTCCTGCTGCACTAGATAGAACTTTGAGAGATCTGCAGCTTGATTATGTTGATCTCTATCTTGTATGTATTGTCCAGTTCACCATAATTTTATACCCGTCTCTCTTAAGCCAATATAACCTTCTGCTGCCAGATGATCCTAAATGAAGCTACTTGAATTCTGTAGATCCACTGGCCAGTTCGGATGAGAAAGGGATCAGTTGGCTTTAACCCCGAAAACCTTGTTCCCCCAGATATTCCTACCACATGGAGAGCCATGGAAGCACTCTACGATGCTGGAAAGGCCCGAGCTATTGGTGTAAGTAATTTTTCCGCTAAGAAACTTGCAGATTTACTGGAGGTCGCACGGGTCCCTCCTGCTGTCAATCAGGTGGAGTGTCATCCCTCATGGAAGCAGCCAAAGCTACATGCTTTCTGTAAATCTAAAGGAATTCATCTCTCTGTGAGTGCGTTCGATATGAAATCAGTCGAAACTGTGAAATATACTTGACATGATTAGAACTGTGTGACCTTTGATTTTTGTATCTGTTGCAGGGATATTCTCCCTTGGGTTCCCCTGGAACAACTTGGCTCAAGAGTGATGTCCTTAAGCATCCGGTCCTTAATATGGTTGCTGAAAAACTGGGAAAAACTCCCGCTCAAGTTGCCCTTCGTTGGGGTCTGCAAACTGGACACAGTGTCCTTCCCAAGAGTACACATGAATCGAGGATCAAGGAGAACTTTGATGTTTTTGATTGGTCTATTCCTGAAGACTTGTTTACCAAGTTTTCCACAATTGAGCAGGTAAAAACACCCACTGAAATCTGTAACATGGAAGCAAGTTTTTCTGTTGCCCGTTACATAATTGGAATGTAATCCTATAAATGAATAACGTTGAAACATAAATCACAAGGTTTCTTGATAATAACTTTGGATTTTCACTTGTGCAGGCACGGCTACTGCGAGGCGCTTCATTCGTCCATGAAACTTATGGCGCCTACAGGTCCCTTGAGGAATTCTGGGATGGTGAAATCTAAGCTGCCAGCTAATAAATCGGAGAAAGGGGATGTAGAAGAAGATACTCCTTTTCCCGCGGCTTGGGGTTTGTTGGTTAACTTTCCTTTCCATTTAGCATCAACTGTTTACTAGATTGATATTTAGTGGCTTGTACTGCAAATTTGTGTTTGTATGATTTACCGTCATTTCCATTTCCTGTTTCTTGTCCGCAATATGAGATGGCGGTGTCTTTTGTTCTAATAAATCAACGAGAGTGAATTTAATAACAAAGCTACAGATGTGGAGAGATTTAACTGCAGACGACATGTCATTTCTAACAAGAAAACATGTCGTTTAGACCGAGGCTTTTCTGCTTACAGGCAGATGGAGCCGAATTCAAGACATAACTCCCCTGTTCGACTATTTATAAAAACGTTAAACCCTCCGAAAACCCTAAAAACGTACACTACCATCAACGAGCCATTTCCCTGCCAAACGAAGAAATGGCTTTCTATTCCGTGCTTCGCAGAGCTTCCTCTTCCTTGCTTCCCCTCGCTTTCCGCTCCGTCGGATCCTCCAGAGCCTACCATGGCGTAATCTCCTCTGTTCTAGCTGTTGGAAAACGACAACTCCGTCAGGATCTCAGTCCTGGAAGCTTCTTCCCATCGCCACGATTCTCTACGGCTACGGATTCCGAATTGAGCTCCGATGATAGTCTTATTCGAGTTCTCCAATCCGAGATCGAATGCGCCGAGGGAGATGATCTTCCCGTAAGTTCTCTTTGGCTGCTGAACTTGGTTCCTAATTTCTGATATTTGATTATTAGAATCACCAGAAAGTGGTTGGTTGCTGTTGTTATTAGAATGCTTTTGAATTTGAAGAGTGCGATTCGTGTGTTTGTTTGTTAGATAGGTTCTGTAGACGTCCAGTGTATTCTATTTGAAAAGCATCTGTGAATTTCTTAGACAATGAAGATTCGTTTTGATAAACAGCCTATTCATATTAGCCAACACAAGCTTTATCTCACAGTGGCTTACTCAAGTATGAGTTCCATGATAGCTTTGTTATCCTGTCATGAAAATTTTGATTTTTAAAGATGGCTGTTGTGCTTTGTGTTAATCATCTCTTAATTTCAATGTTAAAGGTGAACGAGATTCCGGATGTGTTTCCATTCGAGATCGAGGACAACCCTGGTGAAAGAACTATATCGCTCAAGAGAAAGTACCAAGATGAAGTAATTAAAGTGGAAGTTGACATCCCTACTGTTGCAGCTGGAGAGAATGAGGATGAGCAAGCTGGTGATAATGATGAAGAGAAGAGCGAAGAATCAATCATTCCCCTTGTCGTGAGTGTTTCAAAAGGAAGTGGAGTGACTCTGGAATTTGGTGTCACGGCTTTCCCTGATGAGATATCCATTGATAGTTTGTCAATTAAGCATTCTGAAGAATCCAAAGATCAGCTTCTGTATGAAGGTCCAGAGTTCCAGTAAGTCTGCATGGAACAGTCTATTCTCCATTTCTTTTATGTTCTAACATTATAAATTTTGTGTTAACTCTCTTTTCTTTTTCTTTTTTTTCTTTTTTTTTTCTGCAGTGATTTGGATGAGAACTTGCAGAAGGCCTTCCACAAGTATCTTGAGATTCGAGGGATCAAACCAAGCACAACAAACTTCTTGCATGAGTACATGATCAGCAAGGACCGCAAAGAGTACTTGATGTGGCTGAAGAACCTAAAGAGCTTTGTCGAGAAATAGACTAGCAATCTACTAGTAATTCTTTCATTTGGTGTGCTGAGAAACCCCGAGCTCATTGTGAATGTCCATTAGCTAGACTTGTGGTATTGAGGAAATGTGCATGCTAAGTCGATTGAACTTCATGGAGTTTTGTCAAACTATTAAGTATCTTCAATAATTTGAATATGTAGGATAAGATTTTAATACTAGAACTCAGAATTGTTTATGCTCTTCTCGCTTTCTCCGTTTCTCATGTTTTCCATTTTGCATAATGCCATTCTTCAGAACTAATTTGGAAAATATCAGAAGACAAGCAGTAAAAATTACCCCTGATTCTGGTGTCGGCAATAGCTGAAAGTGCATGGCTATTTGTAATTGACCTCAATTTCTTTTATTTCCCCCTTTTTTTAACTGGCAGAATTTTGTATAAATATTACACAGACAGGTTACATAGTTACAAACTACTAGACGTTTGCATAATGGGGAATCTGAAGATTCTGAACAAAACAAACTATTTAATTTTTTTACTTTAAAAGCAAATTTTCAGGCAACTGCCAGAAGAGCTGATTTAACATCATTTATCTCGCTTACTTCCAACTTTCTCGGGACGTAAAACATCATACGTATTACAGATAGAGATTTGTTCTAAGCGGCCACGCGATCAAAATTCAATATTAGAAACATCAAAAGTACCATCTATAGAAGTGGAATCATAACTACCGTCTGTAGAAGCGAAATTCCCCGGGAGCATGCTAGATATAGTATTACTAATCGCATTAGCCGTTACATTCTGAACCACATCAACCACAAAGTCTTTAATCATATCTGATGAGTTTTTCCGACGAGGCACCACAGCATTATTTTGATTCACACTATAAAGAGACAGCCTTGCTGGGCTTACATAAGGGGTTGCAGAGTTAGGAGCAGAACCAAAATCAATTGGGCTATTAGCATAAATACAGCTAAATGGTGAGGGTGGTGGCCTTGACGGAGGTGGCGGTCCATTATCATAGGAAAAATGATCTGGTATTCTACCCGAATGGGTATCATTAGGTGTTGGAGCAGCACCTTGACATGGATTGGGACTATTACCTGGTAGCGGAAGTGCATGTGCTGATGCACACTTAAGATGGATATCAAGTCTACAGACACTACAGCTATAACACCAAACAGAACATTCTGTTCTGCAAACCATGCACCAGCCGGAAGACGGCTTTTGGAACTTCAACATGTGCTCATTGTCATATGGATGTTGTAACTGTTCAGACAACTGCGCACATATTGGGTGAAGGTCAAAGTTACAAGGTCGGCACGTGTAGAAAAGTCCTCCAATTAACTCACCACATACATCACAAAGGCGTCGGGCGAAATTTGATCGGGGATTATAGAGCGGTTTAGCAGTGTTTAAGAGGGTGAGCTGGTGGTTAGGGTGCAAGAAGAAAGACATGGTGAGTGGACTGGTGGCACAACACTTGTGGAGATCAAAATCGCAGTCAATGCAGCGGTATCTGGTTTTGGATCCTGGTGTCCTGCAGCCATCACAAACGAATTCCCGGTTGTCTGAAATCAGTTTCAATGGATGGTTTGGATGAGTGAAGTGCCAGACTAGCGGTGGCAACTCCATTCTTTGTTTTGCTCTTGTTAATTATCCCCTTGTCTTACTGCATTATAAATAGGCCGTAGGAAAAAAAAAATTAAATCTTTATTAATTTGACAAATGGTAGAAATACTTCATGATCATTTCCTCCCCCCTCTGCATTACTTAAGTAACTCGTATCTATTTGCTTGTCTTCGTATGACTTGCTCAAACCAAAAACAATGTCTCGAATCTTGTTTGAACTGCGAATATGAATTGTCCTCAACTCAATAAATAAACAAATAAATGTTAGACTTTCGCTTGTTAGCTAAATCAACGTCAACGAGTTGGCTATGGCGTCATGGCGTGTGGGCTTGGCTGTTATTCAAATTAACAAATGAGGAGTGGAGAAAATGCAATGCATCTCTACTTCACTTGACGTCGAGACAGCTTCGGCAACATCATGACATGGTCAATGTGGCGTAGCTGCTTTGACAGTCGTGCACAAATTGGATTACGCGTCGAAATTACGAGGCTCACTAGTGTTGGAAATTTGTGTGTAATCTGTTTTTTGCCCACTGCGAATGGAAAAACAGAACACAATTTTTATGCTTGAGAAAGTTTACTGCATAATGCAGTTTTTGTAGTATTAATAGACGTTGAAACTCATGATTATTTATGCACATTCAAAACCACACTTTGTTGCTGAAACTAAAGACTGAATTATGACGAAAATAACCTACTACAAGGACTAACTAAATTTTGGCAAAAGCAAATGAGAAAACATGCACTAAAGCATGTTTATGGCAACAAAAGCACACTGCCATTGACACTGTCAAAACTTGCGCAAGTGCGTCTTAAACTTGCTTGAACTGAAAGATAGCCAAAAGAATACAAATTTACCGACTGACTTGAGCTTGAATAACCAAAATAAACGGCCAATTAGATCAGGGCATAACTTTCTCATGTTTGATCCGATTGTCCTCAAACAAATTCACACAAGTTTGTTTTGAGGAGATCTAACTGCCATATTGGAGTCAATACACTTTTAAGTTGTTCTTCAAAAAGTCAACCCTAAGAATTTAAATGATGATTTTAGGGAGTTGATGAAAACAATCAGGTTCTAACAACTAAGTAGTAAAGCCTGTCTATAGAGTTACGCCTACTGTTGATGTTAAGAGTTTCTTTTGATGCCAAGTGTTGCTCTTGTTAGGTACTTTGATAGTCTTTCAGTGTTTTAAGAAAGTTATAACTGTTAGTACTGTTCGTCGTACTTAATGTCCATTTTTCCAGCAACTCAAGTGTTCTTCAGTTTTCCTATTTTCACTCTCTCAAGCCCTAATTCTTACATCCATTAGCTAGACTTGTGGTCTTGAGGAAATGTGTATGCTACATTGATTGAAGTTTCATAGGGTTTTGTTTAACTATTAAGCATCTTTAATAATTTGATTCAATAGAACAGGATTTTGGTCTAAAGATCTTTGATACAAGAACTCGAATTATTCTCTCGTCTCTTTCTCCATTGCTCACGTTTTCATTTTACATATGGCATAAAGGGTTGAACAACCCATCCGACTTGATCGGGTATCGGTCGGATCAGATTACATAATGCTTCGGATTGACAGGATCGAATCAAAATGGTCCGGATGGTTGTCAGATTACCAATCCAACTCCGATCCAACTTTCTTTTTTTTTTTTAAGGTTCATTTTATTTTTGTATTTAGTGGATAGTATTAAATATAGGAAATTTAAAAAAAAAGTATGAAGTAATAAATATAATTAATGGAGAATTGATTTTTTTTTTAAATAAAAAATTATTTTTAGAAATAATTAACGTAAAAGTCAAAAGTCAATATTCATTTCAGAAAAATTAATAAAAAATTAATTAAATAAAATACTTGAAATGAAAGAAACTTTATTCATTGATAACCAATTAAATTATATTTTAATATTTTTTTTTATAATTAAAAGAAAAAACCTGTCATATTCAGTGGGATGGGGACCTAATCTTGATCGAATCAATCCGATTCAACCAAATAACTACCTATCCGGGTCGGGTCCATTTTATTCAACGCATATGTCTTTCTTCAGAAATAAGCACTGAAATTACTGGTGAGTGGACCGGTGGCACAACACTTGTGGAGATCAAAATCACAGTCGATGCGGCAGCGGTATCTGGTTTTGGACCCTGGAGTTTTGCAGCCATCACAGGTGAATTCTAGGTCGTCTGAAATCAGTTTCAATGGATGGTTTGGAAAAGTGAAGTGGTGGACCTGTGGTGCTGACTCCATTCTTTCTATTATACCTTGTTAACTTTGTCCCTGTCTCACTGCAATACAAACAGGCCTTTTATTTTATATGACAAACATTACAAGACTTGATGATCATTTAACTTCCTCCTCCCTTCCACAATCTTTGGAATTCAACGCCTGTTTGATGTTGGAAGTATGATGTCATCTAATGTATTATGTTGTTGAATCTTTATATATAGAACTAGGAATATGAATTATGAATTATGCTCTCAACTCAAAATATAGATAAATAAGGGTTGAGACTTTCGGTTATTACCTGAGTGTTAGCTATGGCGTGTGGGCTTTGCTTGTTTTTCCCAAATTAACAAATATGCAGAGGATATTGTGCATTGTATCTCTACTTCTTCACTTGAGGTCAAGACGACCTCGGCAACATCATGACGTGGTCAAGGTGGCGTAACTGCTTTGATAATTGTGCACAAATTGGTATCTGCATTTTGTCTTGTACATTAGTTGTATGTTTGAAACCAATTTTAACGGATGGTTTGTACTTTGTATGGGCAAAGTGGTGCATAAGGATGCATTTTTTATGTACAATTAAGGATGCATTTTTTATGTACAATTAAGGATGCATTTTTGGTTGACTTGACAAATTTTAAACACCACTCCTTTCTTAAAGACAATTGGCATTTACTTGAATTAAACTATGAGATTTTTTTAATTATTAAGATGGTTTCTTCAATTAAGTTATAAGGATCGTTGAATGTATTGTATATGAGTGCCATCGGAGGGTCAGGCGGTTTTAGGCCCGGAAAATAAACATCGTAATTCCAATGAATAATCGTTCATAAATGACTCGGTTCGGGTTTTTTTTTTTTTTTTTTCATTATTATTATTATTGTTGTTGTTCTAGATATAGTTATGATGGAGAAAAATAGGAACATTTTTTATAGGCATTAAAACTTAAATAGGTGTGGCCTGAAAAATCGAGCTGGCTTAACCGCTACAAAGGTCGGTTCGGGCTGTTCGTTTTATACCCATGTGTAGGTTTTCCGGGCGGTTCGAAAAGTCGGTTTCGGGCAGATGTTTCGGCGGAGGGGTAATTTTGTGCTTGTATTTTCCTATTTTGGATCTGATTCAATCCATAATAATGATCTTTTTAACTTATGATTACTAACAAAACAATATCTTCGCCATTAACTGTGCTAGAAAAATCCATACACAGACTAAGAACAAAGTTAGATTATTGCAAAGCTAAAATCAATAAAAGAAATCATGGATCATAGCGTTAACAAATAATCAAACACTGACACGCCCCAAAGAAAACAGAGAAATCAATTCATTTGCCCCACAACAATTCTCAGGACATTAAAGAAGAGAAATCCACCCCGAACAGAGCCTGAGTTAGCGCTCCAACAGCTATCTTCCCGACCATTGCAAACATGAACTTCTTGATCTTTGCACTACCATTACTATTACCACTATTCGTTGAACTGAAACTGCCGCCTTGACCTTGATCCAGCACGAATTTTTCATTGAATTGAGGGGGACGAAACTGGTAAAAATTATTAAGAGGAACGTGATCATGTCCAGCATGATGCTGATAATTGTATTGATTAGGGACCTGTCCAACAGGTATCCCCTCAGCACAATAACCGCCAGGAACAAATTGCTGAGGTGGCGGATTTGCCATTGGTACATGGCGTGAGGTAGATGTAGGTGGTGACTGCCAGCTGTGAGGCGGCGTACTTGGTGGTTGATGTATGGGACACGGTACGGCTGATGGAGGAGGTGGAATCACGTTGTGATCCGGTACTACTTCTAAAACACAGTCAATATGGATGTAAACTTTGCAGGTATCACAGCCGAAGCTCCACGAAGAGCATAGAGTGGTGCACACAGCGCACCAGCCAGATGCAATTCGCTTCTGGAGCCTCAAGGGATGCTGGGCGTGGACGACATGTCGCAGCTGCTCGGGCAACTTGGTACAGACAGGGTGTATGTCAAAGTCACAGGCTTTGCACCGATAGAAATATCCTTCGATGGAGTCGAGACACAGGTCGCAGAGGCGTTCGTTCTGTCGAACGGCTTCTGGTGTGCGGCGGACCAGGCTGAGCTGGTGCGGAGGGTGCATGAAGGAAGACAGGGCGGGTGGACACGTGGCGCAGCAGTCGTGGAGAAAAATGTTGCACTTGTCGCATCGATATCCGGTGTCGGAGCCTGGGGTTTTGCAGACATGACAGACGTATTCTTGATAAATGGCCGAAAATAGTTTTAGTGGATGGTCTGGATGTATGAAGCTCTGAGTAATTATGGGTGCTAATCGGGAGCCCATGTTTGATTCTGTCTTAAATATGTTCTTACCCAGCTCCTTGAAGCTAGTAGAAACCCTTTGGTTGAAGGAAGGAAGATAATCATTTGAAGAACTCCTACATGATATTAAAAAGAATGCATGACTCCCTCTTCCTCACACCTTCTTGCAAGTTGCAACGCTGAGTGGGTTGACTTGCGCAAAGAGAGAAAGACTTTGGAAATATCACAGCACTTGATTGTCGGCGGCTCGATTGGTATTTTGATTTTGATTTTGATTTTTTTCCTAATTAAGAAGTCCCATGTAATAAATAATAGTCTTAAAACTTTAAAAAGTTATTAATTTAATAAATTATTAAAAATTATTAATTCATTAATATTTTACTACCCATATCTAATATGTAACTATTATATAGATGATCAGTAACAAAAGATTGATTTACCTAATTACGAGTATAAGAAATGGAAGTCAACTTTGAAGTTTGAAGTGATCATGAATCATGCACAATCATGTTCTCCAAACTTGACTCTTATTTTGGCTCATCAGTTGATTAAGCAGATACTGCTTCTTTGGACATAATAATAATAATAATAATAATAATTAATTAAAGTTTGTAATTGCCATATAGCTAGTTAAGAAATAAAGAGAAAATAAAATTCATATGACTTTACCGTACAGGAAACAAAATGGCATGCCAAGAACGCAAACACAGTTTGCGGGAAGAAGATTTATGGAAATAGGATTGTCTGATTGAACCGGTGGAGGGGAAATGATATGTCGCAGCCAATTAACTGCAGTCGCTGCATGCCATTCTGATCGTGAGCGACTATAGAACTGTAGTCTTTACAGATTAATAGCAAAGTAAAATTTTCAAACAGGCACCAGCTCCGGCCCCACGGAGCGCATCGATCATATCCCCTGGCAGTGACGTTCCCCCTCAATCCATAGCAGGCTATAGCGAAACCCCAGAAAACGATCTGTAGTATATGCCAGTAAAGAGAAACACAAGTGAAGCAGAACTCAAATCCCATGGGGGAAGAAAACGACTCCGTCCTGCAGATAATGTTTTTCGAGCGGCAATTAGACATACATTTAAAACTTCTACAGAAGTCAAAAAGAAAAATAGAACGAAATGTATTTTTAAAAGAAATGTCTGAGCCCGGGTTCGAACCGGGGACCTCTAGTGTGTGAGACTAGCGTGATAACCAACTACACCACCCAGACTTACGTAGATACGAATTGATATCTATCTAATTCACAAGATCTCACTAATGTAAGATAATATATTTTATTATTTTGTTTAATAAATTTATAAACCCATCCATAATAATATCGCCTTTTTTGTGTTATTTAAAAGAGATTTTAATTTGTTTCCAACAGTCGAAGTGTAGAACTAAAGGTAGATTCATTAGAAGATTAATCAACATCACATCTTTTGTCTTGTCGTCATATATATTATTATAATAGAGAGGAGATATAGTTAAAAACCATAAGTGATGGATGGGGGTATATATGGAAAGATCCACATTACCGACATGAGTTAAATATTAACCTAAATCGTATTAATCACAAATATTGTGGATTATAGACCGATTTAAGTTAGGGTACAAGTTTTTCTATATTTTTTATTTTTATGTAAATTTTATATAGTTTTACCCCTAATTTACTAAATTAATTAATTTCTTTTTCTTTTTAAATATTATAATCTAAATTCCATTTTATTATAAAAATATAAAAATATATTTAATTTCTTCATTTTAAATTTTTAAATTTTATAATCAAGTATAAAATTCGCATATATATATATATACACACACACTATATATTACATATTTATTATTTATATATTTTAAAAAATGTTGATAATATACACTTACTGTCTGGTTTTGCTCTATGACTCCAATTAATCTTTTAACTTTACCGTATGTCTGCCCCGACTACACCAAAATCCTAGATCCGCTTCCCGACTGGATTAATTGTAAAACTAGATAGAGAATCAATCAATTACACGAGAGATTTATCACATACTCTCATCTAGTATATCAGAAGAGCAAAGCTATCTATTAAAAGTTTCATCAGCACATGCAGCTGATCTGTGTATGATATATGTATATATATATATATATGAGTAGCGGTTAGATTAAGATAGAGAGAAAAGAGTAACAAAATATTGTATTGAGAATGAGGAAGAGGTAATCTACATCCCAAGGACTAGAAAGCACAAAGTTATGATCTAAACCTCAGGATGCAGATTACCCGATCCTGACCCAATACTCATTTATATGTGAAACTCGATCAAACTGAAATAGAGAGAGAACTACTGTATGGATACAGCTTGAAGCTTCCATGCATGATAATCAGTATTTATAATGGTTTTCAAATAAAGTTTAACAGATTAACATTTATTTAAAAATTCAAATATCCGCAGAGAATAATACCATATTATATGTGTGTGTAATCTAAAAAGAAGAAGTGGGAAAAGTATATGTAAAAGGGGTCATGATGAATAAGGTTCTCTTGGTGCTCTATACCCAGAATCGGAGAATCGCCTGTTTATTTGTTCTGTTCTTTGTCTAACCAATTAGTGTTATGGCTTGAAGCCTTTTCTTTTTCTCTGTAGACAATGATTGTTCTTCCTTGACTGCTTTTTTCTTCTGTTCATGGGGATCACAGATCTCCTCCTCCTACTAATTGTCTGGTCTAATTTAAAACTTACATCATCAAATAATTAATTGTCGATAAGGACGACATGTTTTTTTAGAGTGCTTCAAGATTACGTCTGTAAGTGAAAGAATCATCAACTTTATTCATATTATCAGTTTAATGCTTTGGGTTGCCAGCATTTCTCTACATGCACCAGATACTTATCAGATGTAAACGACTCCGTTTTCTGAAACCTCAATGAAGGCAGGCCTATTGAGCTGGATGCCTGGATGGATGATGGAATAGACTAATAAAGGCCCATTTTAGAAGAGATTCGTAAGAACAAAAGAGGAGATGGAGAAACAAAAGGGAAACAAAAATAGTTAGTTACACGGGGGATGAAGATTCTGAGTCACCGATTTTAGTAAATTTACCGGAAAGACAATGATCACATTGATTAAAGTAACGATTTTTTGATTACCATGCAAAGATATATATAAATAAAGATGTAAAAAGCAAAGCGTCCACCTTTAATGCCCACTTGTATCCGTAAATATCGATCGCTTATTATTAGCTTTACAGAAAAGATAAAAAATTAAAATTAAAAAAGAAAGCACAAAATGGGTTGGCCATCAACCCTACTTTGACCATCAACATAATTGAGTCCATGCAAAAAGCAATCGGATTTGCTTTTCAATTTACCCTACTTCACACTGGTAGTTCAGAAAGAGCCGCTCGATCTGATCAAATAATGGTAAGAGTTAAAGATAGAAAGCTTTACATTGAAAATAAGAAAACTCACTGCCAAAGAATATGTACGATGCAACTGTTCTACACGCATAGAGATTATACCGGATCATCGACCAAGTTCAAGGGACCAAACGCACATCCAAACCATAGAAATTGCTGCTTACAATTTCCTTTCTTTTTTTAGTACAATCTTCACGATGCTTCTGCATCGATAGGTTGTATAACTTGTAAAGGCATTGACATAACTTAACACTGACAAGTACAAAACAAGGTGATAGAAGAATCCAACAAGGGATGTCAGTCGTATAATATAAATATATTAATCATATAATCTTTTTTTCAGCCCACGAAATCATGCAAAAGCTGCCCTCCAATCACATCCCTTCCAAAATGACGATTGTGTGCCTCATGAAAACCGCTCATTACTACGTATCCTTCCCTATCGACAACCTCATGAAGCCCTAATCCATAACCTTGACCACCTATCCCGTTAATGTTCTGCTGAAGACCTAATGTTAAGGAGACGCCTCCATTTGATCCCGGGGCCATGCTCGCATGAGGAAAATTGCTGTAAGATAGGTTCTGCATTTCGTCATTGGCCGTGGTAATAATATTGTAATTAGTAAGTTCATTTCTATTGCGTTTTGAAGTAAGGGCACATGGCTGAGTTGATGTGGACGGGTTCTGATCAGATGCAAGGGATGAGCTTGTCCGGTTGGCGTTTTGTCCGTCGCTTTGCAATGCTTTTTGGGACTGTCTTGTTTCGAGCATGTGTATTTCTTCCACCATAGGCTTCCAAAGCCTCACTCTCGCATTGATGAACCAATTAGATACCTGGCTCATAAGTAAAATTTAATGTCATGACGTGTAAATAATCGCATCATGCGAAAATGAAGATTGTAAATAATTTTTCTTGGCACATGCAACTTTATACCTGACTCCGTGACAGACCAGTTTGTTTTGCCAGCATTAGCTTGTCTGAATCTGTAGGGTAGCTGTCAAACAAAACAGACAAACATTAATGAAAATTTGAAGGACAGATAATACTTGATCAGTTATCAATATGATCCAAATTTAATAGATGATTGGATGTACTTACGGATGAAGGAAATGCTCGAATAACCATGCCCTGAGAACATTTACGGCACGCTCGGGAAGGCCCCTTTGGGGACGCCAAACGGATTGGTTGTCTAAGAATAATCCTGAGTTGTGAGTAGATCTTTGGGAATAACTATGACTATTAGCGGTCTTATTGGTGAACTGATGCTGGTCTGTGATTGCATTTTTCAAGTACCTAAAGTGCTTTGACATGGATTTCATAGCTAAGGTAACATATGGAGCCGCATTCCCTAGCCCGGGAACACATTCAAATGAAGCTACCACAGCCTGCATTTGTTGAAAATACTGCTTGTATCTTCTGCAAACCTATAGTTAATAGGAACAGTCAATATATTGAAATTTAAAATGGATGCAAGGGCAATTATGATTTAACTACGCTACTCACTCAAAGTGTACATGTATGTCAATTCTTTTATCCAAGGAGCTCATGACGCCTTTGATCTAACGAATTAAGAAGTCCCATTCCACACAGACCAATCGAATGGAGACAGGCATCTGCTCATATGTGTTCCTTTAAACTTGGAATACAATTATAAATGCTTAAACGCTTTTCGAGAGTATAATTCTTTTTTTACTGGTCCTTCAATCACTTTAATGTACATTACCCCTTAAACTCGGTGACAACTAAGAGAAGTATCGATCACATCTTAGAACTCATTCTATTCCATGCTTGTTCAAACACTTTACAAGGAACAATATTAGTGCATAAATTCCTTTCAACACAGTTTTCCAAAGGACTAATTGGCAATCAAGAAATCTTTTCAGTTCAGATTAATATCTAATAAGTAGAGCTGATCAGTGGGCCATAAACACAATTACTACATGAACGAATTTCTATATAGCTAATTAAGTGCGTGTTGAGCAAACCTACTGCAGGAAAGGAAAAAAAGCTAGTCTAGATATGATACCTCATCAAGCATGGAGATTAGCCTAGACTTCTTTCTCCCACCTTCACCTTGATCACCACCTCCATCGCCAGAGTGACAGTCATAAGACGACGAATAATCCGTTAAACCTGAATCGGCCACTATTTTCTCATCGACATGAATTGATCCCTGACCCTCAACTTCACAGAACTCCTCCAAGAGCTGCTGGACAGGCTTTAAAAACCTGGAAGCCTTCAAAATTGAAGTGTAACCTGTAAAAGGCCCTAGAGGAACTGATGAGCCGGCCGGCCTGCAGGACTCAGCATTATAAATAGAACCTGACGGCCCATATCTTTGAAGATTGGGCTCCTCTAATGGCCGAGACGAAAGTGACAGTGACAACGGTTCTGGCAGCTTATTAAACACCATCATCTCGTTTAAATCTCTAAGGGTCTGAAGGTTTTCTGGAGGGTAATTTAGGAATGGGTTGCTGTTAATAGGTAAGTTAGTAGGCGATTGGTGATGATCATCATGATCCATCATAATGCAGTTTCCAGGAAAACCCATGAAATGGTTTATTGCTGACCTTTCTTCTTTGATAACACAATTGTTACCAGCTGCTGATGGGATAAGAGAGGGATCAAACAAAGGGAACGAACCTGATGAACTCATGTTATGAAAATTATAATTAGGTATGGCGCCGGGTTCTTCCACCTGCAGGGCGGAGAGAACTCTGAGCTTATCTCTTCTACTTCTTTGTGGGATATGATCATAGGCCTGGTGATCATAACCCTCCGCCATAGATTATACTTTTTCAAAGGAAAAAAAAAAGGATTACTAGATACCTACACTCTCACGACTAACGTACGTACACAAAGAAAAATCTGCACTAAACTATATTGACCACCTTCTGTCTCTCTCTCTCTAGCTACTCCCTTCTTGCTCTGATTTTTGCTGCTCTTTCATGGAGGTGTGTCATGTGTGGTGTCTAGGGAGCATAGGGTTTCGAGGGAACCGGACAATGACCGGTTACTCCCGGTAGATTTGGAACAACTGTTTGGTGTTAGTGACGCTGTATCTTGTAGTTTTGTCGTTTCAAATGATTTTGGTAAAATTTAACATTGTTTGGTTTTTTGCAATTGGTTGTTTGGAAATTTAAGAGAGCGGACTGCTTGTAGGGTGATGACGCACGTGAGGACGCGGGAACAGAACGATGTTTGTGTTTTACGAAGCTTTTGAGTTAATTTGAGTTAATTACCGTACTTGAGCATAAAATCCTACGGTTGATATTGAATGTCGGATATTGATCATGAACTGACGTCATGTCGTCATGCAAGCAATTTACCTCTCTGGACTCTGGTTCTGGTGAAAAGAGAGAAGAGCCCGACTCTTACGTCGTTCCACGGAACGGAGTTTCAGCTTTTACAGTCCCCCCCCCCCCCCTTCCCTTTTTTACTTTACGTCAACTGTTTCTTTTACATTTCCCATGTGCAAAAGGCTCGTCGATTTGCGCAATTAATCTAGATGGCTTTTTTAAATACAAATTTAAAGAAATTTAGACCAATAGGAGTGCTTTTTAATGATTAGGATGGAATTTAAAAGAACACTAAAGTACTGTGATTGCGTCATCAGTAGTAGCGTAAAGCGAACCATGTTACTGTTACTGTTACTGTTGCTGTTGCTGTTACGACCGTGGCTGTAATTTTATGAGTTTTATCGGATTTAAATAAATCATGTTTAAATTATATTTTTAATTTATTTAATAATATTGTAAATTCACTACGATCGAAGGCACGTGCATAAATTATTCCTTTTTTTTTTTAATTACTAGCACTGTTACTCCCATCGCTATCACTATACCAGTAAGTAAAATATTTTTACTAACTTTTACTTACATTAATTAATTTTTTACGGCTATCTGCAGTGCCCCACCCTCTCTGTCCCGTACTAATTACTACTTTCTCAACAGTGGCGGCTAGCCGGTAAAACTCGGGTAATTTTTTTTTTTCTTTTTTTTACCCTTCTTCAATTTGACCCAAGTAAGACCGGTAACTAATTATTCACCGGACATTATCGCAGTACATGATTCGGATTGTCTTAAATGATCGTAACTATATTATGTTTACAAGAATAATTCAGAAATTATAATCATGCAATAAATTATCGTTATACATATTATAACATGTTACACGCATTTCATTTTCAGCTTGAATCAATATGTTAATATTTACGACCAGTAAGAGAGTTAATATAGTACGTAGAAGGAGCACAGTAGTACTCAAAGACACGACCAATTAAATTTCAAGGCATTGAGTGTGGTGGGCGTTCTTCTTCTTCTTCTTCTTCTTCTTCTTCTTCTTCGCGTTCAAAGCAATCAGCAGCTGCAACTCTCTGAACATTTTTGTAGGAATAGCGTCGGGCCAATAAGACATAGACACAGAGGTTCGCCGCACTTATTGCCGCTAACAGCCAATAAAACCTGTCCAAATGACTGCTGTTCAAATCCTTCCCAAACCAACTTTTCCCTCCCTTCATCGTCACTTGATCAACTATTGTGATCAACAAACTGCTAAGAAAATTCGCCGCTCCGATCACGCTAAGATAGAAAGCAATCCCTAAACTTCTCATTGAATCCGGTACTTGGTCGTAAAAGTACTCCTGTAACCCAACTAAAGCAAACCCATCACCTATTCCGACGATTAGAAACTGCGGCGCCAACCAGAACACGCTCATTGAAAGCGAACCTTGTTCTGGGTTTTCACCGATGACTTTTAGTCGTTTCGTCTCGACCGTCGCTGCAACCACCATTGTCACCGCGGAGAAGAGCATTCCGACGCCGATTCTTTGGAGGATATTAATGCCTCTTTCGTTGCCTGTCGCTCTTCGTAGTACGGGCACGAGTATTTTGTCGTAGATGGTGACGGATGTTATCATTCCAATAGCGGCGAGACCGTAAATCGAAGCTGGTGGGATGAGAAAATTGTTCGCAATCTTTCGATCCATTGTAGCTCCTTGTTTGATGAAAAACGTAGAGGCTTGAGCTATACAGATTCCAAAGGGTAGGGTAGCTATCCATATGGGAATCATGTTGAGGATTTGCTTCATCTCCTCCACTTTAGTTACTGGCGCTAATCTCCATGGACTCTGTTTCTCAGCTACATCTCCTCTGTTTTCAACTACAGCTGCTTTGTCCAAAAATCTGTACCAGGTTAAACTACTCTTAATCATTGAATATCACATAATTAGAAAATAGGCGGGACTCAAATAAGTTGTATAGCTTTACTTGAACTTGTTGGTGTGAGACATGATTAGCCTTCCTTGTGCCTTCTCTGAATTGGGAAGTTCATGCAACAGACAAGGGTCGTCGGGATAAGAAAGATTCCTCTTCCTAACTGCAGCTATAACAACCTGCAACATTGGTGTTAATGGGCTTCCCGTTGGAGCTCTAAAACGGTAAAAGGGCCTCCCAGCAACGAAAATCACAAGTGAAAACGCCATAACTACTGTTATAATAATATCTCCGACTCCCCAACCAACATGATCCTGCACGTAAACAACCACGGTCACACTGAGTAGAAGGCCGGAACATAAGCCGAAATTCCACCAATTAAAGAACGACATCTTTTTCTTCCTTTCTTCAGAGTGATTGTCGTCAAATTGGTCCGCTCCAAAGCTCTCTAGAGACGGCTTATGCCCTCCAGTTCCTATAGATATCAAGTAAATTGCAATGAAGAATACTAGTTCATGAACCTTGCGACGTTCCAAGCACGTGCCATGATCATCGGCACAAGCCTTTAGGTCCGGTACGAACGATGACATTGTTAACAACATCAAACCCTGTCAAAAGAATTTGCAACTATCAAAACGAACGTGATTTACTTTTAACTGATTATAGATGAGGTTTTATTTGGCAAGTACCAAGAAGTAGACGATAGATGAGACTAGAACCGTAGAGAAACGACCCAAGTATGCATCGGCTAAGAAGCCACCAAGGAGGGGCATCAATGTTGTCACACCCGACCAGTAGTTGACGGACCGAGCCGCTGTTTTGAGGTCTTGATGAAGGACCTTTGTGAGATATATGATCAAGCTCGTCGCGATTCCAAAGTAACTTAACCTCTCGCTGAACTCAATTGCTGTCCTACCATTCACCCTCTAAACCGTCAATAAACAAAAGTAATATTGAAAATGCTATATAATTAAGTATTGAATTATGTATCAGTAAGCAATTAATTAAGCATCAGAGAATTATTATAAAAGCATAGATAGCTCTTGTTGCTTATACTCATGTATGTACACGTAGCTTACATATTAAGCCAGAATCAACTAATTAAATAAGAAGATCAAATTCTTCAGTAGTGTACACTTAAATAACATCTATAATACTTGCCGATGATAAAGAGAGAGGCTTTCCAAACACCGGTCGAAGCTCGGAGAGGAACCCTTCCTTTATGATCCAGAGAAGAATCCTGAACTGTTTTATCACGATCCATATTCGTTCTCAGATAGCTAGGAAGCTGAGAGGGAGAGAGAGAGGCATAACAATTGGGGATTGGTTATGTTGATGATGGGAGTGAAGTGAGCTTGCTACTTTGGACTTGTTTATATAGAGGAATTGATGTCCACCTTTTTTGACTCAGTGAGTTGAGTTTGTTATTCTCTCCATGATGGTTCATGGTAACATCTCGATCGTCCGGACAGCAAAACAAATTCTTTGCACACAAGCACCCAGTGGGAAACTCATTCCTTTCAGTTTTCTTAATTTCATAAACATGTCGATTTTATTTCGCGTAACTAATAACACTACATATACGTATAGTCTCTATTACGTAACTTACTATATCATGGGTATTGTTTTGTATAATTCCTTAGTATAGTATAGCTTACATGTATTCTCACAAACAGGTCAGCTGACATAATACGTGGCTGGTTACAGACATAATACATGAAGGATTAAGGAAGGTTAATGCCCTCCAGGCTGGTCCCAATGATTCTTGCAACTTGCAAGAGAGGCCCCGGCAGAGTTGTGATTATGTCTTCTTGTCTTTCCCATTAACTTGGAATACTTTGATCAAGAGAAAAGGAAGTTTTAAGACTAAATTAGTGTTACCTTGCGTAAGCATAATGGAACGATCAACCATTACTAACTTACTATACGTTTAAAAATTGTATGAAAAACTGTAACTTCTCCAATTGTCTAATCGTGTCTTCTATTAAGAAGACAGTAATAAGTGGATGCGGGATTATGATGATATTCAATATCTAATGACGTCTTAATGCATATCGATTGCATTATCTTCAAACCGGAAAGCAATTTGAATTCAACCGAAAGAGTTTGTTAAGCAATTATTTGTTTATTTTGCACAACAAGTGGTAACTCATGTGAGAAATTTAAGTGACAATCGTTGATATAGAGCGTAGCTTTCATCGTAGACGGATCATTGTATTGGATCCTAATTAGCTTTCACAAAAAAATAGGGAGCGGATTCAGGTTTTATTTTAGTATTTTTATAAATTTAATAATTAAAATAAATACTAAATCAAAATCACTTGTATTAATATAAAAATTTATATGACTAATACATAAGTCGGAAACTTTTTCTTTTACGTAACACAACAAAATTACTTTCTGACAGATAAAGTTCTTTTACTTTTTTTATACCGAGTTCAATTTCAACCGAGCTCTCTAACAGATCGATATCTTTTATCAAGTGTAGTTTTTCTCTTCCCAGACTGATGTCACGTGCGTAAAGTTTCACCCCGAACTTAGACTCTCCGTGCGACACTTGACACTCCTCCGAGTAACCAAGTCAACCTAACCGAACATTGCCAAGAGGTTTACTTGGAGACTTAGAAGAACAATTAAGCTAGAGAGAATAAAGAACTATTTGTATTGCTAGAATGCTAGTATTTTGAGGATGATTTACAAATGAGGAGGATTCCTCCTTATATAGACCCCCACCTTAAAATGGATGGTCAAGATTAATTTAATCTAACGGCTATGATCTATCTTCTAGAGACTTCCATACAAATATATATTATTCTACAAGGGACTAGAAGGATGTACAAGATTTTAGAGAATTCCACAAGTGTGTAGGAAACCCTAGAGAATCTTAAAGAAGTCTAGAAGTTTCTAGACTCTTCTATGAAGCCTCCTCCACTTTTTCTATCAATAAGGAAGTCTATGACACTGAGCTACCTTTCCAGATCGAATTCTTCATTTTCCTTCACAAATAATTTTTTCTTCATTACCAGACTGATATCTAATATAATATACTTTCCAGATCGAGTTCTCTAGAAAAGATAGAAAGATTATCGAGTTCTCAGTTTGTGCTCTCAGATCGAGATCACATCGGTCTGGATTGAGATCACTGTTCGACTATTTAATCCTTCGACTCTTCTGCCTTTCGACCCATCGACTATTCGACTATAAATTATGAGAGATGTCATTCTATCCTTTGACTTTCGATCCATCGATCCTTCTACCTTTCGACCACAAACCAACATGAGATCTCGGTTTGTATTGCGCTGCATCTCAAATCAACATGTGAGATATCTATGCATCTCACATGTAACTTTAAGATGCCCTTCAACCCTTCAAAGAGACTCGAATTATATGAGACGTTAGTCTGAGATGCCTATCGACCCATCAACTATAATTTATGTGAGATGCCCATCGACCTTCGACTCTTCGACCCATCGATCTATCAACCATTCGACTATAATTTATGTGAGTTGCTTTTGACCACAAACCGACATGTGATCCCGATCTGTTTTGCTCTGCATCTCATACCAATATCTGCATCTAAGACCAACATGGGAGATGTCATTCGACCCTTCGAATGGACTCGAATTATGTAAGACGTTTGTCTGAGATGTCCATCAATTCTTCGACCCATTGACCCTTCAACTATAATTTATGTGAGATGTCCTTCGGCCACAAACCGACATGAGATCCCGATCTATATCGTTCTACATCTTAAATTGACATGTGAGACGTCGGTCTGGGCATCTCAGACCGACATATGATATACCCTTCGATCTTTCTAAGAAACTCAAATTATGTAAGACGTCAGTTTGAGATGCCCTTTGACCTTTCAAAAACTCGAGAACTCAGTTTGAGAAAAACTGACATGTCTGGAACTTAAGAACTCGGTCCGGATCAAAAACTATAAATCGGGAACTTGATCTGATTTCAGATATTAATATCGAATATCGGTCTCTAGATTTCAAATTCAAATCAGGTGTAAATAACCATTGTTATTCGTCAATATTCAGAAAAAAAGAGAGAAGGGAGTCGTGGCTGTTAAAAAAATGAAAGAGAGAAATGATGAAATGCAGCTCATAAATTAACTGTATTTTAGTCGGTTTGTGTTTTTATCTTTTTTTATGACGTAACATATATTTTAATTATTAAATCTATAAAAACAGTTAAAATTTACGTACAAAAATAAATATTAAAAAATGAAATAAGAACTAAATCCACTCTTAAAAAAATTATTAACAAACAAAAAACGAGGATTAATAAATAGAGCATGCTCTGTTGCAGTCAGTAGTGGTGCATTATCAAATTACCTGAATATTTCAGACATCAGTCGAGCAAATACTGATGTTACGCTTGCTGTTATAGATAAAAACATGTGATTCTTATGGGGTTTTTTTTTTTTTCCTTCACAATCTTTGATTCTCAAACGGAACCTCTCTGTATTGTGTACTTGTGATCAAAGTGATGTGCTCTGTTCTTCCTTGTTGACTGATGTAATTTATAACGAAGGGATTAGGGAAGAAACTCTAGTTATCACTTTCTCAGTGGAAACAGAAAGTGATAAAGATAAAGGCGTTACAAAGAAATAATGAGAGGTGAATTGCTTATACTTTAAAGCTTAGGTTTTTTTCCCTAAAATATTTTAAGCTAAATGGGTGTCTTTCTTATCCCGAATGACAGGATGCTCGTAATACATCCATCATCCGAAACATAACCAGACATTAATCTTTTCTTTGTCACTAATCTTCTTTATAAGAAAAGAAAGGTTTTCTTCACCAAATATCATGTTTGCAACAGATTAGTTGATATCATTCTTACAAAAGGAAAAAAAAAAAAAAAAAGTGAACAATTCTTGATTTCTTATGAGCAATAATTAACGGTTGCTCTTTTACTGATTAGAAAATTTAACCCATTAGATTTGGTCTTGATTGGCCACAAGATATCAGAAATCAAACCCACTAAAAGACTAATCATGCTTTGGGAAGTGATGAAATGAGTGTGGAGGAGGAGGTGATTAGAGGAAGAGTGATTATGAAGTTTGACTTAAATGGATATTCTAGAGCAGTAGTGCTTCCGGGCATTATTACTTTCAACTAATGAAGAAGGAGAGTAACTGTCAACTGTGTGCAAATATAAACACCGAATCTTGTACTGAGAAGATTCATCACTCAGTTAATTTCGTATCATGATTATTCCGAGTATATAATTATTCTCGTAATCCGATAAATGAAATGCTACCGACATTACGGACTGAACGATTTCATTCGTCGGTAATAGTGTTAAATGTTCCATGATAACAACAGCTCCGAGTAATGTAAAAGTGTAATGCATTATTCAATTTCTCACAGTTGAAGGCATGAAGTTGAAAGGAATTCACATACTCAGATACTCACATGAAGTTGAAAGGAAATCCCCTTCTATATTCCGTATAATTTAAAAGACATTTACAGTACAATGGATTCAGCAGAACTAAAAGAATATCATATCATACAGAAACGTACATTTTACGAAGACGATGCTATTAGTCTTCGAATTTCTTCTCATCATATGCAATTGATTAGCAATCTTAGCTTGATGATTTAACTCTGTTATGAATATCATCCTTCGATCGGAGCCTGTAACTGCCATCCTGTTCCAAACTCATATCATAAACATCACCAGATGAACCTCTAAATCCCCTTCAAGAAGGCGAAACAGCATTGCCTCTACTAAAACCTCCTTGCTTTCTATCAAACCCGCCTCGTCTCGAATCCGTTTGGTTCGATCGAATTGGTTCCCAACCCTCCAAATTTCTTCTTCTATCCCCTTTGTTCCACGTATCGCCATTAACATTTCTCCCATTTCTACTTGATGATCCAGTTGCAGAATTTCTACTAAAATAACTCTCCGCAGCAAAACCATCTTTCCCTTCACTTATCGAATAGCCACTTCTCAATTTTCTTCAAGAAGACCTTCCTTCTTCCATAAATCTTATAACCGTTTTTTTTCTTCTGCGTCGGAGTTCAGGCTCTCAGACTTGTTCGATCGAATTGGTTCCCGAGCCTCCAAATTTCTTCTTCTACTCCCCTTGTTCCACGTATCTCCATTAAAATTTCTCCCATTTCTACTTGATGATACAGTCGCAGAATTTCTACTAAAAGTACTCTCCGCAACAAAGCCATCTTCCGCTTCACTTATCGAACCGCCAATTCTCAAATTTCTTTCAGAGGACCTTCTCCCATTGCTCTTATAACCGTTTTTATCTTCTGCGTTGGAGTTCAAGCTCTCAGATTCAGTGATTCTCTGATAGGTTTTACACTATGGACCACCCCTTTGGAGAAAAAGCTAGCACAGGGTAAATCATCGACGGTGGCGAACAATTGAGGTCCGTCTCTGTCAGTCCAGAGATCGAATCCACCTGGCTTCTGAAACCGATCGGCTAAAACCTTTACCTGCTCGTCGGCGCTGACGGATAACAAGTTGGGGGCTTGTTCCACCACCTCCCATGGCCACTCGAGCTCGGAAACCGCTGCCTTGAGCTCTGCTCTCTTGCGCATCTCGTAAATTTGACGTTCGCAGCAGAGACGAGCTTTGAGAAGCTGTTTTGCTTTCTTGGCTTGCATTCGCTTCCATTCCAACTTGGACACGCCGCCTGGGAAGGTTCTGGAGCCGCCGCCCATACGAATAAACGTCGTCGTTTTCGGGAGGGAGAGGTTGGGGATTTTTGGGTTGAGGAAGAGCTGGTTTGGGCCCGTCAGGGTTGTGGAGAATGAAACGGAGAGGAGCATTTTATTTTATCTTTTTTCCTTCTCCGGCGACTACTGTTTCTTACGTTGGTGAAGAACCTTCACAATCGGAGGCGATTATGAAGGACCAGTGGTGGGTTGGGCTTTACATGCATACAATTAAGGGTCTTGATTGTTTCTTTTGGCCCAAATGAATTTAATAAACCGCTTTCTCTCAGGCCCGGACTCTCCGTTCTCACCGTCGAACCGCCAAAACTCCCTCCCTTCTTCTTTTCCAATTACTTTTTTTCTTCAAATTCCACACCGATCGTTTCACTAGAGGAATCTAGAATAGCGAATTCCAAGCAACAATGGCGACTGAGAAATCTGTGATGGCTGTGATTCGGGCATGCCGGCCAAACTTCCGAAACGATCACGACAGGGTTGCTTTCGCGGTCCACGCTTCTTTCCTCGCCTCCGGCTCCATGCTCACCGCCACTGGTCCTCCGGCTTTCTCCGACGATTCCTTTTCTTCTCCATCTACTGGTATGGATGATATTTCTCTTTTCACAAATTTTTTTTTTCCTGCGAAATCTTTTATTTACTGTCTGTATTTTTTGGGGTTTTAGAAGAAGTTGGGATTGACCGCTGGAACGAACTACCGGATGAGTATGCTTTTGTATACATCAATCCTGAAAAAGGTTCGAAGACGGGGAAAGTATTGGTAAAGTGTCTAGTAATGAATGATAAATTGGTGGTCGATGCTTTGGCTAATAAGGGCTTGGAGCCAGTTCATCTCGAGATTGAGTGCGTTTTCCATCGTTTCTATCTTTTGTACATTCCGTAGTTTTACAGTCTTCGCTAAATTTTACGAGACTTCCGGTTTCTTAACACAGTGTTAGAGACTATGTCAAAGGAAACGGGGGAAACAATTTTTTAGCTCAGTACAAGGACCTGGATAAGTTGGTAGAGCTTTTGAACACAGAAGTATTATCCAAACTAGATGGCACTAAACCTGCAAGGTAATTCAGCTCAAATTATCTCGATATTCAATTTCTTATCCCATTATGGCATAACTGGAATGCTTATAATGGTTGTTGCTATATCGATTCGGTAGTTCATTTGTTAATTGCCTTATCCAGTAATAGTTAGTACTTCATATTCAGATGCTGATTCTTGGTGTTGTTAAATTCAATTGTCGGAAGTCCAATGAATATATGTGCCGGCTTAAATTTTTCTCCTGTATAATAATTTTGGTCTATGATGCTATGAGTGTTTGCATTTTCTGGTTTTTATATGACATAGAATGTCTCCCCCAAATGTTAAAGCACTAAAAGCCGCGTGGTCGCCCGAGCACACCGAGCTTTATCTGAATCTGTGTATTGGTGAGATTCAGGCTGGAAATCGCCCGGGATCAAGTTTTAAAAAAATCGCTTGGGTTAATATCAGAAACAAATTCAATGCATCAACTGGTTTAAACTACGATGCTAAGCAGTTTAAAAACAAATGGGATAATTTGAGAAAGGAGTGGCAGTTATGGATCAAGCTAGTAGGGAATGAGCCCAATTTGGGGTGGGATTATGAGAGGAATACCGTAGTGGCTGATGATGAATGGTGGGAGAAGAAGCTGAAGGTATTGGAGCACTTAAAATATAAGTTTATTTGTTTGCTAATATTTTTATCAAAATTAGAAAAGTAGGAATAATTTTTTTTTCCCCTTTTAATATGTGTAGGAGATACCAGAGGCCATAAAGTTTAGGCACAAAGGGTTGCTATGTAAGGATCGGATGGAGGTAGTATTCAAGGGTTATATGGCCCCTGGTGAAAAAGGTCGGGCTACTACTCCTACCTTTGGGGTGCTCCCTATCTCTGCTGTGGGTGTGGGGGATTACCATCATGTTGATGTATCACAAAGAGCTTTAGGTAGAAATGAAGGCTCAGGCGAGAGCAGTGATAATGTCTTGCAGGATCTAACACTTCATGAAACTCCAGTAGGCTTCACCACCCCCACAAATTTCACCTCCACACCCCCACTAGACTCCACACCTGAGACCATAGGCTCCGCATCGGTTATAGGGATAGGGCAAGAGAGGGCAGAGGTAGATAGGTCGGCAAAGAAGGGACGGTTTGCATCTAATGTGACCTCTCAGATAGACCGACTGATAAATGCAGTAGAGTCGAGAACATGTGGGAGTTTGAACCAGGATGATCCAGTGAGTATTGAGGCTGTGATGAAATTGGTCCTTGAACTGCCTGGAATGGTGGAGGGTAGTCCACTATGGTATGACGCCTGTATGATGATGTTAGAAACAAAGAACAGAAGGATGTTCATGGTCAATACAACTCCTGAGACCCGTTTATGTTTTTTGGAGAGATATGCAAGAACTCTTGGACATGATGTCAAGAGTGATAGTGGAGGACAGTGATGAAGGATGAATTGTATTTTTTTCATTATCTGTTGACACAAATTTAGTTTCTGTTGTTGGGTTCTAACTCTGATTTGTATTCAGTTTGTAGTTTGTATGTATTGTTCTAACTGTTAGACTGGTTGCCTATGTAAGTATATATGTATGGTTATGATGATATTGCTTTTCTTCTACGAGCTGTGTTTATGTTAAAATTGATGTGTACATTTAGCAATGATAGCAGTCAGAATGATACAGATGCTTTGATTTTAAAAGACTTTGCAGGAGATCAATGCTGTTTTGAACTTTTGTTGATTTGTGAAGTACTTAATAACCACTGTGGGCTGTGGAACCATAGTAGACATGTATGAGATGCAATGTGGTTAGGTTTTCAAATCCAAAGTTGAGAAGTAAGGCTTTTAAGCCATGGACTGATAAGCTGGCTTAACTAATTTGTAATACATGTCTACCCTTCAATTCCTCCACAGCGTCCTATATAAAGCAGTAAATGTTATTAGGGTTTACAAACCCTTGGTCTTTAAGCTTTCCTTGGTTGCCAGTATGGGAAAGAGAGGTTTGATAGGACATATATTGGATATCTTTTGCTTGAGTGAATATGCTTCTAAGTATTCTTTGATTGTGTTTTTGTAGCTCTGGGACAAGTGAAAGATCAACAACGGATGTGAATGAACCTTACACTGGATTTGTTGAACCCTTAGGCCCTCAAATTCATCCTTCTGGGTTAGTCTCTCTCGATCTTAAATACATATTAGTAATTATTGACTGACTGTGATTTTATTGTTCATTGATTTAAGTTATTATCCAATTATGAGGTTCAAATGATATTCTTCCGACTCTTTTCAGTGTTATTTGTCCTCCCGTTATGCCATTTGAGGGTGGTGATCTCTACCCTGGACCTGGTGCCGGGATGTACCCTACTAGGTTGTTCCAAACAATAATTTTGATTATTCCTATTTTATCCATCCTTTGAGGCTCACAGTTGACTGTTGAGTATGCTTATATTTTTCTATCATTGCCTTTCAGAAGTGGTTTTGGCGGTGATGGGAGCATGCTTGTAGGTTTGTACGTTTATATCACCTATTTTATTATTATTTGATTGATTAGAACTTTAGAAGTCATTTAAACTTCTTTCCTTGTTAACAGGACCCAATGACCCTCGGTGGTTTGGTGGAAGTGGCAATGAACCTAGTTTCCCAGGAGGGGATTTGTAAGTTGAGCTCTCTCTCTCTCTCATGCTATACTTCGGCTGATCTGCTTGATTCTGTTCCATCTGTGGAAACAGGAGTATTCCTCCAGGTGCTCATTTTGATTCTTATGGCCCACCAGGTGTTCCTGGGTTTGAACCTAGTCGATTTGCAAGGTTTGTGGAATTTGTATAGATGGCATTACCCAACATGTTTGAAATGCTCAAGGTGTTTCACTTAAAATGGGGATGATCAGTTATATGAGTTGGTCCTATCTTTTGCAGGAACCCACAAGGGCGTGGCGGGACTCATCCGGACTTGGAGCATTTTGGGAGCGGTTGGGATTTCATATAAGCCAATCGAGATCTCTCTTTGGAAAAATAAGAAACTAGTGTTACAAGAGAACTTATGTTTGAGCGAGCAGAAATGCTGTGCACTTCTCATAGTTGATAGTTTTGTATAAATCTTTATACCTTAGTCCTTGTGGCATGTGGGCTTGTGAGACTGTATAGACTGTGACAACATGCTATATACATATAGGTCTTCAATATGGTTTTCAAATGTTGTTTTTCATGTCTAAGGCGTTGTCTATAAGGGAAGAAATGTTTTCAAAATTTTCAACTCACACGCCCCAACTTCCAGCTCAAGAATCAAATCTTGTCTAAGACGGAATTTCGACCCTGCTTTCATGTCGTTTGATGTGATTAGATTAGATTAGTTACTAATCTAAGACGGAACTGACGAATGGATTTCCAAGATTTAGATTAGTTACTCACTCTCCATACGAAATCTAGGTGGGCGTGCCGGAGTAGTTATCAGGCATGACTAGAAATCGTGTGGGCTCTGCCTGCGCAGGTTCGAATACTGCCGCTGACTATTTTTTCGAAGATGAATTTTTCTGTTAATTTTTTAGGCCTTTTTTTATGCGAGTGTATAACAGTAGTGGGTGGTTGGACAATAGTGAACTTCCCTTACTAGCAATGTCTTCCTATTCTCTAGGCACCGTGTTCTTGTACTGCTTATTATTTATTTTTAATCGGAGAAATCTCCACGACTTTTGGCGATATAAACCCAAGACTACTTTAGAAAATCATCCATATGTACAAAGAACCACACCAATGTCCAAGGACAACCCTTAGGAATCTGCTTATTATAAGTAGTACAAAGAACCACACCAATGTCTTTCTACATATCTCTAGTCTTCTTACCTATAGGACAAAAAGTAGTACAAAGAACCACACCAACATGTCTCATCCCCATTCACAGTGTTATGCCAAAACGTCTGTGAGCGGCAACAAAAATACAAGCACATCATAAGCTTGTAAGGACACTAAATTGAGAGCTAAATAACTTAGCCTAGATGTAATCGTGTAATCGTGTAATCGTGTAAACAAGCTAGCTTGAATGTGAGTCTCACTCTCTACTGAATACTGATACACCGAAATCACAAATCAACAAAGCCTGCATAGTTGGATTCTTCTTTTTACTGTTCATAATTTTGCAGTACACAGACCAACACAAGTAGGCATTTAAAAAACACCAACCAAACACGAAACAAGTAGTAAAAACCGCTTCTTCTTCCTTTTTTTTTAACCTCAAATTGCCAATATACGCAAAAAACACGGGACTAGATCTCCACTAATTAGGCTCCAGGAGCTGCATCCTTAACTTTTCTCTGCAAATACCCACCATACTCTCTAGCATAGTTCTTGACATGACTCGCCGTGTCATAAATCCGACCCCTCGCATAATCGACCTGGTCCGCACCGACAGGGTGAAGTCCTCTAAAGTACTTGTAAAGCCATGAGAAACCAGTCACGGTGGCGACAGCGGACCCACACAGGGACAAGAACCCAGCGGTGGCTAGAAAGAGGAAGATGACGGTCGGAAACCATATTGGGCTTGTCACGATGACCAATGGCGTGATGAAGATTAGGCCCACAACTGTGGCTGTTACTGTTAGGCCCGTGAGGAGGAGCAAAACGCCGCCGGTTAGGATAAGGGTCAAGAAGCCCACGAGCTGGCTTGAGTTTGGTGCAATGAGGTCTCGGAGCTTCTGTACAAGTCTGGATCCTGGCCGGTGGTGGTAGACCTGGTGGTTGTTGGTGTATGTGGGCCGTGGGCCTCTCTGTGCTTGACGGTCGGCCATTGTTTTCAACCTGTGTACGTATTTGGGAAGATCGGGTTTTTGTTAGTGGAGTTGGAGACATGTGTTAAGTGGGCTTCGTTTCGGATGACATGCATGGGCCACACGTGGCGTGGATTGGAGCTACTTCGTCTTAGTTTGGGCCAGAGAGGTGCTTAGTTTTTGAAGTCCTAATAATCAATTATTATTATTAAGTCATCGCGCTAAGTCTTCCATTTCCGTCACCCCCTCGAGTGGAAGGAAGCTTCCTCTCAAATGTGAGACGTGGGAGACACGGAACGTATTATTGATAGAAAAATTCGTTCATCACTAATATATTAGTGATTTATTACGTTTTCGATTGAATTATCATTTTACTTTGGCCTTTTAATATAGATAGGCATGATCCTATCGATCCGGTCCATAGATTCAAATCCAAAATTTTCCTTCCCCCTACAATAGCCTTTGGATTTATTCAAAGGGTGTGGCAATCACCACTTTCCCTTATAAACTAATAAAGTTTCATAATAAATCGGGATTTTATAGTCCCAGTTGATTGACTTTAACGAAGCCTCAAGTTCAGACATCGAAATTTGGAGTCTTGACTTAATGAATTCGAGTCATCTTATGTGAAGATGGCTTTAGTTTGTTTTAATGAGCCCAAATATGCCATCGTACGTAAGGATGACCTATGTTCGAAGTTTGAGGTTTTAGTCCTTCAATTTTTAAACTGTAGATGTCGAATTGAATCATCACATATGAGGATGATTTCGGTTTTGGGCCCTCACTTCTAAATTATAGAGACCGAATTGAATTATCACACTCGAAAATAGCCTTGATTTTGGGTCTTTACTTTCTAAATTGTAAAAGCCGAGGTAAGTCATCATACTTTGGGATGATCTCAGTTTTAGACCCTTAGTTTATAAACTGTAAATATTGAGTTGAGTTAGGTCATCATGGGCTCCTAAGATGAATGCAAGTTATCATTGGGTGTAGACTATTTTTTTTATTTTATTTTAAATGAGTTGTCATTTAAGTATAATAGATGATGAAGAAAAAGAATGAAGTTGATATAATAAATATATAATGAAGATTGATGATTTTTTAAATTTAAAAATTTTCTATTTTTGTGTGAAAGGAATATTTATGAAAAAATGATAGGAATAAAATGAAATTTAATATTATATTTTTATATTTTTAAGAATTTTAAGAATTTTAAATTTAAAAAAAAAAAAAAAAAAAAAACATAAAAGCAAGGAAATATTAGTTCGGGACATTTTTTAAATTAGCTTTCCAATTAATTATTCAATTTTTTCTCAAATTATCTCTTATTCTATTACAAAAAGTATCGTTTCTTTTTCATAGGAGGGCCGGGCCCCCTTGTAAATTTCCATATGCTCCAATTATTCCATTTCAGGACGAAAACTAAAGGCCGACCGACCTTCTAGATTCAAAGAAATTAAAACCCACTTATGATCGAACTAGTTTTATTCGTTTTCCTGTATAAGTTGTTGTTTAAAATAACAACAATCCTACCTCAGGTCTTGCAGCTTCTTAGCCATTTCTAGCTACACTTATACTGCTTTAGTACTAAACACGAAAAAATCAACCGGAAGCCGGAATCAATCAGCGATCTGAAGGCGGCGGCGACAATGGGTTTTTCTGAAAGGTCTCTGTTTTTGGTGTTACTACTTGTAGCGACTATTTCTGCTTCGGATAGACCTCTACTGGTAAAATCCAGGCCAATTCCAAGTTTACCACAACACGACGGTAAGAAAGAAACTCTCTCTTGATCTCTCTTTCTCTTGATCCGTTTCGTCTCTAAATAACATGAATTAACTGATACAAGAAAACTTGCAAATTTGATGTTTTTGAAGGGTACGCGAAGATATTGGAAACGCTAGGAATTGGATGCAGTTGCTGTCACGGAGTTGGGGGAGAATGCGTTGCTAGCTGGACCGGGTCCTGCTCCAATCTTCACTGTCTTCCCTGGATACAATATTAGACCGCACAAAAATTAGTTAAAAAAAAAAAAAAATTGGGCCAGTGAACTCTTTTTCAGTCCTCAAATCTTCTTCTACGGAGCCTTCGTATGGGTGGATGGGAGTTGGATTACATTTATGTGTTAAGTAGGTTTGTTGAGCGTTTACAGTAATCTTTGTTTTTCCTGATTTCTGACTACATCGATCACAGCAAAAGGAGTTGGATTACAAACCGGCCCCACCTTCATTCACGATTCTCTCTTTTTTTTTTAAGCCTCTTATCCGATAACTTCTTCCTTCTATCGGGCCCCACCAACTGAACCTCGAACAGCCCATCACGGCCCATCTCTTTCACCGACCTAAACTCGTCGGTAAAACTTCTTGTTACAAACTTTTCATTAATCAAAATGATTCGTAAAATATGTGTTGAAGATGTATTTATGAAGAGATATTGATTGTACGGTAAACAGTAATGAAGGTCACACGCGGTAGTCCGGTGGGGGAGAACGGTGAAGAAGACAGACAGAGTTCAGACTATGGATACTGGACCCACCTAGAGGACTATTCTAAACCTCCACGTGGCAGTGTCCGATTTCTCTTTTTTGACAGGTTGGAGGGGAAACTGAAATGGAAAATTTTTAAATATAATAATAAATATAATAATTAGAGAGATGATGAGAGAGATCGTCGGCTAGAAAGAGAATCATGGAAAGAGAGGGAATGAGTAATGCTAAGCCTTGATACCTCCTCCTTTTCGGGCCTATAAATTGGTTGGGGGTGAACCGTTTCGGTTTTTCTCTGCTAAGCCTTCACGTCTCTCTCTCTCTCTCTCCCCCTCCCATTCTTACGGTACTCTGTTTTCTTCCATTCGGTTTTTTTCTTCCTCCTCCCTTTTCTGTTTGTTTCTCAGGAAACCTCATCGCGCTTCCTTACTTCTTTCTTATACCTCTTTGGAATATACAAGTTAGGGAGCTGGTTGGCGTCGGTTGAAGAGGCGATACCGGATTGATAGGGAAGAAAGGACGGAAGCGGGCTCGTCATCTTCTTCCTTTCCTTCTGAGCTGTTTGGCTCTAAGGAAACTTCTCCGTATTCTGCAGGAATTTTTGGCTCTATCTTTGCTCCTTCATCAAATGTATAATCGTCTCTGTTAATGTTCTTCGTTTCTTAACCACCTTCTTACGTATTTGTTCTCGAATATGATTTTCTGCCTCTCGCTCTATTCTGTTTTGTTCTTTTTTCTGCATTTTTCAGTATTACAGAGGATTTCGAGTGTTTCCCTCTGTAGAGATGCAAGGGTACGCTAATTCGATTTCTATATTGAACATGTCTAGGATTTTTACCTCTACGTTCCACTGGGGCTAGCATACGGATTTTTCAGGTGTTAGGGAGGGAGTCTGTACGCTATGAAAACAAATGGAAAAAGCAAGACTCTCTGATTGAGTCATGGAAGACCAAACTTGATTCACCAGGTATTCGTATTATCATTTTCTGTGATTTCCATTAGAATTGCTTTTAGTTTTACTTGATTCAACTCTTTTTGTTTGTTTTGTTCTTACCTTTCATTCTTTTTCTTCAATGAAAAAATCGGTTCTGTCTTTCTGTAGAATAACTGAATGCCTGCTGTATCAAGGAGATTGATTCTATCTGCCTTATAAAACCCTCTTGTGTGTGCAGATGGTAATATCAGTAATAAGATTTACGAAGAGGAAAGTCAGAGCATGAGGAATAGTGACTTGAGCTTCGTTTATCAGGAACAAAAAGTACAACCATGTCATCTCAGTTCATCAATCTATTATGGTGGCCAAGATGTATATTCTCATCCTCAAAGTGCTCAGAATCCTGCATCTAACTCTGTGGTAGGTTTCATTTTGTCGCAAATTGATAGTTATATATAACAACACACTGTATAATCTTTTGTTGACAACCTGTTGACTCTATCTGTGAATATTTTTTCTTCCAGTACAAGAAGGATGGAGGGGAGGATGATTCAGGGAGTGCGTCCAGAGGAAATTGGTGGCAAGGTAGGAGGCAATGAGTCGTTGTGTGGCATAGATTAAAATTGTGTTTGTATGGATAGAAGATTGATCGTCTCAAAACTTTGTACCTGCAGGGTCTCTCTATTATTAAGAGCACACTTGCCCGGTCATATACTACTAGCTAAGGTACATCTAAATGTCTGCTTTACAGCCCTCTTCTTGTCTTGTACTTGTATTTATATATATTATTACTACAAGTTCAATGAGTTTAGATCAAAGTATGTGGTCTCTTGCAAATCTGTTTGAATCGCTGAAAATTTTTTTTGTGACTGACAATTTGAAGAATCCAGCTAATATTAGGTGGTTCAGGTTGGATCACTGAATATAAAATTTATTATGTAAAATTCCAGCCTCATGGATCATAGAATGAAAGTGATGCAGGATGAGTAGACCAAAGCGCAATAGACATGAAGACTTAAATCTGAACAAGTCCAGGAATCCAAAATGTATGAGAAACTGATAATAAAAGGAGAGATCCAACATGGAAAACTCGAGTAATATACATTTATATAACAGAAAAACTTAGGTCATAATCGTAGGTCTTTTTAGCTTTATTACCATTTCTTAGAATGACAAGGAATTTAATAACATTACCATATAAAGAATGCATGAATGTTATTATATTAAATGGTCATAAATATAGAGAATTGCAATGAAATCGACCATTCAGGTAGGATCCTGAATTCTTGCCTTCCCAGATCTCTCTCTTCTTTTTTAGCCTCACTCTGTTACGAGTTTCATGTGATTATTGGACTAAATGTGTGCTTTTCATAATCATTTGGTTTGCAGGTACATAGAACACGAGGTAGCAGTATCTGTATTACAATTTAGAATATCAACAGATAGATGGAGTAGTCAGATATTCGGGCAGATCTGGCTGTTGTTTCACCATCCAGAAACTATTGTATGTTTTCAAATTTAGACTCTTATCAGTATAGGGACTGGGACTTCCCGTTACCATGTAATCTACAGGTATGTTTAGTACAGTATGTACACTACTAATATGCCAGACAGACATCAAAAAAATATATCCTAGCCAGAGCATATGAGTGCACGTACCAATAGCCAAGCGCATCCATTTTTATTGTTTTCCTGTCCTGTCTTTATCCATTTCTTATCCGAACCTCAGATAAGATGGTTCAGTATTAATTAATTTACACAAATTCTTCTTCGTACGAGTGATGATGAGTCGTGACCCACTATCAACAATAATGCTTTATTGTTTTTTTCCATGGTCGTTAAAGACGTTGGTGAACATTCTCCATCAAACAGATTGTTTGTCCAATTTCTGGCAACTTCTAGATTCTTTTTTTTTTTTTTTTTAATTTTCTTTTAAGTCCATAAAACAGATAATAATTTCAAGTAAAATACAATAATCAAAGGATTCAAACTCACTCTTCAGGTTTCATTGTTTCTTCCACTGCAAGGTCCGGCATCGATGAGCTTACTACTTCTATAGAGTCGGAAGACTCTTTTCGACAATGCGATGTCTTCATTTCTTGCATTCGGCTTGATATTACCGAATTTGAATCCTCAATGAGTTTGCCTTTTATAGCCTTCTCTTTTGCTTGAATACTAAGATAATCGGTCAGAACCTTCTTAACTCCTTGGCCCCGTTCGAAGAACTTGCCGCTAGTAAGAAACTGTGATCTTTCTCCTCCCTTTGCCAGGCTTGCTATATGCGCAGGTGAAAAAATCGATGTGTTAATAGCTGTCTTGTATGGGGTGATCATAACGGGGGCCGATGAATGAATTGGAGTGCTCTTATGGGAAATCAAACCCAATTTCGAAATCAATGACATTTGATCAGAATGCTTTGTTAGATCATCCACGTAAAGCATATCGTCAATTCTTGCTGCTATATTAAACGCCAAGCTCTCCAACACTCTTGAGTAGCTCTCTAAGATGGATTTACCCACATCCTATATAAAGAGAGAGCGAGCGAGAGAGAGAAGGCTTTGTTAAATTGACCAAGTTTTTCCCATGAATAATCAAAAATTAAAAACCAGGACATAAACGACAGACCTTGTTGTACTGGATTTTGCTCATGTCTAAGGTTGTCTGAGGAAGGCCCGGAAATCTTTGCTTTAAGCAAAGTAGGAGAGTTTCTGCCCTTTCGGCAAGTAGTTCTCTCTTGTCCCCATCAACCATAAGATCTTTCACCATTCCCCATGAAGACTTTGAGCTGGACCGGGCCGTGTTATTGGGCAGTTTCGAGTTTGTTCTTCTGCGCCACACGTATACAGAAGCCTCGACCCGGTTGGCTATCTCTATAGCTTGATGCTCGGACGACATATCAAGGCAGTCAAGTAAACATTCCGGAGAAAACTGGTCCGATGAAATATATCGATATATAATGTCACCTAAGCTAGCTCTTCCATTCTGAAATTCAATTCAACAATTAAATTTTATTTTTACTTCCATATAAAAGTATGCATATTGCAAAATGTAGTGGGAATTATAAAATACCTTGGGTAGGGATTCTAGATAGGATTCAGGGACATCCATATCGGCCAAAGTAATGCCATTAATAGCCACTGCAGCTTTTAATATCTGGCTAGTGCAATCACGTTTGTGTTGTAACTGTTTTCTACAATCCTCATGGAGCCCACCTGGAGGAACTTGAGGGACAGGTAGCCACCATTTCTCCTCTTGCCGTTGAAGTGCTGGATTGAAAGGGGGAGAGCTGTCTGAATCTTGAGCCAGGATTCCTTGATCCACATACCAGAACTCACTGTCTTGAAAACTATCTAATATTTCCTGCAAAATGAAGCAATTATAAATTTTTAAAAATTATTGGTCAAAAAATGGGTGGTCATTTGTATAAGAGAGGGAGCTGCTTACAAGAAGCATGTTATCCAATTTGCGTAGAGCCGGAAGGTTTACATATAGATCATTGCGTGGTCTGCAAGTCATAACCTGAGATAATACGAAACATTTCAATGATTTTTCACTATCTTTAAAGGCACTGTGAGCAGATTTTTGACCTATTTTGACACCATTTAAACTGAAGTGGAGAGTGAAATGATAATGACCTCAAGCTTGCTTCCGTCAGGAAATGACTGCCAAGTAGGTATCAACTCTACAATATGATCGCTAACACAGAGAAGCCAGTCCATTTCTCTGCGCCACATCACTTTCTTCTCAGCTCGAAAAGGTTCTAACCTCCATAGTTGCCCAAACAAAGTAGCTGCGAAATGAACAATGATAAGTAAGAAGAAGCATCAAAAGAGAACTGAAACCGCTGCAAGAAACGGAATTAAGCAGAAGAATCATAATTATGATCTTAACATATACCGCAAAGATTAGTTATGGCATTGGATATCGCCAATGCAGTACAAACGCCATTTCCACAACCTGACATATCTTCTCCAAGCAGTAATTTTGAAAACCTTTCCTTCATCATCTCAATTTCTACAACCCCCAAAAAAAAACCCAGAATCAATTCAGTATATGAACAAGAATGTTATAAATGAACAATTATTTGTTCATGCCTCAGTTATATGTAATGAGGTAAAAAGGGGGATGGATTATGAAGAACCTGATATTCTGGACCCTTCGACATCATGTGATTTCTCTTCTCCCTTAGCACCATTTTCAATAGCCCAACCCATTGAAGGTGCAGAAGAAGAGTCCTCCTCTTCAGAGCTACTATGACTCTGCTCCTCATGCACAGTCGTTTCTGATGTTAAAAATTCAGAGCTTGAGCTGCTTCTGCAGCTCTCATGCTCTCGTCTTTCAATCAAATCCGCTAGCGTATGATCATTTGAACCAACAGTTTCCAGAAAGACTTCACTTTTCTCTGTTAAAGACTCCATTTTTACAGCTCTATCCCCTTCACTTACGAGTACCAGACTGATCAGCTCACTGTATGATACTGAAGTGAGATTCAAGCTAGTGAGCTACCCAGAGAGAGAAAAATGGAAAATGTGCAAGGAGTTGGATACAATGCGAGGGCTCTAGGCTTCAGAAATGGGGGGAAAAAAAAAAGAGAAGAAAAAAGGTCGAGCTATTCGATTTTTTAGCTGTGTGTGTGGCGGCCTGTCTTCGTTCTTGGTGTGTGATATAAAGGGGAAATTGGGGGGGGGGAGGGACACTACAAGGTTAGTTAGTTAAAGAGGTTTGATTCAAAAACGGTGGTGAAGATGGTAATGGAAGCTTGCTCAAGCACGTGATGTGGGAGCGTGACCTGAGAAGAGAGCTTCTTCTTCTTCTTCTTCTTATTCCTCCATTAATGCAACTATCAAACCTTCCCTGACTCCTCCATTTTAACCAGACAATAATCTAAACCAGCAAAACCAAAACCAGTTCTCTAGTTTTAAGCAATCATAAAAAATTATAACTTGGATTTTGAAAGACATAAATAACAATAGTGTAAGTTAATAAATAAAAAAACATCACGGGACTCGTGTACGCGACGCGTCAGTCAATGATGGAATCTACCAGTTTATCATTCAATAGCGGGACGGAGTTGGCAATATGGACCCCACACACCCTCTTGTCCTGTTAAATGACTTCATTACCCTTCTAAATCATTTGCTTCCTCTCTTTTCTGCAAAGAGAGAAACAACAATACACGCTCTTTTTTTTCTTTTCTTTTTTTCAAACACCAAAACGATAAAGACAAAAACAAGAAGACAACAAAAAAAAAATGACATTACAACCAAAAAAGTATGTCCAGGAGGAATCGGTCGTCTCACAGCAACGTTGGTAGCTTAACTCCCAAGGTAACGCAAAAGTATAGTAAAATAGCATAAAAAAACATAACTCATTTTAAAATCACTTGATCATGCATAATCATATACATTATTAGATGAACATTAAGATTGATGATATCAACCAACAATGTAGTTAAGTTACCGTTTGAATGATGGAGCTTACCAATCCTAACATGGGTGGCCCTCAAATCTTTTCACTAGCTTTCCTTACAAGCCTTTTCCATCGTATAATCATTTTGCCGGTCGTTCTAACAGATAAGACAGGCTCCTCTTAACGCCTTTATTTACCCCAAAAAATAAAATTGTAAACTTATTTTTCAAGCCAATTCATCATCTACTGCATGATGGATGGGCTTATATGGGCCCAGAGAGTGGCTGCATCTCATCATGTGGGCCATTTGTCTATTGTGAAGCATATGGATCATGGATGTGGTTCTCTTAAGAGCTCCACATGCTAATTGCATTGAAGTGTACATAATTGGATCCGATTTAAAAGTCTACGGCCTGTCGAATGAGAGACTTTCTCCTCACTCTGGCCCGTCTTCAAAACACCTGACTATAGGCCCCATGAAAATGATGGGCCAAGTATCAAAGAGCAACCGGAGCACTATTAATAAGTTATCTTCAACCTGGCCCGTTACACGCCAACTCATCAGGCCTGAGAGGTGAGGACTTTAACTTAAGCAAGTGTTACGGATACAGTGAACTACTGGCCTTTTTCTATTTGCGTGGGCTGGTTTTAACTGAACTTTCTTATTAAATTTTTAACTTTTAATTATATATATTCAATTTTGAAGAACAATATAAATTCATAAGAATAAAAATGATAATTTTAAAATAATTTTGATACCAAAAAATAAATAATTAAGAAAAAAAAAACAAGTTAAAGATAAGGATATAATAGACAATGAAGAGGACAAACATGCCACGAAATGAAAACGGTGCATATTAAATTATAACTTTACAAATACATAGAATGAGTCCCGACAACAACAACAACAAAAAACAATCAAGATCACAGGGAATATACATCCAAAAAATGAATCACAACTTTGTTTTTTGTTTTTGGTTCTTAACATTAAATTAACTAAAACTCCAAGAATGTGCCATTTGGGACAAAGTTGATTAACGATTAATAAATAAATAAACATATTAGATTTGATTAGGGTAACGGAAGCAGGAAGAATGAGGTCAGACTGTTGCGGCTGGGTAGCAGCAAAGACAGAACACAGTTGCAGATTTTCATGGTAATTAGGTCAGACAGACAAGAGTAGCCGCTAATGGAATGGAAGGGGACAGATGGTCAAAGAGATTCTCTTAAAAAAACTCTTCCATGACAGCCTGTCACTTAAGCAAAACGTTACGACAAACTCTAGACGTTTAAACCCCATAACCCTCACCGCTAATCAAGCTGACATGTTCCAGTGCCCACTCCACTCCTCTCTTCTTCTTCTCCTAATTATTTCATTATATTCCCTAATCGGTGATAGCCAATTAAGAAAAACACTACTTTTTTTTTTTTTTTTTTTTTTGGTTATTTACAATCAATTAAAAATTGATGTACGTTGTTTGAACTTTGGTCTCACTCTGCACGTGCTTGAGCCAGTTGGTTTCACAGTGAAAGGGCGGCGTGCCGGTTGCTTTTGATCCACCTAAACCTAATTATAAAGTTATTACTTATGCGAGCCGATTTTTCTTCTTCTTTTTTTTTTTTATTGTTTTTATAATAATATTTTAATTATTTATTTTAATTTAAAATTTTTAAAAATATAATCTTAAAAATAAAAAAATAAGAATTTGATATATAACTTATATTATATGATTTATTTATAAATTATTTTTTTACATTCTCTTTCCACTTTTTTTCAAGTTCAACTTTTCTCTTTTTTATTTTTTCTTAATATGGACAACAGTCAACATCGAGTAGTCACCTTTATTGATGTTGAGCGAATATCATATAAAACATTTGAATGTCATTTGGCAGATCCTCTTCATTTAAGTTAAGATCGAAAATTATGTTTGATTTTTTCATCTAGATCGAAAATTCGATATTGAATGACAAAAACTTTATCGATCTAAGTTTCTAGTTTACATATTGAATATTGTTTTATAGTTTTTATATTCAAATTAATAATAGTAGCCGATAAATGATATAAATAACAATTTTTTTTCCTTAATTGCTATTTCTTTAGCTTTCTGATTCAAACTCCCCGATCGAGATCGGTCAAGAGGTTCGAGTGTCAATGGTATTATCAACATTCAGAGAAAATAAGAAAGAGAAATATCGCAACTGTAAACAAAATGAGAGAGAAAAATATGTTAAATACGATTAATAAATTAGTCATATTTAAAATCAAATTAGTTATATTTAAGTCGAATGAGTTTTAAAAATTTTATTTTCACATAGCATTTTCCGATCGAAATTACTAATTAAAAGACAAACATAGACGAAACGGAGACTAAATCCGCTGCCGTTACTTATAATCACTAGGCAGGCAGAAGATGAATAGCTAAGCTTGCAATTACAGGCAGGAGCTGTAGTGGATTTGGAGGATAACATTCCACCTTCTTTCGCCCAACCCAAATTGTATAAATAAGCATTAATTCATCAACCTGCTAAGTTGAATTCGTTGAGTCTGATGATGAGCAATAGTCATGCGTAATTATAGATTAAATGATTCGTTTTAGTTGGAATTGATCAGACGGGTAACAGTGCTTGTGTTTAACGCTTGTTAATTGGGGGGGGGGGGGGGGTAGTACAGTTGTCCGATTCTCAAGCACTTGATCATCCAGGTTGATTACTATATTAACGTTTTCTTTTTTATAAATGAAACTTAGATCTCTTTTTGCTTTATTTACGCAGCGATTTGCTTAGCATCCTAAGCATGTGAATAAGAGGACCTACAAATCACCTTTATGGTGAGAATTTTGACTATACTTATACAATCAAAGTGACGTTTAAACTTTAAAGGATAGGATAAGCGATATAATATCATCATTTAGATTTGCCCAAATCTATCTAAATTCCTTTCAATTGATCCCACTAAAGTTACCCTTTTCCTCTTTATTATTATTTTTATTTTTTTAAATTTAACGAAGTAAACTAAAAATGTACCCAATTTCAAAGTATTTAACTTGTTTAATACTACTATGCTGTAAATTTTAGAAAATAAATAAAGTCACTCAAATAAAAAAGCATAAGATGACTTGGGTTTATTGATAAGAACCCAAAGAGCACTCCTTCAGGCTCAAATGGCAACGCCCCGAAGACCGCCTGGAGTCCACTCTGAGTTGCCGCCATCAGTCACGGCTTCAATTATGAAATATCAACGTACCATATTTCCATGATAATGCATGTTTGCTTGCAAGTTGTAAATCATTATACCTAGAGTCACGTTAATGTTAATAATTTTCACCTGTTTCTGTACACGCGTGTTCTCTAGAGCCTAGACGAATCTTTCACGTTAATCAGATCCGAGATGCGGTTTTGTTATACATATACATATATAGGACATTGTGGTGTGGGCCACCATGATCATATATATTTCTCTCGTGATATGATGGAGTGGGCTCTCCCACTTGGGATTGTATATATCCATGCATGGAGTAGATTAGTAGTACTGCTGCCTGAGTGGTTTTCACGACGAGTGTCGTCGAATCATTCGTTGGTCCACGTTGTCTGATTGTCCACCCTTTGACCTCTCATTATGATATTTTTTAAAAAATTTAATACGACAACTTTGGACGTAAGCATCAAAGTACTTGATGACTAAATAGAAAGCAATAGATAGAGGGATCTAGTACTAATTAGTTGTCCTAAAAACATAGCTTTCTTACTTAAGTGTCAGAACATGCAAAAATAAACCGAAGTGGAAAAATGGTACGCATGTGGTGCCCGGTTTAAACGTGGAGGCATGAACCTCGTCATGTCCTGATTTATCTTTGTACTATATCTAGTGTAGATTCCATTGAATTTTAGATCGCATAAAAGTCGTCATCACACAGTGAGGTAGACGTAAACAATACGATATATATGAATTATAGGAAGGTCTTGCTTAACGACTCATCATAGCATCATGATCCGACATGGATAGGGGAGCACGAATCAATTTCTTTGTTTTCTTGGGATCGAATCCTAGGATTGGAACCGAAAGTGATACGTTGTAACTAAGCATTCATGCTCTCCCTCAAAAACTATAGTTCTTGCTTTTAGATTCACTAGATCTTAACTTTTTTATTGAATATTTTTTTGGTAAGAAATTATTTTTCTTTTAAGTGAGCGTACAATTGCTGAGAGAATTCTTGAAGTAAACTAATTTATTTTAATTATGATATATAATGATGATATGAAATAAAATATAAGGTTAAGATTGAGATTAATCATTATAATATTTAATAATTTCTGTAAGTTGATGGATTAGGAAAGTCTTACATGGGATACCTCTGAAATAATGGCTGGAGAGCAATAGCTAAGTTATAGACATGAATGGCTGATGGTTGGAAGTTGGAACACAAACACATAAGTCAATCGAGCATGGAAACAAATTGATGCAATTCAAAGAAAAACATGTAGCCGCTACGCAGACATTCGAATTATAAGTAAATAAATGTGAAAAGGGGGATGTTTTAAAACAATTTCTGCTTCTTTCGGTGCCAGTTGCTGTATCTCAAATTACATTCGCAACTGATATAAAACTTATCATTGATAAGACTTAGTACTTGCCAGCTCATATAATTTGTTAGGAGTGTCATTTAAGATGTTCGAAATATGATTTGCCCAATATCACATTATGAGAGAGAATCTGACACATTATTCACAATATTAGGAATCTATTATGAAATAAAATGAGATATTTGCGGATTATATTAAATAAAAGAAAATATTTGTATATCTTATACGATCAAGAGTTTCACCTTTAAAATACTATATTAAGTAAATTATATAAATACGTCATCTATAAGATACTTAAGTTACATACTCAAATGCTAACAAGTCAAAATTATATTCATTATTGATTATCTTGAATATATTACTAACTTCAGTATCATAAGAGATTCTTAAATAGTAACCTTTATATTCCCTTAATGATGCATATGAGGATTGAGAAACGATGATCTTAGCAACATGAACAAGGGCATGACATTAGCAATGAAAGTTCCTCTTCATCAAGAAACGATGATCTTTGAAGAGAGAGGACAAATAAGAAGTAAAAAAAGACAATCTACCGATATCAATAACTTAATAAAAAAAGTTGGAAGAATTAAGGAATGTGATGAAAAATAAAGGGTTCCCAAACTTCCCATTCACCAATGAGATCATGGAGACCGACATAGTACCAAATTCCCTTCATATTTTGAATATACACTATTATAATTATAAATGAATTTTGACATCAACGATGACAGCCCGTAGCAGCAAAATCACTTTTCGCTTTTGTCTTTCTCTTTTCCGGTTTTCCATTTCTATTTATCGGTTTTTCTGCTTGCTTCGATTGGAGCAAGGCAACAGCACGCCGACTGGTCGGAATCGGACTCACTGCCATGTGTCACGCGCCAGATGTGGAGACACAAATCTATCGTAATTAATACTTTGTAGAATCAAAATCAAGGGAAGTTCAAGGAAAGTAGGAAGGCCACGCTTCCTTCCCCTCGCGCGTATGGTAATATCAGCTTCATCAATGCCATATGCTTTTAGTTGTAGTTGTATGGATTCACTTAATACAATCATTAATTATTGTAATTCATTAGCTTTTTAGAGCAAGGCCATATTAAATTCGCGATTAATTCACTACAATTTAAAGCACCTCTGGACTTGACACGTGTTAATCATAGAGAGATATAAGAAGGAAATAGCGCCGTCCATAGCCGGCAGAACTTGGTGAATTTTAATATCATCATAATGACGGCCGGTAAATCAGACTGGACGACAAGATTACCTTCTTCTTCTTCTTCTTCTTCTTCTTTACTAGGGAGTAAGTTTCACTCGCTTTCCTGCCGCGTAGGGGAAAGAAAAAAAAAAAACCCAACCGCTTCTTTACTCATTTTGTAATTTGACTTTTTGACTGGGTAGTGGGGCCCAGAGACTGCTGTATATCAAGCCAACGGCCCCAGTCCCCACTAAGTAACTACATACATCTCTCTATCTCTCTCTCTGTTATTTCTCAGTTCGAAAAAAAGAAAAAACAAAAAGAAATAAATAAATAAATAAAAGGCCAGAAGAAAGAGAAAAGGGGTGTTATTATTAAATCTTAACGAAGCAGCAAACTCTCTTCCATATCTATCAGGCCATTTTCTCTGTTATTTATATATATATATGTATATGTATAGGTAGTTCTGTCTTCTCTCCTTGGGACTGTCATTTATAGGGTTTCCTCTACGCTACAGGATGGCTGAGAGTCTCAACGACGGCGAGTTTTGGCTTCCTCCTAAGTTCCTTGCTGACGACGACTCTGGGATACTCGTCGACAAGAAGACAAACAATAACATTTCTACTCATTGGCTCGGATTCGAGTCTTCTGAGGCTTCAACTGATTCGCTCCCTTATGGTTTTGAGACTTTTTCAGGAGTCCCTTCCGATCTCGGCTCCCCGGTTGAGTCCGTCATCGGCTCAAGTGAAACAGAGAGCGACGAGGAAGAGTACCTCGCCGATTTAACTCGTCAAATGGCTCGTTCAACTCTCGAAGCAGGTTTCTACTCTGGAAATTCCAAGGTAAGAAATGGAAGGTTCTGTAATTCTTTTCCCTCGCCTTTTCTGGGTATGTTCGTTTCGGTTAGTTTCTAATTCGGTGGTTATCATTTCGTAATTTCAGGTGAGGGTTGTTTCTGGTTCCCCACAATCCACGCTGTGCGGCTGCAGTAAAAATTCGAGTCGTGGAAGTCCAAACGGGGAGTTTGAGTTGTCTTCTTCGGTTAAGACTTGGGATCTGCTCCATGCTGCTGCTGAAGCTGCGAAGATGAGGATGAACGAGAAGGGCTATATGTTTAATCAGAATAGCAGAGGACTATTAGGTCCACCAAGAAAACAATCTCCAGTTTCTGTTCCCGTGAATAATTCCAACGCCGATGTTGGATTTTATCAACAACTTCAAGCCACTCAAGTAAGAATAAACAGAGCAGTTCTCTGTTTCAAACAGAGTAGATTCGACTTATCAACTTTCTGTGCGGTTATTTATGCTCTTTGTTATTATCCCCAGTTTGAGCAGCTTAGGCAGCAACAAATGATGAAGCAACAGAGCTCTGCTGTATGGGGAGGACGATGTCAGCACCATCAAAGCCAGCAAACGATTCAGAACAGAGGAAATGGGGAATTCTATGGAAGAAGAAATAGTGGCCCGTGGGGGTTTTGTGCTTCTACAAGGTCTACACCTCTCCAACAAAAGGTTAATCAGCCAAACGGGTCCGGTATGAGAGCCGTGTTTCTCGGAAATCCTAGTGGGAGACGTGAAAGTGCCGGCACCGGTGTGTTCTTGCCTCGTCAAGTTGGCACTCCGTCGGAAACTCGAAAGAAACAAGGTTCGTTAGTACGCCACTCTGTTTTTGTTTTCACTACGTCATCCGTTCTGGATTCAGTTTTTTTTATTTGTTTATTCTTTGTGTACAGCTTGTTCAACTGCATTAGTTCCGGTAAGAGTGATGCAGGCTCTTAATCTGAACCTCGACGATTTGGTAGTTCAGCCTCAACTGCAAGCTCATGTGTCTCAAAGATTTGACTCAGACCAATGTAACTATCTGTTCCCAGTTATTTCTACCACTGGTTTTTGACTACTATTGTTTATATTATCTTCTAGATCTGTTCTTTCTAACCGCTTACTCATTTATTGCAGATGCTTCTTTAAGACTTCGGAGTAATAACAATGTCCACACTCATAAAATAAAGAGGAGTCTCCGGTCGCCGCCCCCGCCTCCGGCGATAAATCATGAGCTCCGGTTACCCCAAGAATGGACTTACTGAAGATGGAAGACCCTCATCTTTTCCTTCAGACTCTTGTGGGTTCTAGTTACTTACGTGTCATACTTTTGCAAAGTTTTAGGACACATGGATTTGAAGATTAGTAAGCTTTTAAAAGAGAAGGGAAGGCCGGCCTAAAGAAAGAATCTGGTGTTAGTTTTTGCTTATAGAGATAGAAAAAAGAGTATAGAGCAAATGTTGAGAAGATGAAAAAAAAAAAAAGAAAAAAGAAGGTTGGGATGAAATATGTGGTGTGCTTTTGGGTAATAAGATTTTAGGACAAAATAAAAATGTCGACTACTACTAGTAAGTCTAGTTTCATAATAGTGTGGTGATGTTGCAGGCTGTTTCTTATCGTTTTTTTGGTTGGGGTCGGCAGCTTGAACATTTTGTTCTATTTTGTATCAACTCGGAAGAATAAGTTAAAAGTTCTGTTTTTGTTTTCCCCCATGTCATAATAATAATAAATTATTTTATCAATATAAATGTAATAATTTATAAGATATTAATTTAAGTATTTTTAATTTAATAATTAATAATCATTTAAATTATTAATGAAAATCAGCTCCATTTCGGAGCCTTACTTAGGAGGGAAGCATTGGAATAACTCATCCGTACAATCTTCTTTTACACGTGTCAATATTATACGTTTCATTCAACTTTAGGTAGGTCCCTTTTCATGAAAAACCGCTTCCTTTTTCTTTATTGGTCAGACTGAAACTCTTCTTTCTCTTGTCTTCGAAGTTGCAAAAAATGTAAAGCATACAGCTGATTATTATTATTATTAGTTTAATTATATTTATATAAAAAATTATGGAAAAGAGGCCGGGCCCTCTCTCTCTCAGTGCCTCCACGGCCCATTTTGTTTTTTTTTTTGGTTTGTCCGGATACCGTGTCGGCCCAAGTTGCGTGCTTTGCTTGCGCGCTCATAAATGGCCTCATAGCCACTTCAGCGCTTCTGTAGAGTACATGACTACATATACAGATGTACTACCTACCGACACACTGCTGCTGTAATGATGACGTGTTCTTGTAGTGGTACGCTAGTTCGAGTGACTTATTTATTTAACTACCATTTGGTTTTTCCATGTGCTCGTCATCTTCTATATACTGAGTTCGTCCTGAAAGTAGTTATACTCGAACGTGAATCCATCTTGATTCTCCGGCACCTGAAAATCATAACTAAATAATATAATTGTAAATGGTTATCCATAGTATTTAAAAGAAGGTTTGAGTTAACAGACCATTCCTGTGAGTAAAGTCATCATTGTTAATATGAAAATCAAAGTAAACATATGTTTAACTGTTTATGATCCGTAGCAAATTTTGGTTTCTCATGGCGATTAAAACCAAAGTATGGTATTTCATGTGGTACCTCAATGATTGCTTCTTCAACTCTTTTGCAGCCAGATACTGTCAGTAAGTGTTATAAATGTTACATGAAAAACAGAAAGTTACTTACAGAAGAACTGGGTATCGATGCCATTAGGTTCAAGAATAACGTAATGAAATAATAGTGTTGTAGAAAGCAAAAGATATAAATACTGATCAAATAAAGCAATGAAAGTAATCTGTGGTGAAGAGTCGGTAAGATGATGAAGATAATAACATCCGACATATTCTATGATATGTGTCTAATTCGTGTCGCTTTCTTGGGTGTAACAAAAAGAAAAGTCAACCATTGGAAGGGAAAGGGAAGAGTGAGGTTCAAAGTCAAACTGGTTGGTCAACTAACAGGCACCAAACTGACATTTCCCATCAAGACAAATCATATGTTTCTAAGGTTGCTGAAGTACAAGGAAACAGTTTCAAATAGAGAGTAATTCCAAGTCACCAGTGGGCTATATTTGGCGGACCATTCCAGCAGAACCTGGGCTTTAACACGGGTCGGCTCTGTTTTTGTTTGATGGCAGGCGCCGAATCACGGTTTTTTTATTGGTATCGGTTCATTGGCCCAAGGCAGAAAACACAGAGTTTGTTGAACAATGAAGATGGAGAATGAATGAGAAATTGATGACCAGCAGCAGCAGGCTTAGAGTATCAACGACTCTTGCTCAACAGTCTCGTTTCGTCCCCAACCATCGACTTTAACGTCGGTTTTTCAAGTTTCATAGCTGTTTCCGGAACTTTCTCTTCTGAGAAAATTTCAGCTTGTTTGGTTGCCGGTAAAACTGAAACGGCTCGAGGATAATCGACTTCAATCAGTAATATATCAGGTTGAATTGAGGTCAGTTTCAGCTGGAGTTATTGTTTTCTTGTTTCCTTGTTTCCTTGTTTCCTTCATACTGAAAGAGCTAGGATCTCTAGCGATGCTAATTTTTCTGTGTGAAACTCTTTCCCGAATCACTATCAACTTTATGTTTAGGCTTAATTCTTTCTTTCCTGAGCTTAATTCTGAAAGAGGGAGTGGATAATCAAGCGACGTTCGTTAGTTTACAGAATAAGCTAGTCGGAAATGGCTGTAGATGAAGATGCACAACGGGAATTTGTATCTCAAAAGAAGAAACCACCTTCTGATGACCAGAAGAGGTACATTTAAAAAAACAGATTTTTTTTATCGAACTCCTGACTTCATCATTAATTACTCTCCGGAAGTTTGCGTGAGCTAGAATTTGCTTAATTTCTGTTAATATCTGTCCTTGGGTATCAAAAGGAAGAAGAAACTTGTACCTGGAAGTTTGATGAAAGCTCTGATGAGGCCTGGAGGAGGTGCATTGACACCGTCAGATGGTGATCAGGTTACTCAATTTAGGGATCTACTTTCATTATAGTATCTGTACTTCTACATTTAATTAAAATCTGCACTAAGAATCAAGTTGTTGAAGTTCCTGTAGATTTCTTTTTTTCTTGTGCAACAGTTGTATCATCAGCTTTTTTGAGTGGCTTTTGCAGATTATAGAGCCAGCTATATTAAGGCGTGTGCATATCTTAGTATTTTGTTTCCTGTTTCTGTAGGTCGTTTATCATTGCACCATTCACACATTGGATGGAGTGGTCGTTGAATCCACTCGATCAGAGTATGGGGGTGAGTAGATTGCATGCTTCCATACATGTGTGTGTTATCATGAGACAACTATATCGGCTTCTATAATACCGAATTTATAAAAAAAATGAAGGGAAAATTTATATATTGGCCTTTCAAAATTCCTGTTTTCCTACATTGTTGTCCAATGGAACTGAAATAGTAGAAGAGTTTCAGTGATTACCTTATTATGTTATCACTGGATTGAATTCCCATCTTCTTCTTTGTATAACAGGGAAGGGTACTCCGATAAGACATATTCTGGGTAAAAGCAAGTTGATATTGGGATTGCTCGAAGGAATTCCAACAATGCTGAAGGGTGAAGTGGCAATGGTATACTTTACATAGTTGGGGAAGTTAGTATATTCCTTGGAGCTTTATTTATTTTGTTTGGGGCTGGGAAGAGGGGTAAACAAAAGGAAGGAAGTAAACATTACTAGATCCTACTTATAAAATCAATTGTATTATAATTTTACAACTGCTAAATAGTTGATTCGATATTTCATCATAATCGCTGCTTGGACCCATGTTCATCAAGCACCTGGTTACTCTAGCAAAATTAGATTTCCCATCCTCTCCTTACCATCTTATTAACATTCAGTAGAAACTTGGACTTTTTTCCCTTAACAAATCTCACTATTCTTGTTTCAGTTCAAGATGAAGCCCGAAATGCATTATGGTGAGGAGGACTGCCCGCTCGCTGTAGCCAGTGATTTTCCTAAGGAGGATGAACTACATTTTGAGATTGAGATGACAGATTTTTTCAAAGCCAAGGCAAGAGAATCAACTTTTTTGGTTATTGTTCCCTTCAAATCATATGTTTCGTTAAAGTTTTTGATGTAGAGTTTTCTTAACAAATACAGTAATTAGTTTTTGATCTCCGGACTTTTTTCAAGATAGGCTCTTTATTGAAGACTGCTGCATTACTTTATGCATCTCTTAGCACTCCTATTATTTGTCTTTGTTCCATGATTTCTGAGAATCTGACTTGAATCTATGCAAGTCAATATTTCGAATGTTATCAATAATTCAGTTTATTCATATTTTTTATTGTTTTTCTATAAATTTTCTTAATTTTCTGTTTACAGGTTGTAAGTGATGACTTTGGGGTTGTGAAGAAGGTATGGGGCAATAGTGGAATTGGAAGTTTCTGGTTGTCAGCCTATATATGTAAGCTGCATTTTTTATTTTCCAGTCTTTAAGAAAATCTTCAAATCTTGTTATGAACAGATAATTAATGAAGGGAAGGGTTGGGAATTTCCAAGGGAACCTTATGAAGTCAAAGCCTGGTATACACATCTTCCTGCTTGTTTTTCATTTTTTCCTACTTTCATTTCTAATCTTATATTATAGAATTTATAATGGATATGGATATCCTTGAAACCTTGGTGTTTCCAGGATTTCAGCAAGGACAGGTGATGGAAAGTTGGTTTTACCACGCACAAAAGAAGAACCATATTTCTTTACTATTGGCAAGTCTGAGGTGGGTACATACTTCTCACTTTTTTTTTCCTAAATCATTGCTGCTGTGTAATATGAATTTTACAGTTCCTCCATATCCTGACTAGGTGCCTAAAGGCCTAGAAATGGGAATCGGAACAATGTCACGAGGAGAGAAGGCAGTAATATTTGTGACAAGTCAGTATTTGAATCCATCTCCTTTGCTGCCCATGGTCGAAGATGTTGATGAAGTTCATTTTGATGTTGAGCTTGTCCACTTTATACAGGCATGTTGTCTTTCAAGACCTTAATAACTTATGGGTGCCGGTTGTTATATAAATGCTTGAGGATTTCATCTAACTCACTATTTATGGATTGATAGGTGAGGGACATGATTGGAGATGGACGCCTTATAAAACGTCGTATTCGTGATGGAAAAGGTGTGCTTGAGAATTTTATTTTGTAAACTGGAAGCGTAATCTGGAAAGCATAGATAAATGGTTGTGGGTGTGAATTGGTTTTGGAAAGTAGTTGTAGTTGGGAAAATAATCTAACTTGAATGATTGTTTGCAAACTACCAGCTAAAGTACCTATGCAGTGTTCAGTTCTCTTCACTTAATCTGTTGTACCCTGTGTGTTTTTCTATATATGTAGTGTTTATTTCCCAACAGCCCTCTACTCTCAGATCATACATTTTATGAATGAATGATTATACTTTCTGATTGTTGGAATAATTAGGTGATTTTCCAATGGATTGCCCTCTTCATGACAGTCTATTACGTGTCCATTACAAGGCCATGCTTGTTGATGAAGAAAATAGAGTTTTCTATGATACAAGAGTTGATAATGATGGTTAGCCTCTTGAATTCAGTTCTGGAGAAGGGCTTGTGAGTTCCCTTCATCTTTCAGTCTTTGTTTGTTTGAACTTCAGATTTCTAATTTCTAGTGTCCAGTCTTTGAACTTCAAGTACTTGCTAGGTACCCGAGGGATTTGAAATGTCTGTTCGTTTGATGCTTCCGGGAGAGATAGCTCTTGTCACTTGCCCTCCCGAATATGCACATGACAAGTTTCCGAGGTCAATTTATCTATCAACTTTAGTTCTATTTTCTCGTATATACGAATTTCCTAAAACAATCTACATGCGGAGAATCATTAATTAAATGTTTGACTATTGATCAGGCCAGCCGATGTTCCAGAGGGTGCTCATATTCAATGGGAGATTGAACTTCTTGGTTTTGAGATGCCGAAGGTAAGTACTTACCAATTAACATGAGATCTACTTCTAAGTTTCAAGCTAGTGATCCCTTTTGAGATCCTTCTCTCTGGCATGAACTCATTAGATTCAAGGAAATCGAATTAAAATAAGATAGATGTGAATTGCCATCAGTTCTCGAGAATTCTAAAAACTCCACATATACTCAAATGTCTCAATATATAGCATTCTTTTTGGTTTAATGCTTTTGGAAAACGTCATATTGACCTGCTCAATTATTGTCACAAAACACTAACACTCAGAGAAGCTATTGATAACAAAATTTATTTTACATCAGTTGTATTTAGCAAAACTAATTTACTTTCCACGTAAAATGGCTAATCATGTCAGGATTGGACTGGTTTGAACTTTCAAAGCATAATGGGTGATGCAGGGAGTATCAGAAACACAGTATGTCTATAGCATGAAGTATTCCTGTTGGCAAATTTTACAGCTTATTTTTAATTAGATATTATGTTATTTATTGGACCGATTTTTCACATTTATCATGTTTTATGAAATATTATTTTATTTTCAGGGAAACAGGCTCTTCAAAGAAGGAAAATTTGAACTTGCCAAAGCCAAGTATGATAAGGTAATACAAATGATACAAATTCGTACTCAAATGTTGTTTAATGACTATCACCTCTACAAGGTGTCATGACACAATGATACTGCTTACTCCTCTGCAAGTGCTTCGAGAATTTAATCATGTTAATCCACACGATGATGATGAAGGGAAATTGTTTTCAAATACACGAGTAAGTGCGGTGTACTCAATAACCCAACTGTATGGAACTGTTGTATGATCGTCAGTCTATTAGGACAACATGGGTTCCAAGATTGATAGTCTTTTCTTTCCTGTATGAATGAAGAATTTGTTAAATTTGAATGTTGCTGCTTGCTACATGAAATTAGGAGAATGCAGAAAGTCCATTGAGACGTGCAATAAGGTATCGACCCTTCACTAAAACTTGAAAAGTAAAAAAAACGTTCTAGCACTGATACATGCTCACTAACTGGCATCATAATTATACTAAAAACTTGTAGGTTTTAGATGCCAACCCTACACATGTCAAGGCTCTATACAGACGTGGAATGGCTTACATGGCAGTTGGAGACTTTGAGGAAGCAAGGAACGACTTTAACATGGTAAAAAGCCTATGAAATATATATAATTTATTTTCATGGTTTAGTATCTGAAACTCTTGCATCCTGTTTCTCATACCCATCTGGACGCCGTAGATGATCAAGTACGACAAGTCCTCTGAACCTGATGCAATGTCTGGTCTTGCAAAACTAAAGCAGAAAGAGCAGGTAAAACTTCCACCGCATCTCCCTACTTGCTATTACGGAGAGGAAGTAAAAGTTTAATAGCTGGGATGGATAGTGGAATATTACTGTTTATCTAGTTTAATGGTAATATCTTTTGATGAGCAGGAAATTGAGAGAAAGGCGAAGAAACAATTCAAGGGGCTATTTGACAAAAAACCAGGGGAGATTTATGAGGTTGGAGATGAAGATAGAGTAGATCATACTGAAAGTAAAAATCAGGATGCTAACCAAGAAAAAGAGGAATCAGGTGAGGACAAAAGCTCAGAGGAAGCTCGTGAGGCAGGCAGCTGCACCTGAGGCAACTCGACCAGGTTGGTTCTCCCTCATCTGGCCGAGGGAAAGAAGAGTATTTTCAGCTCTTGGCCTACAGAGGTGTTCCATACTGTGATTAGTTGTTTGAAATTTCATTACATAGATAGGCAGCTTACTAAAGAGTAAAGAATTAATGGAGAATAATTACATTTAACGATTATTAAATGTATTGACAACATGCAAAGTTTTGAACAATTTGATTCAACCACAGTTTGGCCAAACTCAAGATGAACCGGAAGTTGAGTTTACAAAAACTCATTTACAAACATCAGGATGAGTCTCATCGATCAGGATTTGCGTATTTGCATTTTGTCTGATTTTATTTTACTTTTTATTATTTTATTTTAAAAAAAAATTCTCTTTTCTGGGAAGTAGATAACAACGCAAGATACGTATGAAAAATCAAGTACGAAAAAAGAGTAACAGGCCAATAGCATTTCAAATTCCCCTCCAACTGATCATACCCGAAAACGGTTGGTTAGTCACGAGCAAAACAAGACGACAAAACAACCTAGGAAATTTAGGAAAAGATTAGAGGGGGGAAAAAAAAAAAACAAAGTTTTTCTTTGTGTAGCATAGTTTGTCGTTTTGCCTTTTGTATTGTCTGAAACTGAAAGGATTGTGTCGACTTTTCCGTCTTCCTATTCGTCTTCTCTTTTCCTTCGCCTTCACTGCTCCGTGAACTCCAGAAGACAAGTAACAACGATAATTACAATTACTAAGTACTAAGTACTTCATTAATGCAACCTATATTATTGCCTAAGTAATAAATGAAACTTTTTTCTCACAGCACCTCGACTTTTAAAAAACTTTTAGTCTATAAAATTTCATTAAATATATTTTTATCCACTCTAATTTTTATTTAATATATTTTACTCCCATAATTTTTTATTATTATTATTTTTTTTTACAGAACTTTTATTTTATTTTTTATTTTTCTTCTGTAAATTGTCACAATGCGAAGTGCAACAGATGAAATCATAAGACCTTTTTACACAGGTGTAAATTTAAAATGAGGACAAACAATGTCCGACATGTCGTCAAACTTTGGTCTGATCTTCATTAACGTTACTAGCCGACAAAAGAGCGCGAAACTTAACGACCAAGAAACCAACGGCGTGACCAGTAACAGCAGCTATGAAGATTCCGACGTTAAACGACATAACAGCCAGCATGACCAGATAAAGCGAAGCCATCCGGAAAGTATGAAGACAGGTCAGGATTATCCCGGCGAAGAGCGGAGATCCGGTGGGTCTTAAGGCTGCAGAGTGGGCGGACAGAACCTCGACGGAGAAGGATAGAGTTACCACAAAAAATAAAGCTAATATGTACATGCCAAGACTGTGGTTCGGCCAACCGGAAAAAAGGATCGTGGCATCTTTGCCCCAGTAGAAGCTCATTTGCATCATCATCATGTTCATCGTTGAGTTCATGTTCATCTTACCGCCGGCGCCGGGCATGGACGGCGGACTCATGGGCATGTTCATATCCATGTCAAGAAACTTTTGAGAGAGAGAGAGAGAGAGAGATTAGTAGCCTCGTAGGTACTTGGTAGGTGTTATTTAAATTAAATGGAGCTATAAGTGGTAGATATGGGCCTGGCTGCTTACAGACCCTAATAGTCGAATTGGAGTTTGGCCCAAAAAATTGCACTCGGGCTAGAGCCCATGGCGGAACGTCTCTGTTCTGTCATGCAGATGACATTGATGGAAATACCAGAACGTTCTCTTCCATCATTCTTCATGAAGCTGGTGGAAGCTTTTAATAATTTCGAAGAGCGACAGAGAGAGAGAAGAGTCCAGAGATTTCAGGACACCTCTCCATAGCTCCCTATATATATCCTCACCACCATCTTCAGACAAGATAAGAAAACATCGTTCATTATCAAACACTACTTGCAAAACAAGCTCTCTTCTGTTTTTAATTTTCATTTCATAAGCAAAAGATGTCTCTAATCCCAAGTCTGTTTGGAAACAGGAGTATCTTGGACCCCTTTTCATCAGATATATCGGCACCCTTTGGTTCCAACGAGGTGTCCTCATTCGGCATTAACGCTCAGGTGGATTGGAAGGAAACGCCGGAATCCCATGTGTTCAAGGTTGATCTTCCCGGCCTGAAGAAGGAGGAGGTGAAGGTTGAGGTTGAGGAAGGTCATGTGCTTCAGATTTCTGGAGAGAGGAGTGTCGAGAAGGAGGAGAAAAATGACAGGTGGCACCGCGTCGAGAGAGGCCGTGGCAAGTTTCTCCGACGGTTCAGATTGCCGCAGAATGCCAAGCTCGATGAAGTGAAAGCTTCCATCGAAAATGGTGTTCTTACTGTCAACGTTCCAAAAGTTCCTGAGACAAAGCCTCAGGTCAAAGCCATTGAGATCTCCGGCTCCGGCTAATTATGAGGCAACTCCATAAACATGGTTGATGATTTTGATTTGCTCTGGTTTGTTTAATGTCATCACCAAATAAAAATGAGTTTGTCAGTGAGCTGTACTTGTACTTTTAAGGTGTCTCTTCTGGTTTCTTCTATAGTTCACTCTAATGAGTAATAAATAAAGTTACAGATTATCATCAGACACAATTGAGCTGGAAAGGCAGAACTCATCCTTGTAGCATTCATGTCGGCAAACAAGTGTCATAAGTCAACAGGGGAAAGCATGGTGAATACAAATGGACCATTGATCCTCAATTTTCTCAAACACATTGGTAACAAACTGTCCTCCCCAACTGCTCCCCTTTGTCTTAACCAATTCAACACAGTAGCACAGAGATATTCCTAGCTAGTCATAACATCTTCACATCCAGATATCCCCTCTAAAATGAACTTTCACATCCTTCGGTTCAATCTCTAATGGAAACTCATAGTATGCCCAGAGATATTCCTAGCTAGTCATAACATCTTCACATCCAGATATCCCCATGAACCTGGATGAGCACAGCACACATTATCTCCTTTTGCCCATAGATTTTGCATGGCTGCAAGATCTCCTGTCCGGAATGAATCGTAGAATCGAGCATTTGCTAGTTACACCGAACATCTGCTATCGAGCCTTGAGGCTGTCTCTAAGCTTCGCCGCTCTAGAATAGTTCTATTCTGCAATGGACTTCTTTAGGTCCCGCTCTAAGCTTTGCCGCTCTATTGTGATGCTCTTACTACGTAGGCTACTCTCTGAATCCTCTTTTTTCACTCGACGGGGTGCTGTTCTGGAGAACTATGAGCAAACATTTTCCATGTCCTGTTAATTGCAGATGAATTTAGAAAACTACTCGAGAGAGCTAAGAAAATTACTGGATCTTCTGGTTCGTAGAGTGACAGGGGTACAGAAAACAGAGGAGGAAGGAACTCTTAAGGTTGTTGATGTTTGAATACAGTAACGTCGGTAAGGTATGATAAAGCTTCATCATATCAGACATGGTTCCCTGTAATAAAACAATTGTAGCCAGATTTCAGCTCCTGCTGCTAGAAATAGATAGAATCGGAATGGAAGAGTGCACCGAGAGAGAGAAATATATGAAAAAAGCGAGATGAGTTGAAGTTCTTTAGCTGGACTTTCAGTGTAGCAGAAAGCAGGGGCACGATGCGCCATGTTTGAGGAGGTCCTTTACAGAGAATTCAGGAGCTAGGTTATGGTTAAGAGACTAACTTGATTTTGAGGCTGCAAGCAAAACCCGAAAGAAGGTTTTGCTTATCATTTCACAGAGATCGGGAACCTGAAATTGGGGGAAGAAGGGGGGATGTTGCAGGGAACATTTGAGAAAGGAAGCAGGACCAATAGATTGGGCCTAAGTAGGAAGGGGAGCCCAGAGACGGAATGGGCCGTGGCAAAATGAATTTGGGCTGAGGTAGGTAGGACTAGGTTAGGCTGGGCCCTGAAGAATCCACATTATGTTGAAGCCTTCTAGAAAACAGATGAAAAGTCCGGTTAGAATTATTACGAAAGCAAAGGAAGCTTGCCATTGACATTTTTATTTTGTCCCTATACCTTATCTTTTTTATATGAGATACATTTACAATAATTCTCATCTTTTTTCTCACGAGGATGATATTATTATATATACTAGTTTAGTTTATAGAAAGATGTTTGCTCTACCTAAGATAGATGCTCGTTCGGCGTCGAAGGGGATCGAGGTTTTCTACCGGCCGGAAGAAAGATAACTAGTAAAAAAACTGTATAAAAAAAAAAACGTTTTAAATTCCGATTCAATATAATATAATATAATATAATATCCCGTTATGAAAAAAAAAAAAGAAATAAAAAAAAAGGAAGGATTTGCATAATTGTAGAAAGATATGTATTTTAGAGAGGTCCTAAGAGGAAGTAACGCCCAACGACTCCTCCAACAAGCCGGCAGATTTGAAATGAAATCAAACCGTCAACTTGTTATTTGAAACATACCCATTCCATACTACGGGATTCGAAACATTTGACCATGTAATTGACTTTTCTCATTCATCTATATAAATATAAATATAAATATAAAATAATTTAATTATTACCCCACTAAGCTAACGTCATAAATATACGAATTCAAATTCAAAGATAAAACGAGGGAATATGAATATGAATATGAGAGGGGTTATAATTTTAAATAAACGACGGTCCACGATTCCATCTAGAATGATTATTAATTGCTACCTTTCAGCAAGTGACACAGTAAAAACTGAATTCAAGTTAAAAATTATTTTATTTTATTTTATTTTATTTATGAATGAATTAATTAATTAATTAAAATTAAATAAATGTCAGATGAGTTTGTAATTAAAGATATAAATAAAGGAAAAATAATATAATATAAAAATAACCATCGAATGACATGGCATCCACTTGTCGCCATTTTAGAGAAGGAGAATATCGATTTTTATTTGTCCCCGCCTTTAAAAAGATCACGTTCACTCGTTCAGTTACGTTTCTGGCGCTACGGATTTTCCTTTTATAATTATTATAGGCGGCGAGTTTTACTTTTCATTCCTTTGCTTCTTAAATCTTCCTTTTTTTTTTTTTTTTTTTTTTTTTAATTTAAATTATTTATTAATTTTTAAAAAAAATAATGTATGCTTTGCAAGTACTTTCGCGTCGACTGGCTTCTCTGGGCCGTGTAGAAGTCGCGTATATAAAACAGGATGGACTGATGGGATAAAAGGCAAACCAATCTGACCGGCTTTCTTCTTCTTCTTTCGTTTCTTTCATTTCGATTTTTTCAAATTACGCGTTATCCCGTTCCCACTCCTACTTAAACATCTACTTCTCCCCGGTGTTTGGATTTTTCAATTGCCTATTTCTTCGATCTCTTCTCTCGCTCCAGATTCTCGATTCGATTTACCGTGGTGTTCTGCTTGGCCCTCATCTGTGGATTGCTTTGCAATTTGATTTTGGGCATTTTGAGGGCTTTTGCTGATGACCGGTGTTGATTTTTTTTCCAAGTATTTGATGGCTGAGTGACATGGAATTGATTGCTTAATACTAATCAATATGATTGAAATGAAGCTTTACATTAGTCGCGAATCGTCTAAGGTTTGCTCTCTGATCTTTTCTTATGGTTTTTTTTTTTTTTTGGTTGACCTTTTACTGTAATTAGAGCTGACGATGTTTGCGATTGATCTGGTTTTGTTGTTTGTGATATGGTGAGAAGCTATGGAAAAGAGTTTCTGCAGAGGTAATAACAGAAATCCACCTTCTCCTTGACAATTGGAAGTATCTTCTTGGAGGACTCATCTTTCAGGTTTGCCTACGACAGTCCATCACTTCTTATATATGTTTTGAACATCTGGCTTCGATTTTGAGTCCCAAATCAGCCTACATGTAAAAGTGTTGGAAGTCTGGGAAATTTTTGTTTCTAGAAATGTAGGCACAGTGTGGTGGAGTCCTTGGATCCATATTCAATATTTTTTTTTTCCTTTTTTGAATTTATTAAGTGCATCATTGTGGAGTGGTGAAGAGGCTTATGGAATGCTGACAATTTTCCGGATTTTGGTTTTCCTCTTCTGAGTCTGTCAATCACATTTCGATGATTGAATCATTGAGACTGTTTTTTGAAAGCATATTTAACAACATGATATATTTTTTTTTTCCACAAGTCAGCTTTTGGTCTCTCTCTCATGTTTTTGTGAAAGTTTATTTCTCTGAGTATCTCCCATGATACTAATGTAAATTATGTAATTATCATTGTACCGTCTAATGTGTGAATACTTCTTGTCCTCAGTATATACATGGTCTCGCTGCTCGAGGAGTTCATTATCTACATAGGCCAGGGCCTGTACTTCAGGATGTTGGCTTCATGCTTCTTCCGGTTTGTATCCATTTGTGGCGTCTTATTTTGTCTTATCATCTTCTTTGTCTCATTGCTTATTCATTCCCATACTGTTATAAAATAGGAGCTGGGGCAAGATAGAGCTTATATCAGTGAGACCCTATTCACCTTCATCTTTTTGTCTTTCTTCTTGGTAAGCCACCTCCTGGTTTTGTCTCTATTATTGCAATTTTCCTGCATCCTGTTTAGATTTCTTACTTGTTTGGGGAATTTGACATATGCAATTTGTTGTGGTAAACCAGCTAAATAAGTTTCATCATAAGCCACCTATGAATATGAGAATGTGATTTGTCAGCTATCTGTGATATATTACCAGTAGGATTATTGATGATAGTGGGTGTCATGATCCCATTTTCTTGTTTTTAGTGCTGACCTCTCTCTGCAAATGTCATTTCTTCTTCTATATGAGTTTGACTATATAATTATGGCTGCTGACAATGATAGTGGAATTGTGATCATTATCACCAGTGTATATCCATTAATTTTGGTAAGTGTGACTAATGAATGGAGTGTCTGTTGCAGTGGACCTTTCACCCTTTCATTCTCAAGAGTAAAAAGATCTACACGGTTCTGATCTGGTGCAGAGTTCTATCATTTTTAGTTGTAAGTAATGATTTTACTCTTTTACTTCTGGCAGTAGTGATTCGGAGTACTTATTGTGAAGTGAACTTCGGCTTACCTTTGTGTGCATTGTTGTATTTGATTTCTGCAGGCTTGTCAAATGTTACGTATTCTTACATTTTATTCCACCCAGCTTCCCGGTCCAAACTACCATTGTCGCGAGGTATAATTTCTTATAGATGTCACAATATTTTCTGTGTACCCTGTTTTCTTTGTGGAAAGGTTTTTGTTTATGAATGAAGGGCATCTGCTTCTACTTTCATATCTAAAGTGTTTTTATCTCAGACTAGAAGGGAGAAAGATATAGATTAGTAATAATCTCTCCTGTTTGCAGGGTTCAAAACTTGCCACATTGCCTCCTCCGGGGAGTGTCTTTGAAGTCCTCTTGATCAGTAAGGATCTTCCTTGTATTCGAGCTCTTTTGGCTTACAATGCAATGATCACCTTTTCTTTCCTGTTACTCATTTGTCATATTTTCTTGCAGTTCCAAGTGGTATAATATATGGTTGTGGCGATTTGATTTTTTCATCGCACATGATCTTCAGTCTAGTCTTTGTGCGCACATATCAGAAATATGGCACAGTCAGGTAAAATTTCTTCAATACACGGATATGAAATTACATTTTTTTTTTTTTGGTTTAAAATGTTGGTTTTAACTGGTTAATTTGTTTTTATTCATTATTCCAGATGGTTAAAACAGGTGGCTTGGTTGCTTGCTGTGATCCAGAGCTTCTTGATCATTGCATCCCGAAAACATTACACAGTTGATGTTGTTGTAGCTTGGTATGCAGAACTTATCCCCCTATCTATTTCTATATTAAAATTATGTCTCTGTTTAAACTGAAGGGTACAACATTTCTGTAGGTATACGGTTAATCTGGTGGTATTCTTTATTGATACAAAATTGGCAGGTCAGGTTACTTTCTCCTGGTTGGGTATCATTCGGTAGTTTTTCTTTAACCTTTTTTGCTGAGTTTTATTCATTTCTTACTGCAGAATTGCCTGATCGGACCAGTGGTTATACATCAATGTTGTTACCATTAAGCACAAAAGACAGAGATACCAAGACCAAGGATGAGGATCACAAGCTCATGAATGGAAACTCGGGAGATCCAGCAGATAGGGTACCAATACCAAGCTATTAGTCCAAAACATATAAAACATACTCTGTTTTCCAACACTTGTGACAAGCGTTATAATGTTGTTAATATTCGTTTTTCCTCAGAGGCAGAGAACTCAAGTTAATGGCAAGATTCTAGACGATGGGAACACAATCAATGTTAATACAACAATGAATGGTGCGTAATAGTTCATCAGAAGTTGCAATTTAGGTGTTTCTTTACCGGTCTCTACTTGTTTAGATCTGTAGCAAGGGTCGTTTGTAGCTGTCTCAGACTGGTAACCCGTCTTCTTTTTTTCCCCCCCCCCCCCCCCCCCCCCCTCCCTTTTTGTGTGTATTTTATTAGGAAATGAAATTTGAGTTTATGCTTGATCACATGTTTGCAGCAGCTCTTTCTAACATGAGCATTAACCATGCAAAAGTTGTAACATGGGATATCAAAGCTCCCATGATTTCCATCAGATTTTAGGATTACTCCATTTAATTTAATAACCAGCTCACATCACATGCCCCCCGTTCTTTCCCCTCTTAGCGTGGTGGGAACCAATCAATGATTTGGAACAGATTTGAAATGCCAAAAGGATTCTGTGATAGAGAAATGGACTGTATCATGTACACAATGAGGTAAGCAAGGAATCTTGGGTTTGTATAATAGAAGCAAATAGGATAAGGCTGTATGAAGTGGGTCCCTTCTATGTTAGGAATTGAAAAATAATTGAAAGGGAACAAAATGATTGAACAAGCTTTGTGTATCGTTTTATGTTTCAAATACATAAGATGTTGCATGTGTCAGTACAACTTAGAATCGCAAGATAATGGGGGATCCAGATTTTACAGCAAAGTTTTGGCTTTGCCCTACAAGATCCCTTTTTTCCTTGACAAAACAAAATTTTGACAGAAGAGAGGACCCCCCCCCCCCCCCATTAAAGACATCCTTGCCCAAAAAAAAAAAAGAAAAAGGCAGTGCTTGCGCAATTTAAGCTGTAAAAAAAGGCCAATCAGGAAAGACGAGGGAGATGACATCGATCATGATAATGATGATGATGATCAATGTTGTTTTGTAATAATTGAAGGAGTGTATGTAAACAACAGTTCATGATCATTAAGGCATGTCCGAAATGTATAACGACCACTTTCTCCCCCTCCTTTTTTTTACATGCTTTTGCTATCTCACTCTCTCACTGTAAAAAAAAAGGCCATCATAGGTGGTAGTAATTATTAACACCCACTTGTTCTTGTCAGGAGGTGATCAGACTCTCTTTCTTCATTTTCACCTTTTTCTCTTTCCCATTTTTCTTTCCATTTTATTAAGGTTTTCCGATTTTACATGGAAACGCACAAATGGTGTGACCATACCATACCATACCATACCATACCATACCATACCATACCATACAACAGAACACAACACCGACTCTAGAATCAGTTGGGGAGTAGCGCGCGTGATCCATGTCTTCAAGAGAATATATATATATCACATGCATTTTCATGACCAAAAGAAAAAAAAAACAGAACGTTGACCATTTGCCACGTATGTAATATAAAAAACACTAAAATTGCAAGGTAGTTAATTAATTAGAAGTGATATTTGATTAAGCTAAACCTTAATCGCCCGTTGGTTAACAAATCAACAAAAGACAGCGTATTAAGAATACTGATTACGAACATCTTTGTCATTGATTTGTTCCAATTTGCCTTTTTTACCCCCCAATTAGATTTAAGAAAATTAATTCGACAGACGACCGTTTTAATTCAACCATTAGTCCACTTTTCGCCGCCTCGCATTGCTCACACTGCGGGCCCGCCTTTTTTCTTCACCAGATTTCCTCTCTCCCTTTCCTCTCTCTTTCTCTCTAAAAGAAACCAGAAAAAGCTTAAGCTCTTTTCTCATACGAACTGCTTGCTAACAACAATTTATTTTTTCTTTTACAAGTAAACACAGAGCCGCTCAAGTGAGTTTCGTCTTTTGCCGAGGAATATTCAATTTCAGGAAATGCTCACAGTTTGATCCTTTTTCTTGTTTCTTATCGGCCATTGCTTTTCGACTTCTTCTCCAGCGTTGATCGTACCGTCAAAAATGGGAGGCGGTTGCTCTAAATTCTCTTTTTGCTGGTTCAATTCTCAGCTCAAATCTTCCGTCGTCGAATCTCCTGATCTCGGTAACCGTGTTTAATTTCTTCTGCTTTCTTTGGATGTTTAGTTTCAGCGTGAGAAAATGGAGTAATTAATCTCAGTTTTTTATGCAGAGAATGGTGCGAAAACTGACGCAAACTTAGGGCCGAGTTTTTCCGAGTTCAGCTTGGAGAAGCTCAAGGCTGCTACGTCTGGCTTCTCCTCTGATAACATAGTCTCGGAGCATGGAGAAAAGGCTCCTAATGTTGTTTACAAAGGGAAACTCGATGATGGAAGCTGGATCGCCGTTAAGCGGTTCAACAAGTTGGCTTGGCCCGATTCTCGTCAATTCCTCGTCCGTTTACTCGTTCCAATACCTTAATCTTGTTTAAGACCTGCATTTGAAGGCATATATTTGTTTACGATTTTTTTTTTCTCTAACTTAGCTGGGGATAAATGTGTAGGAGGAAGCGAAATCGGTGGGAAATCTAAGAAATGAGCGGTTAGCGAATCTGATTGGATGCTGTTGTGAGGGCGATGAGAGGTTGCTCGTAGCGGAATTTATGCCTAATGAGACTCTTGCCAAACATCTCTTTCACTGTGAGTTTATTTATTTATTTATTTATTTAAGATTCTAATTTAAGATCCCCTAAGATTCTGGTTGGTTTGGCTTGAAAAGGATGGGGTTAATAAGATAATTCACTGTTCAAGAAAGTGACAATGATTGCTGAACGACGACTAAAAATTGAAAAGTTTAATGTTTCAACTTTCATGTGGGTGAATTGGTGTAGGGGAGACCCAGCCTATGAAATGGGCGATGAGGTTAAGGGTGGCGTTGTATTTAGCTCAGGCATTGGAGTATTGCAGCAGTCAGGGACGGGGATTGTACCACGATCTTAATGCATATAGAATTTTATTTGATAAAGTACGTGCACTAAAACATATTATTATTCCTTCTTATTTCCGCTCACTTTGTATTCTAACATTCTGAATAATTGACGGGTGGTTAGGATGCTAATCCAAGGTTGTCGTGCTTTGGATTTATGAAGAATAGCAGGGATGGAAAGAGTTACAGTACAAATTTGGCTTTCACCCCCCCTGAGTACTTGAGAACAGGTATAATATCCATGTTACAACGAATTTTGATGATCACTTTCACAGAATCAGAGGAGTACCTTGTCCTTCAATATTTTGAACCACTCAAAGACAGAAAGAACGCCACAATTGAAGGGTTTTAGTTTCTGTCTTGTCTGATGTTACCTTAGATAACTTACTCACCTCCAGTTCATTACATGCAACTCATCTCTTATATGCATAATTTTCTATCATTTCTCATTTCAAACTTAAGCTGCTGAAAAATATGATTGTGTTTTGATAGGTAGAGTGACACCAGAAAGTGTAGTTTACAGCTTTGGAACTCTGTTGCTAGATCTCCTGAGTGGGAAACATATACCCCCCAGTCACGTAAGTAGAGCAGCCTTGGTTGCGGGGATTAAGGCAAAGTTCTGAGGTCTCAGTAAATAAAAATGTTTAGTTTCCTGTTACCTGTTTGTAATTGATGTAGGCACTTGACCTGATTCGTGGAAAGAACTTCCTGATGCTAATGGATTCTGCTTTGGAGGGCCACTTTTCAAATGATGATGGAACTGAGCTAGTTCGTTTAGCTTCCCGCTGTTTACAATATGAGGCTCGTGAAAGGCCAAATGCAAAGTCCCTTGTCACTGCTCTTCTGTCACTTCAGAAAGAGTCAGAGGTGCGTACGCACTGATTGAGTGCTATTCTGGTTTCATTGGAAAATCAGTTTCTTGTTGTGTTATCCAGATGAATAATCACTGGAAAAGACTATAATTTCTCATTCGATAGCATTCATGCAGGTTCCATCGTATGTTCTGATGGGCATCCCAAATGAAAATGCACCCTCAAAGCAACCCTTATCATTGACTTCTTTTGGGGAAGCTTGCTTGAGAAAGGATCTTACTGCCATACATGAAATATTGGAGAAGATTGGATACAAGGATGATGAGGGGATTGCCAATGAGGTTTATTTCCTATATTTTATTATCTATATTTCATTCCACTTCCCCAAATAATCAAGATGAGTCACATGTTTCAGCGCAAGTAGCTCTTACATGCTAACTTTATAATCATTTTCGTCTCTCAGCTTTCCTTTCAAATGTGGACAAATCAAATGCAAGAGACGTTGAACTCCAAGAAGCATGGAGATACTGCTTTTCGAGCTAAAGACTTTGGACCTGCTATTGATTGCTATACTCGAGTAAGTATTGACTATTCTCTTTCGAGTTCATTTTGAACGAGCTTTGTACTAGGTTTTTGTAGAACAGGACTTGATGTATCTTTCTCTTCTTTGTGTAGTTCATTGATGGAGGGACAATGGTATCACCAACAGTGCATGGTAGGCGCTGTCTATCCTACTTGATGAATGACATGGCACAAGAAGCTCTCGGAGATGCAATGCAGGCGCAGGTGGTCTCTCCTGATTGGCCCACTGCTTTATATCTCCAAGCAACCTGCCTCTTCATCCTTGGCATGGAGAATGATGCCCAAGAAACACTCAAAGATGCCACAAACTTGGAAGCCAAGAGGAACAAAAGTTGATGATCGACGGGTTTAGTTTTTCTCTTTCGTTTGGTTCACTGATTGCCCCCTTCTTCAGTCTTACGTATCTATTTTTTTTGGGTTCGGTGTGCCACCTTTAGTCTTTTTTTGGCTGCATTACAGGAATATTGATTGTGGTTTTCTTGTATAGTGGTCTTTTCTCTTTCTTCGTGGAAGTATTTAAAAAACAGGCTTAAAATACCATACTATAACATCAATGTTAGAAGCTTTTGTTATCATAATAGGATGTACTTTTAATCCTCTTCATATTCCGTATAAATTTTTGTTTGGGATTCGAATCTTTTTGGTTTCTACTTATAAAACGCCAAAACATGTCGGGATGTACACCAATTTTACATTACAAAATACAGACACGGTGCGTATCAACAATTGAGGCTTTTCTTCTTTTTTTAGGCAGGCATGTTGAAGTGGAAGAGCCAAGATATAACAAAAGCAAAAACGACACAAGCTAGAAGAAAATTAAGGAAGCGGTGGCCCCGCCAGAAGCTCCAGCTATCTGCCAGAGGAACTTGGGATGGTGCTGCCGTGCTAATACTATTACTATCACTACTCCCTGTTATCAATGAGCCATTAGTATTAGCCCCGTTAGATTCCTCTGTTGACCCAACTCCATTTCCTCCTCCGACAACATTTCGTGCGACCGAATGGCAAATCTCGCATGTCCTAAAATAAGATCCGATAATGGTAAAAATACTATTATTACCAAATTTCTACTTATCTTCCTAAAATTGATGGTGCTAAAGAATACACGCGTTTCATCAATGGCTAATTAGAACCCTCTGTTTCTGAGGAATTAAAAATTCTTTTAGTGGCGAATCAGCCGGCAGAATCAAATGACGAATGCAATGCTAAGCAATCACCACTTGTCCAAAGAGATTATAGTAAAAGGAGGGGGGGGGGGGGGGGGGGCCTCAAGTGTTTCAAAAACTACTAGTCAGTGTATATAGACATCCGAAAATTCTTCGTAGTTTGTTCTTAAGATTTCTGAGATGCCCATCTAGTATTTGTCAAAAAACTCATGCAATTTCAGATTAAATTTGTAAGTAAAGTAGAGGAAAGTAAAAGAAAAAAGGTTTCATTTTTAATACTGACTTGTTTCCCTTGATTTGGAACCACTGCTCAGCACAGTGCCTGTGAGCAACAGCTAAATCATTCTTGCAAGAACAACCCAATTCAATCGGAATACCAGATTCAAGACTGTTACCGTCAAAACCCAGATGACAAATCCTACAATCTCTCGCCAAGTCTACTTTACCCACCAAATATTGCACCTTCCTCGTGTTAATCTGACCAATCTCAAAGGCAACGATGGAACAATCATCCGAAACAGAGGAAGCTCTCTGACTCTGAGATTCCGACACAATCCCAACCTCATCGTATGAAACGCCGGTGGTCGAGAAGAACAGAGAGTGGCATGAACCCTCCTCGGCATCAGAGAAGAATCCGCTGTCATCTTTTTCGGCGCCGACGTCACTTCCAGCCTCTAAGTCTATGTGGGAGATTTCTAAAGCCGACATTTCATTTGCACTGCATATGGCGAGAAATGAGCTTATATAAAGTAAGAGACTAAAAGCACTGCTAATAACAGAGAGAGAGAATTTGGATTTCGAATGAAAAGGGAAGGGAAATGGGCAAAGAGAAAAATTGGCAATGTAGATTAGCATGTGCTGTATGCTTTATATGGTGAATGAATAAGTGATGGGTATGGTGGTTTTGATGGGAGACATGAATAATTCGGGGTATGTATGGTATGGATCAGGACAACTGCTCCTACTCCTACGTTATAGTAAAAACTGCGAAATCAATGACGTAGTTCAATCAATCATGTTTTTTTAATTTTTGTGTGTGTGTGTGAATCTACCTGTTTCGAGAATCCTTGCGGGAGAGTAGAGTGGACAGTAGTGTATTTAGTAAAACTGTTAATAATGTTTTCATCACAGCAAGTCGAGTTCGGCTCTTCAGCAGACATGACCCGGGGAATCTTATCCCTTAATATTTCAGTTAATGTTCATACCTTTTCCTCCCTAGTTCTTTTACTTATAAGCATCGTATTGCCTTTTATACGTTTAATTTTTTGTCTTGGCGGGTCTATTCAACAAACAGTTCTTTCCCATCTGGCATCTCTCTCTTTTTGGGTGTAAATGGCATTGATATCAAACAGAAACCCATAAAGAATTGCTTTACACGTTCTCCTAATGTAACCCAAAAAAGGGTATCTAGACATCTGTTTAAGAATTGAAAGAAAGGGGAGCAAGTTAGCTTTATCTTTACTTACGAATATGGTGGGGGCTGGGTTGATATTAATGGGAGGAGTTAGTGAGCCACTCCGGTATGTGATGAAATTTTCCATATCGACTAGGTTTCGAGTCTTTTCTATGGAATGGAAAAGCCATGATCTTGATATGGTGATGATTATGCACCAGAACGTTCAACTCACAATCACCACCACCACCACGGCCACCATTTCTCTGTGGCAATTTTTTTATGCTCAGGTCAACCTCAAAATGATTCCTATGAATGCCATTTTCATGGTATCCCAGAAATAAAAACAATTCAACATTGCCCCAAATTTGCCTTTTCTGTTCCTACGCATTATGATATATATAAAAAAAAAAAAAATTCCCATTTCGAGCTAAAATATATAAATAAGAGGATGAAAACTATCTTTCAACTTAAGTAGATGGAAATGGAATTCTAAACTTGGAAAGGATGGGGTAAGAAGAAAAACTCTGTGTTTACGGGGCACTATTTAGAGTCAGACTCAGCGGGAAGGGGAGATGGGATTTGAATGAACTTTTAAATGCAGCAATTGGAGGTAAAATAAAAATTAACAAATGAAAGGAACAGAGCATGACCGCATATTGGCGGAACTAGAATTAAATTCCGGAAGATTACGGCTGATACTCAGGGGCGGACAACCTTCGATAAGATGGAAAGAGAGAGTTTGAGTTCTAATTCCCTATATTTGGTACAAGCATATGGTATGACCATGATGAGAAGTTACCGTATCTTCCCAGAGAACAGTCAACAGGAAATATCAAGATTCATGCATTAACTAAACCCTTAGATTTTCATAATTTTTGAATGACGACCAAATTCTGTGCCTGGAACCCCGCAAAGAAATGGGTCACAGTTTCTACATCAGTTATTTAAAGTACATAATTTTTGCGTCACCAAGCCAAATGAAAAATGCTCTATTTCTCTCCGTTTTCTTTCATCTAAGATTCCATATAGCAGCAACTACTGTAGAGGGCAGGGGTTAAGTATCTTCTTCACACAACAGTAAGAAAAGAGGTGCTTTGCAGAGCCAATACCTTCCCTCTGTTTGCTAACAGCAGAGCTTACCTTTGCAGAGCCATTGATTGTAGTTTGCACAAATCAAATAATACTTCAGGAAACTTGTTATTCTATCGTCTCCCTCTTTAATATCGTCCCATTTGCACTTGTGGCCCATAAGATACTACCTTGCCAGCTGCATCTCCCATAGATCTAACACTGTTATTCTCCAATCCACTTTTAAGCCAAGCGAGGTTACTTATATCTGTGGCAATGGCAGCTAATTCAAAACTTGGAAAGGAAGGGGGATCTAAGAACTCCACAAATTCTGGCCCCAACAAAGAATCTTGCTCACTTTTCAAAGTTTGATTTTCACAACAGCCATGGCCACAATGATGTGGCACTGACCTTTGACTGTAAACTCCTTCAAGCAATTTGCACATTTCAACATCTGGTTTGGATGCTTGAATTATAGGTCCATGCATTGGAATTGGTCGCGAAAATGATGTAGCAGGGTCTTGCCCATCCAAAGTGTTATATACACTAAAAGCACTGACACGAGCGACTGGTCGGCAAAGGGTGGGCTGAGCTTTTGTTTGATGACTTAATTGATCCTGATCCTGGGTGGGTGGCTTCTCTCCATACTGGTCGTGAATATGGTCTATGGGGCTGACATCTCTACCATCCAAGGACTTCATGGAATTAGCATCTCCGTAAGACAGGGTTTCTTCAGACGAGGCTTTGGTTTTGTCTATGCTGACATCGTCCATGAAGGATCCCGATTCTACCTTAATTCTTCTGTCAAGCTTTGAACTCCGCCGCCTAAGGGTGGAATTCCAGTGATTCTTTATGGCATTATCTGTTCTTCCTGGTAGAAGCCGTGCAATTACTGCCCATTTGTTCCCATGGATTCCATGGGCTGTTACAATGATTTGATCCTCCTCATCTGAAACAAAAATGTTGCAATTAAGCATCATTTTTTATTTTATTTTATTATAGAAGTAAGGTGGCAAAACTGGCATATATAGAAGGGGAACTCGTTTACATAACTTTGCACACAAACCCTATATATAGATATTAGTAGTAATGATCCCACATAAGTCACAGTATACTCACGGCATCTTATCTGATGAAAAGACAGGTTGACAACAGGACCAGGATTCTGACTTGGGGATATAATGTTACTTCCAACTGCATCCTAAGCGTAAAACATCTACCATATTTTGATCACGCGTATTTCCAGAAATGCCAAATGTTATTAGTAAGGCCCGAGTTTCTCAAAATTAGTAGAAGAAACTAGTGAGAGCGCCAGGAAGTTGGAATTGAGGTGCAAGAGTTTGAAAGACACCATCAAGAAACCGTTTCCTTCAAAATTTGCAACAATGTGATAATAGTTACATTTCACTAACTAGCGGAAATAAGTTTAGGTTTGTTTGTACTATTTTTTCATTTGATTTGCAAGTTGACCTCTTTCGCCCGGGAAAAGACCATAAAAAGAGAACAGCTTGGAATGGCGATCCTATAAGAAAAGTCTAAACATAGAGAATAGGAAGAGAGACATAATGCCTAGTGAATTGATACTAAACAAGTTGAAATTCTCAATTTAAAGTCACGAAGCTAAGAACCTGGAGGAAATGTGGACCCAACATCACAAAACAAAGGGTTTCAACAATTGAGGAACAAGTTAAATACCAGTGAATGGCTTGCGCTTAACGGCGGGGTCAAGCTGATTGCACCACCTAAGCCTACAAGATTTTCCAGATCTCCCTGAGATTCCTCTCGCGATCAAGCTCCAATTCCGCGCCCCGAACTTACTCACTAACCGACTCAGTATCGCATCCTCTTCAGGAGACCAAGGTCCCTTCACTCTATCTCTCCGACCTCCACCACTGTTTCCATCTCCCTCGCCGACAACCGTCGTCGCTTCGTCGCCGCTTCCTCCATCTTCGCCACCACCACCACCACCAGCTGCATCAAATCCATCTCTATCTTGGACTCCATCGGTTGCGGCGTCGAGTTCGACGATTTTCGCGTCTTCCATCTGAATTTTCCGTCAACTCCCACTCCCTCTCTCTCTCTCTACCTTTCCCGGGATGCGTTCGTTCCCACAGTACCTACCTGACTTAACTGCAAGTATTCCCCTCCAGGGAAAACCGGAAAAATTAAAACTTTTTTTGATTATAGGGCAAATGTATCGGGATTTGTCCTAAATGACGATTTTGTCCACTACATAAATACTATTTTACCCCTGTAAGGAGTACTCTACCGTCGTCTAAATTGTCAAGATAGAGAGCCCCCCCACTCTTTTTCGTCGCTACTGCAATGACGAAGCTACCCTTTTATCTCAAATGGCGGGAAAATTGCTTCCCGCCGTTCTCCGTGACTAAATGTAACGGCCATGGGTTACAATATCAGCCCAAATACCCATTTTGGGCTTTTGTATTTGGGCTTTTAAATACAAAGGCTCTCATTTTTCGGCCACATTGTACTATGTCTACGTGTTCTAAGCTAAACCGACACATCTTGAGAGGCAGCTTCTTTAATGGACGACAGTAATAACAAGACTAATAATACGTACATAAATTGTCAAGGGAAGATTCTCTTTTGTTCTTACATTAATAAATAATTTTAAGTTAAACTTCTGTAAATTAGACTAAATTAACTCTTTTTCTGTATGAAAAATTTTCTTCTCTAGCATTCCAAATCCATTGTTTTCTCCTAAACCAATTCTTAACCTGCCCAACCAAATTATTACCAACTCCCAAGAAAATTCTTGAAACATAAAAAAGTGTTTATGCTCCGGTTCATACTTTGTAACTTATAGGGTAAGTATTGATTTTTATATAACTACACCCTAGACACTATATAACTACACCCTAGACACTAGTTACTTGTTTGCGAGGTTAAGATTTATGACCTTCCAAGCCTTTTTGACCAAAACAATGAATGAGGAAGCTCTCATCTCATCTGTTTTTCCAACATCTTCGTATTATTGTACTTACCCGTTGTAAGGGAATTAGATGGGTACAGTAAAACAATCTACTCTGAGTAAAATATACGGTTTATATAGTATATATGCATGTTCTAAGAACTAATTGATATAAGTGGCATAGAAATTGACTAATGCATGCGGAATCTAAATTAGTTCTTGAAGAGTTTTTTATTTTTTTATATTTTTTTTTGGCCAAAGTCATAAAGAAGAGTAGGTGAGTCATAATCTTAATTTGAACATTATCTATATTCGAACGACCACCGTTTGCTTGAACAACCGAAATACTGACAATAATTGAATTTTTTTAATGTATGAGCATGTTTTGATGGCCAACTTAGGTTGTTAGATAACGAAGTTTCGAAAGCATTGTCATTAAGATCCCAATTAGTCAAACGTATTATGATTTAAACCAATCAGAACCATTTGTTAATACACTCACGCCACCCCTTCTACTCACTATAAATAGATCACGATCATTATTTTTTTCAGACATCGATAACAGACAAACCACGACATCTTCTCTGAAGTAACATCAATGGCCGCTTATAGTTCCTTCTTTTTGCTTGCATGCTCTCTAGCCCTTCTGTCTTCAGCTTCATTGGTCTCTGCAGCAATCGTTGAACACTCTTTTAATGTAATATATCACATCTACCTATAACTCAAATACGCATTTAGCTATCTAGAGAATACCGTTCCTCATATTCTAATCTTGCATTAAATTTCAGGTGCAAAATTTAACTGTTCGTCGACTTTGCCAAGAGCAAGTGATAACAGCAGTTAATGGAAGCCTCCCAGGGCCAAGGATACGAGTTCGAGAGGGCGATGTACTTGTCGTCCACGTCTTCAACAAGTCCCCTTATAACATTACTATTCATTGGTACGTAATTATTTAATTGACAAATAGATAAAAACGCTTTTTAGATCAATCTTTTCTCTAAATTATTAAGTTAATTAAATGTTGATGGATTCTGCAGGCATGGAGTGTTTCAGCTGCTAAGTGGGTGGGCCGATGGACCCGAGTACATAACCCAATGTCCGATATGTCCTGGACATAGCTATACCTATAAATTCAAAATCACCGGACAAGAAGGCACCCTCTGGTGGCATGCTCACTCCTCCTGGCTCCGTGCTACTGTCCATGGAGCACTCATTGTCCACCCAAGATCCGCTCGATCCTACCCATTTCCCAAACCCGCCCGCGAGTTTCCCATCTTACTAGGTAATTATTTTATTGGATGATCATTCAAGTATTGATCAATTTTAATCCTGAGCGTTAAATCACATACATGCATGCAGGTGAGTGGTGGAATGCTAACGTCGTCGACGTTGAGAATCAAGGCCAGGCTACTGGTTCCGCTCCTAACAATTCTGACGCTTTCACCATTAATGGAAAGCCCGGTGATCTCTACCCTTGCTCTCAAAATCGTAAGCTATTTGTTCAAACTATATTTATCTAACTAATCACTCTTATTCATATGATTTCAGTAGTTTTAAGCTTAACTACTGTTTGATTACTATTATCAGAAACGTATAAGCTGAAGGTGGAGCAAGGAAAGACTTACATGCTACGAATAATCAACGCTGCACTTAACAACCAGCTCTTCTTCAAGATAGCCAATCATAAAATGACAGTTGTCGCGATAGACGCTTCATACACAAAGCCTTACATCACCGACGTGATCGTCGTGGCGCCGGGTCAAACAACTGACGTCCTGGTCAAAGCGAATCAGCCCGTTGGGTCCTACTATATGGCTGCAAGTCCATACGCCAGTGCTCCTGGAGCATCGTTCGATGACACAACCACGAGAGGAATCATCGTCTATGAAAGATCCACGTCATCAGCACCCTTAATGCCGGCCCTACCGGCCTTCAATGACACGCTCACGGCCCATAAATTCTACAGCAATTTGACTGGGCTGGCTGGTGGGCCACACTGGGTCCCGGTTCCACGTCAGGTAGACGAGCACATGTTCATCACCATGGGTTTGAATCTCGCGCCATGTGGAGGGAATAATTCTACCGCTTGTGGGGGTCCATTGGGTCAGAGATTGTCTGCGAGCATGAACAATGTTTCTTTCGTGATCCCTAACACGCTGTCCATGCTGCAAGCGTTCCTTTTCGATATGAGAGAAAGGGTTTACACCACTGATTTTCCTAACAAGCCACCAATCAAATTTGATTATACGAATTCCAACGTGAGCCTTGATCAGACGCTCATATTTGCACCAAAAGCTACGAAAGTGAAGAAATTGAGGTTCAATTCAACGGTGGAGATTGTTCTACAGAATACAGCATTCATTGCGGTAGAGAATCATCCGATCCATCTTCACGGATTTAATTTTCATGTATTGGCGCAGGGGTTTGGAAACTACGACTCGTTTAATGATCGTAAGAAGTTCAATTTGGTTAACCCACAAATACGTAACACGATATCTGTGCCAGTTGGCGGCTGGGCTGTGATTAGATTCCAAGCGAATAATCCAGGTTTATTAGCGTTAATTCCCATCTAATTGTCTAAGATCTTATACTTTTCCCTTTATTACTAAGATCTTATACTTACAGGTGTATGGATAATGCATTGCCATCTGGATGTGCACTTGCCGTGGGGTCTAGCCACTGCTTTTGAGGTTGAGAATGGGCCAACTCCTTGGTCGGCGCTGCCCCCGCCGCCGCACGATCTACCCCAGTGTTAGAAGTTGCTGCAAAAGCCGCCTATTTATATATATATATATATATATAGGTAGCCTTGGATCGATACTGGTCTTTGATTCGTTATATTTTTTGTTGTGTTTGGGTTTAGCAAACATTTTTATCGGCGTAACAAAAAGAAACGTACGTATATTTCAAAAGTGGACCGTCATTTTTATTTTTTTTTATTTATTGGTAAAATTCAGTCTGTTATTGTCAGGATTGTAATTTCTCATTCTTGAAGATATAATAAATAAATTATTTACCAAAATATTATTAGCCTATACTTACGTGTACAGATTTTGGGTGTACATACATGTAGATACAGAGTCAGAGCGTCCCGTTTTTGGGCCTATCATGATATTGGTCTTGGGTCCCTTCTAAAGCAAATTTGGGCCAATGGATTCGGATGAATTGATTGCTATTTCCTTTATATAAATATTTGTGTTTGTTTGAGAATGAATAAGACAAGAGATGAGATTAAGGGCACATAATAACACGATTAGATTGAGATTATGGAATTAATATGTTTTCTTTATTTATAACAAAACCTAAAGATGAATTCTTTTTATACAGGAAAAACCCAGCATATTATTTAAACAACTAATATGTAAGTAATCCCAGCTCAATAGCAATGAACAGTAAAAATCATATGATCGTATGAATTCAAATCCAATCCAATCCAATCCAATCCTCTCTCTCGATCTTTATTTCTTTCCGATTTTTATTTAGCAACTGTAAATTGCTGATTGAAATTCGTAGCTAGCAGGAGCCGGAGCCGGAGCAGGAGGATAAGCAACTGATGATGAAACTGAAATGGGACCAGGGGCGTCACCTGAGCTCCATAGTTGAGCCATGGCTCGGCGAGGGTTTGATCGTTGTTGGTCACACAGTTCAGGAAGAAATACACCTGTATTTACAACAAGTATATTAATTTTAATTCGAGCTTATAAATATACAGGAAAAGGAAGAGAATAATATTTTGATTAAAACGTAAGCAAAGCAGTTACCAAGATTCGAGACTGTTTTAACTGCCACCAGCGAGAAAGCGATGGTATAGAATTTAGAAACATGAGAAACGCGTGACTCTTTAGATACTTACCCTCACCGGAGGCGAGATTGAAGTAAAGATCAACGATGTTAGAGCACTTTTGGTAGCAAGCAGGGGAGCAAAGCTTGGCGGTGAATTGCACCTCAAGGAGAGCATCGGATGAGATTCCGACCGACTTCCGATCAACACCACATGACTGAACAACACATTGATCAGTCTCTATGTACTCTGAAATCCCCTCAACCACGACTTCCGACGTACGGCACTGATACTCCACCGCATTCTCGCCATTCTTCGATTCCGCTGTCTCCAACAAGCATCTCTTCCCCGACGATGCTATTGCAAATGCACATACGTCCGTCGGTAAATCCTCACACACGATCTCACCTGCAAAATAATCAAAGGAAGAAGAAGGTCAAAACTCGACGAATCGTTGAAATTTGCATGAAGATTAAAAAACAGAGCACAATTTATAAATCTGATCAAGACGAAGAGTACCTAGAGTGGCATGGATGAAAAGGGAGGAGAGGAAGAGAATCAGAGTGAATTTGTTAGAGAAATCCATATGATTCTTTGCTTGTTCGAATGGGAGGATTTTGTTCTATCGTCTAGTGTGTATAGGAAGAATGGGATTAAGTGGTCCTATAAATATATAATATATTGCAGGGGAGAAGGAAAGACGCCGGCTTAGAGTCGAATGTCTTGGGAATAAATAATTTTGAATAGGAAGAAACTAGAATGAGGGAAAACTATACTAAATAAATAATGATTTTCAGGTCAAACTTACAATTTCCATGCATCTGCGGCTGTCGCTGATGAATGATGATCGAAGATGGCGACTTCATACATAGTTGAACTGTGAGAAGGTGGAGACGCTCTTACGAACAACAACAACAAAATAAGTAAAAGCGGGTAGATAAATGAAAAATGGAAAAAATTCCGTTGCCGGGACTTGAACCCGGGTCTCTCGGGTGAGAGCCGAGTATCCTGACCAACTAGACTACAACGGATTTGTGTTGAGTGGTAACATTTAAATTATATAAACTAGTATTACCTTTAATGTTTTAAGTATTCAGTTTAACTGTAATATTTTAATTTTTTTGGCCAATTAATTAACTGGAATAACTAACAAGAAAGAAAGTGAAGTTTCGATTTCTACGAAGTGTACTGCAACCATACAATCTGTGGCACATGGATAAGCCAGGTCCTCTTACACAGACAGACAGAGAGACGGAGTTTGGACTCAGAGAGAAATTGAAAGAGAGAGAATGGTTCGTGTAATATTAACCTCTGCTTCACATATCATCTTCTCTCCCTCCCTTTCTTCTCGTTCTCCCTTCTCATCTTCCACTTTCCTCCGACACCGGTCACCCATCGTCCACGGTGGCCTTTACTCCAAATTCCACTGCAAAGCCATCGTCAGTTCCGAAACAACCCCTCAAGTTGCTGCTGCAGGGAGTGAAACCGAATCGAAGAACAGAACAAAGGGCAAATTCGATATTGAAAACTTAACCACATGGCTATTGAAACAAGAACAGGCAGGAAATATCGACGCCGAACTTACAATCGTTCTCTCAAGCATCTCCTTAGCTTGTAAACAGATCGCCTCCCTTCTTCAAAGATCAAGCATTATCAACGTAACTGGAAGCCATGGCACCATCAACATTCAAGGCGAAGACCAGAAGAAACTTGACGTCATTTCCAACGAAGTAAAATAGTAAATATTATATATAAATCCCAATTGGGTCAAAAGTTTTCAATGATCAGTATGCATTTGATGAAAGTTCACAATGACAGGTGTTCTGTAGCTGCTTGAGGTCTACTGGACGCACAGGAATTATAGCATCAGAGGAAGAAGATGTACCGGTTGCTGTTGAAGAAACTTACTCTGGAAACTATATTGTCGTGTTTGATCCTATTGATGGGTCTGCTAATATTGATATTGCTCTAACTACTGGTTCTATTTTCGGCATTTATGGCCCTGATAATCAATGCCTCTTTGATCTTGACGATGACTCGACGGTAATCAACTCATTCCCCACCATTTCCATTTTCACCATTAGCTTGTCAAACTGCATGATTTGCATTTCTGTGAAATTGCTGGTCTGCCTCCAAAAAATTGTAGCTAGATGAAGCAAAAGAGAAGTGTATAATCAGTGTATGCCAGCCAGGGAGCAACTTATTAGGAGCTGGTTACTGTCTATACTCTAGCTCAGTAGTGTTCACAATCTCCGTAGGAAAAGGAGTTTACTCATTCACTCTAGATCCAACCTACGGGGAATTTGTGTTGACCCATGAAGATTTGAAGATACCCAAGTCAGGGAAGAAGATTTACTCTTTCAACGAAGGGAATTACGATCTATGGGACGGGAACCTGAAGAAATATATAGATCATCTAAGAAAGCCGAACTCGTCCAATGGAGGCAAACCGTATTCAGGGCGGTACATAGGATGCTTTGTGGGTGAGATTCACAGGATGCTACTTTACGGAGGCATCTATGGGAACCCGAAAAATATAAACAGCAAGAATGGGAATTTGAGACTGTTATATGAATGTGCACCCATGAGCTACATTGTAGAACAAGCCGGGGGAAAGGCAACAGATGGGCATCAAAGAATACTAGACATCAAACCTGAGAAGGTATAACTAATCATTCATCTGATTGCAAAGAATTCAATATTGGTTTCTGTATATTCAACACATACATAGAAGAAGTATGTGATGCTATATTGGTTTCCCTATATTATTTCATGCAGATTCACCAGCGCACGCCGATATTCATCGGAAGCCCCGACGAAGTAGACAAACTGCAGAAGTTCTTGGCTTGACCACAACAATGTCTAAGAACTATATGTATCAAAGAATTCTCATGACAGCAGAGGATTGATTTCTTAAGGAGAATTGTTGCCAATACAATAAAGTGTAGATGAAAATTTAGTACTTTGTTGTAAGTCGTAACATTCTTGTGATTTAGTAACAGTAATCGGGCTTGATTAGGGGCCATAGCAAATATTGCAGCCTGAATTATGAAATGGGCCTTAAATTGGGCCTAACTCGGCCATACACCACTGTTTCTGAAACTAGCCTTTGAAATTTACAGTAGATTGGGCTTATTAGATAACAGAGCAAAAAGCCCGCGTTTGAATTATCCAAACGCAGTATCACAGTAACGCCGTTCAGTTTGGTGGTTGAATAGCTATCGTTATCAGAGCAAGAAGAAGATGGCTCGGGGGCTTCTGCTATGGAGTCCTTGCCACCATTATATTCCTCTAAGTTCCCGTCATAACCTTCCAATCCATACATTCTGTGTATCGATACAGCTAAATGGACCAACAAATTATCAATCTCCGCCACCCTTGGCGGAGCCACCACCGATGATACTCAGCAGCTTACGGCTAGGGAGAGAAGGCAGGTGAGAAACGAGCGGTGAGAGAGTAAAAACACCGGAAATTCTTCTGGCTATGTTCTTGTTGCAGGCAACTGTGGGATTTACACTATTTGGGAAAGAAAGCCTGGTAGACCTTGATATCACTGATATTGCTCTGGCAAATTGATACAAAAAGATTCTTCTCTCACAAAGTGTAAGCTTTATTATTTGTTCTAACACAATTAAGTTTACTCGTTCTTAATTCCTTTTGAATGGTTGGTTCGAGGTGTTGTAAAGTTGTAACATGCCGCCATCTTCTAAGAATTGGGTGCCAGATTTAGTCTATGCTTCCATTTTTTATAGCTTAAAATTGCATGTTTCATAAGACATCACAGAAAATTACAAGAGAGAGCAACTATGTGGAAGCAGCAGCAAAATCAGAATCCTAATTTTGGGCTAGGCCGTAGGGAATGGGGAAAAGGGGCATGGTAAGTTACAGTTGCTCTATTTTCTTTTCACTATTACCAAGTTTGTCTAGTCTCAAAGGTAGCCAAAACTCTGGAAAGCGGGTGAAATTGTGACTCTCACTCCACGTTATAAATGAAGACAAGTTTTCTTTATTCTTTTTGCCATAAAATTTTGTATGATAAAAGAACAAGAAGAAGAAGGAGGAGGAGGAGGTTCACGACATATTAACATTGTTCTGTCACGGGCTGCTTTTAATACAAGGCAGCTCATAGCTCATAAGGTTAGTGGTCCCTTTCGTCTCTAAATTTCTTTAATACTCGTCATCTGTCTTTTTCCAAGTCCACTGTGCCTACTCAGCTATGTCCCATTAAGTGTCCCAACTTTCTTTCTCTCATTTACCTTATCTCAATTCTCAACTCTCTGGTACGGCTATGAAACTTGATTAGTTAGTGTTACTATTGCTTGATCAACCCCACCCAGGTACGCAAAATTGCAATTTCAATTCATACATCAACTTGGACAAAATAAGGAATCTCAGCTCTGCAGAGGGCAAAGGGCAGAGGGCAGAGTACATAAATTAGGTACAAGAAGACATTTAATGAACATTAACAAAAGCAAACAGTTGTTGCCTGGAAGAGACTGGAGGGAACCAAAGTGTATATGTTCAATTACTGCATTTAACAACTTCCTTTCACTGCCTTTTGCATTTATTGCTGACTATTCAATTCCCTCACAAACTTAGCACACATGCAGGCATTTAATCCTAATGGCCAAATCAGTGAAATGCGCTCAGTATGAATCACTGCAACCAATCTCATCACACCGAATACAGCAAACTAGTTCGGATTGTGTCCTGACAATATTTATACTTGTCTATTTTATCCATTATTTTTTTATCATAAAAAAAAATGATATAAAGATCAAAGTCAAATCTGGTGCATAGTGTTATAATACCAAGAAGAGTGAAGCACGCGCAGAAAAGAGTCTCTGTTTCTGTGCGGTTTGCTTTTCTGTGTATGGGCTTGCTCTGCACGTTACGCTCGCATTTCGCAATTTGGATTCCTTTTTGGGCGACTCCATGCAGCATCTTCTTTTTGCCTCCCACCAAAATATTAAATCTAAAACCATTTGAGCTGAGCTGAAGCCAAGACAGACGTTGTTCAAATGAAAGCATAGAGCGCGTGTAATACCCGAGAGTGTGCATGTAGATTGAGATTCCTTATTCTCCAGTGCTTTTGGACGACAACTGTATGTATCTTGTTTTCATTAATTTGTGCATTACCCCCCCCCCCCCCCCCCTGTCTTTCATTTATTTCCTGTAAGGCCCCCATTTATTTCATTATTTTTCGTTGATGACATAAAAAGTAAAAAAAATTTATATTTCCAAATACCCAATCATTTCATAAGATATTATTGTGAATAGTACGATTGTATTTTAAAATAGAAGACATTGATTGCACCTTTTGGACTGAGAGTAGTAGAATATGTAAAACATACAGATTGTTTTGAAATTTAGATAAATCATAAGGGCATTATTGCAAGAAAATGAGTTGCAGAAAAGAGTAAAAGTGGTAATAGCTTTACAACGCTCATGGTCAAGTTGTCTGCAGCACTCAGCCAATTCAATATCCTATTTTCGTTTTTTTTTTCTTTACTCTCTCCATCTTTCTTCTGCTTTCTCTCCCGAACCCCTAGACAAACTTCTCTGCAGATGTGAGTGAATAACTATATCATCGACCGACATTTCTCCATTCTAGAAAAATTAAGCTCAAACCCACTCTAACCATGTCTTTATTTCTTCTTCCCAAACACTTCTGGCTCTTCACTTTCCTCATTTTCTTCCTCAAAACTATATATTCAGTCTCCGATTCCTCCTTTTCCTTTTCTGGGTTCGATAAAGATCTAGAATTTGAGTCCACCATCGCTCTCTACGGTGATTCAGAGATTGTAAATGGTGAAGATGCGGTTCAGCTGACTCGTCCAGTGAGCTCAAGTGCCGGTCGAATCATGTGCAAGAAACCCATCATGCTTCTAGAAGGTACCCCTAAGAAATCAGTGTCCTTTTCTACTCACTTCTCATTCTCCATGACTCCAAACAATGGAGATGGTCTGGCATTTGTTTTACTACCCACTGGTTTCAGTGTTAATGTCTTTGACAATAGGCAGTTTGGGCTTTTTATGGGATCTGAGAAGCACAAATTTAAGGCTGTTGTTATCAAATTTAAGACATTTACGGACAAGGGATCTGATGATTTGGTCAAGAACCGTGTAAGAGTTGATGTGGGTTCTTTAATATCCACTGATTTAAGCAATGCTTCCAGTAAAAATCTGGAATTTCATAGTGGGCAAAAGCTAAATGCTTGGATCGATTATGAAGCGGGTTCGAGGAGATTACATGTTAGATTAGCCCAACATGGTGATGCTAGGCCTTCTAATCCATTGATTTCATACCCTATTGATTTATCTCAAGTGTGGGAAGATAAGCAGATGCTTGTAGGCTTAAGTTCATCAAACCGTAATTCATCTCAAATTTGCTTAATCTATTCTTGGAGTTTTAAGATGAGGAGGATTCCTGATTGGATGCATTCAGAGCCAGTTGATCCAAACGCCTTTCCGGATAGTACAAAACCTATTATTGTTTCAGAGAGAAAGGGTTGTGTAATGAGAGTTCTCGCCGCTATGATTTTTGGAACTGGGTGTGGAGCATTGACTGCTTTTGTAGTGTTGTATCTCTGGACTATCTTTGGAAATAGGCGGCCAGTTGTTCCAGAAGACTATGCCGTGAAGTCTGTTGATATGAAGTACGAGAAAGTTGAAGTAGTAGTAGATAATAAATCCATCAAAGATGGAAAGAAAGTCGAAATTTGAGGTTAAAAAAAAAAGGTATGGTGGATGTGTTCCATTGTAAATTAATGTCTTTGTTCTTGTATTTTTTGAGGCTTTGTTTGCTGTATTTTCTGTAATTGGGTGATTAGTGCCACTACTTGGATGGTTTTATTCTTATGGATCTAGTAAAGCTAGTAATTTTGGGTTGAAATTTGGAATGCCATGGCAAGGAAATTAGACTTTGATTGATGTTATTAAGAAAAGATAAAAGCTGCATAAAAGACATGATGAGAGTACTTGTTTTGGTAGACATAACTAGAAAACAGAATCGAACTTGTTTAGCAGACAAACAATAACATAATATAGTTAATAAACTTCAATTTAAGCCTCCTCATGAACTTCATCTTCTTCCTCTCCATAGTACTCATCTTCATCAACTGTAGCATCTTGGTATTGCTGATACTCTGAAACCAGATCATTCATATTGCTCTCTGCTTCTGTGAACTCCATCTCATCCATTCCTTCACCTGTATACCAATGCAAGAAAGCCTTCCTTCTAAACATAGCCGTAAACTGCTCACTAACCCTCCTAAACATCTCCTGAATTGAAGTAGAATTCCCGATAAAAGTTGAAGCCATTTTCAACCCAGTTGGTGGAATATCACAAACTGTGGATTTGACATTGTTTGGAATCCACTCCACAAAGTAGGAGGAGTTCTTGTTCTGGATATTGATCATCTGTTCATCAACTTCCTTGGTGCTCATCTTGCCTCTGAACATAGCCGAAGCAGTTAAGTAGCGGCCATGGCGTGGGTCCGCTGCACACATCATGTTCTTGGAGTCCCACATTTGCTGGGTCAGCTCGGGCACGGTTAGGGATCGGTATTGCTGGGACCCACGAGACGTGAGCGGAGCAAAACCCACCATGAAGAAGTGGAGGCGAGGGAACGGGATCAGATTAACGGCCAGTTTTCTGAGGTCGGAGTTGAGTTGGCCAGGGAATCTTAGACAGCAAGTAACTCCAGACATTGTTGCAGAAATCAAATGGTTCAGATCACCAACTGGGTCCAATAATACACAAAGATTTCATAAAATCTAAATCAGAAAACAGATACAGGATTTAATATAAGTGAGAGTGAGAAAAACAAAATGAAAAACATACAGCTTGGAGTTGAGAGCTTGAGGGTACGGAAGCAGATGTCGTAGAGAGCTTCATTGTCAAGGACCATGCACTCATCTGCGTTTTCAACGAGCTGATGAACGGATAGAGTTGCATTGTAAGGTTCGACGACAGTATCTGAGACCTTAGGAGAGGGGAAAACAGAGAATGTAAGCATCATTCTGTCTGGGAATTCCTCTCTGATCTTTGAAATCAATAGTGTTCCCATTCCTGATCCAGTTCCCCCTCCTAGAGAATGGCAGACCTGAAAACCTGCAAATCAAGAGAGAGACCATAAAATTCTTGATCCATCTGAAATTAACCTAATCTCTAATAAACAAAAAAAAAAAAAAAGAAGAAGCGGTATTTAATCATATAAAAGTACCTTGGAGGCAATCACAATTCTCAACCTCTTTACGAACAACATCTAGCACAGAATCAATGAGCTCAGCGCCTTCAGTGTAATGGCCTTTAGCCCAGTTATTACCAGCACCCGATTGGCCGAAAACGAAATTGTCGGGCCGGAAGATCTGACCAAAAGGACCAGACCTAATACTATCCATGGTTCCGGGCTCGAGATCCATAAGAACAGCTCGAGGAACAAACCTGCCATCACTTGCTTCATTATAATACACATTGATCCTTTCGAGGTGAATATCGGAATCTCCATGGTATTTTCCGGTTGTGTCAATGCCGTGCTCAGCACAGACCACTTCCCAGAATTTGGAACCGATTTGGTTCCCACATTGGCCTCCTTGGATGTGAAGAATCTCACGCATTTTGAATGAAAATTCAAGCTTTCTGGAGAGAGATATGGGAGGAGGCAGAGGAATAGAACGCAGATGAAAGGGGAAGGATTTGAATGGTGGGTGGTGGTGAGAAGGGGGAGAGAGAGAGGTTTTGATGAATGATATCGAGTTGTTATGTGAAAGAAACGGATTGCTTGATAGACGGACGGTATACGATTTGCTAATTTGAAATTTAAATCTGTTAACTTTCCAGCTATTTTTGGAACATACTTGGGAAAAATGACAGGCCAGAGCAATTACTGCCGTTATTATGCGCGCCTGGCCGTTACATCCTCTTACATTTTACGTAATTAATTGCCCTAATCAATTAATTAGTGAATTAATTACTTATTATACTCAACTGAATCCAAACTGCTTGTTGGTTGATTGGTTCTTCACCGTACTTGTACGAGAATACTGCACGAGTCGTGCCTTCCAATCAGCCTTCTTTTCAGAAGCAGTGCAACAAAAACTAAACAGTAGTGAGGATAGATGAATGGAGATCACAATCAGGGACTAAACTCAATTCATTTTAAAACATATCTCAAGTAGTAAAGCTAACATGTCCGTTACAATGGTATGTTATGTTACAGGCTTACACACAAGATGAATAATATCTTCTCATCACCCAGAGAAAAGCTTGACGATGATAATAAGAACATTGAAAAGAATGAGGGGTAGTCTTAAGAATTGGCATGCATGTATGAGCCCGATAACCTGTCCCTTGAGCGAATTCCTCCTTGCGCCTGAAATCTCGGACAGTGTCCATCCTCTACGTTCCAGAAAACGGTCCTCGTTCGGTATCGCCAATGCATTTGCAAACAGCAGAAGGCCTTCCATAAGTGTCCAGAAACCCATTTTTCTCTACAACAGAAAGGAAATTCAAATATCAGTTTCGGTATGTATCTTCAAAGAACAATGGAAACACGTATTAGAGACTAATTTGGATAAGATGATGGCGAACTCATGCAGATTGCTCATACTAAAACTTCTGCAACTTCATAACACTCACCTGAATGGATACAACTCAAAAGATATAAAAAGTCCCTCCTTTAAATTTTTTTTACTAATCTCTTGTATGTATTGCAGCACCATACAATCGTAATGCTATTACATGAACACTTAAACTGTGTCTTGCTCATTGATCTAATTCATTTTAGCTATTAAGAGATTCCATCATTTTTCTCCAGCCCTATTCGCTGATCAACTAGTTTCTATAGAATCTCTGTCCTTTTATCCGTTGCCGAATCTCTCTCCCTCATTTCTATTGTTAACAAGTTCTGGTCTTACATGAATCGACCAAGCAAGGAATTAGGATCGTATAAACGTAAGTAAAAAAGAGGGGGATCTTAACTTGAAGATGAATCGAGTAAAAAAAAGTTGCTCTACATGGAAACATACCGCGGTTTCAAGCAGTCGCCTCCGATTACCAGAATTTAGTAGCGCTTTTGATTGAAGGAAGTTGGACCGGCGGCAGAAGGCGGCGGCGACGGGCGACTCTGGCAGCAGTAGGGGATATACCGATATAGCGTAATGAAGGGGAGGGAACAGGATGTAGAAATGAAGCCTCGACTTGAGAAAAACTGAAGAAAAGGTCGTTGGGCTACGGGTTCAATTCGAACACAGTATTGGGCCTGGAACTTTTCCCGCGGGCCCATATTTGAACAAGCGGGCTAATTTACATTTTCTCGTCAACCCAATAGAATGGCGCGCAGTCACAACGACGAAGAAGATGCCTTTGTCGACATGGATAAACCCTAGAGTTCTACGCAATCATAGCTTCATTTCTGCAACTTCCACCCTCTCTTTCGCTCTCCAACTTCCTTTGCTCTCACTCACTCCGCTTGGACCAAGCAATTAAGGCTTTGAAGCTTCATAAGTGTCAAGAATTTACACAAAATCTCTTACCCCATTATCCTCATAATTTGCGCAACCTACAGAAGCTAAACCGAGCTAGAGTTTCCATTAATGGCGACAACAATGATGCGGCCGAAGCACCCAAACCCGCTGGCAGAGGCAGAAAAAAGGGAACTACTTCTTCTCCCCCTCGAAAGAAAACGAAGCGTTCTAAAGAAATGGAGCTCGAAAACAGAACAATTGAAGCTAACTCCGAGGAAGAAAAACCACAAGTATCAGAACAAGCTGACTCCGCTGAGGAAAATTACAACGACGATTTTGATATCTTCTATGACGATCCTCCCTTGATCTGCTGCTTCGGCGCCGCACAGAAGGAATTCGTACCGACTGTCCGAGTGCACGACAATCAGATGCACGAGGATAAGTATTCAGAGTGGAAGATGCTCCAATGGGATCCGCCGGAGTTTGTGAGGGCCCCAGGTGGGTCACCTTCCAACGTGGCAATATCGCACGTGAGGCTCGGTGGGCGAGCTACGTTCATGGGCAAAGTAGGTAAAGATAATTTTGGGGATGAATTGGTATTGATGATGAACAAAGAGAAGGTACAGACTCGAGCTGTAAAATTTGATACTAATGCCAGAACAGCGTGCACATGTATGAAGATTAAGTTTGAAGATGGGAAGATGAAGATGGAGACGGAAAAAGAGGCTGCTGAAGATTCACTTCTTAGCTCCGAATTAAATCTTGCAGTTCTCAAAGAGGTAATTTCACAAAAAAGTTTCTGTGGCTTTTAATTGATTTATCTATGATTCAGCGTTGAATTGATTTCTTAATATAGTGTACTGGTTTCTTTGTTTCAGGCTAGAATGTTCCATTTTACTTCAGAAGTTCTTACATCCCCGTCTATGCGATCAGCGCTCTTTAAAGCTATCGAGTTGTCCAAAGAGTCTGATAGTCTTGTGTTTTTCGACTCGAATTTGCCCTTACCTTTGTGGAAATCTTGTGACGAAACAAGAGACTATATTAGGAAAGCTTGGTATGAGGTGGACATTGTGGAGTTCTCGAGGCAAGAGCTGGAATTCCTTCTAGATGAAGAGTATTATGAAAGGAAAAGAAATTACAGGCCTCAATACTATGCTGAAAATTATGTGCAATCCAAGAACAGGCGAGACTATTACCATTACACCTCTGAAGAAATAGCTCCTTTGTGACATGACGGGCTTAAGATTCTGTTTGTAACGGATGGAACACTTCGGATTCATTATTACACACCTTCATTTGATGGGGTTGTTATTGGGACAGAGGACGTGCTTATTACACCGTTCACCTGTGATAGAACTGGTTCGGGGGATGCTGTTGTGGCTGCTATTATGAGAAAGTTGACTACTGTTCCGAAAATGTTTGAAGACCAAGATGTCTTAGAGAGGAATCTTCGGTTTGCTATTGCAGCGGGTATTATATCGCAGTGGACGATTGGCGCTGTGAGAGGATTTCCTACTGAAAGTGCAACACAGAATCTGAAAGAACAAGTTTATGTTCCATTAATGTGGTAGAGGCCCAGCAAAAGTCTTGAATTCAAGATACTCTTGTTCTGAAGACAGGTTTGTTGTATTTTTCTTCGAGATGTGTAGTGCTTTGATAGTAGAAGGGATCTTTTTTGTTTATAGTTCATTTTGTAGGAGGTGATGAATGGATTTTCCGTCTCAATTCAATGGAAGTGCAAATTTGTATATAACTGCTCTCTGTCTCTAGCCAGATCTTGCTAGTTTTACCTTGAATTATAGCTACAATTTGCCTATGTTACAGGCTTCTAGCCGAGTCGAGTCTTGAAGAAAGGAAAAGAAAATTGATACTGGGCCTTCAGCTATGTATATATAGTTCCTGGAAAATGTGGAAATTGATTCTTATTATCAGCAGCGTGTGAATTACACTTGAATCTTCAATGCCAGATTGTGCCAAAGGGATCATCATCCCAACAGCCAGATCAAGCAAAGAATATTTTCTCTATGCACTCAACATCTTATTACCTCTGAAACAGTATTCTGATCTTTGTTTCCCAAAATCTGTCCAGCAAATCTTCTGAATTGTGATGCCGATACTAAATCTCTTCAAACCCCAAGGGGGAACTTCCGCTTCTCGACCCAGTAAACGGCCATCATTTCCCAACCACTATGTTTGGATGAGAAACATGGCATTTTGAAAGGTGCCTGCATGAGACTGGTTTCCTTCTGAAATGCTCATCTTTCTACTAAAACCAAGTGTAGCCTCTCTTACTAAAAAAAACTACATCCAATCATTTCTGTGATACAGCTTGTTGACTTTGTCCCTGGTTAAGTTTCACCCTACTTATTTCTTCCTGAGATCTATTACATACGCAACCAGGAAGAGGATTTGCATAAAAGTTCTCCTCTAGCCTCGGCGATGGCCCCACGAGTCTAGGGTACGGCGCTCCAACTCTATCCAAATGCATCTTCTTTACCTTTGAAGAGAATTTTTCCCAAGAGATAGCACCTTCATCTAACCGATCAATCAAATGAATGAACCCTCTCCTAAAATTATATAAACATCATATGATGAGATTGACTACAGATGCTAAATGACTGATAAAATTGAAGATGATATGAGAACAGACCTGTCAGGGTTGATAGTCTTCTGAAACCCTTCAAACCTCCTATGTCCCTGCACTGCCTTGGCCATGTTGCCATCATACGTGTAAACAAAGACGTCACTCTCAAGTGCCAAAATATAATCCAAAGCAGCAAGGCGATTCTGATAAGCTTTTAATGGCTTCAATTCTCCTTCCGTTGCAAGAGTAGAATGAGAGAAGACATAAGGGAATTCCGAGTGAAAAGCTGCCATGCTATCACTACCATAAATGTCCCCGGCAACAATGTAAATAGTTGTAGTTGAAGGGTACCCCATAGCCTTAAGGAACTTCGCTGCCTCTCTAGGAGACATTGGACATCCTCCTTGCAATCTCTTTTCTTCACCATCTATTTCTTTCTCCTTCCAATGTTTTACATTGTACCTCATGTCTCTAAGCTCCTTTTCTTCTGCTGACGTGAGGTTGTGGCTGCAGCCAGTAAATGCAAGCATATCCTTTTCGTACCTCAAGTGAAGAGCGATGTATGGCTCACTATCTTTCCTTAGTCTATTAACCAGAGTCTTGCCAAGATTCTCAATCTCCTCTGTGTATCTTAGTGCCTGATAATTTGCACGGCATCTGAGCCGTTGAATTGAAGAGGCTAGACCCTGATTAGCGAGGCGAGTGTCGGTATGAGTGAACATCATAACTTTATGTTTCTTCAATAGGGAAGCCATCTCTCCTCTGTAATAGCTAGCCTGCAAATTGGAGCATCTTAGATTCGGTTTCTACTAGTTGAAAACCAGTAAAAAGAAAAAAGAAAAGAATTTTAATGAAATCAATAGCTGATATCATTTGCAGACCTTGGACCAGGAGATAGGTGCTTTCAAGTGAGGTTTCACATCTCCAAGGCCGGGTGGTAAAGACTCTACTATCTCGATATCTTCTTTCAGAACTTCAATGAAGCGTCTCCAGTCAAATATATCTTTAAAATCACTGCAGAAGGATTTTAAAAATGAAAGAGCGTTAATATTTCAGAAATGGCATCAATTAATTGTTATATAGAAAAACACAGTTGACAGAGAGTAATGATGATACCTTGGATCAGTCCAGAATGACTCGTGATCAAGGGAAGGAAGAACGAGTGTGGCATTCATAATCTTAGCAACAGCAACCATATCACATATCTGCAGAAATGATTTTTTATCCCTTAGATTGGCGATATAGTGATAAACCATAACAAAGCAGAGAAAAATTTGAACGTAGTTCTTACTCCTGTTCTCATTTGATTCAATCCACCATTAGCATGAACAAGTAGATAACCATTCGTTCCTGAACCAGTTCCTGTTTAAAGTCAACATACGGTCAGAAATCAGACCGGATATCCATTTCAATGTTTCTTGAGAAATTTTGATTTTCAGAGTTAACATACGTACTTATTCGATTCTTAGGACGAGTAATGCACTGATAGAAACTGTCGCTATTTGGTTTCATCCATATTTCTGGTGTCTGTAGATCAAAAAAGAAACTAACTCGTCAGCTAAGTTACGAACAAAATTTTCATCTGCAATTTTCTCAGGAAACAAACAGTGTAGAGTTACGTACAGGATCACTTACAGCAAACTTCTCGAGAACGCGCTTAGGCATGGTGGAGGCTTCTTTGTTCTGGTTGATCATAGGCGTAGCCTTACTTTCCAGTACTACTGGAAATTTATCCTTCTCCTTTGAGACTAGTGATCTCCTCTTCAGATTTGCAGCGTTCATGCTATGTAACGAGAAGTTCACAAGAACAGAGACGAACGCGATCAACATAAAAACAGTTATGATTTTCGTCATGCGGCGAAAATTCTCGCTCCGCAATCGTAAGGAATGCATCATCATGGCCGTTGATAGAAGCCAGCCTTCAATCCTGAACAGCCACATCAGAGGTACACAGAGCAATAGATATCGTATCACGGGATAATGAATGTGATGGTGGTGGGACCCATAGCTAAAACCGTTAAGGCCGTTGTTGTTCTCCTCCTCTTCGATGTCCGCTGCGAAACTTGAAAGAACAGCGTCGTCCGAGTTCTTACGCGTCTTGGTGTACAAGAAGAAGTCTACCATTCGGCCCATTCGTCGTCTCCCGCCACCACCATTTCCGGTTCCGCCGGAAGCACCAGAAAACATCTCCGGCGAATAACAGAAAATGGAAGATAGAGACAAGTGGAAGCGGTTGGAGGTTTACGTTTACGAGTCGATGAAAGAGAGGATCCGTGATCCAAGGACGGCTGAGGGAATATTATGAATTAGATGGACGAAATGGTAAGATCAAAATACGTGTTGTTTATATAAAGCGCTAAAATGGTAACTAGTTATGTTCTCTGTCTTCAAAAAACAGTTAATCCTTTCGCGAGCTTTGGACGGAGGCGACAGACAGTTCCAACTTCAGTTTTGTTAATGTCGTTTGTCGCTCGCTGTAAAAAGAGTTTTAATTACAAACTAAAAAAATACTAATTAGTTTTGTTATAACATAAAATGTGTGGCTGTCACCTTCTTCCTTCTATGAGCACGGATCTTGTAATAATTAAATATTTTTTTTAATTATAGTTTCGAATTAATTTGATGATTAAAAAAATGATAATCACACAATTAAGGAATTATCACTTTTTAATTTTTGGGATTAATTATAATGAAAAAATTATGATAAATCATCTTCAAATGTAAGAAGAAGAATTGTCTGAAAATTTAACCCCGCCCGCTATAACCACTTCCATTACAAGATTTCAAGGCTTTTCTTGTAGAACAAAGACGACACACAATTAATTACACATTAATTAATGACTTATGGATGGAATTAGCTTGGGACGGTACATTTGAGCAAATATTATCAGATAAAAACATCTATCTCTCTCTCTCTCTCTCTCTCTCTCTCTAATTAAGCTGTCTTAATTTTGTACCTTCTATCTTCATTAATTGGCTTAGTGGTAATCATAAAATAAACAAACGACGGATTTTAATATTAATCTAAATATTTTTGGAAATGATAAAAAATTTAAAAAATATATAAAAAAAATTGAGGAAAAATAAGCAAGATTATATTATACTCTCATTATGCGTATATGTTATGTTGCTCGCACGATCGATCTAAGTATTTGAAGCCCAGAAAAATCAGATGCGATTATAGAATATGTTATTTTAATCATATAAAATTAAATATATAATTTATTCAGAAAATCAATGGATGAAGAATGTTTGTGACATACACGATGTCATCATTCTAGCTATCAAAATATGTACAACCACAACGATACATAGTCAATTGTTCTTGTCAACATCTTGTAAGCACTCAAATATTATGTATGTTTTATTTAATTAATTTATGTGATTTTCTAGAAAATAGACATAAGTCAAGATTTGCTAATATATGTATGTATGCACATGTTTATATAAACTTAGTCTATGTTTTTCTATCAATATAAAAAATATATATAATTAATTATAAATAATAATAATAAATGGGATAACTTTCGGAATTCATACAGGAAAAGATGATATAGAATGTAGTTCAAGAGAACTTGGCGTTATAGTTCTGGAAAAAGGTACTGGAGGAAAAATCTAGACATGGTGTTATTCATTACGCAAGCACATCAAGATTAACAGACACTACAAACAAGCTTCAACCCTCAATATCTTGAAACAGCGACATAAATCCGATACTGTATCTCATAAATATGACATGAAGGATTTCTGGTCCGGATAATTTGCTTGATTAGATCTTCAACCACTCTAGGCAAGGACATAGCCCCCAACAGAACCTAGAAGGATAGTAGTCCTTCAAGTAAATGTCCCTGTTATAACCAATGATGTAGAAACTGAAACACTGATTTCGATGAGTCATAGTAACACGAGTAACTGGAACCACAAAGATGGTATGTCTTTCACATATGACCCTTGCACTGGGAGGGACAGGAGCTCTGTCTGCAATAACTTCGGACGAGAACTTGTTGAGAGAGAATGAGTCAGCAAAGAAGGCTGGGGTGCATTGATAGGCTTGAGTGTTGCACAGTTGGACTCCTTTGGCTTGGTGGAAAACCTCGTCTGGTACTGATGCCGCCCCACTTGTTGCACTCACTTTCCGAGTTGATAGTGTTTTCCTGTCATAACTTTCTGATTAGATGATTTATACTTCCTAAGCTACTCTTGAAATGGGGGGAAAATGTTATGTGAAAAGTAGCATTTAATAGGCTCAATTGATCTGTATAACAACAAGCACACATACCATTTAACAATGGCGACACTGCCTGTGAGAAGAGAGCCACTTCCATGGCAGGTCTCACACTTGACTAATCCACGAGAATTACAAGTTGAACATGGGATCTTTCCCTTACCATTACATTTCACGCATCTGCATAAAATAGAAGTTACTTAAAATTCAAGAAACAACAGAACGAACAGAGATTAGTCGATAGAAAAACTTACATTGTGTCAGATCCGTCTCTATGAGCAATTAAACCCCTCCCATGACAAGATGGGCATTGAGACATCTGATTTTCCTTGAAGAATCCAGGTTCTTGATTGGCATTGCATATAGAACAGACAATATCTCCTCTTCCTGCACAACCTGCAAATCTTTTCCAACACCATGTTAGACAAGGTAAAATGAAATTCAAACAACTACCAAAGTAAGTATGCAAAATCTCTACCCGGGCATTTCTCAATGGTTTCAGAGTGAGGAACTTTTGTTCTTGATTCTTTCTGAGGTGTGAAAAGAACGGGGAATTCTGACCTTAAATCCAATTCCCAAACTCCAAGCATGGGCCCATTGTCTTTTCCATCAACTTTTCCACCACGATATGGTTCAGTTTCTTTGATAGTCTCTCTTTCTTCAATGAAAGTATCAAGAGTTCCCACATAGACATTGCAGTCTTCTACAGCACGAATCTTCCAGGTACGAGCAGCACGACTACCCCAACAGCAACGATGACCAACATGATCAATAAGCAACTCCCTTATCTCTACCTCATCCAATATTTCTCTACACATTTACATGACAGGATTTTGAATCCAGTGCAGCAGAACGTTCCTATTGGAACTGTAAATTCAATCAAAGCTTACCTCCGAAATTCGTTTGTGGTTTGACCTGGATCTCCTCCATATCCACCTGGGTAAGGAAGAACTTGCTCTGCAAAGTGTAGTTCAACATTTTATCAACGAAATTCGATCAAAGAACGATACTCCATAACTTAATCTGATTTTAGTTTATAAACGGTCATGAAAAAGTCGAAACTTTGATATTCTAATTGCATTTCCTCAGAAATGTAAAACAAATATAGAACAAGACATCGATTTAGGTTCTAGACTACCAACCAAATCCTGATCCTTAAGGCTTAAGCAAGAAAGATATGAAAATAATAATAGTAAAAAAAAATCTAAAGTGATCGATAAAATGAGAAACGTCAGAGAATCGCGTACCTGTTAAATCAGAATCAGGCGGAGTAACCAAAGCACCGTGAAGAGAAGGAGGGTAGTGATCAGAATAAGCAGCGGCTGATCGAATCTCTTCTACGCTGACTTCAGTTCCGGCCAGCGAAGCGGTGGGAATCACAGACCCCGCTCGTCCCGCGTACTGATACGCACTCCATTTTCCACTCTCCTTCTCACCCAATTCACTTCGTTTTTCTACCCCAATCCAAAGGGGGGAAGAAACAAAAAGATATCAATAAGATACAGATTGAACTTGTTGTCATATAATCAGAAATTTGCGAAGCTCGATTAAGCCGGGGAAAATGAAAATGGTACCTGAAAGCAAAGGCTCCTCCATGTCGGTAGCTGCAAGAGAAAGAAATTAGGGACGACGAAGTAACAAATATCACCGTTATGAAGTAGAGTCAATGATTCGATGATGACAAAACTATAAGTTTTCAGTCAGGGAAACGCATCGCGTTTCCACTCTGTCACCCAACATTCCTCTCATTAAATCTGCCGCGTGAAATAACTGCCAGATATAACGAGAGACTTGGGCCAAGGTCATGGGCCTTGAATCTTGATGTCCAAATTTCATCTGCCATGGGCCTTGGGCATATGTCATGGACAGTCAGTAGACCTGCCTGTTCTAGGACTTAGTCAATCGAATAGCTAAGTAACTACGGGTTCAAGTACCGGATCTTCCTCACCGTGTCATATGATTGCCTGCTCTTTGCTAAGCTACGTTGCCATAGGAATATTGCAGCTTGTTCCTCTACAGTTCATACATTCTACCAGACAGTTTGCCAAAATATGTGGTCTAAGTGTTGTTTTCTGCTTCTCAGTTGTTTGTGGGAATGTTTCCCTCCGCTACATTCCCGTATCGTTTAACCAGGCAACCAGTGCCACCAGGCCATTTTTCACAGCCGTTTTTGCTTACATTATAAGCAAGGAGAGAGAAGCCTGGATTGTTTATGGGACCCTTATACCTGTTGTTTACAGGGGTTGTCATTGCTAGTGGGGTAATGTTTATAATTCTCCATTGAGTGGTGTTACAGTGTCTAAAGTCATAATCCTGATTCCTGCGTTGTAAAAATGTAATCTTGTTTGGATTCAGGCTGAACCAAGTTTTGATCTAATTGGATTTATCATATGCGTTTCATCTACTGCTGCAAGAGCATTCAAGTCGGTGATTCAGGAGATATTGCTCTCATCGGAAGAGTAATGAACTTATTGTTGCACTTACTGGGTTTTCTATTTAGCTTACTGATCTTTGATTGTTAGATTGAAGGATTTTGAATTGTTTTGCTGTAGCGAAAAGTTGAGCTCGATGAACTTGCTGCTTTACATGGCACTCATAGCTGTGGTGCTCTCACTTCCTGCAACTCTTCTTACGGAAGAAAATGTGGTTGCCATCACGGTGCTCTAGCCACGAAAGATGTGAAGATAATCGTGTATCTGCTCTTCAATTCTTCTCTTGCATATTTTGTCAACTTGACCAATTTCTTGGTCACCAAACACACAAGTGCGTTCACTCTCCAGGTTTTGGGGAACGCAAAGGGAGCAGTTGCTGTGGGTGTTTCCATTTTGGTGTTTAAAAAAATCCAGTCTCCATCACTGGAATGCTAGGCTACTCGCTCACTATTGTTGGAGTTTTTCTCTACAGTGAGGCTAACAGGAGGTACACATAAAGACATTTGGGTTGGGCCATAACTTTTTTTGTGGGCATTGGTAGGGCTCGTAATTGAATTAAGATCCAGCGTCCAATTACTTTCTGTATTTTGCTGGATCCAACGTTTAAGGGTGAAATGCAGAAAACTTTGAAATAGATTGTGTAACCAATGAAAAACTTTTGTATGCACTTAATGGCCATGTGGTACATCATCTATCATGGCCAATCTTCATGAATACTAGTACTACTTTGTAGAAATGAAAATACATGAAGTTTAATTATTGGATACGAGATATTTATATATATATAATATATGGTTATGTGACATATAAAAATTTATCATAATCATAATTTATGGTCCATATTATATTATGAGTTGGATAATTATTACTCGGATTATATAACTTTGTATCCAAGGAGATTTTCCATGACAATAAAGATCAAGGAGAAGGTATCAACTAGAGGTGTCAAAACGGGTTGCCCAGAAAAAAAAATGGATCAGGTTGGGTTTGGCTTATTTTGAAAATATATGTCTGGATCTGACTTGAAAAGTCTTTTGGGTTTATCTCGGACCTATCCGGGTTTAAAATAGGCCGGGTTTGACCGGATCTTACAGGGCCTAAAATAGGCCCGACCTTTTTAAAATAAAATATTCATAATAAAATATTATTAAAGTAAGAGAGATTATTTGAGATTAAGGAATAAGGATAAGAGAGATAACAAGGAATAATGATAAGAGATTGAGATTAATGATAAGAAAATTAAGGATTATAGAAGAATGAAAATTAATTATAAATTAGACTATTAGAAGATTAAATAAGAGATTGAGAGAGAGAGAGTGTGTGAGAAAATGTGAGGAAAAATTAAAATGAGAGAGTGAATATTTATAGGAAAAATTCAGGTGAGAGAAAATTTAAAAATTATTTTTATAAATAGGGTAAAATAAAAAAAAATTAGGAAATTTTTTTTTTAAAATTTCTTTAGAAAGGATCTAGCCGGGCTTAGAAATTTGTCTAAGTCCGGACCCCTATCTGAATTGGGCTTAAGGCCAAATTTTTTTACTAAGTTATGGGCTGAGCGAAAAAACCCGGCCCATTTTGACACTTTTAGTATCGACTGAATCTTGTTTAATATTAAGCTAGGATAATTTTTCGAATCAATTTTGAGAAGGATTGGTGTCATCTAGAAAAGAGTATTGATTATATATTTTTGAAGTCGAATTCACACCAAAACCGACCTTAGCTCAGTTGGTAGAGCGGAGGACTGTAGTTGGTCAAATGCCTGATAGCCATCCTTAGGTCGCTGGTTCGAATCCGGCAGGTCGGAAATAGCTTTTCCTTTTATCACTTTTTAAATTAAATATATTTTATTTCAATGGTTTTTTTTTTTCTTCTTTTGTTGGGGTTGGGCCCACCTGGCTTTTCCGAAGAATCCGTTCTCCCTTAGAATTCCAAAACCCTGCACCGTCTTTCGAGTCTGGAGAACGAATAGGAATAGCATTAGGCGAAGCGTCCCGGATTGTCAAGGCTTGCAGGTAAGCTTTATAATTAGGGCTTCTTGTTTTCCTTTTTGTTGTAGATCTCAGGATTCAAATTCTGAAAATCTATCTGAAATCAGGTTCAGAATTCCTGCTACTGCATGCCATAGATCATAGTTTTAACTTAAGTGATTGATCAATCGTTGTCCGCACCTCCACAAGTGAGTATCTCTGTTTTGTGCCTAGTATTTTCATCTTCGATTGGAGAAAATCGGTCTGTTGTATTGTTTTGCAATTTGCTATTTTATCGTAAGAACTTGTCTTCTTATTTATTCTATGCTTGGAAGAAAGGAACTAATGACATTATTCTATAGGTGAATTGCAGAGCTGGCACAGAAGTTTAGAGAGAAGAAAAGGAGGTGAAAGAGACAAAGTGTGAGAAATTTAAGAGTCAGAAGATGCTTCAGATTCGGCTTAGTAGGGTTCCTTCCAATGAAGTGACTGGAGGTTCAAAACCTTTGCCAGCCGAGACTGTGACAGTTGCCTGCCCCGATCACCTTGTCCTGGCTGATCTTCCTGTTGCAAAGGGCATCGGTGGGGCAACTGCAGCTTCTCTGGTCAAGTCTGTGGGTCGTAAGTCCCGCCGCCAGCTAGGCGAGCGCGTCCACTTTTGCGTTAGATGTGATTTTCCAATCGCTATATATGGCCGCTTGGTAATTTCTTTCAATACCTAGTAACCGAATGCAATTGTTGTTCTTGTTGGTATTTTGAAGAATGCAATTGTTGTTCTTGTTAGTATTTTGAAGACTTTGTGCTGTATATAGGTTGGTGTGGATTTCTCTGAATGCTTAATTGCTTAGTTTCTTGCAGAGCCCCTGTGAGCATGCTTTCTGTCTGGATTGTGCTAGAAGTGATTCTATCTGCTATCTGTGAGTGGTTACTTAACATATTATATTGTTTGAGGGTAACATTGAGAATCTTTGGTCTGTATTTGGACAATTTTTCATGGACTCATGAATTTGTTTCATAATTTTTATGACACAGCTGTGATGATCGTATTCAGAAGATTCAGACCATCAAAATCATGGAGGGGATCTTCATATGTGCTGCTCCTCACTGTCTCAAATCGTTCTTAAAGAGAAGTGAATTTGAATCTCACATCCATGAGAGCCATGGCGACCTTCTTCAGCCAAATAAAGAGAAAGAAGACCCGAATGAATCAGAGGCTCAAAGCAACAGACAATCGACAGCTTCTGATTCCACTGTCAGAGGTCCACCCAAACCATTCTTTTCTCTTCAAGACCGTGAAGACAAAGCTCCACATCCCCAACTCGGAGACCCAGCAAGGCCCATCATTCAGCCTATACAACCTCCACTTTTCAGTCAAGCGCAAAACAACCAATTGGAAACCTCCCATGAAAAGCCTGGTCCACAGGGGATTCTGTCAGATACTCCATTTACTGAATACCCACGGATGCATGCCATTCAGCAGCCAAATTATGTCATTCCTGTCAATTCCAATCCAATGTTAACTCCCCCTCTACCATTTGGTTATCCTCCATTCACAGTGGAGGGAGCTCAACAACCATTTTACAGTGCTTCTTATGAGATCCCACGCCAGGATTCAACCACACCAGGAGGATCGGACCAGGCCGGGTCACTATTGGGCTTCCCACCAAATTTTTCGGGGGGTAGTTATCCACAACCCTGGAACAGTGGACAAGTCGGCCATCCTTTTGACCATTCTGCATCGGCTCAAGGAATTGTAGATGGTTTCAGTAATATGCCTGGATCTCAAGCATGGCAGCAAAATCCTTCTATGCCACCGAGTGGGGCTAATGCTATGGACATGAGAGATGGGAAGGGTACATTGGCCCCACAACAAATTCGAGGTAACTTTTATCCCGGTGAGGCCGGTCGGGACGGGCAGGCATTTGGATGGCAGCATGAGAACCGGGATAGCTTTGGAAGTGGCCATGACTAATGAGATGAGATGATGATAATTATAATTATTTTCTCAGTGTTTTTGTGTCGTCTTCTCTTTATTTTTCTTTTATCTCCAGGCGGTTGGAGTTAACTCCTGTTCTGTATGGTGTCTCAAATGGATTCCAATTCTGTTTGATGAGGTCTATATAAAGGCTGATATATGTGTAACACAGTTTAACAATTAGTATTTTTCTGCGCTTAAATTTTGAAGAATTTAGAATTCAAACAATATCTTCTATTGTGTATATTTATGGGGATTAGACTACAAAAACTTACATCACTCGACACAAGTTCACGTATCACTTGAAATGAAAAGATTCGAGAGTGGAAAGCATTTCAAATGAGAAACAACAACCTCCCAGACTCCAGTCATGCCCACATTACCACTCTCATGACCTTGCAAAAGAAAACCCATCGAAAAATCTGGGGATAAGAAACAAAATTGCCAGGAGAATTGCAGATCAACTTATTTTGCTCTTATCAGAAACAAAAATTTGATATGTTTTGACACATTGCTCATCTAGTTTCACATACAGCCGCTTCAGTTTCAAGTACCCCATCATCACATAATTATCAATGTAATCTTCATAACTCTCGTAGAGTGCCGGAATGGTAAGAACGAGTACAAGACCTGCCATTGTTAGCATTGATCCCGAGATCAGAAACATATTATAGCATGTCCTCAAAATGTACAAGTGATATTCAAATAGTAATCTAAACTTACTGGTATAGCCTAAGGTGGGTAAATCACTCAAGCCGCCAACAATAGCAATAAAGCAAAGGTATCCAGCTACTTTGAAAAATAGCTTTGAATCCTTCTTACCCAGGGCTATATCCTGAGAAACCGAAAGCAAATAATTTATGCGAGTTCGGATTAAATCCGATGCTTCTCGCACAATGTCTTCTGAGAGATGTAGTTCTGGTAGGGGTGGAGCAGGTCTGTTAAGAAGTAAAAAGAGGATGCACACTTGCTCATTCACATAGTGTTTCAAGTTGAAAAGTGACCACATAGTAATGAAATATGCAAAAGAATTTTAGCAGATTACCGGTTAAGTAGGGAAGCAGATTTGGCCCAGAGAAAGAGAATGGTAAGTAGTAGGAGGAGAACACTAGACACAAGTGATAACAGAGTATATCCAGATCTCTCAAACACTATCCAAGCTGAAAGAAGTACTATCAATATTGATAGAGTCGTGTTCTTCTGCCTCCATAGTATCACATCTGCAACTGTTCATTAAAGGGGGGGAAAAAAAGGGAAAAGGAAAACAAGCATGAAATTCTAACATTCTCCCAGAATGATTTAGATGAAGATGGAATTTGTACAACAAGCGTGATGCTATTATAATCAACCTTAGAATGAAGAGAGAGAGAGAGAGAGAGAGAGAGAGAAACGAATCCAGTGATAAAAAAGGTAAGAGAATACGGATTTGCAGACTTACTAAAACCACTTCCAAAGACTTGATGAACACTTCTTTGCCTGTTAAACAATCGATCCGATGATCCCATGTCACAAAAATAGATTGAAAAGGGATGCTTGATGAAGCTAGCTCGGGAAAAAAGATGGGTTTTCTTTTTTTTAAGCCTTTTGAAAAGTATTCAATTATATATGTTTGGTGAATGAATTCTGCTGCTTTCGGCCATAGGCTCCAGCCGAACAAAAGAGGCGTGCTACAGGCTTTCTGTTTTGTTATAGAAGATGTAATCAGCTGTCCTTTAACCAGGTAACTAATTAATCGTTAAAATATGTGACATCATCTAAAATAATTGGATAGTTAAGTTTAATCTAAAATCATTCAAAATCTCGATATGTGTTAGTTATACTATGCTGCTCAAATATATTACTTAAAAAACTATTTGTAATGAGAGAGTGAGAGAGTGAGAGAGTGGGAGAGTGAGAGAGAGAGAGGATAATAGTCTTAACATGAATATAGAACATTCCTCCATAAGCGATACTCCCTGTAATCTACAGCTCATTTATGAAGTAGTGGGGCCACTCAAATTGTCCTGATTAGCCGACCAGAATTCTTTGCTGGGTTGAATCAATTGAATTATCAGAAAGGCCCAATAGGAATTTTTGAAGTTTCTCCTTCTCTCTTTAAGAATGTGGCCCAGGGAAAAGAAGGGGAAAAAAAAAAAAAACTCTATCTATATACGACATGTAGTTTAAACAAGGTTGCTCTGCCATGAGAAATCTCCATTGTCGGTGACAGGTGACATGAAGTTAGTCAATAAAACACTCTTGTCTCCTGACGCCAGTATATATCAGAATCACGTATTAGTGACTGTTATAACCTTCCAGAGACAGTTTTGTTAGAAGAGTTAATTATAAATACGTGTTCGATCAATATTTCCAACCAAAATAAAAAACAGAACAAAAAAAATTTACAGTACAACACAATCCAGCATTGCAGGGCAGGCCACCTAACCTCAACCAGTCAACCTAATCCATTAAACAAATCGCTGTTTGATTAACTTGATTAATAATAAATAATTAAATAATTAGTGTTGGTAATTACAAGTTAATTAGGGAACTTAGTTAGAACATCTGCAGGAGGATCTCGCGATATCGCTTAAGTAGGAACAATAACAGAGGAGAGGTCCAGGAGGTGCATAGCATCGAATGCATCGCCTTCTGAGTCACGTGCGGGATCCACACGAGACACGTGTCAAAGCGAATGCAAGGAGAAATTGATGTGAGAAGAAAGAAATTAAAACACAGCGCTTGCTTAACTGCCAACTGAACGACGTTTACCACCAAGGTCCCCTCCCTCCTTTACCTCTTTACTCCCTGCTTAAGAAGTATCGCCTCTCCCTCTCTCTGTGAGAATCAAACACAAGAGACGTCGCCTTAGTTCTGACGATCCTTACGAGGCTTTACGAGTCTCTCTCTCTCTCTCTCTCTCTCTCTCTCGCGAGCGCGCACTGCTTTAAGAATCCTCCACCATTCACTTCGCCTCTTAGATCCTTTCCTCTCCGCCTCTATTCCGGAGATCTCGTAAATCCACGGTCCCTTTTTCCGGTAACCTTTTACTTTCCACCTATTTTTCTATTCATTCTTTATCTTTCGAACTGTTTGTGAAGAATTGTGTGTTTATATTTTCAATAATGTGTTCTCATTTGTGATTACTTTTTGTTTGACTTGTTTGCTGTGAAAATGAATGTCGAATTTGAGTCTCTATTGTTTCAATCTGTGAATCATGAGCTTAATTAGGGATTAATTCAATGAAGATGTGAGTTCATTTATTTTTGTGAAAAGCTATGATTCAACCCGTTTGCTTCTTTTCTTTTCCTCTCCATTTCCACATCAGATAATTAAGCAATATTAATCGGAAAATGCTGAGTAGATCACTATTTGAAGATTTGACGGGCTCTTTTTTATTCTTTCAAAATTTTTTTTTCCAGCTTCTTAATTCTGGACCTGTAGCTGAAATTGGCGATCTAACTGGGCGAATTTGGCTGGGAGGAAAAAGTCATTAGCTTCGCATATTGAGAATGGCTTCCATATCTCATTCTTCAGTTGGGCACTCTGGAACATTGGCTTCTGATCTTCTCCGGAGCTCGAGTAATGGAGTAATTGGCGTGCCTTTGAAAGCCCTTGGAAGGGCGTGGTTCAACTCAAGGAGGATGGATTTATCAGTCAGTGCAAAGCTAAAGAAGGTGAAGAAACATGAATATCCATGGCCTGATGATGCGGATCAAAATGTAAAGGGTGGAGTTCTTACTCACCTCTCACATTTTAAGCCACTCAAAGAGAAGGGAAAGCCTGTCACTTTAGATTTTGAGAAACCACTTGTTGCTCTTGAAAAGAAGATTGTTGATGTATGTCCCCCACCTTTTCTGTATTGATGTAGATTATTGATAACTTACTAGTTTTTCAATGCTATAAGTTTTGTGATGACAGGTGCGGAGAATGGCTGATGAAACTGGTCTGGATTTCAGTGATCAGATTATTTCGTTGGAGAACAAATATCAACAGGTTTGTTCTTATTTAAGTAGTTTTAGTCAAATTTTGTGATATGCTTTAAGTGCAACTAAATAAACCACTTTATTGGATACCTACTCACAACTTTGTACGGTTTATTTAACAGGCTTTAAAGGACTTGTATACACATCTGACGCCTATACAGCGTGTGAATATTGCCCGCCATCCCAATAGGCCAACTTTCCTCGACCACGTGTTCAATATCACTGAAAAGGTCTCTCGTTTGTTGTTCAAATAAGTATCCACTATTTAGTTATCTTTGTGATGGAACTTTTTACTCTTAGAATTTTTTTGGTATTTACACAATAGATGTTTGATCTGTCTGCTATATCTCTATACATGCAGTTTGTGGAACTTCATGGAGATCGAGCCGGATACGATGATCCTGCTATTGTTACAGGTATAGGAACCATAGATGGTAGAAGGTATATGTTCATGGGTCACCAAAAGGGCAGGAACACAAAAGAAAACATTCAGCGCAACTTCGGGATGCCTACTCCTCATGGGTGTGTTTGATGATACACTTCTGCTATATAGTTAATAGACAAAATTCCATATCACTTTGATATGGAAGAGGGTGTTTAAAAATCTATAGGCATCTAACACAATTTGCATCCAAACAGTTATCGGAAAGCTCTTCGCATGATGTATTATGCAGATCATCATGGGTTCCCTATTGTCACTTTCATAGACACCCCGGGTGCATTTGCAGATCTTAAATCTGAGGAACTGGGCCAAGTATGTTCAGAACAATACTTTTTATTCTCTCATGCAGTTTTTCAGTTGTTGGTTAATTGACTTTTTGGCTCCATGCATATCCAGGGTGAAGCTATTGCTCACAATCTGAGGACCATGTTTGGTCTGAAAGTACCCATTCTTTCAATTGTCATTGGGGAAGGAGGCTCTGGTGGTGCCCTAGCCATTGGCTGTGCAAATAAGTTGATAATGCTTGAAAATGCAGTTTTCTATGTTGCCAGGTGAGTTTTGTTCATCTTTGCTACCAGTTGCATCTTTCAAATATTTCATTGTCTCAAATTCTCTTCTTAATGTTTACACACTTCTTGTTATCTATGGCTGTTTCTGTATGTGTAAGTGGTATATTTGCTGGTCTTTTCTTTTGGCCTTGTTTATATTTTTTTTTCCCTTGGTTTAGTCCAGAAGCCTGTGCAGCAATCTTGTGGAAGACTGCCAAAGCCTCTCCCAAGGTCAGTAGGGCCTTATTCCTTGAATTTATCTTTTGCTGGTTTAATTAGTATTTGAGAGAGAAACAATGTTTTGCAGGCAGCTGAGAAGTTGAAGATTACTGCAAAAGAGCTGTGCAAGTTGCAAATTGCGGATGGTGTCGTCCCTGTAATGAAACCTCTCTTTCTTATCCTGTCCATACGTTTCTTTCTTTCTTCTTTTTTTTTTTTTTGAGTGTACCATAGGTATTCTGAAAGCATTGTGAATGCAACTACTCCTAACAATTGAGTGCAGGGTAGACATGTGTTTGCATACATTCTTTAAACATTCATGTTTTGGTGCAGAGGCAACAATTTGATGTTCAGCTTTATACAGGGTTCATAATTTTCAAATTCCTTACAATAACATTTTACTAATCCCTTCATTTTAACAGGAACCTCTAGGTGGTGCCCATGCAGATCCATCTTGGACCTCACAACAGATTAAAATTGCTATTAATGAGACGATGGATGTAGGTGCTTCTGACAGGAATTCCTAACCATAATCAACTTAACCCAATTTAGATCCTAATTAGTTCTTTTCTTTTCTTCCTCTTTTCTAGGAGCTTGGGAAGATGAACACGGAAGAGCTATTAAAGCATCGCATGCTCAAGTTCCGAAAAATTGGTGGTTTTCAAGAAGGGATCCCAATAGATCCAAAGAGGAAAGTGAACATGAAAAAGAAGGAAGAACCCATTCCCGGGAAGACTTCAGTTCAGGAACTTGAGAATCAAGTAGAGAAAGTGACGCAGCAAATTTTGAAAACCAAGGAATCCTCTATGGAGATTTCTGATACGGACCTGAATGAGGTGATTGAAAAAATAAAAAAGGAGGTTGATTATGAATATTCTGAGGCACTTAAATCCATGGATTTGAAGGATAGACTTGTGAAGTTGCGAGAGGAATTCGCAAAAGCAAATGCAAATGACCAACTGATACACCCAGCTCTAAAAGATAAGATGGAAAAGCTTATGGTTGAATTCAACCAGAGATTACCAGGAGCTCCTAATTATGAAACTCTAAAGAACAAACTTAACATGTTAAAGGAGTTATCTAAAGCCAAGAGTTTCACAGAGAAGACCACCAAAGATGCATCATTGAAGCAGGAAATCAACAACAAAATTGAAGAGGTGATTGAGCGGTCTGAAGAGAAATATGAGGTCCTGAAGGCAGAAATTGCAAATGCAGGAGCATCCACAGGAACTGATTTAGACCCTCAGCTGAAAGAGAAATATAATCGAATGAAGAGAGAGATAGAATTAGAAATAGTGAATGCACTCAAGTCCTTGGGGTTGGAGGTTGCCATAGTGAATTCAAAAGCAAAAGATCCCATTAAACAGATTTCATCACCTGAGCTGAAAACTAAGATAGGAGAACTGAATGAGGAAATCGGTGAGGCTATTGACAGCCTGAGTAACACAACTGATCTGAAGGAAAAGATGGAATTGCTGAAGTTGGAAGTAGCAAAGGCAGGAAACACGCATGATTCAACATCTAAAAATAGAATTTTGGCTTTGGAACAACAAATTAAGCAAACCATTGCTGCAGCTTTAGAATCTTCAAGTTTGAAGGAGAATTATGAAAAGCTGTTGGGAGAGATCTCTGAAACCGCAGAACCTTCAGAAGAAGTAGATGGTAGTCTTAGCAACGGTTCAATCCCCGATGAAGCAAGAACTGAAGTCAGTTTTGATGCCAAACGCATTGATGCTTAATGTGAGTTCCGGAACTTATATTATTCATACACTCCTTAGTTCTCATAATCTCATTCTGGCACTTCTTTGTTCATTAGTTTATATCAATATGAGCTGGAGAAGAAGGCACAAAACTAATGGGAAAAGTCTTCAGAACTGAGACCACGAAACTGTTGACTTCTTTAGCTGTGGCCACTGATCCAGCAATCCATGACATCTCTCGCCTCGTTCAAAAGATTTTGTATCAAAAAAGCAACTCGAGTAAACTGCATAACTAAGAATTTTTATCATTTTCAGGCAGAACTTTCTTTTTTATTTATGTTAGGAACTTAAAAGCTTACGATCTTTTCACTTCTTTCCGGTAATATGCGTGTTCTTCTTTTATATTTTACAGAACATAGATTGGGTGTGTTTGAATCTAATAACATGCTTGCGCATTTTGGAATAGCATATGTTTGTTTGATTGTTTCCTGCGCTATAAGAGTGAGGACGCAGTAGCCATATGATGGACCTTTTCATTGGCTACTGTACTGCACTTCCTGCTTGGCTGCTTCACAAATATGAATTGAATGAGATAATTCCTTAAGCTTGATAAATCATTGGTCAAACTGGAAATTATAAACCCCAAGCTTAATGTGATGTCAAGATAGATGAGTCCGTAGACACGATTTACCGAGAATTTCTGTTTTTCCAATCAAAATGCTACATTGAACTGATCATCACCCAATACAGCTAGCTTCAGTGTCCCATCAAACACACAAAAAAAGAGAGAACAAAGGCTAGAATTATTGTTAATACAAGAAGGGAAAAACAGCTTTCCTATTCTTGGGGTAATCGTCCTTAAACTTATCGAAATACCACTGGTGATTAGCTCGAGCTCTTGGCACTAAATTGGCACAGGTGTAGAGGCAGAACCCTAGCCCCGGCGCCGACCATGTCATGACCGCCCACCCCAACCACTCCACAATCTCCCCAAAATAATTAGGGCAGCTCACCACCTCAAAAACACCGCCTCTTGGCACCCGATACCCTTTCCCTTCCCCCTTCAACCCAACCAATACCTTATCCGACCAAACATTAATTCCCATCCCGCCAAAAAAAACCACCAACCCGCCAAAAAACCGCCACCAAAACCAACCATCACTCGCGCAATCCATATAGTGAGACACCCATCTGGCCTGCAAGTAAGCATTCAACAGATTAAACCCAAATGCGAGCCCCGCCACCACCAACGGTACACCGGCGGCAGGTTTCCGCTGATCGGAATTCCGGTAGATGCGGAGTGGATACAGGCAGGTGCGGTGGAAGTAGTGGATCAGAAACGGGGAGATGAGAAGGAGCGCTTTTGGATCAGAAGAGTGGCGGCCGGAGGGGAAGATGAGGAGGGTGAGCCAGAGTGTGGGGCTTTCCATGAGGAACCAGGCTAAGGGTGCGGGGATTGCAGGGCCCCACCCTGGACGGTTGTGCTTGCCATAAGGGGCTTGGAGAAAGCGGAGGCCGATGAAGGTTGGGCCAGTGATGAGGTACAGAGAGAGAAGGCAGTAGTTGAAGAGCGTCTGATCTGAGTCTGATGCCATTCTTTTTTTCTTTAGTTGGCTCAGAGAATTGGATGGGAAATGACGCCCTTTTATAGAAATAGGCACCTCCTTTTGGGGCCGGCCAACCTTAGTCTACGTAATAAATAATTTACACAAAGCTAACAGTTTCATAATCATGATAGTAAGCAATTCATCCGGTTTTCATATTAGAAAATTACAGTTCTGACTTAATCCAAACACAATCTTTTATAACAGAAATTGGGGAAGAAGAAAAAAGGATTACTAGAGAAGTAACGAGCTAGAATTAGAAGGATTGCAAGACGGGTCTTTTGCCAAGCCTTTTGATTTCTTTATCCATATTTCCAGTAAGCATCAATCCAAACATCTTGAAATCACAAAGAAGAGACCAAAATGGATGCCCGAACGTGGCCGGAATATTCCCCTCGACAAAGAAGTGGCTGTACCAAGCGAATCCATATCCAGAAATCGGCACCAGAAACAAAAACCACCATCTAAACAAGACCGAACATATCAAGAAGAAAATCGAAACAAGAATCCCTGTAAAATGCAAACGTCTCGTTGATGGTTTTGTGTGCTGGTTCATGTAGAAAACCCAGAATTCGTCTAAGCTCCTGAAATTCATTATCTTCAAGCTCAGACCCAAAGAACCCAGATCAGAAACTTGATGCTTCTGATGCTATTCTGTAGAAAGCAAGCTTCTTGACTAAAATTCTTTGAAAATTTGATGGTGGGGATTTTTCTTTTCCTAACGGTGGACTTCTCTGTGTTGATCTGTAGCTTGATTTGTAATTTTGTAGCTTTCTTTGTCGGGGGTGTGAAGAAAACAAAGTAGCTTCTGTGTCCCATCCGCAATAGACACGACGGCCAATTTCATAAATATCTTATCGTTTTCGGGTTCGATGCTTAATTAATTTTGCAACGTAAATTAGTTAAAATCAAACTATTGGTTGCAACGACATATCGAATCAACGGTTTATTAAACGACATGTCGAAAGAGTCAAAGTCAAAACAAAAGGCGGGACCCAGAATGGGACCCGCTTTCCAAGTTGGCCTCACTTCACAGTTCACACTCCCTCTTCCACAGCTACAGCTCGGAGCTTCAAATTTACAAGCTCTCGATCAAAGAAACCGGATTCATCTTCCAAGGTAGGTCTTCTTTAAGCTGTTTTCATTCAGTTGATTCCCTAAACCTCCGTTTGGTTTTCCAGAAAACACAAAAAGAGAGCATCGGAAAATGAGATTATCAAGTTTTAATTTCTTCTAATATTTCTCAGATGTCATACGGATCTTTTGTCTAATTAGCTGCGATTTTCGTATTGTCTGCTCGATTTATGTGTCAATGGCTGCTGATGTTGGTGGAAATTATTGGACTAACGATAAAAAGTATCGAGCGTTCGTACAGCAAGCTCTTTCTATCTGGCGGGATGTGTTGTTGGGGTTTACAACGTGAATTCCTGCAGTTAGTCTCACCTCATTGTGTCTCATCGAACACCGAAACCTCTGAGCTGTCTTGCCGTTTCTCGGGATGGTCGCTTCATCGCAGCTGGAGAGGTATGATCTCATTTTCTACTCTGACCTAGTAATGAACTTATTAGACAATTTAAACTGATTGAAGTGAATATGGCTTACTCTGTTTATATGTAAACGTGGTTGTTCCATTTTCGTTGATTCTCAATTTCTCATTATCCTGATCCCTGGTCCTTCAAATTAGATGGTACTTGATACAATTATACTCTTTCAATTTTACGTCCATGAGTCTAATATATTTTCACAGTCAGGGCCCCAACCTGCGGTGATAGTATGGGATGCGATTACCATGACCTTTGTATCCGGATTGAAAGGTCATGTATATGGAATTTCTTGCATTGCTTTCTCGCCTGATGGTCAGTGATAAATACTGATCTGGTTTTATTCTTCACACTTTGTGCATTTTCTTTTTCTTGTCTCAAATTTCTTCTTTTTTCCCAATCTTTTCTTCAAAAAAAACATCCTGCGTCTGTTGAAGTATACATATACCTATGGGACTGGCGGACTGGAGCACTGGTTTCAATGGTTAAAGCAAGTTCTTCATCTGCTGCTGGTTCGTCTGTGAGCTTCTCAGCAGATGCGAAATCCATTTTAACTGCTGGGAAGAAGCACTCGAAGTTCTGGACTATTGCATCATCTCCAAGGAAACGTTTAAATATGGAACAGGGTTAGTGGCAAACAAGGGAAAGCTTGTGAGTCTTGGTATTCATCAAGGAAGCTCGTTTATATCTGTTACTTCTGCCTTGTTAGCTGATGGTAGCCATGGTGAAGCTTTTCCTGTGTATGCATTAAGTGAATCAGGTCGTTTGGCTTCACATTGCATTTGAGATAACACTAAATTGAAGCTTGATTGACTCTTCATTTTTCATTTTTCTTTCTCATAGGTGTTTTATGCCTTGTTAGTTCTGGATTGTCAGTAAAAAGTTTAAAGGTTGAAAATGGTTTTGCAGCATCGGCATCTGAAAAGCTAGTTGTTTGTGCTTGCAACAATGGAATAGTACAGCTTTTTAGTTCTGAGACTTTGAAATATTGCGGAAGCTTAATCTATTCAAGGTCCAAGCAATGCCATGGTGATAGTGACAATTCATGTCATACTGAAGCCAACAGAAAATGTTTTCAACTGTCAGTTGGTCTTCCAGATGCAACCTTGCTTGTCACTTCTCAACCTCAGAAAAACTTGGTTAGAAATGTTTTTTTTCCTTTTTGAAATAATTTTACCAAATTGGAAGATTGTTGTCTATATGCATGGGACATTCGTGATGTGAATCAGGTGATCATCCTAAAAGATGTAAATTGTGATATCAATTGATCTCACAATGCAACCTTGATGAATTTTGAATTTTTAGTGCACAAATTTGGAATTCTTGTTGGTTTCCAGTTCCTAAATTCTTTCGATCTTGTTTCTTGATTATAATTTCAAAAGCTTTCTATCTCTTTCCTGGCGTCCAGGTGCTACGAACTAGTTTCACATTCTGCATGCATATGGGATATCAAGAGTCTTCGTAGCGAAAACTTCCATGATCCATCTCTAGCGTGTGTTGCTAGAGGTTGTTCAGGTGGTGTTTCTTTTGCAACATGCTCAGCAGATGGTACAGTAAGGTTATGGGATCTTGCCTTGCAACCTGATTCATCCGAAGATGTGTGATGAATAGTCATGCTTCAGATACTGGACAAGTGGGCACTTCTTGTTTGGGTATTTCTCCTTTTCATTTTGGATGTGCTAGCACGTACAAATTAGCGGATATTATAAGCTCTCGTAAGAGACTTCCTTCTAATGTAGAAGTCTTTTTTCAATTATCCTGATATGTATGTCAAGCTATTCAATTTGTTCTTGCTACAGTAAGTGCTGGAATTTTCGAACGCGATACTGTTGAGGCAGGTATTACCACTCAAGGATTCTGTGCTCTGGCAGTTAGTTCTGACGGAAAGCACCTCAGTGCTGGTGATTGTGAGGGAAACATCCGTATTTATAACCTACAAACTTATGATTATACATGTCTTCAGGTAGGCCAAAGAATGGCCTAGTAAATTGTCTTTCTTGGGCAGAAAATCACTCCATCTATGGGCATGAGATATCTGTTATATTACTTAAAAAAACAAATGGTTCACTACTGTAGGGTGCTCATGATGCTGAGATCCTATCATTAAGCTTGAGCTTGTCAAGCAAGAAAGATGTTATTGCAAAATAAGTCATGCATAGCCATTATTATCTGGCTTCAGGGAGTCGGGATAGAATGATCCATCTGTTTGATGTTCAAAGGTTTGAGCACACAACTCTTGGGGAATATTCTAGTTTGTTGGATTTGTATCTTTGTACATTTACTCGTCGAAAGTGTTGATGATCATTCAGCTGCTGTGACCTCTGTAAAGTTTACTTGCAATGGATGCAAAATCCTCAGTTGTAGTGCTGACAGGTATTAGCTAAACGTTGTTTTCAAATGCAATATGATGCATAGTGAAAGGATTATTAAATTATCATAAATACAAAAGCTGGAGTTTCAATGAAGTGAGTCATCTCATTATAATTTCAACTGACAGACAATTCTATGCCATATTGGTTATCCAAATTTTATTATTGAAAAATATCATTTAAGAATCTAGTCTTCATATTCCGTGGTTAGATTCTTGTCAATCCAGACTTTTATTGTGCCATTCTGATTTGGGGTTGTGCATTTTATCTGTCTATGCAACCAAACGATATGATTGTATAAAATGTCTTGCTCAAATTATTTTTCTGTAGCTTTATGATTCTCTTTCATACAGATCTCTCATGTTCCGTGATTTTACTGCAAAAGAGTCTGGTCATAAGATTTTCCATTCTCCTCATCAAACGGCATCTCATGGAACTGTCTATGATATGGCTGTAGATCCATCGATGGAGGTTGTTGTTACGGTTGGCCAGGTAAGCCATCCAATGGTCGCTTGAATATATAAACTGTATTTAATTGGTGGAGGTGGACAATTATAACAAATCTGAATCTACAAATATACTGTCTTGTGGATATTTGATGTGCATAATTTATTAGTTTGATAGCTGCCTTATATACAGCTAGAAGGTTCCTCATATCCTTTGGACTTCAAGTTCTTGATTCATTCAATTCTTCTCTCAGGATAAGAAGATAAACTCATTTGACATTGCTTCTGGAAAGCTAAGTAGATCATTCAGGCAAGATAAAGACTTTGGAGAACCAATAAAGGTGAGTTCCTTAATGTTCTGCAAGATTATCATCATGCCATTGTGACAAACCTAAATTTTTCCAACGGATTACAATGGATCCAAGCTGCAGTTACCTTGCTTGCTCCTTCTCCAACAAGTCTATTTGTATTTATGACTTCATTACTGGAGAAATGAAAATTTAACTTTGGAAGTTATTACTGGCATTCTTTTCTCACCCGACTACAAGCATATTATTTCTGTGAGTTTTGGTTTTTTTGATGTCTTCATTCTTTTGCAAATCCGTTGCATTTGAAAATACCATTAACATATTTGTTTTCCTTTTTATTTTTTACTTGTATTCCATGATCAGATCATCAAACTATTCATTTTTCTTGAGATTCTTCAATTTGTAACTATAGTGATGCACTCAGATTGGCAGTGATGGCTGTATTTTCGTATGGAAAGTGCCTGATCCTTTATCATTAAGGATGCTTGAGTGAATGAATGAAAGTTCCGGTCCATCATCAAACTATTCATTTTTCTTGAGATTCTTCAATTTGTAACTATAGTGATGCACTCAGATTGGCGGTGATGGCTGTATTTTCGTATGGAAAGTGCCTGATCCTTTATCATCAAGGATGCTTGAGTGAATGAATGAGCATGAGAGTTCTACTTGTGGAGCTGAATACAAGCATGAGGGTCATCAACTTGTTGGCATGAAAGATATAAGTGAAAACTATGATCCAGTCTTTAGTGATGAGAAAGAACAAGAGCATTTGACTAAGATAATGAGAAGTGAGATAAACACAGGCATAGACAATAATGCCTGCCACATAAAGTTCGAAGACAGTGATCTATTCAAGCAACATTTTGGCAGTTTATCATCCACGTACAAGGTATAGTACATTTACAGGAAAATCAAACTATAAATTGTTTATTTTCTAATGGTGGCCGAGAGATTGATAAATGCTATCAATTGCAGTATCCTTTCTATCCACCGTCTCTTCCAATCATGACCATTTGAAAAAATACTTTGTTGACTAATATATTGATGTTTTTATGGTGATTGGCTGCAGAAAAATGGATCGTCAACAAGGAGAAGGTATTCCTCAAAATACGTAGCTTACCGGGACTTTCATGGAGGTGCAAAACAACTTTTGGGAACACCAGCCCACAAGTCAGATGGTAAAAAAATCTTGACACTGAGGGAAGAAAGTTTCAACTCCCCTGTCATAGAAAGTCCTACAAAAAATAAACAGGACATGGAAAAGGAACGTGTCACAAGAGCAAGTGAAATACAAGAGAAATTAACTGTTTGCAGAGAAGCATTCTAAGTTTAGATGCTGTGGCTGAGAATGCAGTTCGTTTATTTTCGAGATTAGATTCTATGGGTGGTGGATCTAGTGAAGAGTTTTCAAGTGAACCCAAGTCTAAGCTATTTGATGAAGCTGCTAAATTGCTCCCAGCAACTATAGAGAAAGTAATTGCAATAGTCAATTTGTTGCAGCAATAGAACAAAGATTTATGTGGAAGCGGGTTAGATGTTTCCGGATTTGAAACCCATTTTAGGAACACATTTGCTGAGAATCTGTCAGAGAGGGTTGTTGAGATACAGAAGAAAAATCTCGGCGGTGTTCAATATCAAGTAATCTCTATTCCTACTTACCAAGTAGTATAATCTTGTACAGACAGGAAACATAATACAGAAAATAGTAATATATAGTCATTTTAGTTTCTCATCTTTGGTTTAATTGCAGGTTATTTCTGAAACTAACGATTACAAATGCTTATTAGATCTAACCTGCAGTTTGCAGAGTGCAAAACTTTTTCTTGTTATTTATTACATCCAAACTTTAGAAACTAATAAACAACAAGAACAAGAAAATATGTAGTGCATAAGGTAATCATGGTCTTTCTATTTGACATGTTACCAGACCACCCTTTCCCTCTTTTCCCTCTCTCTTTCTTTTCTTTCTTTTGTGAAACCCTTTTTCTTTATATACATCTTTTCCAGGCAAATTTTTATTTCCCTCTCAACTTTAACCTTAATTGAAAAGATTTAAAAAAAAAAAAAAAAAGGGGGGGCTGGTGAGGAAGAAATAAAGCAAAGACCATCTTTCCTTTACCTTTGAAAAATCATTTTCTACTGCTGGTTTTATTGCAAATTTCATATAAAGGTTTTGGGAAGCTCCCCCCCCCCCCCCCCTCTCTTGCAACTCTTTTGTTTTTTCTCTATATCAATCTCAAGGCATCGCAGTACGTAAGAATATTGCTGTATCTCCCCGATAATTTCTTTTATATAATGAGAAGAAAAAAAAAAAAAAAAAAACCCACATTAAAAGACATGTTTGCAATATTTGTATTCCCAGAAATGAAAATGAATCTCTTGTACATATTTTCTTGCTTTGGTAGCCGTAGCATTCTAAACAGTACACACCACACTTCCTTCTTCTTCTCGGGATTCCTTCACTCTACATGTTTTATTATCATTTCTTTTCTTACCACCCCTCTCTCTCTCTCTCTCTCTCTCTTCCAGTTCCATCCATGAATTTCAGAAGCTTAAACCTTATCATAGGCACTATGAGCAGTCATTGGGACCATAGAACCATGTTACACTATCACTATACCCACGAATATACAGAGATGATTTGATGAATTATTCGATTATCAGAATTAAGGGCCCCTTAAGCCATGATCTTTAGGTCAGAAAGATGCCATGTGGCGTGATTGACGGCACAAAAAAAAAGGGGGTACAGGAATATGTACACCCTCCTTGATTTGTTTAAGATCATAAACGACACTTTTCACAAGTTAATCCAAAATCATGCGAGGAAAATTTGGCACAGATTGAGTCCAAGATAGAGGCAAAAATGTTTTGATTTTTCTTAATCATGTTAAATTAATTGAACAGATGGGGGAAAAACCTAAAAAGGGTTCTCAAATTTAGTGGGGGTTTAAAGCAAAAAAGGGAACTCTAATTAGATACATTGTCGTTTTATGTTCAATTTTTTCTCTTGTAATGATGATGAGCTTATAACCTTTTTTTTTTTTTTTTTTTTTTTTTTTTTTTAATTCTCCCCCCACCCTCCCAGTTTCACACTATGACAAACTATTTGCATGTGATTTTTTAAACTTACTTGTCTCCAAAATCTAAGAAAATAATTGCTCCACTTAGAACTAAAATCTCTTTAATTATAATGTTGATATTGGCTTGCCTAATAATGGATTTTCATTATGATCGTAAGTAAGCTCATAACTAGAAAGCATTAGTGTATCTAATTGATACTGTCACGTGTCAAATCAAACTTTATCATAAGATTGACATTTTGTGTGCCATGGTAACCATTAATATAAATAATATGTTCATTTGGAATCCATATGTGCTTGCGCATGCTTATATCTTGGATGTTTTTTACGACATAAAGATTGGACTATGGAACTATAAAGGAAAAAGGATGAAAATAAAAAAAAAACAGGGGATAAAAGTCTGTTCCTGATCGATCTTTGATTGATTGTGTGTGTGATCTATCAATTTTTTTTATTTTTTGGGTAGGTTTCTTGTCTTATATATGATTGTCATGAATTAGAGATCACAGAATGTAAGAGATAAGACTCAAATTAGAGATCACAGAATGTAAGAGATAGACAAAAACTGTCGACCTCTACTGACTTCGAATCTTCACTTGTTAAATATCTTAAATTTTAAGTAGTAGTAGTCACTTCTTAATAATATCTTTAAAAGTGAAAGAAGACGCCAAATCGCTTTACGTTTCAATCCCATGCACATATATGTAATGTATACACACTCAAATCGCTATAAATGTTTAGACGTGTATACATGTCATATGGCCTCTCAACCCCACCTGCATCTGCATGATATCACCGCCACCTTCTATATTTATTTAACCCACAAAAATTCTAAATTGTCACATTCTAGTCCAAATATACAAATAGAATGCGTATTATTAATCAAAGTGACAGAATAAGAAAATTAGTATGGAATGAGAACCCATGTGACCACACGGAAACGGAACCTCGTCATGTGAAAGTGAAACCAAAAAGAAATTAAAGAGAAGACTTAAATGGAGTAGCAAGCAATTCCATCTTTTTTCACTTAAAGGCTCTGTTTGGCTCCATATCCATCCCCTTCAATTCCTTCCCCCCCCCCCCCCCCCCCATACATTTATATTTTACATTTCTATCTACCCATGAAGTAAGTTATTTACTGATCTGGATCAATACCAAAGCAAAGGGGGAATGGAATCTTGGGATCATGATAAGGCATTTTTTTTTTCTCCCAATGAAAAATGAAAAGAGGGAGTGAAAAATGGTGAGATGGGTATGTCCTTTCCCTTCCTTTAAATGAAACTTTAGATGACAAAAGGTCACAACTTTCTCAAAAGTAACGCCGCGTTACTAGTTTTTATTAAAATAAATAAATAAATAAATAATAATAATAACATGGGCTGAGATTTTAGACTAATTATAGAACTGGAATCGATTTTCGACTAATAACACAAACTTCCAGAAATGGGGTCGTTCCTGTTTCATAGTCTGCTACTGTCATGTTCGGGCAAATTTGTTATTACCAGGAACCTTCTCATGTTCATTGAATTCCATCTGAACATGATCCAATTGTTTTTCTTAACAAAATAACCAATAAATAATGCTCACTCACACGTGACTACTACTACTACTTCATACTTCATAGGCTTCTATCGCACGTGAGAAGAGTAAGAGCAACGCGTTTTGTGGTGGTAGTAGAGGCCACCTGTCTGAAGCGGGGTACAAATGACACGTGGCTATAAAAGGCCATTTAAGACATCATAATAACTACATATGTATAAGCATATCATATGATAAGGAAAACCAGAACATACTTCATTCATTAAGAAGAGGAAAAGACGAGAGAGAACAGTACACACATGAAACGGGTTTGTGTACCATTTGATTGGAAGGGTTGCAGCCCACTTGTGAAACATTATTCAACACACACTTTGATTCTTATTGTTGCTGCTGTCACTGATTGCGTTTTGTGTTCAACAATTCCAAGTGGATAATAAAACCAAATGCGGATATGAAGTTTGTTTGGGGGTGAAAGAAAAGATAAAAAGAAAGCTGGGCAAAAAACAAAAAGAGGACCCAAACAGGAAAAAGAAAAAGATGGAACAAAAGAAAAGAGCAAGATGGAAAGCGAAATGTGAGAGAGAGACAGTGTTACACACCAACAACACTCTCTCGGCCCGACCCAACCCAACCCCATGGGCGTGATTTACTTTCTCTGCTTTTTTCCTCGCCAAGAATCTTTCAAAATCTAAAAGACCATAAAAGAAAAAGAAAAAGGAATTCAATAAGTTTTGGCCTGCAGGAGAGAGGAGTGTGTGTTGTTGACAAATGGTAGTAAATAAGATTAAGGATATATAAATTGTATTGTAAGTAATAATTTGATTCACATTATAACGGAGAGATTCTTATGACTCATTATTGACATTGAATTCCGCAGCGCCGGACGATCACCCACAAATGAGGTGGCTTGACCGGAAGAGAGAATTGCATATTGTTTCGGTCCCAATAATAGCATATTATTAACATGCTAAAAGATGCGGTGGAGCGATGACTTATTAGGAGTATTGAAATATTCAAAACGAATTAATCTAACTAAAATTTATAAATTGTATAATGTAAAATACTTCAAGATTTGTAAATGACATGAAAGATGTAAAAAAGAAAAAAATTATTTAGATGAAAACTCGTAAATGATAAGAAATCTAATTATTGATAAAACGATTGAAACATAATGAAAAAGTAAAAAATTCTTCATTATTGAATTTATTAAGCAAATAAACCAATAAACATACATAATAAATTAATAAACGTACCTAACAATTTCTAAAATAATAGAAAATGATTGGACATAACAATTTTCTTATTAAATTATTCTTCCTCAACCTTTTTATGTAAAAGTAATAAATTTTATGAGAAACATGTAATATATATATTTTAACTAATTTAAATTTATTTATATTAATTTTGGTTGATTTAAATAATTTTATTATGGCTTATTTTCTCATTATTTGTAATTTATTAAAATATTAATTTTATTATCAATAAATAAATATTAATTTTATAATCGAATATATAAAATTATAAAAATAATATATTAATCATGAGAATTTTTCAAGGAGATGTTGTAGTAAGTATGTAGAGATATTGATAAATATTAATTTATCCTTTTAACACTTTTATCTTTATTTGCTTAAAACCAATTAAAAGTAAGCTATTAGCAAGTTTGCCAAACAGGCCGTGGTTAGTAGTAAGCGACAACGCTACGACAGGAGAGTGACGAGGCCAATATGGTAATTTATGGCGCGAGTGCCCCTAGAGAAAATAAAAGCAAAAGAAGAAAGAGAAAGACAGCGCGTGGGGCACATCTCTTCCTTTAGTTCATCAGATCAGATGCCAACGACTCTCTCTCTCTCTCTCCCTCTTTTTATTGTTTTTATTTTTTCCGGTAGTTTTCAGCATATTTTTCAATTCTCTCTATGTTCGTTGGAACCAAACAGTTCCGGTTTCACACTCAGAGTCAGTCATAGCGGCCATTAGCTCACTGCTCGTTGTTTCTCTCTCCACCTTTAGTTTCACTTTCCTTGTTTCTTTCATTAATTCACTGAGAGAGATGGAGACGGAAAGAGAGGGGGGCTCTTCTTCGTAACATGAGAAGAAGCAGCTGCAGAGTGCGCATTAGAAGAATAAACCAACGCCACCGGTTATGAATCTCGCCGCCGAACAACAGCCACCGCAACCGCCGCAAGCCCACCGTCCTTCTACTTCCTGCGATCGCCACCCGGACGAGCAGTTCACCGGCTTCTGCCCTTCATGCCTCTGCGAGCGTCTCGCTCTTCTCGACCCTTCTTCCTCCGCTTCTTCATCATCTCGCAAACCCCCTATTACTTCCTCTACTGCCGCCGCGGCACTTAAAGCCATCTTCAGACCGTCTTCCTCCTCCGTCACTGGCGTTGCTGTTGGCGGTGGGCCCAATAACCCCAATCGTAACAGACCAAGCTCATTTTTTCCAGAGCTCCGTCGGACCAAATCGTTCTCTGCCTCCAAAAACGAGGGGTTCTCCGGCGTGTTCGAGCCGCAGAGGAAATCCTGCGACGTAAGAGGGCGGAACACTCTCTGGTCTCTCTTCAACCAAGACGACGAGCGCAATCCTTATAAGAAGGAAGCTCCTCGTGCTAGTGCGGGTCCAGAGATCGAGGTTCAAACTACCAGAAATTTAGCTTCATCTTCTACTGTTCGGGTCCCTGTGTTTGAGTCTAAAGAAGAGGACGAAACTGAGCAGGAAGAGGACGAGGAAATTGAAGCATTTGAAGAACCCAATGCGGGTAGTGTAATCGAGGACAGAGTCGAAGAAATTGTCGAAGAAGAAGAAGACGAGGAGGAGGAGAAAGAAGCAAAGCCGGAACCGGAACCGGAACCTGAACCAGAACCAGTGGAGGATCTGAAAACCATGAAGGACCATATAGATCTCGATTCCCAGACCAAAAAGCCCTCCGGAAGAGACTTCAAGGAAATCGCCGGAAGTTTCTGGTCAGCCGCTTCAGTTTTCAGCAAGAAATTACAAAAATGGAGGCAGAAACAGAAGCTCAAGAAACGCAACAATGGCGGTGGGTCCGCCACATTACCCGTCGAGAAGCCAATTAGCCGTCATTTCCGAGAAACCCAGTCTGAAATTGCAGATTACGGATTCGGTCGACGTTCTTGCGACACGGATCCCAGATTCTCCCTTGATATTGGCCGTATGTCATTTGATGATCCTCGTTACTCCTTTGACGAGCCTCGAGCTTCTTGGGACGGTCATTTGATTAGCACTTCTAGAACCTTTCAAAGAATGCCCACTATGCTCTCGGTCGTAGAAGATGCTCCGGTTCATGTGTTACGTTCCGATGCTCATATTCCCGTTGAGGATCCGAGAAGTTCCTTCACCGAGTATGATGATGACGCTCCGGGCGGGTCTGCCCAGACCCGGGATTACTACTTGGACTCTTCCTCTCGCCGGAGAAAAAGCCTCGACAGGTCCAGCTCCATAAGGAAGACTGCTGCTGCAGTAGTGGCTGAGATCGATGAGTTGAAGTCGGTTGTTTCCAATGCTAAGGTGACTCCGGCAACCGGAGATTTCTACCCTGGGCATGGGCCAAAGTTGGTGGGCCCGGATAGAGAATCCAGAGATTCGAATTCCATTTCCTTGCGAGATGATTGCTGCTCGGAGGGGGCCTTTGAAGTTAATTTGCGAGACAATCTTGCCCATGTTGTTGGTAATAGTAATAGTAATGGGATTCAGAAAGGGCCGAAGAAGGTCCGGAGGTGGGGTAAGGGGTGGAGTATTTGGGGGTTTATACATAGAAGAAATGGGAACAAGGAAGAAGATGAAGATAGGTATAGTAGAGCAAATGGGGTGGTGGAGAGGTCTTTTTCCGGGTCATGGCAAGAGCTTAGGACCGAAAGGAATAGCGAGGTGAGAGCGGGTATGAATCCGAAAGCGTGGAGGAGTAATAGCAGTGTGAGCTGGAGAAATTCCCAAAACATTGGTGTTGGTGTTGGTGGTGGCGGTGGTTCTTTTGGAAGCATGAGGAAGACTAGTACTGCAAGTACGGAAACAAATGGGCTTGGAAATGGAAGAAAGAAGAGGGATGAGTTCGTGTTGGAGAGGAACTCAAGTGCTAGATATTCACCCAATAACAACACCACCAACCACATTGATAATGGATTGTTGCGGTTCTATCTGACACCGATGAGGGGCAGTGGTAGGAGGAGTTGGTCGGGAGCCAAGACCAAGCCTAATCCCCCACCTTCCATAGCCAGAAGTGTGATGCGATTGTACTGATCCTCATCTATTATATGGCTCTCTCCTCTCATCGCTTCTCTTGGATTAAGATAAAAATGTTTAAGCACTTGCTTTTGCTGCAGCATTTCCCATTCTGTTGTAGTAGTAGTAGCCACAATATGCTTATGTATTATTATTTTCCATGTTGATTGGTTCTTCCAGGTTGGTTGGTTGGATGGATTAAACCTTCAAAAACACCCTTTTCCTTAAGTTTCCCATTTTCAGTTGTCTACTTGTTTGATTCTCTTTGAACTCAAATAACGTCATTTCCAGTGTTTTTCTCATTGTCATAGATTAAGATTACTAACTTCTTTACCAGAGAAAAAGGGGCAATGGCAATGGGGAATTGGGATTTATGTTTGTTTTGGGACATAGAGCGAGTTAAGACATTGAGCTATTATCAAGATTTTGTCCTCTTTCTGGGTCTTCAACGTTTGGTCTTTGTAAAGGGGAATATTCTATTTATTTAGTTTTTGTTTGTTGTTGTCATTTGTCAATTTGGTGGGGGGGGAGTTTGAGATTAATAATTGGGGGGAGAATAAAATCGGAGCTATGCTCATGATTTGGTATGATCCAAGGTGGACCAAAAGACCCATTATCCATCTCAGGATACCAACATGAGTAAAGTCTGGTGGGTCCTCCCTGTCCACTCTCCTCCCTCTTTTACTTTTCCAACTAAAACAAAAAACTCTCACCGGAATATGCAATTTGACCGGATACGGGCATTAGAGTTATTAAGAGGCTCGTCTTATTAACTAGTCGCATTATGCATCCGTGGTAATTATAGCAAATTAATGACTAAGATTGTGGAATGGATATTTGAAAAGAGTCAGACCTCCTTACATGATTACTTGAATCCATTAACTCTCTCTTGCAAAAAGCTTCGGGGATACATGATCAAGAAATTTGCGCCTTCATAAGTCAAAAAGTGACCAAAAAGGAAACAAAGGCGGGTAAAAAGAAAGACAAGGCTCCCTAAGCACAAAGTAAAGTTTGACTCAAGTGCTAGTTTTTGACTAATCTAATTTACACTAGTCGATTGCATTTACTCGCACCAATTCATTCTTGCTAGAAGTCCATTATTGCAGCTTGATTGATCAGTGACCTGGGCCTTGTTGTCACAGCCCATGATTTTAGTGGGCTGGGTTTGGCTTTGAATTGGACCGGCTCGCTCCTCTCCCTCCCTCGTTTGCCATCGCCAACTCCCGCTTCATTGCTGAGTCCGTGTCATTTCCATGACCCAGTTCCCCAAATCTCTCTCTCCCAAACGGGTTCTAAGCCTTCTCAAAGCAGGGTAAAACCCTCACTTCGCACTCGCTCTCTTCGACTCAGCGAGTCGCCACCCTAGTTAAGCCCACTCGTCCACCGTCTTCCACCGTCTTCCACCGTCTTCCACTACATTCTTCGCCGTCTCGTTCATCCGAAGTTCTTCGTTCACGTCGGTCGGGTAGTTGAGCTTGATACGAACTCAGAAATGTCGGTGTGCGGAAGATGTCGCATTGACAGTGATCAAGGCCTATGCCAAGTGTTCGATGCCCGATCAAGCAGTCGACGTGTTTCGACGAATGGTCGAGATTTTCGGTTGTGAACCTGGAATAAGAACGTGCCACTCTCTTCTTAATGCGTTCGTCGAATCGAATCATTGGACTCGAGCTGAATCGTTGTTCGCATACTCCCAGACTAAGGGTGTGTCCCCTAATTTGCAGACCTATAATATTCTGATTAAAATTTCATGCAAGAAGAAGCACGTTGAGAAAGCGAGGGGGTTGATAAGCTGGATGTGGGGCAATGGCTTCAAGCCTGATGTCCTTAGCTGCGGTACCTTAATCAATGCGCTAGAAAAAAGTGGTAAGGTATTAGATGCAGAGGAGGTGTTCGATGAAATGTCAGAGAGAGAGGAGTGGTTCCTGACGTTATGTTTTATAATATTTTAATTGATGGGTTTTTCAAGAAAAGGGATTTTTTGAAGGTTAATGCAGTATGGGAGAGGTTATTGAGGGGTCCTTGGTTTATCCGAATGTGGTGACTATACTGTTATGATTAATGGTTTGTGCAAATGTGGAAAGTTTAGCGACAGCTTGGAAATATGGGACAGGATGAAGGAGAGTGATCGAGAACTGGACTTGATCACTTATAGTTCTTTGATACATGGACTGTGCAAAGTAGGGAAGGTTGATGAAGCTGAGAGAGTTTCTAAGGAGATGATTGATAGTGGAGTGTGTCCTGATGTTGTAATCTACAATGCAATGGTAAAAGGGTTTCTTCAAGCAGGGAAGGTTAAAGAGAGTTTTGAGTTTTGAGTTTCTTCATGTAATACTGCAAGTTATAACATGTTCACTCAAGGGTTGTTTGACAGTAAGAAGGTGGATGAAGCAATTTCCATTTGGGAATCCTTACCTGAGAATGGCTGCATTGCAGATTCCATAACTTATGGAGTGGTAATTCATGGGCTGTGCAAGAATGGGTATTTGAATAAGGCTTTACAGGTTTTACTAAATGGGGAAATTGAAGGAGCCTGTTTAGATGTCTTTGCGTATTCTTCAATGATTGATGGGTTATACAAAGAAGGTAGATTAGATGAAGCAGCCAAAGTAGTTTCTCAGATGGATAGTCATGGTTGTAAACTGAATTCTCATGTCTTCAATTCATTAATTAATGGATTTATCCGAGTTTCTAGGCATGAAGAGGCTGCTCAACTTTTAAGGGAAATGGGCCTTAAAGGTTTCCTCCAACTGTGGTCTCTTATAACACTCTCATTTTGTGCAAGGCAGAAAGATTTAGTGACGCCTATTTTTTTGTGAAGGAAATGCTTGAAAATGGACGGAAGCCGGGTGTGGTATCTTATAGCTTGTTGATCAAAGGCCTTTGGCAAGAAGCTTGACATGGCTATTAACTTGTGGAGTCAATTTTTTAAAAAGGGTTTGCAGCCTGATTTGACTATGCACAATATTATGATTCATGGACTTTGTTCAGCTGGAAAAGTTGAAGATGCTTTGCAACTCTATGATTGGATGAAGAGGTCGAATTGTGGTCCAGACCTTGTAACATACAATACTCTTATAGTGGGGCTTTATAAAGTCGGTTATTTTGAAAAGGCATCAGAGATTTGGTTATGTATTAGTGACGGGCAGCTTAGGCCGGATATTATTTCCTACAATATTGTTCTAAAGGGGCTATGCTCTTGCAGTAGCGTATCAGATGATGTTGGATACTTGCAGCATGCTTTGGATCATGGAGTGCTTCCAACTGTCATAACATGGAACATTCTTGTTAGAGCTGGTCTCCAATGTAATCTTCTTGAATTTTCGGAGATGTTTGAAGTAAGTGCTATCTCCAACCTTTCTTTATTTGGTTAAATTTTCTGTCTACTAAACTTACTGACTACAGAGTAAATATGGTTGGCGTTAAAATGCTAATTAATGATTCTGTTCATTTTGCTAGGCATTCGTTTGTTTCTAGACAGCACTGTGAACGAGATCCTGATGAATATAAGTAATGTTTGTGGTTGGACAAATGTGCTTACCCTTTGAAACTAAAATGAGGTATGAATGAATGTATTCATCCATGGTTCACAAGTCAATACGCTTTGCTTATTTTTGGCTTCAAGTAATCTTTATTCGTTGCAACAATTGTTCATATATGCTAATTCTTGCAGATTAGCTGTGCTATTTTTCACATGGTGGAAACCATACTCTGAGGCTATCTAGCAATGAGGTGAACTCTAGAAAATCTCACCAAAATTTTGTTGGGCTACGGCCAATGTAAAAAATTCTAGGGTCTATGCACAACTTTTGTTTTTGAGAAATCCTGTCAATCCAAATGAGAAAGCTTTTAGAAAAGATATTGATTAAAAAAAAAGAAGATATTTGCCTATAGTTTTTATGGATTGAAATTCCAAGCATCAAATTTGTAACTCTCGTGAATGAGAGGTCTTGATGATGGAAGTATCATCACCAATGACAGATATTTTGATGCAAAAGTAAATTAGCCTGACCATATCAGACCCAAGCAGTAAGCATTCACTTGGGTTTATACATCATGCTATATTCATTTTGTTAATCGTAAGTTGCTAAAATTCTGTACATCATAAATGTAAAAAAGCCTTTACATTTTTTCTTCTTCCTTCCTGGTCTTCTCTCTCTCTTCCATTTCTGATGATGACATCCGTTGCTCGTAGGCAAATTGAGTGAGCAAACCAACTAGTATAGCCCCCAAAACTGCAACTTTACGCCAGTCAGCTGAAGAAGAGAGGAAAGAATCAGCAATAGCGGTAACTATCAGACCAATTAATGCAAGATAGATGTTCCTTCTAGTTTTTGACCCAGCCTTTTCTATTGTAAGTTCTTTAATCTTCTTCATCTCCTCCTTGGCTTCTGCTTTCTGTTTAGGAGATTTCTGCACCAAGCTCTTAAAGAATAGACCTTCATTCCTGTCTTTTTCAATCTGACCCTCAAAAGCTGCTAATTTATTTTCATTCTTCTCAATCTCCAATCTGTTCGTTTCTGCAGATTCCTCAAACTCCTGCATTCTGCTTTCAATATTCTCCATAATCTGCTCCAAGCAGAGCTAAGCATTAGGCCGAGTTAAAACAACAAAAAATACCATTTTCAAAGCCTCACTCATTTTCATACAGACACAGACCCTGGCACTAGCTTCATCGAGGTCTTTGAGGGCATCTTCTCCGATCTTGTCCAACTCGGCTGTGGCTTCTTCCGCAAATTGGGTAAGATGAGCAGATCTTTCATCCAAGTAATCAGTGAGGCGTACTTTTTTGGCTTGAATCATTGCTATTCTGGCCAGTATGTCTTGCCTACGAGTATCTCCTCCTGGTTGTGGGGAAGCTTCTGAATTGGAATTGGAATTGGAATTGCTGGATTTGCAGAGGGTAAGTAGGAGGGAATTATTCTTCGTGTTGGGAAGCCTAGAAATGGTATAAAACGCTTGATTGGTGCCAACCAGAGATGTTTGAATGGCTTTCAAGGTAATCATAATTTCTTCTTCTTGTACTTTTTGTTAGAACAGAGAAGAGAGAGAGATCAGTGGAGCGTGGAGTTTTCGTGGATCTCTTATTTTTGTGAACATTATCTGTATTACAAATGTTTTTGTCTTATATTTATAGGAGTGCAACGTGATGTTTGAGGCCTAATTATTTACCACACAAATGGGTGAACACGACAGAAGTCAGAAAACCGAAGCAAAAAGATAACAAAACAAAGCAAACCAATTTTTCACATTCTAATCGAAACGACCTGTCGGTTTCTTATAAGTATACTACTTGGTGACAGCGAAATAGGCTAAGAAGTTGATGACGCTAAGAATAGCCAATGGCCAGAAGTAGTAGTCGATATGACCCCTATTCAAATGATTAGGAATCCAACCAGGATTCCCACTTCTGGCCGTTATGGAAGTCACAATAGTAACAAGGAGACTACTCAAGAAATTACCACACGCAACAGTAGTTAGAGAGAGCTCCGAGCAAAGACTTCTCATAGCATCCAGCGCTTGATCATAGTAAAACTCCCAACTGTCCGATAAAAGTAACAACCTTGGCACATCCGACCAGAAAGTACTGAGGCACTTGCCAGAAAATCGATATGGGAACCATGTCATCATCGTATGCGTTGTGTTGTCTAACATAATCGAGTCGAATTACCTCCAACACCCCTGCTGGAATCATAGAAAATATGGATATGAGGAGACCAATTCCCATTCTTTGTAGTTGGGTAAGGCCCCGTTCGTTCCCTGTGAACTTCCTTACACAAGGGACGATAACTCTGTCGTAAATGGGGCCCAGAAGAGAATGCTAAGGGTGTCGAAAATTGAGAGAGATGCCAACGGGATTTTGAAGTTGGGCCCCATGTGTTGGTTCATTTTGTTGCCTTGTAACACAAACATTGTGCTCATTTGACTATATACGGTCGAAAAAACAATGCTGGTTGCCCAAACGGGTAATAACCGTATAATAGATTTGAGCTCCTCCACTTTAGTCACGGAGCAGAGTCTCCAAGGATTTGCCGAGCCGTTTTTAAGGTCACTTGCTGCCTCAACCGCCGCCTTGTCAAAGACTCTAGAATTCCACACTTTTCAAGTCAAGTTATGTAAATCTTAAAGGAAATTTAAAAATGATCATGAAAGAAAGATACCTTAAATCGTTTGTGAGCTCAAGTTTTCGAGTTCTTATGATCTTTGATTTATCATCTATGAGATCGTAGAGAAGAGACTTATCAGCCGGAACTTTTACATAAAACTTTCTACAAGTAGCAACCATAACTTGAAAAAGGCGTGTAAGGGGACTCCCCCGGGGTAATTGACGATGGTACAAAGAACTACCCAAGAAAAAGAACACCATAGCAGCTACCGGAATTCCAAAACCCCAGCCCCACCCCACATTCATTTGAGTCCAAACAAGCACGGGAGAAGCAATAAGTGCTCCCACGTTAATCGAAGAGTAAAACCAATTGAAAAATGACACTTTCTTTTCCTTCTCCTTTTCATCGGTTTCGTCGAACTGATCAGCCCCAAGCGATGACACACATGGCTTGATCCCACCAGCTCCTAGTGCGATCAAGTAGAGAGCTGCAAAGAAAATTACACTTTGACCCGTAGAGGGGTTTGCATCAGTTGCCATCACAAGTGTCTAAAATTTCCTGATTATAAAATTTATTTTGTTCAAATCCTTGATTATATATTTCCACGTGTCTAAGATCCAGTTTTAAGTTGCATAAATGTAACTAATCTATGTATCTCCGAACCAGTTAAGGAAGGTGTCATAAAATGAGTCAGCAATCAAAAGATAAATAAAGGTTATATATATTTTTATAGGTACAAGTATAAGAGAAAAAACAAATGTTATATCCAAACGGGGCTGGTTTATTTATTATTATTATTATTATTATTATTATTCTTATTTGAAAAATAAGAAACACTTGACTTTAAGATTCCAAAAAATAAACGGATATTTGTTTGTAATGTCCTTACTTAAGAAAACACAAATTCTTACAGAGTTTATCTGTAATATCACTAACAAGTGTGGCAAGGGATACATAATAATAGATTGAGGTCGAACATTGCTTTGTCTTTAATTTCCTTTTCTGTACAAAACAACTAAGAACGCAGACAAGAACATTTGACCCGGCTTCCATGCAGGCTTGCAAGTTGCAGCTGCATGCTTTAGAAAGAATATTTGCTTATGGTCACAAAAATGTGACTGCATGCTGTTCCAAGGTATGAAACTGCTTGCTAATGAGCAAGATAGGTAGGTTTTGGGGTTGACTTTCTGAGAAGCCTTGATTTTGGCGTTGGCTCCTCAAGGAATACCTAGCTAGCGTTTGTCATTTGAATTTTGTGGACTCGTGAATCGGACAGGTATTGAATGATTTACCATTGATTCAAGTCAGTAGTGAAGAAACTAGTTCTGTTTGATTTACTTGTCAAATTCAAGTTCTGAAGATGATTTGGAGCTCCCTGCAGCAAGTTCATAATCTAGTTCCTGACGTGTGCGAGCTATTTGTGTATTGGAAAGCCGAACCAGATTTGGTGCTCTACTTTTACAGATTTTCAGGTTTCCTTGTAGAACTTGTTGATGTTAAGTGTTGGCATAGTTTAGCCTCTTAGCTAGTCTTTTATTCTTTTAAGAGTTTTTAATGTATTTTTACATTTCCTAGATCACATCTTATCATAGTTTATATTATCTTGCTCTTGTTCTTATTCCATTTTTCTTGGTTTTATGGTTTTTGATCAGCTATTCACTCTCAAACCTTTACCAATCATTCACATCACTATTCTCTAACACATGCATGAGCCTGAAGCTGGCTTAAATACTCTACGACAATGAACAATGAGATGATAAGATGCTGTAATGAAGCAATATAACTAATTAACTAGGACTGCTTAACAGAAGTAGGTATGTAATTACCGTTAGGTCTAACCATTTTGATTAGGAGGAGTTCTCTCTCTCTCTCTCTCTCTCTCTCTCTCAAGTGGGTGTTGTAAATCTTACGTACCCACCGCTGGTTTGATCTGGCTTTCATATTACAAATCATGATGATGTTTATCTGCTTTGCTGATAGATGACCTGAAAGCCATTTCTCAACGATACATTTTGTTATTTTTTAATGCCTAAGCATCCCTTTTAGACATTAGATGCATTATGCACCTTCCCAACTTTAATTTTAATTTATTTTATTTTTCTTGGTGATGCATTTTCCTAACTCCTATCCTACATACATGATATCACTTGAAAATTATTTTCCTTCAGATTAATCCTATCAAAATCTCTAATTATAAGCAATTAGAAAGTTGGTAGGTTCGAGTATCATACGTAGCAGAATAAACTTGTTCATCATCTTGAATTTTACCAGGCGGACGTACCGGAATGATCTGAAATAATAAGTTATATTTTTATAAGTAAGTTTCAAAAGTATTAGTTCGTGTGTGTTTCTCAAATATAATGGAAGCCTTTTTCTTTTGAAAAAAAAAAAAAAAATCTACAACATAAACTAACAAGGTCCCGGACCCATCCAAATGCAAGTCCAATTCATCATTATTAGCTTTTACAAGTTTACAACAAAGAAGGGAAATAACTTTGGATCGAACCAACCAAAATTACTAAATTAGATAGTTCCCTCAATTAAAAGTTAACAACATGCATATATAATTGGCGTATGAGGAATTTACTTAGTAATAACTTTACTTGCAAAAACATTGCGATCCCCACCTCATGATCAAACACAGCAACCTTATAAGTCTTCATGTGACACAGCTAAGGTATATCTAGAAGACTTAGATAAAAAAAAGTAAAAAGTAATAATGTGTGTGAAGGATCCTTTCAGTCACCTAACCAATAAAACGACATGTCAGCGCGCTTATATAAACTTGCGTTGGCCAGTCGTACATGAACACAGCAAGTGAGAAAGCAAAAGAGAGACAGCGACGAAGTAACGTAAGAAGAAAACCGAGGGAAGGAATCAAATGGATCACTCATGGCTTCGTGTTCTAGTTCTTGTGGTCTGCCTTCTCCCAGTTTTGGTTGAATGCAAGGTTCGGCGTTACAAGTTTGATGTAAGTCCGGCCAGTACTTGTTTGTTTGTTTTTTATTATTACCATTTATGTTGCTTCAACTTTAAGATACCCACTTTTTTTTAATAATATATTCAACTATACGTACATCTTATCAGATAAATGATATCATACAATAATGTTGCTTATCATAACAATATTCATATAATATGTTGCAACGCAGCGGTACATGTTTATACATCTAGACCGATGCTTTTATTTTCAAGCTAGGCCTACGAGCCTTGGCCGCATTGAGCATTACATGCCTCCACACATTTAGACCGGTCGACGCAGTTTGCAATGCATGGCAGCATGCATCTGTGGAAACTGCTTCGATCGCCTGCGGCTTCCGAAAATTCCAGCATTACAAGCATGGCAATCATGGTCATGAATATCATTACTCCTGCAACTCTCTAGGATATCATCATCTTCTTCTTCTTCATCATCTTTGTTGGATATCATTACTCCTGCATTGGGTGATTTTTATAATTTGACATGATTTCTATTTTGGGATGTATATGCTAACTGGTAACTAATTATAGGTTGGTTAGAAACTCTTAAATTATCATCTGGCGTTTCTAATATCGGCTCTCGATATCGGGCAGGTGGTGTTGAAGAATACTACCACATTATGCTCAAGCAAGCCCATTGTCACTGTTAACGGACAGTTCCCTGGACCAACCCTGTATGCAAGGGAGGACGATACAGTGCTTGTCAATGTCGTCAACCATGTCCAATACAACGTCTCCATTCACTGGTAACTAATTAAACCAACTACTCCAACGTATATATATATATAAGGGGCATAAACAGACTGATACAGGGACATGAAGTTAATTTACTTTATTTTGCGATAGGCATGGAATCCGGCAACTAAGAACCGGTTGGGCAGATGGACCGGCATACATTACACAATGCCCGATCCCAACCGGGCAGAACTATGTGTATAACTTCACAGTGACCGGGCAGAGAGGTACGCTCTTTTGGCATGCACATATACTCTGGCTAAGAGCCACCGTGCACGGTGCCATTGTGATCTTGCCTAAGCTCGGTGTGCCTTATCCATTTCCCAAACCCCACAGGGAAGTTGTCGTCATATTAGGTAAGATTATGACTTCACTAAAAGAAATTTTCAATCACTTTTCAGTTTACTTAATTAGTTTTTAAAAAATGCAGCTGAGTGGTGGAAGTCAGACACAGAAGCTGTGATCAATCAAGCTCTAAAATCCGGATTAGCACCGAATGTTTCCGACGCTCATACAATTAACGGCCATCCAGGCGCTGTCCTGAATTGTCCTTCACAAAGTATGTACAGATTTTCATGTATTGTTATGAGGACTTTGTTTCTTAACAATTTAAGCTAACTCTGTTTTTCTGTAATTCTTGTTAATTATAGGGGGCTTCACATTGCCTGTTCAAAGTGGGCAGACTTACTTGCTGCGCATAGTAAACGCCGCACTAAATGAGGAGCTTTTCTTCAAGATAGCAGGGCACAAGCTCAAAATAGTAGAAGTTGATGCCACCTACGTCAAACCATTTGAGACGGACACAGTAATTATAACCCCAGGACAAACCACAAACGCACTTATAACCACCAACCAACACTCCGGCAAGTACTTGGTGGCCGCCTCGCCATTCATGGACACTCCGGCCATTGCCGTGGATAACAAAACCGCCACGGCCACCTTACACTACTCCGGCACACTAGCCAACACCGCCACCAGCCTCACTAGCACGCCGCCGCAGAACGCGACCCAAGTTGCGAACAAATTCACAAACTCTCTTAAAAGCCTGAATTCGCAAAAATACCCCGCCAACGTGCCCTTGAAAATTGACCACAACCTTTTCTTCACCGTTGGACTGGGGATTAACCCGTGTGCTTCGTGCAAAGCAGGAAACGGAAGCAGAGTCGTAGCAAGTATTAACAACGTCACGTTTGTCATGCCAAACACTGCCTTATTACAAGCTCATTACTTCAACATCAATGGGGTGTTTACCACGGATTTCCCGGGTAACCCGCCGCACGTTTTCAATTATTCGGGCAACCCGCCTTCTAACTTACAGACCCAGACAGGGACTAAGGTATATAGGCTGAGTTACAACTCTACAGTCCAACTTGTTCTTCAAGATACGGGAATTATAGCCCCAGAAAACCATCCACTTCATCTGCATGGATTCAATTTCTTTGCCGTTGGAAGAGGGATCGGAAACTATAACCCTTCCAAGGATCCAAAAAACTTTAATCTTGTCGATCCTGTTGAGAGGAACACGATCGGAGTACCATCTGGGGGGTGGGTAGCTATAAGATTCCGTGCAGATAATCCCGGGATATGGTTCATGCATTGCCATCTGGAAGTGCATACGACGTGGGGGCTCAAGATGGCATTTTTGGTGGACAATGGGAAAGGACCAAAGCAGTCACTTTTACAGCCGCCAAGCGATCTTCCAAGATGTTAATTTAATTTTTTTACACTTTAAAAAAAAAAAAAAAAAAATCCCCATTGTTTCTTGAGCAATCTGTAAGGAGAATTACTATGCTCAAGCATGTTGTTTGAATAAAACATGAATCAAAATCTCATATTTTGGAATTAAACATTTATCTCAACCATATATGTCCATTTAATACTATCACATTAATCTTATACTCAACCATATACGTGGTTTGAGATTGATCCATCAACGTAGACAGCTCCAGAAATTCTCTTTTTGAATTGATACAGGGGTCATATTCGGAGGATCCAATCTTAGACTAATATATGGCAAAATCTCAATCAAATGAAGCTTAAACAGCGTTTTAAAGTACATAATCTATAATTTGTAGAAATAAATACATTTAAATAACGGCCTAATCGTTCAAACAAGTTTGGTTTAAGGAAACAAATGAGAATCTAAAAAGTAGTTGTAAGGTTGTTTATTGGAGCAAAAGCTAGTTAAGTGTATAGTGTTTTTAATGCAGTGTCCAAGAAATGGTTGACTAAGTAAGTTAAGTTAAGTGGTGCGTTGCCTTGTAGGAAATTGAATTCTATAATATTACTTTGGTAGTGCACCAGCACTCACATGAGCACTCACAACGCATGTGTCATTCACTTAATTTCATGAAATAAAAATAAAATAAAATAAAAAAATAAAAATAAAAAAAAGGGTAAAATAATATGATGTGTATTGAAAACACTCTTAACTTAGATTAGAGGGTCCGTTTGACTGTTTATCTCATTCCCAACAACCCAACACGGATGGAGTGGGAGACAAATCACTTCTGATTCTTGGTTTCAAATTTAATAATTAATAAGATATATTGTATTTCTTATTATACATTCTTCTTATTTTTGTTGTTCATTACAAACCATGTTTAATATGATATAATTAATAAAATAAATATATTATTTAAAGAATTTTAATACTAAAAATAATAAAAAGGAGAAGGGACAAAAGTTGTAGTATTGTTCTAGCTTTTTTGCACTTTTAAGGTGGGACCAAATGAGTTGATGATGATGATGATGCTAAGGAAAACAAATGCTTTCCATTATTAGCGTTAAAAAACCGAAATAGTTTGTTCTTGTAAGAGAACACATACTTTTGACAAACAAAAAGTTATTATTATTATTATTATTATTATTATTATTATTATTATTATTTAATTATATTGGGTGGTCAAGGAAGAAGACAAATTAAATAATAAATATCACTTATTGGTGGAGCCGTCCATTGTATTTTACAATACATTCAAAAGTAAATAAATAAATAGAAGTTGGTCAGCTTTTTAAAATGTTGAGCTTTTCAAATATTTGAAGTAATTTAATATTAATACATAATTAGTTAAGACAGTACCACCTAACACATAAGAATTAAGAATAAATAAAGCAGAGTGTAATTAGATTAGATTAGATTGTGGTTATGATTAACGACTTCTTTTTTTTTTTAAATATTATTTTAGTGTCATAATGATGATACCCTGTAAATACTAAAAATACTATGAAAATCTGCTTTTTATGAAAGCAACAACTCATTCATTCATTCATTCATTCCTAATAACAAGGGCTAAATCCAAAGCCAATGCCTCGTTTCCATGTAGTTTGGAGCTTCATGTCCCAATCAATCTCCCCTCCGTTGACTTCCCACTCATTGCCCCGGTTTGTTATACCACCTATTCCAACCTAACATTAAATTATAAATTTCAATTTTAAATATAGACTAAGTTCAATTAAGACTGTAATAAAAATGATAAATATATTTATTATTTTATATTTTTATAATTAGTTTGATTTAGATTCCTTGAGAATTTGTAGAATTTGAGAATCTTTTTTAAGGAAATAAAATGAAGGAGATATATATATAATTATTAAATATTAAAAAAAAAAAAAAAGAAGAAGAAGAGGGTGATTCTTCTTTTTAAAGTTTTGAACTTTAGGTTTTTGTTTTTTTCTTGGTGATCAATAATGCCTCCCTCCCTCTCTCAATTATGATCTTTGTATTGTTCTTCTTCCGCTTTTCACCTCACCCAACTTTTTCTTTTTTCTTTTTTTTTTTTTTATTTTTTTTTTATTTTTTATACAATGCAATAGGACAAACGGTAAGCCGTAGATTCCTCTGTTTCAAAGTTTTTTTTGTTTTTTTTTGGAAATCAATAAAGCTATCATACTCACTTTTGTTTCGTAAACTTACTATTATTATTAAACTTCAAAAAGTTACGATCATTAAGGAATTAGCATTTGAGCCGGTTTGCCTAATTTAAAGTTGAAGGGGTTAAATTCATAAATACGTTAAATTATAGAGAAAAGTATCAATGAAGTTGACCAAAAAATAATCAGAGACAGAGACAGAGAGATGGAGTTCATGGTTGGTACTCGGTAGTATTTGACTATCCCATTTACACGTTCACGTTCCTTCACAACAACCAATCACAGTCTGTCCACTTCAACCCTCAGTCTTAGTTGGGGCTTCTCTCTCCTTCCACAACAATGTTTTAGTACTAATTTCTTAGTGTCAGCGCCCGCAAACACAAACTTACCAATCGCAACTCAACACAACCCATCTCTCTGTCTCTCTCTTTCGTCCACCGAATTCCTGTTCCATAGGGCCCCTGTCTTGTACAAAGAGCACAACAAAACAGAACAGAACAGAGCAGCCCCCCTTTCTCTTCTCACTCACGCTCCCTCCTCGCTCCTCCTCTGCTTCCTCTCTTTCCCTGCGCTGCCTGCTTTCTTCAGAGTCATTCAACTAAAAGAAGGGCCCCCACTTTATTCCACCTTCACTGCTTCTTTCTTCTCTTAAATAGCACTCTGTTTGCTTAATTAAGCCTTCACCTTTCCTTCTCTTTCTCTCTATGGTTCTTTTTTTGTTCTTTCTGATTTCTGCTCTATTTGATCCTCAGTTTGTGGGCTAAATCATTCAACACTTTAGATATTTCTCTTGAAATTTCATCTGGGTTATCCTTGTATTGACCTATTCTGCTCTGCTTTCTGTTTGTTGGTTTCTCGATCCGATTTCAAAAACCTCATGGTCTGATCTAAAAGATCTGTTTTTCTTTCAAATCCTTCCCGCGTTCCACTTCTCTGCATTTCCTCTTCTGGGCTGGGTTTTATTTGAGAGAGAGAGAGAGAGAGAGAATCAATCAATCAATTAATCAATCAATCAATCACTAACCCGATGAATCAAGTAATGGAAAATCCATCTCCAGCTTCTTACCTCCAAAACACAAATTGGCTGTTTCAAGAAAGGAAAGAAACCAAATGGACAGCTGAAGAAAACAAGAGATTTGAGAATGCCCTAGCTCAGTTCGACAAAGATACACCTGATCGATGGCATAGAGTTGCTGCCATGATTCCTGGTAAAACAGCAGGTGATGTTTGGAAACAGTACAAAGAGCTGGAGGAAGATGTGAGTGACATAGAAGCTGGATTGTTTCCAATCCCAGGATATGCAAGAAACTCCTTCACATTGGAGTGGGCTAATGATAGTCATAACATCAATAACAATAATTACTGCCATGAATTTGATGGCTTGAGACATTTTTACAGCCCTGGCGGTAAAAGAGGCTCATCAACCAGACCTTCAGAACAAGAAAGGAAGAAAGGCATCCCTTGGACTGAAGAGGAACACAGGTTAGCTTTCTTTTTTATTATTCAAGAAATTTGTATCCACTCTGCCTATATGCAATAGGGGTTGTATTTGAATTCATTTAATTTTGTAAAAACGATAGGCAATTTCTGATGGGGTTGAAGAAGTATGGGAAAGGCGATTGGAGAAACATATCACGCAATTTTGTAACGTCCAGAACTCCAACTCAAGTAGCAAGTCATGCTCAGAAGTACTTCATAAGACAACACACAGGAGGCAATAAGAGAAGAGCCAGCATTCATGACATCACCACCCATAATCTCCCACCCGACTCCAATGAATCTTCATCTCGAGATGGTAACAAATCTCCGTCCCCGTCTCGTTCCACGTCAACATTGCAGCTGCCACATCATCATCATCATCATGAGCCCAGTATCAGAATGACTGGTTTCGATAATCAGAAGTTACAGAACAGGGATCAGGGATCAAACAGCAGCAACATGTTTTTGGCTCCTTTTTGTGGGATGTCTTCGTACGGACAGATGTTTCAGGAACAGAATCTGCTCAGAGCCACCATTGGAGGAGCTCAATTCGGACCTTATAGTAGTTCTAGTACTATTTATCAGATGCAATCAATGCAGCATCAATGATCCTAAGGAGAAAGGAGGGAGGAGGTAGCTTTGTGAATATTATTTTAATTGTCCTTGTTGAGTTGAGTGATAATGATGCTGGATCTATGTGAATATATTGATTGATAAGACGAGGGGGTTAAGCATTTAAGCTAAGCTAGTGGGTAGTCATTTTTAGTGTTTCTTTCTAACTCAGATTTGTGATTCGGTGTGTTCTTGTTTCTGAATCATACCAACAGAAACATTGGACCTTGAATTTTTAATCTGTGCCCTTGTTTTGGGTCTGAGTCATCATCAAACTGACTCTGCCTGCCGGAGCTTCTTTTACAATGAATATCAATTACCTTAATTTTATCTGAGTTTACTGTTACTCTGTTTCCTCCTTTCAAAACATCAAAACTAACTCCACTCCGCCTTAATGCTATGTGATTAAGAAGATGAATCATCTTTCCGCAATTCGGTAATATGGTATCGGAACTGATAAAAGAATATACTTTTCTTTTTCGTCCATCAGATTGAGTTGAACCAACAACACAGAAAAATCAGTTGACTCAACTTGACAAGCGAATCTTGACCCCAAGTTGATGATCAATCAAAAGAGATCACTAGTTTAAGCATCCCATGCTTGCTATTCTGTCGTTTCTGCCTCCTCTTTTTCTTTGTTCTCTTCATCCATCATATATATGGATGATTCTTTCTCCCCCCCCCCCCCCTCCCCCCTCCCTCTCTCTAACTTTACCTTGAATTGGTGAACGGTCAGAAATATGAAATTAGTGAATCTTTTTACTAAATGTTTATGTTAAGCAGATAGATCACTATAAACAGATTCGATGACTCGAATGAACCTATTTTCCTCTTGACCACCTTCCCATTTTGCTTAATTAAAAGCAAAAATTCCAATTCAAATGTCAAGAATCTTCTTGCCCCTTTTCCTGCCCGAAAATCTTTCGCTCCAAATCTCTTCCTTTTTTTTGAATTATCTTTCATGGGGGAAAATTTTTTATTGATTTATAAGTAAATAGTTTACTTTTCCAAGACTTTACGGAAAAAATATATATAAGATTATAAATTTAATACATATTAGAGACAGATCTAGTAATTTTGTACACACTTCATTTTTCTTATATCGTTTAGGAAAAAGAAATCTAATTAGTTTATAAGTAAAAAAATTTCTCTTTTTCTACAAAATTTTATAGGGAAAAAAATTATTAGACTCTAAAATTTAATATTGTTGATATCCAAATCTGGTCAAAACAACAATAATATGTCCTTTAGCAGGAATCTACTCCTGCACACAGAAAGGAAGGACATATCGGGGTTGTGTCCGACACACTCCATCCAATGCTTAAGTTAGCTTTAGAAGTAGGTTATTTTTCTTAGAAAATAGAGAGTAAATAATGATAACATTTGATCCATTTAAAGTTTTGATATCCATATTATATAACGGGAGACCACATAAGTTGTGCCTTTACACATGGTATGATCCATGGCTTGGTGCTCATATTATTTCCCTGTTTATACCCTGAGACGGTCAGTGATTTGCTCCCACTACCCGTGTCAGGAGCTCTTTATTCATTGACCTCTAACCTTAACATTATGTAGCACAATGAGCGAATCACATAGGTTAGAATCCCTTCTCTCATTATTCCTAAATACTCCATCCATGTTCTAGATGCCCGATCAGGTTCAGACACCATGGTGCTGAGCATACCTGGTCGGCACTAAGATTCCAATTTCCCAATCCCTAAATAGGGTTAGCTCTGGCCGACCAAAGCTCGGCATGCCAAACCTTAGCTTCTTCTTTGGCCGAACAAGGATATAAAATACCCCCACAAATATAGTATCTCCAAGTCCAACCTTTTTGTCTCACAGTTGTTTGGTAAGAGTTGGCGTCACTAATTGGTGGCACTGACATGGTTTACAAAGGGGCTTCAGTGAAAAGCTCCCTGAGTGCCCACCACAAATTGCTTCGACAAATTGGTCCACCCACTACACGAACGCTTACAAGAATGATACATAATACGACACCGACGTCTTCTCTGCAAGTTGCATATAAGAGAGCACTTGAGATGCCTTTTTATTTATTTATTTATTATTATTTTTTAATCAAGAAAAGAAAAACCATTAAGCCTTCCTGTTTAAGAAGACCCACAACACAGTCTTTTCTTCTTAGTCAGCAGCTAGGTGAGTGTTTGGGGCATGTTTTGTTTTCAATTATTTCTTAATGACATTGAAAGTTACAGATCATGGAAGGGAAGTGGAGTTTATTTTAATGGTTTTTCTCTTTCAATATGTTGACACTAATTGAAACATACATAAAAAGCACAAAGTTGCAAACACAGACATAGATAAACCTGTGCAGATCTATAGGGAAAGAGTGATGTATGATCTGCTATATATATTTATTGGGGAGTAGGACTACAGATCAAAGCAGAAAAAGTACTGATAATTAATTATTTAATTAGTACTAATTAAGTTATTAAGAGTTGATCATCTTTTGCAATTTGTAGGAGGAGGTACCCCTTTTGACTATTCCCTAATTGTCAAAGGCGCTTTGAATCAGCCACCTAACTCTCTCACCCTTAGCTATCAAACAAAACTGAAGTTTAAATAAGTTGGATTTTGGAACTAGGAGGCTGCATTTTGTTTTCATGCATCACCACCCTCTACAAATCGTTTTCCGAGGCCATATCAGAACTGAATATCGGATTCGGATTCGGATTCGGGTAGATTGTTTGGGTGGGATCCATATCCACAGCAACTGTGATTGAATAAAAATATATCTTAACACATCATTGGATCGTTAAATAAATAATTTAAATTTTATTTTATTGAATTCGAATCGTATTGTCAATCAATTTTATCGGACCTAAAGTTTATAGTTTTGGGCCCACATGAGGGACACCCTCTTCCTATTTGCCGTACCGGACACGTCACACTTTTTCTCGCCGTTCAAGTGACAGGCCTCGCCGATCGTGTCTTTATCGGCTAGGCGCCTAGACCCCCAACCACGCCGCCACTGATGGAACACCAGCTTTTGGAAAATTCTTCAATGTTTTAGCCCAAATGTGCAGAGGAGATGACAAAGTCCCCAACTTTCCGCGAAAACATTTTCAATTCCCTGGTGCCTCCAAATATCCCCATCGGAGGGCCTAAGGTTTCCTTCTCCGGTGACCGGGCGTTACGCGTGAAAATATTCAGTTTGAGCAGGGAAGATGTTCTGAAGGTCAAGCTTAGAGCCAATACTTATACCCTTGTGGCCAGTATGGCGAGGAAATTAGATCCATCCAAACGACGGCGTTGGAGATGCTTGCCAATTGCCATCCAGGCTTGAGTCATACTATTTCGGAACCGCTTTACAGAACATTCCGTGAAGTGAAAGAGTTGAAATATATTGACAAATGGATGAGAATTGGATTCAGATTTGTATCCGATGAGATTGATGTCTAAAACTAAATCAATCATGAAACAAAAAAAACAAGCAGATCAAATGTTCCAGATGCTGCAATTCATATACAATACAACAAAAGGAACCAAACAATCATAAAACTAGTAATAATTAAGTTCCAAAGGCGGCTACTTTGAAGCTATGCTAACAATACACAACCCCTAAAATGAACTCCCCCAATTAGAAAATTGCAGCAATCTTATCCATAATTAATTTATGAAGAAGCTGGAAACAGACGGTTTACGAGCCATTGGATTGGGCCTAATAGCTGAGCCCTCTTCTTACGCCAAAACCAAATAGCATCATGATACTGTTGATTCCGGATCGTCCGCGTGGCTGCTTTCCAGTCATACTTCTCCATCTCTTCACGAGCAGCTTTCCCCATTGTTTCTCTCAGTTCACGGTTATACAAGAGAGGCTTCAGTTTATTCCAACAGTCTTCGATATCTCCAGGGCTGTAGAGATACCCGGTTTTGCCCTCTTGTTCTGGAGGGATTATTTCGGGGATTCCACCTGCTCTGACTCCCACAACTGGAACCCCTGAAGACATTGACTCCAATACGACGAGGCCAAGCGTCTCTGATTCTGATGGCATAAGAAAAACATCTCCACTAGCATATGCTTGAGACAGCTCTTCACCTCCCAACATTCCGGTGAATACTGCAGGCATTCCGTCAAACATCTTTTCCAGCTCCTCCCTGCCCAAACTAATCCATGATTTAAATACGTTCTATGAATCTGTTTTAGATAAGTAATGAGCAGAATATCTATTTATGTACCTGTAGGGTCCGTCACCGATAAAAGCGATTCGTGCTTCTGGAAGTCTGTCCATTACCCTGTTAAAATCAAGTGCTTAAGTTTTTTCTGGCGCCATACGTGATTAAGTGATCTTTATTAATATGTATATGGGAGTGGGGTAAAGAAGAAGCAAACCACCTTTTGAGGAAATCAAGGCTTTTCTCGACCCCGAGTCGTCCAACATGAACTATTAAGGGCTTCTCAGTTTCACCATTGCTATGTGGATTATAATTATGGTGTTAGTAGAAAAATCATAAATCCCTCTAGAAAGGAATAGAAAAATATGATGAGAGAGGTTCAACCTTAGTCTTGATCGCATTTCATGAGATCTGTGTCGGGGATGAAAGCTTTCATAATCGACACCCTTGTTCCAAAGACGAATTTTATTAGCTGAGTAAGACCAAAAAAAGAAAAAAAAGAAAAAAAAGAAAGATAATTAATGATGGGAATATAGTTTCACCGAGTTTGTCTGCTTAAAAGGGTATTAGAAACATCTTTGCACTACTATAGGAAAAATTACCCGTCGTCACACGGTAAGCTTCAAGATCCCGAGCAATCGCAGCAGATGGCACAAGAGTAAGATCAGCCGCTTGGTGGAGAAACTCTGAAAAATAATAGGTAATTTGTTAACTCCATCCATTCACACTGATATCGATATAGAAGGAGGGATAGAGAAGAGTTCCGTACTTATAACCAGCCACATTGGTTGCACCAACCAACTGAAAGTGTATCTTGGAATATATCTGCACATTGAAACATGAATTCAACAAAACCGACCATGTACTGGAATGAGTATTGCTACAGAAAGCGAAGGCTGGGTAAGTAAACAAAGAAAAACTTACACTGGTACATGGGTATGATAGGACATCACTATTGGCACAGATAACATTTTTGCGATCGCCAGAGCACCAAAAACCTACAGTTTAGAGGATTAATGTCAGCTATGCGTAGTTAAGTAATCTACATTAAATATCATAATAAATTTTATGAGGAAAAAAATGATGGAAACACATTGAATACTTGCCATTATTCCAGGCGAAGAAGCATGTATGATGTCGGGTTTAAACCGAGCAACCTCAGAAATTATTCTAGGGCTAAGTGCTAGAGAAAGCGGCACCTTCTGGTACAGAGGGCATGGAAAACTGCACAGCAGCACAAGATTACAACTTAAACTTAAGAGCAATGCTGGAACTGAAATGAATGGATTATCTGAATTTCATAAATTATTAGACTACCTCCTTGATCCAATTATTTTTGCTCCATAAAAATCTTGGGGCACTCCTTCATGAGTTGTCACAACCAATACCTGACAAATATGTAAGCTTATATAATTTATGTTGACAAATATGTAAGCTTATAAAATTTATGTTGACAATATGTAAGCTTATAAAATTTATGTTTTAGAAACTGTATCACTTCTCTAATAAATTACACGTATGTACATGGTAGCAAAGAATAATGTGGCATGATGCAATCTGAATGCTCAGTTCACTCTTCGAAATCAGAGCCAGATACTGAGTTTCATACAATAATATGGAAAATCATGACTCATTTTAGGATAATCAAGGTTATCTGAATAGACTTGAGGCCGAGAAAAAACCATACCTCATCACCCATCTCACGCAAGTATCTTATAAAATTCTGGAAACGGTTCTTATATCCTGAAACGTACCTGCAAAACAGATTGCTCTCATGAGGATGAAGTTGATAGGTTGCAACTAAACAGCAATAATAAATTCGGCAGCATATGCAGGTAATTTAACAATTTGGAAAATGTTGTAAATGAAGGTACCCAAACTAAAAGGTACTATATCTAACTCGAATATGAGAGAAGCAACACGGGCGGGACTCACTAGCCCTCGCTCCCAGGCTGTAATATAAATTCATGAATATACAGTACACTGTTCCTTAAAGAAGATACGCAGGATAGAATTAAGATCCCTTATAGGAGTGATTTAGAACCAATCATACCATTATGGAATCTAATCTCATCAACAAAGCTGAGACACAGCTTTTAAAGAAAAATCTAATTACACTAGACGAGAAGACAACTATAGCGACAGTAATTTACATCTACTTACAATAGATCGATCAAAGAGTGCAGAAAAAAGTAATGGCAACTAGCATGAAAAATTTAAGCAAACAGAGACATGTTTAGAAAAAAAAACGGAGATAAAAGTAAAAAGAATTGAGAAGCTCACGCAAATGGAGAAGGTTCGACAAAGAGAGCAATACGACGAGGCCAAGAATAGGCTTCCTGATCAAGCAAAGGAGGATTCTCATTTTCTTCATCCTCAAACCTCGTATCGCCGATTGTCATTTTCCGTCTATTCTTCCCCTATTTCCACACTTGCAACAAAGCAGTAGACGACGATGTGCTCGCCGAGAAGGCGATCGAAGGTAGCAGCGGCGGCGGGAAAAAAAGGCAGGATGCAAGAAGAGTATAATGTAGAGAGGAAATGGTGAAAAGAGAAAGAGACGAAGGTTCATGATAATGAGGACTTTCGGTTAGCTTTTATATTGACTTAAAGAAAGAGGACATTGGATAATGGATATTCCTTTGTTTTCTGCAAAGCGAGAGACGGGAAGGGAATCTATTGCGCGGTTGGAAGGGAAGGGACCTTCTTCAATAATGGAAAATGGAATCAAACAGAAGGTGCTTCGAATATGTGCGCTTATTCGTGCATTATTGTATAACCGCTCACTAATTGCCTTCATTATTATTACTAAGCCCCACGTCACCCCATTTTAATCATAATCATTACAAAAATACATAACTTTTGTGTACGTCTGTCTATCTATAAATATAATATTTTTATTTTTTTAAAAAATACTTTAATAAATTATTTTATTTTTAATAATATTAATTTATCAAAATTTTATACCATATACTTTTATTATTATTATTATTATTATTATTATTATTATTATTATTATTATTATTTATAACACTTCCTTTCAATTTCCATCACGTGGGTCGGCATGATATTTTTAGTCTGGGTCTGAAACTACTACATTAATTTCCGATCTTCTTTCTTAGATTGAGCTGTTTGGGCTAAATAAGATGGGTATCATGTTTATGGGCTTAATATAAGGATCAATCAAGCCCATAAACATTGAAACTTATGTGGGGTGGGCTCCCAGATTGGGGAGCAAAAGCTACAACATTTCGGGTCAGGTCGAGTCATTATCACTTGGGCCCAGATTAGTCTTCCAAAATAATTACTGTGACCCATTAAATTTAAGTAAAATTACAAATATGAGATTAATTACTGGAAACTATTGGCTTTCAGTCAAAGACTCAAAAAGGAAAGAAATAACAACGCGCGGTTATTTTTATCTTTATTATTATTATTATTATTATTATTATTATTTAATTATTATTATTTAATTATTATTATTTATTAACATTTTTTAATTAGAAAAAAGAATACAAGAATCATATCTGATACAGACTGCTGCTGCTGCTAAGAGATGGTAAAAAGGAAAAGAGAATTCAGACGTCAGATGGGAATATGGTATTTTTTGAAGATGGCCAACAAAAAGGAAAATATGAGGTCCCCATTTTTTTAAATATGAGGTCCTAAAAAGCAACGCTAACTAACAAGAGACCATCAACTGCATTACTGGAACTAGTTTGTCTCATTTCTCTTCTCTTTTTGGTTTGACCAGAATCCATTTTTGTCTTCTTAGATTAGTAACAGAACTAATCTCCCCTTCCAGCGTGGCAGATTAGTCAAGCACTTAACTAATTAGCCATGCTCGGTCTGACCACAGTCAACTTACACATCTTTGGATTATTACACCAATTCCTTTTCTTTATCACTTTTACCCCCTTTTTTCTTCTCTTTTTTCTCTAACTCATCCCTCCCTCAATAAATACTCCCACCAAACCAAACCAAACCACTACCCCGTCCAAATCAAAATCATAGCCACCATAGCATTCAACCACTCTAAAGAACATGTCCAGAAAAGCTAACAAGCGAGTGAGTTTCAGTCCCGACGTCAATGAAAGACAGTTAACGTTCTTCCTCAAAGAAAGCAGCAGCAGCAGCCCGGCAAGAAGTAGCGGCAGGAACGGGAACAGGGTCGTGTCTGCCACGTGGACTTTCAGGATGCCCAGAGACTCGAGGATTTTGTCGGTCAAGTTTCTACGAGGTCTGAGTGCGAAGATAGCGAAAGCTGTTCGATGCGTGTCTGAAACCACGAAGTTTTCTCCTCCTCTTTCTTCTCCTTCTCCTTCTTTTTCTTCTTCTTCTTCTTCTTCTTCTTCGCGCAAGGTTTCGTCAGCAGCGATATCCAACGCTAATTTCGTAAGGTCGAGGTCGGTATCTGACGCCGTCGAGTCTCATCGAGCAGAGGCAGTAGAGGATTGTATCGAGTTCTTGAATTCTTCGTCTTCTTCATCCCTGTCGAGATCGAACTCTGTTTCTGGGCGTTCTTGTTACTGAAACCGGATGAATGTTTTTATGTAAAGGAAGATTTCATTATTGATCATGATTAGAAATATTCATTGTTCAACAGACCCAGTATACATTATTTTGCTAATTCCGTACATAGATTTCATCCAACTTAATTAATGAGGACTTGTTATTAATAGCTTATGCAAAATACTAAAATTGCATGGTCAATATTCAATCATTCAAGAATCCAAGAGGAAGGGGAAGGCCCACGCATGGGAAAGTATAATTTTGTTCCGGTCCATCCCACCTCATTTACATGTGTGTATTTCACATTCACTTCACACATCACCTACGATATGGTTCATTATAGATACAGTCTAATCAAAAAAAATTCACACAAATACGGTAAAAAGAACAATCGTTTATTCGATCACCAACCAGGCAACCACTTCTTTTAACTGCAACAGCAGCAAAACATGCTTGCGTTACATTCAAACTCTTGTTCGCCTCCTTCATCATTTTGAACCGGTTCCTCAATGTCTTCATTATCTTTAGGCTCCCTGCAAAGACAAAAAGCCGCCACCAAAATGAACAGACCAAGATTGACAGCACTCATGGCAGCCAATAGCCAATAATACTTGTTGGGCTGATTATGGGATAATCTCAGTTCGACAACCTCAGCTAAAGTAAGTTGAACCAAGGTTGAGGCGGAATCGACATGTATTGTGATGATTGAGTAAAGTGAGAAGTTAATGATTGAGATTGAGGTCCATTAAGAGCTGAGGCGTGTCAGCCAATATTTTGACAGCCGAGCAGGATAGAAAAATGTTGGGCGTAATTGAGCTGAGTATTTCCTTGCTCGTTTCAGACCTAAAGAATAATACACATAAGAGGAAGAGGACAAGTGGGAGGTTACTTTGTCATGTTAGGTTGAGGCAATTCTGCAGAAATTTAGACTTTCATCTCAAAATTAATTGGCAATAAGAAAACTTGGTCTATCTTTTTTATATAGATTTGAGATATAATATTCTCAATACGTCCCCTCATGTATGATATTATTTTGAGTTTGATATTTTTTATATAGGTGACATGAAGCACGTGTGGCGATTAATCCAATCACGTTTTGGGTATAACTTTGATATTCTGTAAAAATTTAAGCTTTTATCTTACAACCAATTGACTACGAGAGGAATTGGTCAATCATCTTTATATATTAGTTTTCCAAATGTTTTCTTTTAGATGTGGATTATAATTTCTTGATAAGCTATGACACGATCATAGAGCAAAAAATAATAAGGTTACTAAGTATGGATGTTAGATATGTATAAAAGTGTCTAGGTTTTCTAACTTTACTCAAGTATAAAAACTAACTTATATAACAATATAATGCATATGCATTCATATCCACGCAATCTAATACATACTTTTTCTCACACTCCTCTAAAACTAATTAGAGTACCAGAGTGGAGTTGGCCACTTTATCCCAAACCACTCTTTGTTTGCGAGTATAGATAAGTGTCTGATCCTGGTCGGCTGTGGAACACTCTATAGTGAATGCTTATCCAAACGGCTTTCATTCAAAGTGTCTTGAAACCAATTCAACTTCCCTCCCTTTTCACTGTAACAGCACTTCCCATAATCCCCAGTCCTTTTACTGCAGCGCTAAAATATACAACTTCAGTTCTCATGGTGGGCGGCCCCCAGTCTGCGACAAATAACTGAATAGCATTGTCACAGCTTCCATCAAATGCACCAAGAAGTATGAACTATGGGACCAACCAAAACATGGTAATGGGGACCTGTTCGCCCGGTTTATTGACTAAACCATGTGTTCTTATCGCATCTAGCCTTCGATTCTCCACTTTTGCTGCTGCTATAGAGCACAGTACAGAGCATATCATCTCCAGAACAAAGCCCGTTGGGGCCGCATACTTTCTAGATCCGGTTATTGCCTGGAACTAGCCTGCAATACAAAGATAAATCGCGGCAGACTGTCCCTTAGTGAATTCGTGCAAGAATAGAAACATTTGAAGAAGGATCCTTAGATGACCGACTTTTGGATTCATTTTGCTTTACTTGCCCGAGAAAGAAAGTGTTCCCAATGGAGGATACAACCCCACAAACAATTAGTGTCACAAAAACCGGGATCATTCGAAAGAATGTCTTAGTCTCTTCCACTTCTGTTACTCTACAAAGACTCCATCCATTCTTTTCTTGTTCCTCTAGAGTTTGAGTCCGGTTTTATGGTGGCAGCCTTCTCTAAGCATCTGCATCACATCATGCAACCAACATATCCTATAACAACTTTCAAAATATGAACAAATTAAAACTATTCTAAAGAGGAGAAACAAATACAGAACCTGAGGCCACAAGTGGGGCGTAGTTTATAAAGGCAGTTGGGATTCTCGCAGAGCTGGCCGGCATTAGCTTTGAAGCGATGAAACGTTTTGCAAGCAGAAGCAACAAAGACCCTAAAGGTAGTGGTGAGAGGGCTTCCCCCTGGCTGATTATATTTATACGAAAATGAACCGGTCAAGAACGTGAGTAACGCAACAGCTGAAATTATCCCAGGAACTGCAAACCGGACGGACCAAGGTTTCACATAAGCAAGTGCAATAATACAAGCTATCATAACAATAATAACAAAGTAATGTCCCAGTAATTGTCCTGAAGCTCTCCTGATTGTAAGCCGAACCCCGCGATCGTTAAAAACAGCAAACATGCCTTCTATTGCTTGAGTCATAAAGAATGGTGCGAAAGATACTAGATGACCTGCTAATCCCACCGCAATTGAAGCTAAAGCAGTGTAGAAGAGGATCTTTTGTGTGTCCCCAATGCATTCTGACTGATACCCACTGCTACTACCTGTGACGGGCGGGGTGGACATTGAGAGTAAACCTAATCCCTTTAATATAAAAAAAAGGTTACTATAAATTAAAAAAATGAAAGCTTCTTGTCTCTAAACTTGCTATATACTATATATGCTACTACGGCACGTTTAGAGAGCTGAAATGGATAACTTACAACACAGTAAGCTGCAGGGGAGATCAACAAGACCGAGAAGTGACCGATAAAAGTTTCGGCAAGGAAGGATACAGCAACTGGCAAGATTAAAACTAGGCCTCCCCAGATATTGAGAATGGAAGCAGCGTGTGAGGGGCTAAGCTCCCAAACATCTGTTAGATAAGTCATCATCAACCATATCGCATACATCGTGAACACATCAGCCCACATCAGAACTGCAAAACCAAAACTTTTGTTACATAAAAGGTAAATTAGCCACTTCATGAAACTTATTATAGTACATATAATAGTTCATATTTTGTAAGTTCGATAGATCAAGATTGGAATTCAAGGAGAATTACGCACCTGTAATTCTTGCATTGAATACCATATCTCACTGGCGTTAGTTATATCAACTGGGTTTTTGTGTGTGGAAACTGGAAAGAAGAGCATTTACCGTAGGATCCAACGTTAGAAAGGATGTTATTCATACATTCATAATCACAAGTTTCAAGCCAATGTTAAGAGCAAACTGGTTGGTTAAAGAGGAAGACGGAATGTTAACCAATTTATACAGAGTACGGTACGGAAGTCAGCTTCAGAGATGTTTTCTCGCTCATGATGATTGCATCATATACATGTTTGATGCAGTCGTATGTCTTGAGACTTGAGAGAGAGAGTGAATGTCAAAGAAAATGTCATGGAAAGAGTTTGCTCTGATTAACTAATTAGTAAGTAGATGATATTAATGATATGATTCGACAGTAAATTTATTAATAATATCTCAGAAAGGATTTACGGGCTAATAAGGCAAACCACGTCTTATTTGACATTGGACCAGACATAAGTTGACATTCGCTCCTCCCCCACTTGCCATACGGTTCCATCGTTTATCTTAGTAGAACAGATATGGAAAATTCATTTTTAGAAGAGTTTTCGATCCCAAACTAAGTCAACCTCTTCTGAACAAAATTTTCAGTAATAAGATGAACAAACAAACAAACAAACAGCCTGGGATTATCAATCAGCAGCGTAACCAAGTCCATTTCCAAGCAAGAAATGACGTCGTCGAGATGAAGAATCCAAAACTCTAGAGATCATTACAGAAGAATTCTATGAAACCAAATGTTGTTGGTAACTTGCTATATGAAAAGCAGATCATGCATTAGGATATTTTATGCCATAAATACTATATTCAAGCAAAGTAAAGAGGATGTTCAAACAAAGTCGCAACTTCTGAACTTGCACCACATGACCCATGACAGAGGGGTGATAAATATCTATTGCTCAGGTATGCTGAGAAAAATACAGTTAGCATGGAAAATAAACAGATCAACAGAGCAAATTCTTATCGAAGAAACAAATACATTGGAACTTCTCATCTTTCTCTCTTTCTCTATCGTCTGTGATACAGAATAAAAAATCCTCAAGAATTGAAACTTAAACATGTTCCTTCCATCAAGAACTAGATGGTTTGGAAAACTAGGAGGGGCCTATTGAAAGTTGAAACTTCAGCTTCCGGACACAGCTGGGACTGTTGCTGGTTTGGCATCCTCAGCTTTCTCATGCTCCTTGTTTAACATCTAGGGAGGGAAAACAACAAAATAATATTAAAAATTGTCATAAAAATCTTCGTATCTTAACCGGCTAGCGTGTTATGATAGCAAATATAACTCTGTGAGGAAGGGAATGTCACCTTGTTGTTGATCAAGTTATGGAGTGCGATTACACTTCTTATGAGAGAAGAAAGATATATAACCAGCATCATATCATTTGTTTTTACTGCACAAATAGGACAAATATAGATCAAAGATCCAAAAAAAAATAGACAGATCGATCAAATAACAGAAACTTAAAATTTTTGGGCCTCCACCTGCAAATGATTTGATCAACTCATTTACATTGAGATTTGGAAGCAGGTTGAAGACATCCTGCATTATGCAGTAAAGGGAACACTACAGGAGTCAGCTATCACAATAAGGCCACAAGGCACACAGCAAATTAAACCAGAAACCAAAACAAGCATGTTTAAACATAGGTTTTGTCCATTGCACCTGCAAATGGTAAAGGATCTCATGATTTAAGGGAAGCTTCTCTTCAATAACAAGATCAAGGTAGCTGCGAATCTCCCGTAGTCGGGCATCCAAACCCTTTAAAGCTGTAAGTTTTCCAGTAACCTGTTGAAAGGCAACTGTTCAAAAAATATTTATTATATATAATAAATAAGAAGCTGAAAAATAACTCTCACAACCACAGACCTCAGTTGCAAGTGTACTGATAGTTGTATCCTTGACATCCCTTAGTAAGTGTTCCACTCCTGTTGTAAAAAATGATGCGAAAGTTATAACTGACAGAAATGATGTATAGGAAATCAATCCACAACCAGAAGTGAAATTTTGGATACCAGGACTTACCAATTTCCTCCACCTCATGGGCAGCAATTTCTGAAGACACGTGTACAAAAATCTTCTGGCTCTTCTGAGTGGCATTCTGTTATGGAATTAAAGAATTAATTCACCTCAAAGCTAGGATATAAAGAGTGCTTGTTAAAGAGGGCAAGATTATGATGTGAATTCCATTTCTTTAGACTCTCCCTACTGGTAGAAGTATCGTTTATGGTAAACTGGTAAAGTCAGTGGTATACAATCTCTAATTTATGCATTCAATGAACAAGGGGCCACAACAATTACCTCTTTAACTTCTTCGACATCATAGTAGGCCTTGGTAGGTATTCCAAGCTCCTTAGGTTGGACATCAATAATGACAAGGACAGGATTTGGGACATAACTATATATAAACAACAAGGAATACAATTAGAATCAGAAGACAGAAGACAGAAAATAGCCATAACCCATATCAGAAGAGTAAGTAGTCCAAATGCATGCAAGGAGAGTAAGAACTACACTTTCTAAAGGTTTTGAAATGAGGTAATGCATAACAAAATTGAATACTCCTGTGAACTTTAGTACATATAAACATAAATGAAGGATACATGATCTTACTTGTGGAACAGTTGGTGAATATCTAAATCATTCTCTCTTAGTTTTGGGCCTGTACTATACCAACCTACAACATGCTCTTTGGCTGCAGAAATATGAGAAATGCATTAAAATTGCACATATATAGATAGATAGATAACATCACCTTACAAAAGGAAAAGTTAATGACACTAAATAGAATGTATACCATTTATTCTCTTGAACATTGAAAACATCGATTCGTGATAGTTGTGGTCAAGGAACCATATGCTAGGGTCTTTATCATCTTCCTCAAAGGGCACTGAAACACAGAAAACTCTGATTAGAAATATTAAAAACCATGAACTTTGCAAGATACAATTAACAACGACAGAGAACCAGAGGTCCCAGGAACCTCTAACCCACTTATCTCTCACCAGCTCAAATTACGGGTCATTCCATTTCAAAACAGAAAATCCTATACTTTATCCAAATATTGTCATGCAATAGCTCCTAGAAAGTGTCATACAAGAAACAATCATTTAATTTGAGAGAACGCAAGTACTTTCCTTGATCGCCAACCACTTACAAATTATACAAAAAATAAGATCAATTAGTTTGGTCTACATTTCCAAAATTTTCACCTTTACAGCCCTCAAAGCCTAACTTCTCAGCCCTCAAAATTTTATACTTTACACCATTAGTCGACCAAGAATGTAACCATCGAGAAATTTTTGTCCTAATACTTGATAACAGCATCAATTCTCAGCGTATCGAAGAAACACACAAATTTGGCATAAAACCTAAGCGTAGGTTTTGATGCTGAGAAAACTCAAAGAGCCAATGAAGTAAAATAGATCGAATGTCTAGCTCAAAAAACCGCCATATCAGTCTTTTCAATCATTAATTTGTTTGAAGGCACTCCGAACAATTCTATTTTTGTATTTAAAACACGACTTTCATGCATTACTTGCACTTGATCTATTGATGGCAACTATTCATTTTTTAGCGTTAAAGTCATATTATTGCGTCTATTTTGGTCATTAAATCTTTCTAAATCACTTCGAACAAAATTCGGCCTTTAAACATATAAAAATTAAATAAAAAACCCTAGATCCCAAAATGTTAACCTCAAAGACTAGTCCATAATTTTCTTAGCAACCACACAGAAATTAAGGCTGAATTCTCTCAGATCCAAAATGAAACTAAGAAAACAGGAAAACTGAAAGACCGACCTGCATAGCTGTTGGAGACATCTACGGTGCCTTTAAAAGTGCTACCGAGTAGAACTCCGACGACTCGTTTCCGAGTGTCCCTGGCAACTCGATTGTAGTTATCGACGATGCTGAGTAGAACTAGAGGATGAACTACCACTTTCTCAATGGGCCTCAAAGATATTTGCTGCGACTTAATGACGTCCATGGCAATAAATTTCCCGCTTCTTTTCTCTGCAGAATGAAGAACAGCTTCAAATCGTTTGGTTCCTCCTCTCCTCTTCTCTTTACCAAAGTTTTCTTGTTCGAGGAGTAAACTTCTCTTTACAGATTCCACTCCGACTCACCACCTCCCGCGACCCTTTTCGCTTTTTATGCGAAAGATAAGAGTTACACTCTTACAGGCCCAAAATACGATAGCCAACCTGCTGAGAACGACCCACTTTTGAGCCCATGCAACTGTGAGGTAGCCCGGCACACTTGGCCCAAGTTCATGAATTAATCCTCCTAACGTTACTATTAGTAATAAATTATGTCACTGCATATGAGCTTTTGAGTTGGATCTTCATTTTCGATGCGGAATTTAACTAACGCCATCGTAATAGTAGATTGTTAGATTGCTGGTAAACTTAATCAGTACGTATGAATCTCAATCATAGATAATATAATTAAGTTTCGGTTCCCAAAAATTTGAATCGGTAGAATAATCGATATATAGTATCAACACTATAAGATATCATCTTAGTAAGTGTAAGTCATTGGATAAATCAAATACTTTAGATGAAAGTAAACTAAGTACTGATTGGCTGAATCTCAAAACCAACAACCTTTTTCTTATAGAAGAAGAACACAACAACATTACATAATTTTCAAAAACTCATTCTCGCCTCTTTACACTATACCATAATGCAGACATACAGTTGATCTAAAGTTAAAAAAGTCTTAAGGAACAAACATATCAGTCTGTTTAGTTTACAAATCAATATTCAAATAGCGATACTTCGCGTGTGATTTCAACTCGGGACTGTGAACCCCAATAAAAACAACAACATTCCACATAATCATCATAAGGATGACCGGACTCATCATACTGAACCGGATAATTATCGTCTTCTCCATCGGACTCCCGGAAACGATAACAAATCGCTACCACAATATACACTCCAAGATTGACAGCACTCATAGCAGCCAATAACCAGTAATACTTATCCAAACGGCTCCTATTCAAGGTGTACTGAAACCAATTCAACTTCCCTCCCTTTTCACTAAACTGCCCTGCAAGATAAACCGTAAGAGCACTACCCATGATTCCTAATCCCTTTACTGCACCAGTAATATTCATTAGGGAACTCTTCATGGAAGCTGAAGATTGATTACTGAAAAACATGTCAACAGATTGATCAGAAAGTCCGTCAAGTGCACCTAGAAGCATAAATTGTGGGACCAACCAGAATATACTCATAGGGATCCTGTCGTTCGGTTTGTCCGCTAAACCATGGATGCTCATCACGTTTATCCTTCGATCTTCCACTTTTGCTGCAGTAATACAGCATAAAATTGAACAAATCATTGCAGCTGCAATTCCTACCGGGGCTGCATACTTTCTTGAATTGACAAATCCGCAGAAGCAACGTGCAAATTGGAAAAAATTTATGACGGATTGCGACTTTGCTAGCTCGTAGAAAACTAAAAGGGTCTGAAGAGGGACCTTTAAACGGCCCACTTTTGGGTTCAAATTGCTTGCTTGTTCCAGAAAGTAAGTGTCACCAATTGAAGATACAACCCCAACAAGAATCACAGTTAACCACATTGGGATCATTCTAATAGTAAGCTTAGTCTCTTCCACTTCAGTTACTCTACAAAGACTCCACCTGCTCATCTCTTGCTGCTCTAGAGGCGGGTTTGGTTTTATAACGGCAGCCTTCTCTAAACAACTGTATCAAACAACAATTTTGCAAATTTATGTAAAATGAAGATAACAATTGAAGTTGCAAGATTTAAATCATACCTTAGGCCTCGGGTGTGAATAACTTGATGATCAATTTCTGTTTTCTCATACAGCTGATCTGGACTAGCCGGAGAAGGGTAAAACATCTTGGAAGCGGAAGCAACAAAGACTCGGAAAATAGTGGTGAGAGGGCTTCCTTGAGGTTTGGTATATCTGTAAGAGCATACACCACTCAAGAATAGTAATGTAGCAACAATCGTACATATTGCGGGGACGCCGAACCGGACAGACCAAGGTTTCACATAGGTAAGTCCAATAGTTCCACCTACTATGAAAAGTACGACAAAGACTAATCCTGCTATCTGGGGCTTGGTCATCTGCACATTTTCGCCTTGACCATCATCTGCTTGGTCTTGAAGGAACCGTCCTAGAGAGACTGCATGGCCTGAAGTACCTAGTGCCATTAAAGCTAAGGAAATGTAAAAAATGTTTTGTTGAGTGGCTCCAATGCATTCAGGTTTGTATGCAGTGCAATGGCCCCCTGTGAATGGTGGGGTGGACACTGATAGCAAGATTAGGCCCTGTAAAGTCAACCATAAAATGATGTAAGGAAATTAATTGAAGATTTTGGAATTAAACTGGAGTTTGTTTGGGAAATTTACTTACGATGCTATAGGCGATACTAGAGAGCAATAACATGGAGAAATGACCGATAAAGGAATCGGCAATAAAGGCCATGGGAAGAGGCAGGATAGCAGCAACGCCATTCCAAGCGTTAAGGATGCCAGCAGCATGTGTGATGCTAAGACCCCAAACGTCAGTCAAGTAAGTCATCATGACCCAAATGGCATATGATGTTAACACATCCGCCCATATCAGAACTGCAATCAAAGTCAAAAGAAAAGAAATCTAAGAGATGAGTGCATATTCAAGATTGAGAACTCGGGGCAAAGGTAACGATCATAGTTCAATTACGTACCGATAATCCTTACATAGGATACCATTTCTGAGTGTGCGATTCACAAGTGCAATGTCAATCGTAAGTAGAACAAAAGTGAATAAAGATTAGAAAGTGAACAAGCAATCGGAAAGATGCTTTCTTGTTTATGTAATGAAGGGAGTTTAAAGAAAGAAGAGAAGGGGAACTGAGGGAAGAGATTAAAACGCGTTCTTTGTCGGTTGGATATTTTTTTATTTTATTTTATTTTTACCTGGTTTCGTTTTTACAATCTGTGCAAGTTCGATGGTGTTTCCTTCTCAAGTCCTGCATTTTTTTACTTGCAACTTGCAACTTGCCAACTTGTATTCCGCAATCCACGTAAATCAATGTAGATTATAGGAATCATCTTCTCATTAAGACTATAATACTTTCTACAGAATCTACAGATAGTCCAAATAAATGGAATGATGGAAGCTTAATCAAGCTCAGTTTTTTTTTTGACGTAGACTTTCAGAGAGAGAGAGAGAAAGAGAGGGAGGAAGAGTGGTTTACTTAGTGTAATTTATAACTGAGGAAGGTGAAAATCAGAATTTCTACGAAATATCAGTTTACTTGATTAAACAGATCTAAGTCAGAGTCGACGTTCTTTCGCAATTGTTGACCTTAAAAATAAGTTATTGCTTGTCAGTTTTATTAAATCCTGGTTGTGGTGAGGTCGTGGACACTATAACAATAGACAACATGTCTGTATAAATTTCCTTATTTCAGCCAACTGACAGGAAACAGTTACTCGGTTTTTTCTGACAAGATACGTCGAAAACAGAGTATGTAATTGAAAAACAGATTTCCCTCTGTTGGAAGGAAACAGGGTATCAAGGGGACAAAAGAGAATTCTCTGTTTTTTTTTTTTAAGGAAATCATTTTTATTGACATAGTGGACAAGAATTGTAGATGACACTCAATATGAAAAGTTTCCTTTGATTATTCAATATACACTTAACTTTTGAACTGATCAAAGAAACAACAAATGAGCTTGTTTACATTTAACTACAAACACAAAAACAACATTGAGAAATTGAGTATTACCATCAAAAGGACCATCAGATTCATCAAACGTAGGTGCTTCATCTTTCGGCCCTTTTACTTTCCTTTTCTTTGGGCCTATTTCTTTGGGCTTTTTTTTTTCTCTAAGGTACTTGCACCCTTTTACGTGGGAGTGTAACGTGTAGGTGTAGACGTGTAGACATGTAGGCATGAGAGATGGACCCTCTCCTGGTCCTACATTGTAGCAAAGATGTACTATTTTTCCTTTTTTTCTTTTACATTTTTTTTTCACACATCACACTCACGTAGTTACGTTCTCTCTCCATTCTTCCTTCATGAGACGAAAACAACTTTGTGGCAGAGAGCTTCAGGCGGTAACAATGACAACCTTCTCCGGTTAGATCTCGCTAGATCTCTTTATCACCGGTCGAAACTCGTTGGATCTCTTCATCACAACTTTCTTCATGTTTCTGTGACAAAAACTCAAGAAAAAAAAAATTATACATCAACTCCTCCTCCTTCACCTTCTTCATGAGCTCAGGGGAGCGGCGGCCATGGATTCACCAGAGGAAAATCGTATTCCTCCTGTTCTCTGGCTCCTCTATCGACCAATCCTGGAAGTTGACAGGAAGGGTCACCGGAGCTCGTTGCCTCTTGGTTGGAGCTTCTCTCTGTCTTCTTCTTCTCCATTGGATCTGGTTTCTCTTCGATCTTCGGCTTCGCCAGAGTTCGGCCGGAGCTTCACTCTCCATTTTCTTCTTTTGTCAAAAATTTCAGTCCCTTAAGAATTGGGCTCTGATACCATGTTGAAAACGAAGACGAGCAAATCATCTACAATAAATCATTTGCTGGAAAAATGACTGCTTGCTTATAGCAGCAATGACTTTCTCTATTTGTAGTAAATATGTAGATATTACAAATACATGATGACCATATCTTTTCTATGATATAAAACTACTCATATTGGGTAATGAAAATAAACAAAGGATCAAAGCCACCCTATCCAAACTATGGAAAATAGGCGGCAACAACTCTCGGAAGTAAAGACTGTCAAGATCCATAATTCATAGAAATCTTCAAAAACTTCACATCTCTAATACTCTATGTGTTTCAAATCTCGATTCCATAATTTTATAACATTATGGTCATCCACATGGGGATCATTCGGATTTTAATCTTTGTTTCCTCCACTTCAGTAACTCTACAAAGATCCCATCTATTCATCTCTTGTTGCTCTAGAGCTGGGGTTGGTTTTATAACAACAGCCTTATCCAATAAACTGCACCACAAAAATAGAATTCCATTCACATAAAAATATATGTACAAATAAGTACTAGCCATATTGAGATTAAAAAAAGAAAAAGAAAAAAGAAAAGGGAAAACCTTAGGCCACGAGTATGATCTAATTGGTAATCAATCCCGGGATTTTCATAGAGCTGGTCGGAATAGGTCGGGGAGCGGTGGAACAGTTTAGAAGTGGAGGCGATAAAGACCCAAAAAAGAGTGGTAATAGGGCTTCCTTCTGGGTGAGGATAAATATAAGAACATATTCCAGTCATGAATAGAAGAGTAGCTACCACGGTACCAATGGTGGGCACGCCGAACCGGATAGACCACGGTTTGACGTAAGTAAGTGCGATAATTCCACCTATCATAGCAAGAATAACAAAGAAAAATCCAACAAACTGTCGTCCTTGCCCATCTCCCATAGAGAGACCATATGGCCCGCTAGTCCGACGGCTATTAGAGCCAAGGCTGTGTAGAAGAGAAACTTTTGCGAGTCCCCAATGCATTCAGGTCGATATGCCGTGCAGTTTCTGCCTGTGACTGGTGGGGTTGACGTTGATAATAAACCCAATCCCTTTAAAAAGTACGAACACAATATTGAATTAACCATTTTGAGTTGTATTGAAGCTTACTATAAAACTTGAGAAGAGGAAAAATAGGAACTTACAACAAGATGCTGGAGAGTAACAAGATGGAGAAGTGGCCCATGAAAGCATCAGCTAAGAAGGCAATGGGAAGAGGCAGAATAGTTGCTACGCCTCCCCATACGTTAACAATGGCAGCAGCATGTATTAGGTTGAGCTTCCAAACGTTCGTTAAGTAAGTCAACATAACCCATATAGAATATAAGGCAAATATATCAACCCAAATAAGAACTGCCATCCAAATTTAAATCCGGTGCCCGTTAGAGGAAGAAGAAAAAAAAAAAGCCATGCAAAGAGGAAAGAGCTCAAATTAGTAGAATGAAAAAGGATGCTTTTTCTGAGCTTGGGATTAGTGTGTTTGATCCAAAAGATGAACTGAATGTAAAATCTTGCAGAGTGGAAGCAAAATGCACATTAAATTGCCATTTAGGCTATAGCTTCATCACGCGGTTGGTTCGAGTCAATGAACTGCTATCGGTGACCCTTGCTACTCTGGTTATAATGTGTAACTTGCCATGCTGTTTCATTCAAACTTGCTTTTTTAATTACTATAAGAGTTTGAAGTTTCCTTGTTCATTCGTTTTATATTTGAAGTCTACGGCGACTGATTTGGATTATTAGAGAGAGAGAATGAGTTGACTTTTTGTGCAGCCTAACTTCCCCACAAGTTCCGACCGTATTCCAAAAACAGTAAAGCAAGAATTCTTCCAACTTAACTATATCCCAACTCCAGCTTTCAGAAGTCAATTTAGGCCCTGATATCAAATTGATTCGGCCCATATAAATGAAAATGAACGTCAGTCCTACAACTTATGGCCCAATAATCATATTAAGAGTGAATTTGTAATTGATGTGTGAGGGCAATCTCAGTTAATTAGTTGGATGTATTAATAAATATATAAATAAAAATAAAAATAAAAATAGTAGATGCAGATTTATTACATATGCTGGCAGATTTGGAGCAGACAAGATCAAAACTTGCTTGCTCTTACTTAGTCAACGAGAACAAACAGCTTAAAAGTGAATAAAATCTTTTTCCCTGTATTAAATTATGTGGTCACTAATTTGGAATATGAATTAAAATTATTTTAATCTATATATATTTATAACAAATTAAAATATTAAAAATATACATACATAATTATAAAATGGGGGTTCATTCATTCATTCTACAACCCAATGGTGCCAAATCGATCTTATTTTTCACGTTCTCGAATTTAGATTAATCTAAGTCGAGAATTAAAGACATGGGAAAACACAAATCTTAGTTGTAAGTACCAAGTTTAGGTCTTTTGATCCTTCTTTGTCTGAACCCTTCCATCAGTTCCAGCAAGCATTGCGTACTTATCTTTCCTAGTCAAATTGGTACACTCAAACCCTAAAGCTCCACCCAACACCCTCTGAATATAGTTAGCAACTTCAATGGCGGATTTACCTCCTTTGCATGTAAGCTCTGTCGGAAGTTGATTCATGAAAGTGATTTCGTACGTCGGCGTCGGATTCATGAACACAAAGTAAGGATCCAATAGCTTATGCCCTCGACATGTCGTCCCATAAAACACACTCTGCTTTGTAGTAATTGCGACCGGTACGATTCTATCTGTTAGCTCAGCGAAAAGCGCACTGAATCGCAACAGAAAAGGCTCTCTACAGGTTGTCCCTTCTGGGCAAATGACTAGATCGCCCTCTTCAAGCAAACGCTTGATGTTTGCTGCATCTTTGTCTCTCTCTCTTGACAATGCCACCGCCTTGATGGGAGATATGATCTCAGTGAATTTACTTATACTATAAGTGACACAGCTAATTTTCCTGCCCAAGGCCACGGCGGTGACAACAGGGTCTAAGACGGTTCGGTGGTTGCATATGAAGAGGACGCCGGGGTTCCCCTTTTTAGGGGGAGGTGGAGGGGTTCCCTTGACAATTACTTTGATGCCAAGGAACTTGTAATTGTACCAGGCAATTCGCTCTGGTAAAGGGATGTTAGTGTAGACTCTAAGAATGGAGAGAATTATGCCGATTGGAAACCATAAGAAGGTTAAGAGAGCAGCTAACGGCGTCGGTCTTTGAACTAGTCGGCCATCGTGAAATATGACGGGGCTTAGAAGCTTGTTCGCTACTAATGGCTCCGTCTTGGTCCTTGGTACCATATATCCTTCCTACAGTAATTAAATTTTCAATAACCAATATATATTTAATCGAAGATAATTAGTCATGACTTGATTATAAGATAAACAATGATGAACTGATTAAGACTGATCGATCACAGTATGAATGCTCATCCATAGCCTATACCTACAATTTAATGTGAGATGCTGAAAGTGGGTTGAGCATGAAGATAGTATGTTAACGTTCATAAATCATGTATGCAATTGATTGCAAGTTGTCCTGATCACAACGTGAAGATTAAATAAAAGCAAATTTTTGATGAGGATTTGGACGTAAAACAATATTGTATTGCATCTGGGGACCATATATTAATGAACCTAATTTACGTACGTACTGAACACTGAATCACTGATCATGTAAAAAGGGCACATTACTTATGAGATAGGGAGGAAAAAACAGAAAAAGACAGTATTCATAAAAACGATAGTATTTGCCTTGTACGATTTGACCTACTCAACGATCAATTTTAATACCAATTGCATGCTTTATAATAAATTGTAAGATGTAAAGAACTGTCTAGATCCACATGATTACAACAAAAAATAAAATAAAATAAAATAAAATAAAATGGAATCGAGAATTGATCGACACACCTTGCAAATTGACATGAAATCGTGGTCGGTCTCTCTATCACCAAGGCCAAGATCTGGAAAATTGGAGCCAAATTCCTTAACAAGGGCTGCTCTTTTATGTTCACCAACAAGAACGCCCGGTTTGTTAACAAACCCAGTTGCCCGACCCGACTTTGTTACATGAAGCTCAGTTCCAAGAACCTTATCAGCCCCTAAACATGTCTTGGCGAAAGGTTCGATCATAATTCTAGGGTTTGCAGTGATTATATATCTCTTACCAAAAGAATTGAACACTCTCCAAGTGTCCGGGTGGACATCCTCGGCATAAAACTTAGGCAAGACGGATCTTGAAACCATCTCAATGTCTCTAATTTTGAGGCCGGAAAAGGTAATGAAGATGAACGTTTGAATTGCGAAAGACTCGGATATGAACAAGTAAGTGAAATAGACGAACGGGACAGAGAGTAAGAGGATGAGTGCTCGAAAAATATTTCCGGCTTCAAAGGCAATGAGCATGAAGTAGGGGAATGCACTACGAGACACGAGTAGGGTTCCATCGAGATCAGCTGCTACCGTCTGGTTCGATCGGCCGTCCGTACTACATTTCTTAATCGGTTCAAAATAAGGATATTGAGCCCCCATGATCGATCTTAATGGGAAGTCTAGAGAGTGAGAGAGAAGAGAGGCCTATTCTTGTGATTGTAGAGGAAATGCTGTCATGTTAGAGGAGAAAGGGGAATGGGGCCTTAAAAAGAAAGGAAGAGTGTGAAGTGGTGAAAGAGTATGAATGAAATAAGAGAGTAAAAATTAGAGAAGACGTGAGAAGACGGAATTTTGAGGTAGAAAATATGGGGAAGGAGAGGAGAGGAGGGGGGGTCTTTTAAGTAGTTGGAAGTTGATACAAGGCCAATGTGTTAACATTCAATTAACCTACATGTTTTGATGACTGAATGAAAAAAAAAAAAAAGTGCCGGCCGCGCCACGTTGCCACTCATTATTAAAGTTAGGCCAACCTCATCCCTTTCTTCCGGTTATAACTCTTGTTGCAAAATTCGAGTTGATTTTACTTGTTGTAGATAATTTTAGCTGGAGACTCTTCGTACAAATTATGGAGCTGGGGACCATAGGCACGGTCAATTTGGTTTGATCATGTTGGTGGGCAATGTTTAATTATGTAGGCCAACTTGTGTTTCTCATTTCAACTAAGGTCTTGGAGAGTAGAGAGGCGGCTAGCTAGCTAGTTAGCTTAATGGTTAATTGGGCCATTATAAGAATGAATTTATGAGGGACCTAAAAGTGTGGCTAAGTAGCTCCAAGAGTCACCTAAGGGTTAGTGGTCGGTATTCAAAAGTTTAAAATTTTAAATGAAATTTACTTTAAAATTCGAAATTCCGATCGTTTGAAAGTTGGACGAATAACTTAATTAGATGTTAATAATATATAAATATTTTAAACTAATTTAGATTTTTTGAAAATAAGAAAAATAAATAAATAAGTAATAATAATAACTCGCCGAATCAATGGTTAATTTCTTGTTGACTACTATATAATCTTTAATTTCTCTAACAAAACCCTCCCTTGCTTAGCTTTGTCTTAATCATAATTTCAAGAATCACGACTTGTCACAAAAGTTTCTAATATTGGGTATATTTCAACATAAACTCTCTCTCTCTCTCTCTCTCTCTCTCTTAAAGTCACAAGAAACAGCTAACTTGAAAGCAATCAAAACCACACAAATAAACAAAATATATAGTTGTGGAAACTATACGGAATTGAATGCGTGATAGTTGTGGGTTTTGTCGTTGTGGCCAAGAGGGGAGAGCTCTCTTTAAGACATTAAATAAGCAGCGGAAAACAGCTCCTCCTTCCCGTATATTACAAAAACAATTACAACATTCACGAAGACCCTACGTACTCCCAAGTATTCCAGCAGTGCCAATGATTCGACCACCTCGTTGTTTCAAATTTGTATATTTCTCTTATTTAGCTACAACAGTAGTGATAGATGTATCCACGTGGCCTTCTTCAATACTAAGACATGTACCTCAATATGCATGCATGCATGGCATGTACATATATGGACGCATCACACACGTGGACGATCCTGTTAGTTAGGTCAAATACCAAACGATAAATTATAAACAACTAAATCATGAAGACAGAAGATTATAGTATAAATAGCGTAGAAAACTAATGTACATATATAAGTTCTCAACTACTTAATTATTAACACCTTTAGGATCAAGAATGCGAAAGGTCCTTACTAGCAGTTAGTAGAGTGATGTTACATGTTGGTCATACTAAATACAACCATACTTAAGTAGAGTAAAACATACAACTTTGTTTCTTAAATGTTAATTAGTCTAAAGGGTATTAGAACACAAATCTTTTTTTTTTTTTTTCCGCGTAAATATAATTCATACATTATTCTTATAATCTGATGAAATTGAATCCCGGATATATACATGGAGGACAACTATCGATTGCTTGTTTTCCTCATAAATGATCCGATTGTGCATGTGATCCCTGTTGTAGATCTGTAATAATAAAGAATCAGGGAGATAGTAGACTTGCTGCATGACAGAATTGTAACTTTATTGGAAATTATTTAAGGTCTAACCTAATTAGTCGGCTCTCTTCTTTCACTTATTGGAAATTATGCTACTTGGTTTAGTGCAATATTTCAACTTTCAAACTATAGTTTAGGGCTATATATATTAATAAGCATTACTGAGCATCGGGTCGGATACGAAATATACTAATCCAAATGAGATACGTTTCGAATTTGAATTTCTTAACCATATGCACCAGCCCAAATCCCCATATCGAGTAATAATATACTTTTTGCAACTTCATATACATTATGCACATTCGTCACCTTATTATAGTCAACGAGTCAAGACGAAATAATTGTGCAGTCAAATACTGTTGAACCGAAAACGAAAAACTGTAGCCTTTTTCCCTATCATAAAGTTTCCGTGAATGGGTACTCGTCACATGATATTCTCATGATGTGTTCATACAATCCGCTCACTCATAAGACATATGCCTAAGCCTAACCCAAAAAGCTGCAAAAGCCCAAAGAAAATAGCGGCCCGAATTGTACGACGGCCGATGTTCCATCCGACAAACAAAAGCTCAATGGGCCGATTTAGGCATATTTGGGCCTGAAAAACAGGCCTTTTTTTCTTAAGGCCTTGAATAATAGGAAAGATAGAGGAGAGAGAGAGTCGTGTGTTGGAATTCCACTATGAAGAGAGATTCCTTCTAATTTCCAATGAAGATACGTATCGATTTCTTCTTCATGCATGTCTGCCACCATCTTAATAATTCATTCGTGCAGAAGAGTGAGGGGAAAAATAATTTAAGGAAGCAAATGATAGTGGGATAGAAGGCAGAGCTTGTGCATGCTTCCTTTAACATCCAAGAACACGGAATAAAGAAGAAGAAGAACAACAAAAATGAGAAGCCCCCTCCTCCCTCTACTACTTGTCGCCATTACCAAAAGAAAAAAACAATCATGACATCATTTGACTAAACTGGGATTTGATTTCAAACGCTCTCTCCAAACGGAGGGTAAAAGCTAGCGATGGATCGAGGAGTCAGCTTGATGGGGAAATTCATTCTATTTGAAGACTTATAGTGGAGGGACGTCGTTCTAGCTAACTTCTAAGTATCTCGTCTTTTATAATTAGTGCCAGTTCATGATCCATACGGTTAAGAAGAGTCATTCTTGCTAGCCAGTACTTACCACCTAATTATATATATTCAACGTACAATCAATTACTTACCACCCTACCTAACTGTATAACTCGAATGTCTGTGTTCGATTCCTCAAAAGCATATGATTGATTTGAAGCTATGAAGTATGAACCCCTCTTTTGATCTGGGCAGTGGTGATCAACCTGCCTTGTTTAATTTAGGTATGCATATAATTAATCATAACTTGTATAATTGATGAAGTGGATAATTTCTATAATTTAATATGAAAAATTTTTTAGGATTGATTTTATCTGTAGAATGATCAAATTTAATTATATATATTAATTTTATATTTTCAAATTATATATCATATCAACTATATATGATAGTTGAGATTAATCGGTGAAATTCTATTCAAGTGGAAGTTGATCAAATATTGGACATTATAAATAGCATTCACGTGAAGGCATTGAAGAGACTGATTGGAAACTGAATATTTTCTGTCCGGGATATATACATTCCATCGAGCATGGAAAATCCTCTCTTACCAGACAGCTTAGACACATGTCACATTTCATTTCTAATCCGCTTCAAGTAAAGTTGATGACTATATAGCAATAGTCAAAGCACCAACACATGATCTCAATGTATATAATACAATACATTAAAATATCTCAAGTACTAGTTTCCGCGTAGATAGGTAGTATACAGTTTGAGAGTTGAGTTCTTTCAAAATTCTTACATACTTTAAGGTAGTTGATGAGAAGCTGGTAGCCGGAATCATCTAGTGAGTTATTAATAATAACTTATATCTTACTTAACGTACTGATTAAATATTAGATTGTGTTAATTTATTATAAATTGAGGTTGAAGAATCCGATCCACATGGTGCGTTGAAGACAAGGAATACAGGTTCATTTATTACAGCTTGTCGATAACTCATTTTCTAGAGTGATTAGTTAGTTTAGTTCATGATGTTGTGAATTATAACAAGAGACATGCACACATTACCGGTAAAGATTGAAAGTTGAAGCTGATTAATCAGTGAGAAGATGATGGTAGCCATGCACTTTCTCCGCATGCAAGATTTACCCCCATAACCCAACTAACCCAACAACAATATGAAATTAGAGAAACACTTTCATGAACTTGATTCATGTCACCGTAGTGAATCAAATTTAAAAAAATTACCACGTGACATTTATGTACTATTTCCAAATATTTTCTAAAATCATTTTATATAATTTTTTAATATTAATACGTGACACTTTTTTTTTTATTGATTTTGATTCATCTGGTATCAATCAGGTTCATCCATCTATTACTCATGAAACTAAACGACCTTAGTTATAAATTTGACTTCAAGCAATCTCATAATTTACAATACTCCACGTATAGTCAGGAGTCAAACTGACATATCTTGTTCTTGTCATTATAAGGACAGTGTCTTTGTGATAATGTGCATTATAATTAGTACGTAGGTTTGGTGATTCAGATTGGCATGTCTAATTTGATTTCTTTTGTGGGTAGAAAACTAAGAGAGTAAGGACCCACCAGAGATGAGAAAAAGAAAGAGAGAGAAAAAAAAGGAGAGAGTTTGAAATCAGTGTATGTACATAATGAAATATATGAGGAAGAGAAAATGGTGATCAATGGTTTTGAATAGCAGCACCATCATCAGACGCAATGCTTCCCACCAAATCGAAACTGCCCACAAGGCCATCGATTTGTCGGCTATAAGATACAAGATTACTTAGTCTTAGTGTGTTGTTGATAATCAACACGAGTTCATTGTACATGACAAAGCCTGATTGCATAAAATCATCTTTATCCCTGTGCAGGGGACAACATGAATATTACAAAATCTCGATTAGACATCATTTATGCTTTTGACCATTCGTATCGTATCAGCACTAAATAGATAAATGAAGATATATACTGCAGTCTGGTATGGTTTAATGTGAATACAGGCATTTTGGACGTGGAATCTAATTACTGGGTTTTCGTGTTTCGAGAGCATAAAGAGCCAGCAAAAGGGCCATGAGGCATGAACTTGTACGAGAGATCGCAGATCGAGGGATTACAAAAACAATTTAAAAGTCAAATGCATGCTTTTGTGTTTTTATATTACTTTAATCAGGAATTAACTAGACCATTTATGTCTCGGATCATTAATTGCAACTACTATATTAATGAACAAACTGATTGCTTCGGAAAGTGGTCTGGCTGCATGGCGGCACAATCGGTGGCGCTGCCGCCGGCGTTGGTGGTTTGTTTTTTAAGAAACGAAACCACTGTCTTTGCAACTTCCAAGGATTATTATGTTAATAAAGCCCAAGATATATAAATAAAAAAAAAGGTACGTACCAACCATCGTTATACAAAGGGGGAGGAATAAAAGAAAGAATATAAAAGAGAAAGGGGAAGCCTGGCCACTTTCACTTTAGTATTCTTCGCTTATCCAGATCATGATATCATATGACCAAAACGTTACAGTTTAACCTAGGACAGCCTTTTACAAGTCAGACAAGCACAAAATTCACCTTTCACATAAAAAAAAAAAAAGAAAAGAAAAGAAAAGAAAAGAAACGAGCCCACGAAGCACTATTCACCTAATCGTCATAGTCAAATATTCCAGCAACTTTCAATTGTCTTTGTGTCCATAAATCACTAATCCTCCATGAAATCATCATCATGATGAGCTTAGAGATTAAAACAGCTTGATTAACATGACCAAAGCAGCATGTCTTCCACATTAATACATATATCATGATCATGATCACTAGATTCACTACTCAGTCGCCATGCTTATGCATGGCATACCGCATATACACAAGTAGGAAGAATATTGTGGCGGGTCATTGTCGCTTTAATTCTCATTACACCAACTTGTTAATTGGAACAGTTTATACACATGTAAGACTTTTCTCGACAACTTAATCAAATTAACGTCAGTGAGAAACTGCCTTCTGACTTCTGTAAACGTTTCCCGACTAATTAAGGAGCTCACATGTACTGATACACATTAGTAATCAACGAACAGGATAGCTGAGGAATCCAAAATATGGTATTTTCCCAACTAGACACGAATCACGATCGTCGTGATTAGCAAGTTGACCTGAGTCTTCTTCAGCATACGGGCTACAGAATAACTGACAGTGAGAGAGGGCCTTAGCCCATTTATAAGATTTAGTGCTGGCCGCTACATAATAGGCTCGATGCAGAGTTGCCACGTGTAAGTCGTTTACAATAATTCATGTGTTGGATAGATCATAGATGCCATCTTAAGTGGCGAGAGGGACCATGACAAGACAGCGTTCTACAAAATTAAAGATACTATCGGGCGTGGGCCCCTCATGATGAGGATGAGATGAAATAAGGGTATCTTTTTTTTTTTCTATGGGTTATAGTCCCAACTCCCTTATCCGATGAATACACAGTACGCCTTTATTCGTAGGGTCAATTATCACCAATTATTAAATCTGTAATATTCCCATCTTATGCTTTAGATCGCTATACCCACATCAAACTCTCATTAAACTACTTAATTAATTACTCTATAGAGCTATTAGACCTAATCAATGGTGATCTGGTTTGAGGCTTTTGATTTTACATGTTCGATGCTTTGAGTGAAGGTCACCCCCAAGCTAGTTTAATTACGTCATGCACATGCATGTTAATATATAGGAGAGCTCCTTTCATGTTAATCTGGTTTGGAGAATAAGAAATTTTATTTATGATATGATGATTATCACAAAAATAGGACACAATTGGACCAGCACACTGCAACATTTAGGGCTTGAAGTCCTATCCATGCTTTCTGCGGATTATAGGGGTTGGTTAAAGTTGAAGCTTGTTGTATTTATAAAAGAAAATATTATTTTCTAAGTCTCTATCACCATTTCACTTTCAATAGGTATATTCTCATGCTTCGTTTTTATTTTATTTTATTTTATTTTATTTATTTATTTTAATTTAATAAAAGATTTGCCCATTATTGAAGATTTATAATCTGATATATATTATATATACCAAGGACTCCTTATTCTATGGAAATGGAGCGATGAGTGGTACGGTGGGACCGACCGGCGTTCGCTGGTCCATTCAAAGCCGTCCGATAAAAGGGAACACCTTATTATCATGAGACGGCGGTGAGTGGGGTTAAGAGTTTCATTGCGCGTGTGTTTTACAGTTTTACTTTTAAAGCGTGCGAGAAATTTGTTGGGACATCTGAAAACGGCTCGGCGGGATATATGTAAGCTGGCGCCGATATGATTAAGATAGGTAAATGGGCCTTCATTCTGAGCCGTAGCGTAGCCATGTAGGCTTGTATTTGCGGCCCACATTGCAAATCCTAGCGGATCACTCGGCCTTTTGAGGACTTTTTCTCCCCATTCGCTCTTGAGAGCGTGGGAAAAATTCAACAACGGTAGTCGGTACACAGAATTCGTTAACTCAAGATGGAGCGTCTGGTGCACGTACCGTAAGAGCGTGGGGTTGACATCTTGAATGCTTAAATGAGCTTGATGGTCTGAATTTAATTCTGACCGTGGATTTGGATTTTCTAGACTGAATTTATATTACATTTGGATCTAAATAATGTGTTATCCTAGTATTTTACAAAACAATATAATGATGTGTCAGATATAAAATAATATCAATCTGCACCACCGTTTATCCGGTTAAATTATACCGGGTCGGGTCGAATCAAAATTATAATAATCAAACTATATTCTTGATTAATTAAATTCCTTAATATATATATATATATAATTATATATATAATAACAAAAGGAGAAAGAGAAGGGAGGTGGGGAATTAATTGGGAAATTAAATTCTGCTGAATTATTGACTGAGATTGGATCTGATGGTCAATATTTCTGAAAAGCACACACATGAAACATCAGCAATGGTCTGGGCCAGGCCCGGGCCCTCGATTCTCAGGTAAATATTAAAGATGTAACTTACACAATACGTAATTTTACAGTCTCAGTTCATCAGATTTTGAGTCGTTTTGACTCGACCTGGGCTTACAATTTATTGAGCTTTATTTATTTATATTTTTCATTAAATTTTGTCTAAATATTGGACTATAAAAGAAGCGAGGTGCCATTGTAGTTGTTACAGCTTAATTTTACTGGATGAGAAAATCTTCGTCTCTGTGATTTCTGAATTTGCCGTCACTTCCAGAATCGAATCGGCAAATGAAATGAGGAAGTGAATTCGTCTTCAAAAGAGTATATAATATTTTTCACTTCACTCACAGCCACTACCAGCTGAGCTTCTTCCACTTTGAAGCTTTTTCAAGAGAGAGAGAGAGAGAGGGAATTTCGAAAAGAGCTAGCTACTGTATAATTGGCTACTGCGTTTGCTTTTTTCTTGTTTTTATTTCTTTATTTATAATAATATCTTCTGTAGAAGAAGAACAACAACAAGAACAAGAACAGTGGAAAAGGATCTTTTCCTCTTCGCCCCCTCTGCAAAAGATCCTTCCAAACAAGCAGAGATTGTTTCCTGCTTTTTTGTTTTTGTTTTTGGTGCTCTCTCTCTCTCTCTCTCTCTCTCTCTCTCTCTTAGCCGTCTTCTGCCCTTCTAAATGGTGGCGCATTGAAGTTACGACTGTACAACGATTGTTCAACGCATTTAAGGCTCTCTGATAAATCTTGGAATCGAGAATCCTTAATTCTCTCTCCGACTCTCTGTACTCTGCTACTGGTTTGAGGTTTCACTCTGCTTTTTCAGACTGCACACCAGGAGAAAGAAACTAAGGCGATTAATCTCTCTCTCTCTTACCTCCCCCGGAAAAAAAAAAATAAATTACGCTCGTGTTATTGTTTTCAAGACTAATTTGCGTTGATTTCAATCTTTCCACGAAAAAGATATCTCTTGTTTCTTCTTGTTGCTAAAGACTTCTTGTGTTGCATTTTTTTTTGGACTTATTTTATCTTTTTTGTCTCATTTAGTGTCTATTTCATGTTTCAGATCACGTTGCATATTTTTTAAATAGAGAAATAAGAAAGAAAAATGTCGGGTCAGAAGCAAGGAGAGGAAGCAATAGTTGCCAACTTTACCGAAACAGAGCATGATGGCAAAGAAGAAAACCAGATAAAAGACGAAGAACAACAATCCATTTTCAGCGTCAAGAGCATCCTCTGGCATGGCGGCTCTGTCTGGGACGCCTGGTTCAGCTGCGCTTCCAATCAAGTATTCCCACCAAAAAAGCTTCCCTTTTTCACCCCGCTTCCAAATCTCCAACCTCTCTCTCACAAAACTTTCACATCTCTAACTCTTTTTTTTCTTTCTCAGGTTGCTCAGGTGCTCTTAACACTACCATACTCATTTTCCCAGCTGGGCATGGTTTCAGGAATCGTCCTTCAGGTCTTCTACGGCATATTGGGAAGCTGGACTGCTTATTTAATCAGTGTGCTCTATATAGAGTACAGAAGCAGGAAGGAGAAAGAGAACGTCAGCTTCAAAAACCATGTCATTCAGGTTAGTTACTAAATCATCTACATCACTTACACTGATCAACTATAATCACGGCATTAATAATTCGAACCCTTTTTTTTCCTTAAATTTTTAACTGCAGTGGTTTGAGGTTCTTGATGGGTTACTGGGTCCATACTGGAAGGCAGTTGGACTCGCTTTCAACTGTACTTTCCTCTTATTTGGATCTGTCATTCAGCTTATAGCCTGCGCAAGGTTTCATCTTTTCTTCATTTTCATACTCAGAGTGAGAAAATCTGACTTGGGTTTGGGTTAACTTTTGGGTCTTGTGTTGTTTTCATGTGATGACGAACAGTAACATATACTACATCAATGACCATCTGGATAAAAGGACTTGGACGTATATATTTGGAGCATGTTGTGCCACCACCGTTTTCATTCCTTCCTTCCACAACTACAGAATTTGGTCTTTTCTGGGTCTTGGAATGACCACTTATACTGCTTGGTACTTGGCCATTGCTGCCATTCTTCATGGCCAGGTAACTGTTTTTTCTTACCGTTTGGAAAACCGTTTAAGATTTCCGTTTAGCCCAAACCTCAGTTTTTTGAACTTTTTACAGGTTGAGGGGGTTTCTCACTCAGCACCCACAAAGCTAGTGCTTTACTTCACTGGCGCTACCAACATACTCTACACCTTTGGAGGGCATGCAGTCACTGTGTATGTTTCTAAATTTCGAGAAATTTTTATATGAGTATGATTAATTCACTATTCCAATACATACTTTGACAGGAAACAATATAATTTGACAGTCATGTATATGTAACACGATTTCATATTTATATATAACACGATATCATCAAGAATATTTGCGAATATTTGCAAATTATTATGTTATATTCCTCAATTTCTTTAGAGTTTAATGGTCTTAAAGGTCTGGTCAATGTCTCGAGTCATTATTTATTACTCTTATTATCATTATTATATCCGGCATGGGTCGCCTTGACTGTTATCTGTCTTCGTCTTAGCTTTTACAATAGCAAAAGACAAACATGTTTAGGCTGTTATCGATGTCTTTATAATGTAATTGTCCAGATTGAGTACTAGTAGAGAATCAGAATCCAATGTCGAGTAAAATTAGCTGTTATCGATAATGCATGTGGTTCTCTGTTTTGCAGTGAGATAATGCATGCAATGTGGAAGCCTCAGAAATTCAAGTACATATACTTGATGGCCACACTCTATGTCTTCACACTCACTATTCCTTCAGCCACTGCTGTTTACTGGGCTTTTGGGGATCAGCTTCTAGACCATTCCAACGCATTCTCTCTTCTACCCAAGACTCGATTCCGCGACGCCGCCGTCATTCTCATGCTCATTCATCAGGTTTGCTCCAAATTCATGTTTTATCTCTCTGTTTCTTTCTTTTGAACTGCGGTTTGAGATGGAAAGGGGGTGGTGCTGCAGTTCATTACGTTTGGATTCGCTTGTACTCCACTCTACTTTGTGTGGGAGAAGGTGATTGGAATGCATGATACGAAGAGCATTTGTCTGAGGGCGTTAGCAAGATTGCCTGTGGTTATACCCATTTGGTTCTTGGCTATTATTTTCCCTTTCTTTGGTCCTATCAATTCTGCCGTTGGTGCTCTCTTGGTTAGCTTCACCGTCTATATCATCCCTTCATTGGCCCATATGCTAACCTACCGTAAAGCCTCGGCCCGTCAGGTTAAGATAAGCAAGCAATATTTGATTAATGTAATGGGTTCACAACAAAGTATGGATATTTGATTTGTTGTTGTTTTGCAGAATGCGGCAGAGAAGCCTCCATTTTTCTTACCGAGCTGGGCCGCGATGTATGCATTCAACACCTTTATAGTTGTTTGGGTTTTAGTGGTTGGATTTGGGTTTGGTGGATGGGCCAGTATGACCAGCTTTGTGAGGCAAGTTGATACATTTGGGCTTTTTGCCAAATGCTATCAGTGTAAATCTCCACCGCTGGCTGTGGTGGCTGCAGCTCCCCATCATTGATTTTCATCAGAAAAATGCAGCCGCCGGAGTTAAGAATTCGCAGAAACAGATCTTTCCCACTTCTCATCCATATTTTGTATCATACATGGGAAAGTTAGAATTAGTAATGTTTCCCTTCCAAAAAATCTTGTGTGTTTGCTTTTTTTTTTTTCTTCTTGGATTTCCCTTTTTTCTTTTCAAATTAATTTTTTATTTACTTAAAACTAGTTTATAATAGCGTGCCTGAAGTGCTATGAAGATTTGCCTATGTACTCAAAGCATTATCCTTTTTTACTTGGAAAAAAAAATTATATATATATATATATATATGTATTGTTTTCATTTTGTAAATTTATTTATTACGAAAAAATTTATAAAAATAATGAAATGACTAAAATAGAGAGAAGAATTCAGAATAATCTACCACAAATAAGAAGCCGTAGGCGTCTCAACCGGAACCTGAATCTAAATCCTCTAAGGAGTCTCCACAGGAGGAATGATGATCGAGGCAATCTCCTAAACGACCTTTTTCTTTTCAATTTCCCGCGCTTTGTAACAGTTCCGATCTTCCTTTTCCCAAATCCTAACTGAAATTCCCCATCTGCGAAGGAACTGTCAGTATGATGATCATGATCTGAAGCAATGTAATTAAATGTGTGATTCACGGTATCATAGGGCTTGATTGACGACCAGGAATCATGAAATTCATGATGATCTTCCGTATCGCTGTCGATCCAGAGAGGAATAGATTTGATCAAAGGCGATCCAGTGTAATTTTCAAAATAGGTTGCTAAATTTGTATGCTCCATCTCGAATAATCTCCGAAGAGATGCGCTTCCGCCTTTCATCAATCCTAGTAAACTGCGATTTCCGGAAGATGAAGAGAACGAGGAGGAGCATGAAGCAAATGAAGACGACGATGACGATAAAGACGAAGAAGAAGAATGTACAGATTTCTGATGCGCTATAATTCTCCTGATTCTTTGCTTTTGATCTTCGATGTCGATAGAACATAGACGATCTTCATCTTCGTCTTCTTCTTCTTCTGGTTTCTCCTCTGTTATCTCTGATAGCTTCATCATTTCGAGGTAGAAACTGATGTGAAAACAGATCGTTGAAAAACGCAACAAAGACGTGCTAAAAAGTAGTCGATTATGACATATAATGTATGTATATATATATATATGTATGTATTCGCTATAGCCGGCAACGAGAAACTTAGCTGACATTTTCAGCGAAGAAGGAATGGAAGAACAGGACGAAACTTTTCTCTTTTGACTACGAAATTAATTTGGTTTTGTTAAAATTTCTAGAATATTTAATTAGATAATAATGCATGCCTACAATGAGAGAGGAATTGACGACAGAGCGTTGCACATCGGACGACAATACACTGTTAGGCCCTTCAAATATTTGGGCCATTCTTTGTGTTTCATTCTCGGGTGAGTCATTCGGCCCATGATCGCACTTAAATTCTACTGCCTTCTCCCAAACCCAAAGAGAAGTCCATCGCGGATTGGTGATTCAATCAATCGTGAGCTAAGCATGTAATACGTGGCAAATCCCATGTGTAATAGGATCCGGCCCCATCAATATACAATCATAATTGAAGACCACTAGAGCCAGATTAGATTCAAACAAAATTACAGGATTACCAAAGTTCCTGGAATCCCCTCGTCCCTCAAGTTTCAGCCTTTCTTCCTCCTTAGCCCTTATAACTAGCAAAGCAAGCTGAGCTCAGACTTTTCAATCCAGTGAGCTGGGAAAATAAGAGAAGTGATGAAAACACTAACGAATTCGAGGCTCGTTGTAGACAATAAGAACAGAGACACGAGTTGTTTCTTTTCTTCATATGATCAGAAAGATGTTCTTCTTAATAGGCCTCGAAGTTCTAATGTTCGATCCCAGAAAGTTGCTAATTTGGGTTTCTCCCAAACATAGGGGAATCCAACCTGTGTCTTCTCTCCCAACTGAACCTCAGGTTTCTCATTTCCTTGCCTACTACTTTCTACTTTCACTTTTAGCTTCCTGGTTGGATTTTCCGTTGTTTTCGAATAATCAGAGATTGCTCAGGTGGAAAAGAGACAGATAGAAGGGAGGAAGATGAATCTCATATTAGCAATTTGAAACAATCTTATTTTATGTATATGTGATGTTTTCCTTGCAGGCAGATATCCAGAATGCAGACGCTCAAGATCATGAAACATGTAAGTTCTAATACATAGTGAAACTGTTCATCTGACCAGTTTTAGTCTTGACTAAAAGTATTTGTGTGTACAGATCAAACAAAGACTGTTCATATCAAGTTCCAGTTACAGAGGGAATGCTTGTTTGGCGAGCACTTTTTTATAGTTGGAGATGATCCTATGTTCGGTTCATGGGATCCTTCTAATGCAATACCATTGAACTGGTCTGATGGGAATTATTGGACTGTTGAGCTGGTGAGTTCAAACACTACTTAAGACTGTTGATCCTATATATCTTCAAGTACAACTTCTTTGGTAAAAGTACTAATAAAGTTTAAAAAATTTCGGACTTTTGATTGTGTTTTTCTTGGTGTTGACTAGGATATTCCCATAGGGAAGTTGATTCAGTTCAAGTTCATACTAAAAGGGACAGAAGGAGATTTGCTGTGGCAACCGGGTCCCGATCGAGTTCTTCAAACCTTTGAAACGGCAAATAAAATTACTGTTTTTGAAGATTGGGACAATGCTGAGTCTCAGGAAATAAAGGAAGAACTATTTGCTAATCCAAATGGGAGCCTTCCTATTTCATCAGAAAAGTTCATAGTTGCAGACAACTTGACTTATCCTATTGAAGACTTGGTACCAAATTCAGACCAGGCTTCATTCATCCCTGGTAAGGACACTTATCCCGAACAAGAACAACCATCAGAAAAACCATTTAAAGAACAAATTTTTGTGAATGAAAATCCTTCACAAGAGAAGTCCTCAAAAGCTATTGTTGTGGATGATATAACGTACCAAGAGGAGAGTCCAAATGGGAATGGAAGTACCAATTTTCTCAGTGAAGAGACGATTACTTATCCTTATCAGGAATCTGTAGTGATCTTGGACACTACTAGCGTTCAGGAAATCCTGATTGACTATGAAGGAGATCCGGTTCTAGTTCCGGGTTTGAGTCCAACACCAGCACTAGCATATAAAGAACCAACTCAATATGAAGAAGATGCTGGAGAAAGGATTGATTCGGATGGAGGTCCTGTTGAAACTAAGGATCATAATATGCCAGAGGTAATAGCTTGATGAATGTGATTTGTGATGTTATTTTTTCTTGTTTCTTCTCTTCTTTTACATGTTTTTCAGTTTGCTGAAAAAAAAAAGAAAAAGGAAGAAAGGTTTAATTGCACAACGTTGTATGCTCTTGAAATTAATATCATCTATAAAACCTGAAAGTTCGATACGACACAAATCAAGACACCTTTTGTAATTTTTAGTTTGTTAAACAAAGTAGGTCAGTGATTGTTTGTCATAAGTTTGAAGGGCAATTGTTCTTGAGACTGATAAATTGATGTTATTTCCACTATGAGCAATTGAAGAAAGCTGAACCATTTTATTGATCACCCAAATGCCACTGCAGACAGAAGTCTAAGTAGCATGTAAGATTGGAAGCATGGTTTTTTGACATATTTATTTTCTGATCTTTCTCCATGGACTAAAAACATCAGATCAATGAGAAGCGAGATACCAAAGTCAAAAACCGAGAAGGAACGACTGAGATGGTATCTCACGGCGAAGAAGAAAATGTCCAACAGAACAAATCAAGAGAAAACTTTCAGTTGGCAAAGATAGAAGATCAAGACGACAATAATATCTTGCACAATGATTTACAGTGGAGCCGTAAAGCCTTCGAGAAGTTCTTAAGTGTTGTAGGATTGCTTTAGCATCTAGGCGACTTTATAACTGTCCTGCTGCCTGAATTTTTGTTGGATAATAAATGGAAAGTTTCAGGCACCCGTTATATGTGTACATAGTAATGATTTGTTACTTCAAACCATCCCTTACATTTTATTGAGCAAGAGAGAACAAATTTTTTTGTGTGTATTTGTCGTTCAGAATTCAACAGTAATGCATATTTATCGAAAGATACAGTTTCTTTGTGCAGCTTTCAATTCTTCTGGTTAATACGTTATACTTTATAGGCATAGCAATAAATGAGCTATTAGTTATTTACTAACAAGTTGTTATCGGAAATTGGGAATCAGAAGTTTACACACAGCGTACGGCGAAGGTAGTGGTCCTGTTATGATACATGACGGTGGATCTACCACGGAGACCAACAAGTCAAGTGTTTGTTCAAACCGAGGCCATGGTGATCCACAAATGTCTAACCCAGAGTTAATGGTAAGCGATATAAAGCTTTTCACGACCATCTCGTGCATTGCATTGACAGCCATCGACTCATTAGCACATCACTGACTTGACACGAGCCTTTTACTCATTGAAATATGACTCATTCTCGTGTATCATCGGATATTTTATTTATCAGACTACAAAAATACAACACGATTAACCCATACAAGAATTTATCGTGCTTTAGTCATTTTACTATAAATAATTGAGATCGCTATTTTTATGCGGGCAATGCTTAAATTGAACCGGTTAAAAGTGACTAAAACATCGTAGGTTCAGTGGACGAGGAACGATATCTTAACTTTCTGTCATAACATCTAGTGTACACCCATTTTTGTCATAACAACTCAACAACTCTTGTGCTCATGCATTCAAGTTACACGTCGCAGGGAAAAAGGTTGATAGCATCTAGTGTTTTGTCGTAACCATTTTTCTGTCGTCAAAATCTTCCAGCTTCTGCAACTTCATATCAATTTCTAAAAGAAAAATACTACGTCAAGGCCTTGGCCGATATACAGTCAGTTCAGTGTGAAGTCTAGTATCACCCGTATGTGCTGATGTATATTAACCCCCCAAAAACAGTCGGGTACAAAATTAATTCTACAATCTCTACATGAATCTGACCTAAATAATATAAAATGCACCCGATCATTTCAAGTATCGAAGCTTCTAGGTCACCCCGGAGCTTTTCATTTTAAATCCTTTCAATTGCTCAAGACTCCAAGGTACTAGATGAGTACAAATTCTATGCCAGAATCTCTGCCTGTGAATATTCATCAATGGCCGGGACAAAATTTGGGCAAAAGTGCGAAAAAAGGATACAGCCCATCTATTCACCTGTGTATGATAATTCCAAATCTGACCGGTGAGAGAGACATACAGCTTCGCAAGAGGCAAAATGGTGAATGCACATTCTCTTAGCTACTCATGTATCAAATGTTCCTCTGCCTGCTATCTTGAAGATGAGAGGGGTATTGTGAACCACGTGATATCTCTCCTTTAGATCGTTTGCTGGGAATAGTGGACTGCAGAAATCTGGAAAAACAGAGCATTTGGCAAAATTATATGTGCCTTGTTGTTGATTTATTGTCGACAGTCAATAAAAACAAAATTCACTCGAAAGTTTATGGCTAATTATAAAAAGAATTAGCAATTAGGAGTCAAGTTACCTTGGGGAATTCATGCGCTTTTGCACATGCTGATTTACGCCATCAGAGGAAGTACCAGGTTCATCTGCAGCCTGTAAAGCAACTTTTAGTAAATCGATGATCACATGAATGAACATTACATGATGATACCCAACTAATTTAACTAAATATTTTATGAATCTACTTGAAGAAATGAAGCAGCAAAATAAAAGGAAAAAAAAAAAATGTTGAATCATCTACATGAGACGCCCTTGGATAATGGGTAGAAAACTGGGGACTGACCACCAACTTCTTACCTCTTAAACAGAAGCCTCAATAAGGCAGCTGTAGAAGGCATGAAAACAGCTCACTTGGCTTTCAATGTTTTAGACTCCACATCTCGAAGCAATGCAATATACTAGAAAGGAGAGATTTCTTTCTAGATGAGTAGTACCCCTCATCTGAAAATTTCTTTCCCACATACCCCTTATCCAAGCAGCCTATGTTTTTGAAGCAGAAAAAAGAAGAAAAAAATCAAATCAACTATCCATAGAATGATCAACAATTCCCACCTCAGAAGTGCTTTCTTTAGTGTATCCTTCTTCTCTCCTCAGATTATTTGTTCCAGGAGGGACAATGTCCCATAGAAATCCATTTTCAGTTCCAAGAGAAAGCTTATCAAAAACAGTATCAACAGCTGACTGAGGCCCAACATATGTTACATATTTATCTGCAGCCATGAACAAAAAAAAGAAAAAAAAAAAACCATCAAGATGATGACATCATTTAGATCTACAATCAACCTAAACAAGATGCAACCAAGGAGTTATAATGAAAAGGAATTCTAGTTCCATTCCCATTTGGGGTAGAAGTTTGAAAGACAAAAATTAGAGAATGGACTTACCGGCCAAATGGCGAAGTGCATTCTCAGCAGCTTGTTGCTGGGCATCCTTTCTTGTTTTACCCATTCCAACACCAATCTTCTCACCCGCAAACAAAACCTAAGCAAACAAGCCAAGGTAAACTCAGTCCATGATCATATAATAGATAATGAGATATAACAAAGTCAAGAGAGAACATGAAAAAAACATTTTTACTATTTAACTACTTTGTAGGTGGATCTGGTTCATGTAAAACATGAAAATGAAGTTTGTGCATCTCTACATATCAGAAGTGTCATGTGCATATTTCAGGGTGAGTGGATAAACCAACCTCAAAAGAGAACTGTAAATCCTTGCTGGTGCTCACAATAGACCTAAACTCAACCTGTATAATAAAGAAGCTAAATAAATAAATAAGCAGATTCATAAAATATAGGGAGGGTTGACCACAAGAAGTTAAAAATCAATAATGCATCTCTACCTTCGAGCTGCACTTTCGTCCAATTTCTTGAAGCACGCCAATATAAAGAGGGGATGGAAGACTATTAACTTTTCCAGCTTCAGTTTGAAATTCTCTATTATTTGTAAATGACTGACTCTGAGATGCTGCAGCAACTCCTGTAGGAAACTAGAATCAGAAGACATGCAGGAAGAACTTCATACCTTGATAAGCAGGATGTAGTAACCCTGCTGTAGTATACAATGATGCCACATACCTGACTGCTGAGAAGCAAGTGGAACATTTTGCTTTTGCAAGTCATGTCCAAATCCTCCCTGCATATGAGCAAATCTTTTAATAAAAAAAGTACAGTAGCCATGGGAATAGTTCAACATAGTAAGCTTTCCTCGTGAATTTCAAGTCATTGAACAAACCTCTTCACCCTTCACTTGAGTTGCAGTTTGACCTGGTGTAGTATGACTGAATGGATGCGGATAAACTCGCTGCTTATCAGATTTTGAGGCATCGGGTTCTTGAACAGAACCTGAAATCCAACTGGTGGGCTTATTGATGTCATCATCCACCAGCCAACCTCCCTTTGCCTGTACTGAGGAAGGTGCTATCTGTGCAGGTACTCTAGATAGAATAGGCGTTTCACCTAAGTTTTGCATAGATGGCTTCATGGATAGAAGTCCTCTCTTCATATCATAATCACGATCAGGATATAAGTCTCGTCTAAGAGGAGCTCCGAGCAAACCAGGTTCTAAGATGCAATATAAATTGATAGAGTCAGCTTCCTCCCAACAACAAAAACATTGGGAGAGTTATAAGCTGTAAAATATTTATTAAAAATAAAATAAAAATGAAGACCATACTATGAGAAGGCAAGAGAGCTCTCGAGGATTTAAGTCCAGTGGCAACTGTAGCATTAGGAATATTTGGAGCAGGTGGGCATGAAGTGTCTGATTTTAAATCATTGTTAGTTGTCACGGGATTAGAAGCCATATCCATAACAAGCTTATCATCCTTAAAAAAAAAAAAAAAAAAATCAGAATGATAACAATAAGGAAAATGCCAATCAGTTACTTGATTTTCAATACTAGTCATGCCCCGATCCACATAACAGGGAAAACTTACAGCTTGATTTAACCTCCTTTCAACTTCAATATCATTCATTCCTTCAACGATAGGAGTGCCACCATTACCATTAGGCACAAAACCAGCATCCTGATCATCAAAATAATAATATGTGATAACGTAACACTCATCCTAAGAGAATATCCAAATAATTTGTAGTTTATGTTTTTGCTACACAAATACCTCTGAAATCAAGTAGTTGCTCACATCAGGTGCAGGAGGTAAATTTATGATGTCATCTTCGTACGAGACTTCAGAAATTCTTCGTATCAAATTCTCATCAAATTCTCTGAAGAAAAATGACAGTATGAAGGCATATTTCAACAATAGGATATTTGTTAAAAAAAACAGTAAAATCTTTGTTACATAACATAATAGGATCTTACTTGAAAAAATAACCTCTGACATTGCAAGCAACATTTCTTGCCACACAAAGGATGGGAACAGCATTTGCTGTCTGGTAGAGAGAGCAATAGGGAGGAAGGGAGCACACATATTAACATCACTGTTAAGAGAGTGGACAGAATAACTTCTATCAATTAATAGTCAAAAGATAATGATCTTATTATACCTCTGCTTGGGGAGCATAGTAAGGAGTGAATGCTGGAACTACATGGACCCGAGGTTGATCTTTATCTTCCCAAACCTTTGAGCGGTCGTCAATTACCATAGCCATCTTTGGGTGGCATATCCCATCATGGAAGACGTTTAACAAGGATTTCCTACAGCCTGCTAAGTTAAAAATCAAAAGATTATGCCAATTGTCAATTAGGTTTGGGAAAACTACAGCTACCATATACAGAAAAGAGATTCTTCATTCCAGGTTCGTAAGTTTGACTATGTGATCTATTTATTAAATGTCAGTCGCGACTTCGACTGTCACAGATTTTTTCTTAACTTTGGCAAGCATAAACGAACACATCACTACAAGCACAAATGATTGTCAAGTTATAATACTTTAAAATCAATTGCCTGATTTGACGCAAACAACACGGTCAAGAAGTTGCTTTGAACTTATAAGGTGTGCCTCTGGATCAAGAAGCCTCCACATTTCAAGAGCATAATCTCTTTCAGCCATGGTGCAGACATAAACTTCAAACCGTTTTCGTCCTTTTGCAGTCAGATAACTTCTTAAATCCTCCCATGCAGGACGTAACCTTACAAGCACACTAGTATCACGAATCTGCATCAAGAAAGCAATCCACAATACTGAGAAAATGCACAAACTAGTAAAATTTAAGAAACAGTTACATAAGCAGACAACTGTGCAGTATATTTACTACCTATTCGCAACTACTTTTTTTTTAAAGTGAGACGAAGCATTTCTTTCCTCACTAAATTCTATCTTTATAACCGGTCTTACCGACGTGCTTCCTCTTTATACAGATATGTACTTTCACTTCTGTAAGATCATCCCCATCGTCATTCACAAGATTAGAAAATTTTTTCTAGAAGTAAAAACAAAAAAGACGCAAAAGAAAAAAGAAAAAAAAAAAACAAGAGATATGGAGCCAAGTATATATCATTCAGATTATCAAATAACCTCAGGATTGATGCGAGTGAGGACAACATTCTTCTCTGACAGTCTAATTACAGGCCGAAAAACCTTCTCTAACTTATCCGAGAGTGGACGAACCTCCTCCAGCTGGACCTTGCACATCTTACCACCATCCATGACAGTATCGTTCTCCAAATATTGCTTCAACAGCATCCGATCGTCCAAGTACCGCTTTAATTCAGCAGTCATCCCAGCTACACGTAGCTGATCAGTCTCCCTGGAAATCCATACTCTTAGAGCTTCAATTCGATCCTCAAATGACTTCATTGTGTTTGCGACTATAAGAGTCTCGTCCAGATCAAATACAATTGCAAGACATCGTAGATTAAGCATTCCCAAACATGCTGCGTATAGACCACTGGGAACTGCATAGCACCAAAAGCACGGAAACTTCTTCTGCTTGCTCGGCATCGCCACCAAGTGAATTTCTTCGTCTCCGACCAGCACCACTGCCGTCTGTACATTAAACTAAAAACCATTAGATCTTAAGATTTCTACCTTGCCATATTGTAGAAAACGATCAAAAGTAAAGGTTTCAACACAAGTAATACAGAATCGACAATCAATCTCTCCACTATAGCTACATTTTCTCAGAAACCAAACATAAAATTCCAAACAAAGAAAAGAAGAAAACGAGTAATTCATTTGGACCTTAAATTCGTGGAAACACAAAGCATGTAGATTAATCAAGTGTGTCTGCTCTACAGGTGAAGACGATTCGAGCTTGCACCGAACTGAAAATGAAGAAATCGTCTGAAGAATTGAAAGAGGAGGGCATCGTTCACTGAGTGGCGATAAGTGGTGGATTCTTATCTCGCTGTTTGGGAACTGGAAATTCTGGTCGGCGACTGGAATAGTATCCAGTTCCCCCAAACAGGCATCGCCGTGATAGACCACAGATTTAAACCCTAAACGGCTCATTCAGATCAATTTGAGACGCCGTCGCGAAGAAATGTGCCGAGAAGATCGATGAAAACGTTAATGTCTGAAAGATTGAGGACTTGTATGAAAATGAGCAATTTTGCTCGTTTTTTCTCCCTCTTATATCTTCCTCTTCTTTTTCGTACACTACCCTCCCTAGGACTCTCTCCCCATCTTTCCCTCCCCCTCACTGCCTAAAAATTTTTCAATCAGAGGGAAGCGCGTTGAGGTATTTATAGGCCCAACGGATCGGTTACTTATTGAAAACATTTTTCCATCCGATCTTTAAATTACGAAAATAACTACTTCGTGGGACCCGCCGAACCGGAGACCCCAGTGCTGTTGAGCCGGTGAATCTGCGTTTGATAATCGATTCTAATCCGTTGGATCAGTAGTGGTGAATGGGATTAATTTAGCCAAACATATTAATTATTATCAGTATGTAACACGAAAAATGTTAAGAATAAATTTAGAATGTTTTTATAAAAAAAAAAATTAAAAATTAAAAATTGAATATCGAAATTTATTTTTAATTATGAAATCCCGAATTGGAATAAAATTTATTGTAAGTTACTACTGTCTGTTAAAAGAACCAGCATGCTATTTGAATTTCCCGTTTATGGTTACACGCTTTTTCCATGATGCTGCGAGTGGCATGATTTGATTTTATGCGTGAGAATCCACCCCCGTTAACTTCTTTATTTTTTCTTTCCCTTTTCAGCTTAATTTTTAGAACTATGGGGGGAATTAAAATATATGTTCTTTAATTATTTTATTTAATTATAAAATAATATGAGAATATTTTATATTTAAATACAAATAATAATTTATTAATAAATTTAAAATTATTTATTATTTATTTTTATTATGATTATTATATAGTTTTTATAATTAAATATTTATATATAAATTATTATTTCTATTCTTATTCTTTGAATAATTTTTATTCTGCTCATAAAATTAAACAAGACGTGCACGTACAATCTGGCCCATACGGGCCTAACTCTGGTGAAGGCCCTTTTCAATATGGCCCAGCGGAGATTTGGATCGCCTCATTTTAATCAGCCCAAATGACTAATAGCGCACAAAAACATTATTGGGCCTTGCAACAACATACCACATAATTTTATCCACCGGTTGCACTATTTGACAAACATATATGATTTAACTTGGTGGTGGGCCCCGCGAATAAAAAGATGGCGGCAGACCAAGATCACCAACGCTCAATCCCACTCTACTACAAGAACGTGTCGTCGCTAATCTGTTAAGAGTCATATACCCGATTGCCCAATAGTGGATCGAAACGCGCAGCGCAAGAGTGCAACCGCTTTGAAGGCGACAACTCTCTCAGCCTTTTCCACTATTTTCAAAAGATTCGACACGCAACCTGAAGATTCAGTTCAGCTTAACCTTCTGCAGAGTAATCAGCTGGAGTCGGACCGTCGGAGAGAGAAGACCATGTCGTCGTTCACCGGTTCGAACGGCCCGTTCGATGACGACGGATATACTGGATATGATCCTCGCCTCGCTTCTAGACGTGTCCATTCGGTTTCCAACTTCGACGCCGATTCTATGAAGGACTCGGCCGGCGACTCCTCTCCCGTCTTCCGCAACCAGTCGTATGGTCACGTCGAGGACTTGCTCTCTTCTCATACGGTTTCTCGGAGTATATCTCCACCGTCGACCTACTCTGCTGCTGGTGGATTCTCGGTTTTCTCGCGGGAGCACAGCGGGAAGGGATTTGATGGAAGCTTTGGCGCTTCGGACTCCCCGATCGTATCACCTCCAGATGAGATGGAGCGAGAAGATGGATTCGCTTTGAGAGAGTGGCGAAGGTGATTTCTCTATAATCGTTCTCTGCTATATAGTTAAATTGTCACTGACTGGAGGTGATACTGTGTAGTAGTACTTCTTGGTGATATGCTGTTTAAGATTTCGAGGCAAAAAAAAGAGTAAATAGAGAAGCAATCTGAAGTTTGAACTATGATTGTGTATGAATGAACAGACTGAATGCGATTCGACTGGAAGAGAAGGAGAAGAAGGAGAAGGAGATGTTGCGACAGATAATAGAGGAGGCGGAGGAGTACAAAATTGACTTCTATAGGAGACGCAAGGTTACAATCGAGAACAACAGAGCATCCAATAGGGAAAAGGAGAAGGTGAGTGGAGTTATAACTTAGAAGCATGTATAAACGTTTCAAGCTCTCTATCGTTGTTCTAAGCTCTATCGTTTCTTACTGTGTCAGCTGTTTCTTGGTAATCGGGCGAAATTTCATGCTGAAGCTGAGAAGAATTATTGGAAAGCAAGCGCGGAACTTATACCCAGTGAGGTACCAGCTATAGAGAAAAGGGGAAAGAAAGACAGAGAGAAGAAACCTTCCATTGTTGTTATTCAGGGACCAAAGCCTGGTAAGCCTACTGACCTATCCAGAATGCGTCAGGTACTTCTGAAGCTCAAACACAATTCCCCTTCTCACATGAATCCCGGACCAGCACCCGCACCCTCACTGGAACCTAAAATAGATGCCAGCACTGGATCTGCTGCTTCTACTAGTTCTGCTGCTAATATTGGAAAGATGCCAAAGCTGACTTCAGCTGTCGCTTGAATGTTGGAAATTGAAGTTGGTTTTCCCGCTCAGATTGTATGAATCAATGGTAAGTGAACATATCGATTAAGGTTATTATGCAGTATTTCATATATAAAAGGGTATGATATAATTTATAATTCATGTATCAGTTTTGGTCGCTTGATGTTATATAGTGTACTGAATATGCATTTATACTACAGTCCTTAGCCTTGTTTCTTTTTTACTCTCCAAGTTACCATCTTTTGCTACAGCAATATGAAATTCTTGATGAACAAGGATGAAGTTTTAGCAAGTCCCTCCGACAAGAGAACATGGAAAATTTTATAGCACAAGATGCAAATATAGAAACTGAAAGAGATCTTCAGTTTCTAGTTATCCTAGTCTTAAATAGTACATCACTACATGTATCTGGGAACTGTCTCCATGAAATAGAACCATTCACCAAAGATATCCTAATTCTTAACGTAAGGTAACAAAGACTGTTGAATACATAGGTGCACCTTCGAACATTCTAATATTTAGGGAAGGATTGCATTATATATTAATTAGCGGGAGAGAAGTTCCATCTTCAATGGTGAAGATCATATTCATCAATGTAGGTATTGCTGAAGCTAGGGTGAGAACTGGCATCACTGCCTGTGGCGAGCGGGGAGTCTGATACACTATCAGTTCCACTCCTGGGCCCGGGATTAACACTGTCCAAGGACGCAGCTGGAATGTTTGTCAAAACTGGGCGTAACCTACCTGGCATTCTTCCACTTATATCCTGGGGAAGAACATTTATAATAAGAAGAATAGCTTAAACGACAACAAAATATTAATTAGTGTCACAATAAGTAGGAGATCCCATGTTATGGTTGAAATGAAAGTGGTTAAAAGAGATGTCATACCATATGCCTCAAAGCCATATCCAAGGATGACTTGGAAATGGTCCTTCCAAAGCCTGAGTTGTCAGCATGTGAACACTTGCCTGCAGAATTACTGTGGTTAGAGCAACCGTCTTCTTGCTTTGGTGGTGCAAGTTTCCTCATGTTAACTACTCTTTCAACCATCTGTGTTCCCATAAGCACAGGGTTCACTTCATCATTGTCACTACAGCGTGGTTTATGTTTTGCTGTAATTGAATTCCCGCCACTATTAATGCTCCCTTTTGAAATCGGTTGCCGTGCCGGAGAGCATGATGGTCTATGGACTCTTCCATTAGACCCAACCTCAGTAGATGATTTAGCGCCAGATACTCTAGGTCTCCCCCTGGAGGCTGAAGTTGGCCTTTGTGGCACTGAACTTTTTAGATTTGGGCCTGCATCAGATGTGAAACCAGGCATCTCATAGCGTTTTGAAGGCAGAGGTTTTACTGATGGCCAACTTCCATGAGATGGCAGTGGATTCCTCGAACCTCTGGAATGTGATTTTGATGTGGATGAAGATCTTCCGGGCGGACCAGATTTGATTATGGGATGATTTGTTGGTGTGGCTGATCTTGGTTTTGATTTTGAAGCTGTGAGGGAAGGCCTAGCAGTTGGTGTTAGAGACCGAGGAGTGGCTCTAGTGGGAGTTGAAGATCTCACTGGAGGTACCACTATTTTGGAAGGCAAGGTGGGCCGAGAAGATGGTGTAATGGGCCTTGAAAGCTTGTTTGTTTTTGATAATGCAGATCGTCCAGTTGGTGTGGCTGATCTTGGAGCAATAACTGTTGCCCCCCCAGATAATGAGGGCCTTCTATTGCCAGCACTTGATGAATTCAGTAATCCAGATTGCATAATTTGATGCTTTAATGCATCACTGCTTCTTGAGATGGGCTCTGCCTGGATGTTTTGTAGCTGCATCCCCAAGAAATAAAGGCAAGCAAATTGATATTTTAAAAAGAAAGTAAATTAGTTATAATATCTCAAAAGACTTGAGAGGCTAAGGACCTCAGATGCATACTAACAGGAACATATAGAAAAGATCAAGAGAAAAGTTGATGAAATCTGATTTTCCAACCGAAAGAAGACCAACTTCTCAATTGAGTAATGAATGGGCTCTGGGCATATATGGTCAAGCTTACCGAAAAGATGGAGAATTCAAATTGCTTGTCATAAAAATATGAAGAAATCAATTTAAATGCAGCTCTTACCCTAGGTTGCAGAGCAGTGGGACAAGAATCCAGCATGCCATTCTTACAAGTTGTATTCTTTTGAGAGTCCATCTCCAGTGAAGGAAGGGGTGGGGTAACTGGTGGTGTAAGAAGCCTGGGAGACAAATGACATTATGACAACTAGTACAAACTCATAAAACTTTCGAGATGGCAACAAGTTGACAAAAAAGAAATGCATATCCTCGTGCCTTTTATTTTCTGGTATCTAAATGGTAAAGTAATTCTTTGGCAATAGGCAGTGCAACTACTTCTCCAGAGATATTGAATGAAAGTGTGTAAATCTGATATTATGCCTTTTTAAAACACCAAATCTTGTAAAAGCCAGCAGTAAAATAAATCAAATCACCGACAGATTTCCATATTGTTCTTGAGAGGAATGAAAAAGGAAAGCATTTGATGAACTTTCTAATAATTCAAAGCAATTACTCATCTTCAATAACAATTCAATAGCATGTGAGTCTACAAGTACATGTTCTTCTCCATGCGCATGAAAACTTCAGAAAAATCATAATCAACGCTTACCAATCATAATCAGATTTTTCGTTTTCCGTATTCAAGAAATCATCGTCACGGAACTTGCGCGTGGGCATAGAGGAGACGGTCTTAGAAAAGGGCGAACTCCCTTGATTATCAGTTTCTGCATGATGAAACCAACACAATCAGCGTTGAATCCAACTGGAAACTGCCAAATAGAAAAATTGTAAACAACATCTGACAAGTACCTGTATAAGAATGAATCTCCTTAGGTTCGACGTGCAGGAGGAAATTATCGCCTTCTATCTCATTCTCGCACCCCCGCATATCGAAGAACAGTGCAAGATCTTCGTCTTTCTCTTTTGTCAACATCTCGAAGCTTCCTCCTCGTTTCCTGAGCTGACGGTGCCGTCGGATGCTGTTCCGGAAGCTCAACTCTGCAGAGGCATTGATCATTGATCACAAAATCGCTGCAACTGGATCAAGCTATAGCGAACTATTAGAAAAGCAAAATGCAATAGATCTGAGACAGAAGAAGGTTAAGCAACAATCATACTGTTCAATGTCTGCAAACAATCAGGATCGACCCTCTGCTGATACTGGTAGTGATTTATGAAAAGCGTAGGAATATAGCAGCTGGTTTGCTTGGTTGCTGTCAATTTGGGATTTCTTCTGACAAAAAGCTGCAACTACTCACTGGCAACATCGCATCTCCTCCATGTGCTCGTTCAGAATACCTTTTTTTACCCCCATTTTAAAGTAAAAATAAAAATAAAATCTGGAGGAGGAGGAAGAAAATATTCAAACTCCGAGTTTTGGCGTTCAAAAGAGAAGATGCTCAGAGATTTTAAACTTGGGCTGTTGGATTTTTCGGGATCTACTACTTCTAAATCCAACGGCCATTAAAAGGACGGAGATGACTTTTAAAGATTAAACCAGGGCCCACTGGCCCAGCTTAATTAACTACACGACGTCGCAATTCGAAAATCGTGTGGTTTAAAAGTTGGATGTGTCGCATCCGACGTTTATCTTACGAGATGTTTTTGGTGTTTGGGAAAATAGAAAATGAGAGTAACGTATTCTGAATAGAAGGGAGACATGCAATTAGATGGGAGATATATATGTTGACTTTTTCTATGAGCACGATGGGCCCAACAGGCCGAGACCCAAGACCCTCAAGGAAGGATGAGAGTAGTAGGCCCATGTAGGGACTAGGGAGCATAACAGGGCATTGGTTCGCAAAGATCAGGCCCATTTCTAACTTATCTAATTATCTCAATTTAAATGAAAAATCAATTAAATATGTCTTTCTATAAAAATAAATTTATCTATTCATTTATACGAAATCTTTTATTATATTATTTTCGTTTCCATTTCATTTGACTTACGGAATCGAATCGAACCGATCCAAAAGGGCCCTACGAGCCTAATGAAATTGGACAATTGGGAGCAATATAACTGAACTAAAGATGATTGATAAATCCCTACTAAATTAAATCTGGAAAATATGATTGATCTAATGTTACCAACAGACTGGTTCAAAAGCCGAATTTCATCTCATAGCCGAGAAAAAGGAATCATAAGGCTCAAACATCAAAGATAAAGAATAAAACTAGTTTCTAAGGATGTACAATTAGGATATTTTTATCTACTTTCCAAACTTAATGAAAAATCAAGCTTCATCAGCATCACTTCCAGCAATTTGAGGTTCCTGGCTTGCATACTTGCTTCCATCAGGACCCAACACCTGAAACCTGCAATACAGTATTAAAGAGATGTCAACAAGGAGGGAGAAAGAAAAAAAAAATCCACTTCATTGTCCATGATTAAGTTTTATACATAATCATGACCTTTCGAGGATGAACTTTCCTTCCTTGTATTTCTGTGCTTTTTCAAAAGCCGATTCCTACAAAGGTAGATTGAATTAGAAGGGAGAGGATGATACCAAAAGGAAAAGGGAAGGATACATAAAAGAGGTAGATATCTTACATATTTCCACCCTACAATGGAGCCACAGCTGACACAGAATATGTCGACAACAGTGTGCACTCCTGTCATCATCATCCGTTCTTCTTTTTCTCCTTCTGTCACGTTCACTCTGCCATCCATAATGAGAACAATAATGTATGAGATGAAATGATGCATGAGATAGAGCAGAACACCCATATATATTGATTTTACAAAACAAACTTCTGTCCACTTATGGAAGGACCAGGACAGACTCTTAGAAGAAGAAAAAAAAAACGCAGCTGGAGAGGATGACAATATAGAGTATGCAATGAGAATAATGCAGACCCTAAAGTATTCAAAAACCTCGCTCAAGAAGCCCTACTATACGAGTATTCAGTTTCCACAACAAACATACCAAAAAGAGAGTTCTGATGGAACCTTTTAGCTAGCTAATGTGGGAGAGCATAAATTATCATGATCATCAAAATATGTTCAGAAGTAGATAACTCGGATAATCAATTGATCATAACCATCGCAAGGAAATTAATCATAATCATTTGTGAATGAAATGGCTGATATTGTTACCTTGCAACAGGGTATATGAGAAAGTAGAAAGCCAGTTAACACTTACACTGTATCGAACAGGTATGCCTTTCCATGTCTACATTGAAAAGACTGAAACCCAAAAGCAAAATAGAGTATTAGAAATATCACGAACCTCTCCTCACATTAATACGGATCCCATAAAAGTAGAGGCATATAGTAATAGCCTTGAAAGTACTAGAAATTAAGGGTTTTCATGCAATTAGGAATGCAATTTCTAAACTCTGGCCATGCGATTCATTTCTTAATCCTTGTAATGAGCCTGACGAGTTATTAGTATTAACTGTTAACACCTGTGTTTCTAATTTTTTTCATAGCAAATTCATGAAATGAAGGAACGAAACTGAGTGTATAAATTCAGTAATGCAGCAAATGAATATGAAACTCAGCATTGTGTAATTGTTCATTGAAGAGCAGAACCTTCACTGTATCAGATTTGAATGCAGTCTAAATTATGCAAGCAAAGAAGTAATTTAAGGATCTAAGAGAAGCACAACATTGGCAAACCCAATGAGAGCTTAGAAGCATGTGATTCACAAAGAAAACCAGTATCAAACATCGGGCAAAAAAACCCAATACTACGAAACGCATCAAATATAGTAAGTAAAAGAACCTTGGAAATAATGTCCTCTGCAAGGGCAAAATGTGTGTTGCAGTGCTTGCAGCTATAAAAGCTTCCTTCAAGATAGATCAAGAACAGCCTTCCCATCTCTCCCACTAACAATGTCTTCTCTATTTATGATCACCAAAAAAACAAGCGAGGAATCCACTCGATTTCTTTTCCCTGCAAAAATCACAAAGGATCATCATTCTACATATTACGAAAAAGGCAGACCGGTCAAAACTAATTACGTACGAAATCAGATGAAAAACCGATGTTCTAGAGAAGAAGAACGAGATCAAAATGATTACGATAAAATGCAGAGAGAAAAAAAAAAAAAAAAAAGGAGAAAGACGAAGATGCAGATTTGGTTTTAGAGTATCGTACGCTCTTGCGGAGAGAAAAGAAAAAAGCGTTCTCAAAATTTGTGCTCTGTTTTATTACTCTTTAATAATTATTTGCTGATTATAGAGGCCGCGCGTTTGCCAATTAATACGACGAGCAAATTTCGCGTTTCCCTTTTCGATTGATGTGAGATTTGAGAACACTCGGTCGAATATTTAAAATTCCTTGTAATAAATTTTTATTTATTTATTTTATTTATTTTATTTATTTTTGCAATATTATCCAATTCCAAAATTTTTTTTCCTTTTTTTTCCTTTTTTTTTTAAATGAATTTATTATTTTTGCTAACCATTTCATTTTACAAAAGCAACAATTAACTCGTTTAAGAGGATGAAGTAAATGTGTCAATGATGGTGGTGTGGAGTGGATCGCTCAAATGGGTAGCCCAGTTGTTAAGTGGGCCTTTGCCAGTGGCGGCAGCTTGAACAGAAAAGCCCAAGAAAGCCACCATGGCAAGACGGGCGTGCTTGATTTCCGCCAATTGGAGGATCGCCTTCTTCTCTGGATCCGCAGCCAAACCCAAGGGGTCGAAGAAGTTCCCGCCAGGGTACAACCTCTTCTCTGGGTCCAACTCTGCATTTCTCTGAAACTCAATGTATCCGATCACCAAGACTTCGATCCAGATCAATGTCGTAATAGAGAATGGAAGAGGTTGACCAAGGTATGATGACCCTTCCACTAGCTCTACCTGAAAAAATAAAATTACAACAACAATTCATCACCCCAAGATTGACTTTACTAAGATCTTCTCTTATATCTAGAATAGTTGGACGTATCTTGTTTTGGGCTGTACCTTTCCAGCATCTTGCCAGGTGATGCCGGTGAGCCATTCAACGGTGAGGGCACCAAGAGTGGCCAGCATGGCCCATCTTCCATGGATGAGCTCGCATTCACGGAATCTCTGCAGACCAAAAACCTCAGTGTAAGGCTGGAAGGGAGTGGACTTTACTTCCGCGTTCTCGAACCGGGTTCCAATCACATCACCGGCCAAGTTTTTAGCCAAGTTCTGGTCCAAAGAGTCCAAGTCGAACTGAAGGTACTCTGCGGGCTTACCCAAACCAAATGGGTCGAACCCGTAATCACCTACCAAGCTTCCGTCAAGCCATTCGGGTGCTTTAGCTCCTGGGTACCAGAGAGGGCGGTCTGTAGTGGGCTTTGATGCTTTCCTGGGAGCTGGGCCTTTCTTGCGTCCGAAACCGAATCGGGCTTGGATTCTGCCCGAGCTTGAGCGGACATCGGGAAGACGGGTTCCGATGAAAGAGGATGTAGCGGCGGTAGTGGTGGTGGCGGCAGCCATGGCAGTCAGCTTGAGTTACAGAGAGAGTTGGATGAGGATATGGGAATGGAGCTGTGTTTGCTGATTTGGTCAGGTTATAGTAGGCGATGGAAGTGGAAATATTATCATGCTACTATGAACAAATTTGTCGTGAGGATTTTTTAGCCGTCAGATGAAGCAGCGTATCCATCTCACTGTCGTGAGAAGGGACGCCTTATCTTTCCCTTATCTGGTACTGCTTTTGTGGGGTCGACTCTGCGAAGGAAGTGGAAGTGGACGTGCCCTTAAGATATTGAATGAAGACTTTAGAAAATCTTTAATTTAAGGTCATTACTCTGTAGTCCTCATAATCGTTGTATCGGCCCATTATCAAAAGCTTATGAACGCCTCCGACAAGAAGCTGTTAAAGGGCCTGAAGGTCCAAGAGTGTATTAGCCCAATATCATAAATTCATACGACCCAAGGTTGTGTTTCCCGCGTTGAGTAAGAACCTGGACATAAGAGGTTACCTCTTACAAAATCTGATTTCTCAACTATCAATTGAATAAACTAGAGATCCCCCCCCCCCCCCCCCAAAAAAAGGTACAAAAAAATGTAAAACAAGCAACAGAGGATTGTAATCCTAACTAGCAGACATGAATCCTCACAAATCACAGCCAGAGAAAAAGCACCGGCAGTTCAAATTTTTTTAACCGAGTTTACTATTAAAAATACACTTGGGTGTGTAGGTGCCAAAATAGTATCAATTCTGCAAGGAAAAGTGGTCCGATCAGTGGATTATTCAACTACATGGATTATGATCTCCATAAAAGAAGAGTACTATACAATGCACGTACCTTGTTGACTAGCGCTACAAAATCAAAGTTTAGGATTATTCAATCACTAGTTCACTGGTTTTGTTTCTTGCGATTTCCCTCCATCATTCTCTGGAATTCCTTCTCACTAGCTGCAATTAGACGCTTGGCAAAGTCGAATGTGGTAAGCCTTATGCTGCATTTCGTAAAGGTGTATCAGACAAGACAACCAGAGGGAACATGATGAACAGTAGATTGCCTCAATAAAACCAATTGCCTTCTTCGTGCCTTCTTGTCCAGCCCGCAGCCCGCGAGTCTGCAATGATAGTGTTATTCAAAGAACTGATAAAGTTAACAACTTGAATTAGCAAACACTCTTCACAAAGTTGTGGAAAGAGAAAGCTGCAGATGGTAAATTCCCAGGAACTGAAGATTGCAAACGAGCACAATTTGAATGCTCAGAGCTGCTAAAGCCCTAATTGGCCCATTTGACTAAAAAAATTATCTAAGTTCTCTAAGCTGAACACAGATAAATAACTAGTTGTCACCAGGAGTTCGTCTACTGTATATGAAAGGTCATAATATACCTAACACCAGTGACAAAGAAGAAACTTTCCGCAATGCCAGGGCCAATTCTGGATACAGATTGAAAAACAAGTAATAGAATAATAAGAGAGAGAGGGAGACGGAAACCTGCATAAGAAGCTTGATGCGGTCAAGAGGAGCCGTGACTGTCTTGGCAGCTGCACCTGCGACAGCACCTGCGGCAAAGAGCGCGGCATCTTTAGGAACCAAAGCTAGTATCGCAAGCGGATGGCTCAGGAGCTGATCCGGCGTAGGAGCGACATATTTCCTGTCTCCCTTCTCCGACAACGAAATGCAGGCAAATTTACAGGTAGTGCCACCACCGCTGCCATTGAGGCTAATTCGTATATTTCTGTTCGACTTCCACAAGGCTTCTTGGTCGTCGGTCGAGCAGGCCTTGGAATACTCCGCCATACCAAAACAGATTCCTCTTCTCTCATCGTTCTCGAAGCAAAACTAATTTACCTGTTATGGAAGATAAGAGATCAGATAAGAAAAGAGCTGGTAACTCAAAAACCTCGAAGCGCGTCTGGATTTCTATCTGATTGTTTCGTCCGTCGTGGGTATATCCTAATGGACAGCAAATAATTCACGGTGCGGAGTGGGTCCCATATTCTTAAAAAAAAAAAAATCAATTATTTTAAATTCTTTGGTCAAAAATAAAATATTCGCATACGTGACATGTAAATATTATCTAATACTTAACGGTGGTCGCATGTACAAGCAAGACCTTTTGCATGGAATTTAAAAATCAATCGGGAAACTTTTTATTGATTGCCAAATTTGCAGACCCCCATAAATAATAAACGCAGTAGGTTGCACTTTTTATTAATATTATTATTATTAGGAAAAAAAAGAGAGATGTCTACAAGCAGGACACACGTGACATAACCATATGTATATATAGATGTTAGATTGTGTAGCCTGCCGTCATCAAGATTTCTAGATTCTCGTAACTCTTAAGCAATTCACAGACACGATTTTCTCAAGGCAGAATCTTGCATGGTGTAGACTTCCCGGCAGGTGAGAAGAGACCCAACTCCAGTGATGAAAAAATAATAGCCAAATGCATGATCAAATCTGTAGATTTCTCAGTCAAACAAATGGTGTTCACCGTGAGGATTGAGTCAAAAAGACCCAACAAAGCCCTGCATCAAGCCTGGAAGGCTGCGTTCTCTGGTGATGTAAGTGCCAAGTTGATGACATTACCCGACGGTGTCTTGTATACAAAGAAGCAGGCTGCAATGACAATGTAGCAGAGTAGAAGAACAAGTCCTTTTATGTAGTGAGAAGTCCCATCCTGTAAGGTGAAGGCAGTGGCGATTATTGCAAGAGCAAGTGAACCAGTTTCGAGGAGGTTGAAGTTAAGATCCATGTTGATGCCCATAATCCATGCGACAACGATGCACAATGGAATCTGAGTCATGTAAAATTCAAATCACGATGTAAGAAACTATATACAAAGAAAAAAAAAAAATTTAAGTTGGGACTAACAAATTCGGTCCTTACAACAAACATGGCGATTTGCGTAGCAGAACCCAGAGCTACACCCAGAGAAATATCCAACTTGTTCTTGAAAGCAAAAATAATTGCTCCTGCATGCTCTGCTGCGTTTCCCACAATCGGTAGCAGTATTATGCTCAGAAAGCTTACGGACAAACCCCACGAATCAGATGCATCCTGCACATGATAGTTATCAACCATATTAAGTACATATATGAGTTAGTTAAGAAGAGCATCATCGTTTAGGATAGTGAGTCACCTCAATTGTTGCAACCACGTACTCAGACAACAAAGCAATGACAGCCGTCATTCCGACCAGCCATGCAAAGCCACTCCAGAATCCAATGACAGCTGTTTCTTCCAGCGTGTCGCTGTCCTCCTCCGCTTCCTGCTCGATCACATAAAATATTACGTTATTTTTCTTCTTTTTTTCCTTGTCCTAAATTGTCTAGTTAAAACCTTGATCTGCTAGTTACCTCTTGTGCTTCAAATAGTTGGCGGTGTGTCCAGAGTTGGAAGATGAGATAAGCTATGTAAGCCAAGAGCATTACGATGCTGCAAGCTCTTGACATCTGTAGAGTGGGTTGTGCTGTAACAGAAGCGGAGCCTCCAGCATAATGAAACAACAAGGGCAATAAGTGGCACAACAGTGATAGCAGCAGTAGCAGTGAGTTCACATCAGCTTGCCTCTGTAAAACATCTCATCACATTCATTACACCAACATTAAAGCATAAAAACAATATATCATATGATTATGATAATGTAGTTTTATTATCTTACTCTGTCATATTTCTGCTCGGCTCTAATATTAGCAATGCCACCACAGAAGAGAGATGTCCCTAGGACTAGAAGTAGGTTTGAAAGAACAGAACCCAGTAGAGAATACTTCACTACATCTATCTTCCGTTGGCTTAGAGCAAGTATAGCAATGATAAGCTCTGTAGCATTTCCACATGTTGCATTTAGAAGCCCTCCCACTATTATTACAAAAAGATGAAAAAAAAAAAAAAAAAAAACACCAGAGAATCAGAACCAAATGATTAGCATGCAAATCTGCAGCATTAATTCTAAAAGGTTTTAAATGTGTAGAAATAAATGAATGAAGGATTAATCCAATTACCTGTAGGACCAGTGAAGTAAGCTATTTGTCTTTTAGTTGGCACATTGTCAAAAAGAGAGGGAATAAGATAATCAGAATCGGTTACAGTTACATATTAAATGCTTTTAAGAAGATTGATAATGATGAACAAGTAATTTATATGTATATAGCAATATATTATTCCTTACTCTGTCAGAAAGCTAACACGTTCAGCAAGTGGAGTAAGCCCAAGCAAGCTCAAAGCAAAAATCCATGGCTGTTAAGTTTACAGAAAAGAAAAGGAAGTTATCACTTTAATCTTTATGATCATCAAAAAAGACTAAAAAGTCACTGTTTCATCCATTTGAAAAACTTACTCTTCCAAAACCGTATGAATAGGCGGCGATGGCCAGCGGAATCGCAGGAAAAAGAACGGCGAGTTTAGTCCCCAAGATAACCTCCTGAAGATTAACGAGCAGAAGCCTAAGCCAACCGTTTTGAATCTTGGAGACGAGAGTGAGATCGGACTTTTTGCGCAGAGACGAGGAAGACATGTTATGAGCAGTGCGTCCGTGCTTCACCTCCTTGCTCAACACCTTGACGTTTCCATTCTCCATTAGCCATGGTTCTCGTTGGGAAGCCATTTCACTCTACCGGCGATAGAAGCAGGAGATCAGTAACGGCCGCTGTAGAGACTAGAGGTGGTTTTTGGAAACTATGTATTATAGCGAGGGAGTGAAGTGTAGTTATATAAAAGACGAGGTATAAATCAGTATCACATACTTCGTGTCTTAGTCCCTGAATTTTCCGCGAAGTTTCGTTTTTCCTTGGCGTGATCGGATTTAGTACTGGTCCGGTTGTTTTTGTCTGTCCTGCGTAAATCTCAGTAGTACTTAAAAATTTAATAATTAAAATATATGTTATATTAAACTTTTTTAAATTAGGTTTATATTAATACAAAAATTTATATGATTATATATAAGTTATATAATATACTTGATAGATTAATAATTTTTTTTATATAATACATCAAAATTATTTTTATATTAAATTCTTTTACTTTTTATAGACCTGAGTTTATTTTTTTCCTTCAGAGACCAAGCTCTCAAACCGATATCTTTTATTTTTCTTAGATAAAGTTTAATTTATTCATTCACAGACCGAGTTCTTCATCTTCCTTCCCCAGATCAAGTTCTTTATTTTTTTTCCATGATCATAACTTTTTCTTTATTCACATACCGATATTTAATATAATATAATATATCTCGATCTGGGTCGAAATTCACTGTCTAGATCGAGTTTTCTATAAAAGACAAAAATATGATTGAGTTCTCAATCTACAGATCGGCCTGTCGGGAACCCAAACATAAACATATTTCTATCTAAATCGAAAATTCGATCTAAGTTTCGGCATACATATCAAATATTGGTCTCTAAATTTTATATTCATATTCAAATCAAATATCAATGGTTAAATTTCATAATCAGATTGAATATCAATACTATAATCATTTGTTAATATTCAGATAAAATAAAAAAGAAGTCACAATTATTAATAAAATAAAAGAAAAAAATTATTAAATATAACTTATAAATTAATTATATTTAAATTGGATTATATTTTTTTATCATATACTTATTTTTCGAATTTCTAAAATAAAAAATAAATACTTAAAATATTATTATAATAACCAACATAAAAAAATAAGAATTAAATCAACTCTTTTCCGAGCGGTTACAGATAGTTTTCTGTTTACCTTATTTGCCTCGCAAAAAGTATATCATATCTTCTTGATTTTCAATTTTTTTTTATACATACAGTAAGTAGCCGTAAATAATGAGCGGTCATGATAGATACGTGGGAATCTTTTCAGCGACAATCCACGATGGCTACTGCATGTTACGTGGAACATGTACGGAATATGGACCACTTGTCGTACCAGAGCTTTCTCTTTCCGACCGAGAGATAACAGGAACTACGTGGATTAATGCATGGTTTATTCGTATCTAATTGCATGATAAACGGTATAAATCATTAACAAATATAAATATAAATATATATATAATTTCTGGCAGAGTTCAGCCTATGTCGTGCAGTTGCCACGTGGAAGGAGCTTACATAGGTAGGAAGCTTCCTAGAAGCATCCTTCAGTTTATGACAACAACTGTGTCTCTCTGTACGTATCTCGTAGATTTGTTTAGATTTTATCCCCTTCATTAGCAAATTGACAAACAAAATGGGGCTACTTATTACCATGATATAAGTCTTGTAATACGTAACTGATTGCATATAAAAGGAATTAAACTCTTTCTACGACAAATCTTATATGAAATTTTGCAGGTTTTAGATTTCTTTCGGATCGTACGTGTCTGCTTCAATTTAGATTTAGAGTTATAATTGAATAAAATTTAATATTAACCATATATTTAAATCGATCCGGACTCATATGATCGAAATCGAATTCAAATCCAATTTTGCTTCCTTATAAGCATTTATAACTATAATTTTTTATATGACCATAAATCATTCATTATTCTTGTAGTATGAGAAATAAACTATAACCATGATCATATCTTAGCGAAGTTACCGTTTTTGAATTTGTTATCCTGTAAATACTTATAATGAAGAAGAGAACAAAAGAGTATTTTGTTGCTGTCTTCGTCATGAAAACATGTCCAATGGAGGAATAGTCCCATACTGGTCCAGCCTGCCCCTAATCATGTAAATATATAAAATATATATTTTTTATTTATATTCTTTTTTTCTGGTCACGTATAAAACCTTTTATGTCACTTGTTACTCCAAAGGGTTGCAAATTGCAATCCATTATATATAACACTAGCCGTTAAACCTGTATACGTACATCATCTTCCTCGAAGCTTCGTTCATCGCAATCTGTATGCCTCTACCATTTTGTACGTATCGCTTTGGCTGCTTTTGTTTACTTCTATTTAGGTTTCATGTGTCATGCATATAAGTGTATCTTAATTCATTTTTACTCCGACGTCGGTCCTACTTGTCATTCCCCATCATATATGCCTACCACTGATTATATTTTCAGCTTGGAAATGCGATATATTTCTTGTGATATACATAGCTGCATGTTTTTAAGGTTTTAAGTAGCTTATGCAAATTTAGAATGTAATAAGCAAAGACCGGTCATTCGTAAATCGTAATAATTGTCGGAACAAGAAAATCAGTCTGAGCAATAACCCCACTTCTGTACGTGTAAAACAAGAACACCGTGCACTGACCGTGTACTGTACTGGTTCCAATCTTAGATGAGAACGACGTGCCGTTTACTGCGTGCCCGTGAAAGCAACCATGTGAAGAGGGCCACATTGGCACAGCCTCTTACCTAACTAACATGCATGGACGTTTAGTATCAACACTTTGATCATTAGCTTCCTAGAAGCTTCATTCGCCCAAATTTGTTTTCCTCGGATGGATAAGAGTTTTCTAATGAATTCAGTGTTTCTCAATTCTTCTGAGTTCTGACCACAAGCTTATAAAGTTGTTGTACGTCGGTAGAGAACTTGTGAACCACAAATCTTTTCTATGGATTCACAATCAAATCTTGGAATCGAAGAATATCTTGTCATATGAAACAATTTTACTAACGAACAAAATTAGGTTTAAGCAAAGGAACAACAAGAAGAATTACTACATTTTATGATGTTCTTAAACTTACAAAAGATTAATCAGCTGTGTAGACAGTTGATGATTGTTTAAGGCAACACACTTCTTAGTCATGTAATATTTGAAGACAAAGGCGTCCTTCCCAGTCCTCTAATACTAGGGAAAAGTACTCTCAATGCTATAACGCCCACACCGGATATGGACCGAACTAACCCATAGAGAATAGTTGTTGATGAACATTATTCAGTACAATGGGCAAGAGTAACTAAATTACTCCGCAGAGAGAAGTATTTGATTGGAATTATCAGAATTCTGGACTGGAGTTAAGTAGTCAACTTAATCTCTATCCCCTTAGCAACTCACTCTAAAGGCTTAATGCAATAGACACGAGATCCGATGTGGTCTACATGAAGACCAGCGTGGTCACATCCAGTGAAGAAGAGAGACTCATCTTCCTTTCCAATTCGGCGCCTCCAGCTCATTATGAAGGCTGGCTGAGGCAAGCCTGCACCAAAGTAAGCTGGTGAAAAGTGAGGTAGACTCTGGCAATATATATCTACTAGGATTATGAAATAGCTAGTTTAGTACTGTCGTCATGCTGAATTGCTGTAAGGGGAAATCCATTCCTGTCTTTGGGCTTGAAAGAGTCGAGGAGAAAGGAGAGTGTCTTTATCAAGTTTCCATACGGTTTCACATCTGCAAGATAAAAACATTTTTAAGATTTCAAACATATTTGCTTTCTCATAATTTCTTCTTTCTCTTCCATTGTCAGGAGAAAAATAAATCTAATTTTTCAAACATGCAGTTCTATGTTGATCATTTGACCATATATGTTTTAAAGGGCAATGAAGAATTAAAAACCTCTAAAGAGGATGCCATGTAACTAAGAAAGATGACCAGCTTTGAAAGAATGTTTTGGAAGATAGGCAGAAACCCAAATCAGGACTATCCTACTTTCATGCTATTCATAGTACAAGATCATCAATGGTTTATTATATTCTTTCATCTAATTTGAAACCTAACTTTCTAAACCCAGTTAACAACCCAGATGAATTTTTGTTTTCTAGACAGGGTTGTCCAATTGAATCTGGATTCCAACACCAACCAGTTTGAGATTGAGTGTAGGTGAATGAACAGAAAAAAAAATAAGTATCAATACAGCCACGTTAAAATAAATATAAACAAATGTCACTACTACAAACATTCCTAATGGCCAAGACCTTGAAAATGTGGCAATTTGTGAACGAGATCAAGATTGACATTTGATACTAGATCATAAGATCTAAACACAGGACCCCTAGTATCAGTAGACCATTCTGCTGAAGTTATGGCTGTGTCGCTATTCATTCCATTGGAGATAAAAGAATATTTATTAGCTATTTGGTTATTTTTCTCTCAACTAAGTGTTTTAACAATATTTCATTTCAGTAAATGGGCTGATATTCCCTACCAAAAGAACACCTTAATACTACAACTAGATTATCAGAAGCTTACATAATAAAATATCACTGGCAATTACCAGGTCCCAGTCAGGGTCAGTGATCGGAAAGTCATCTCCCCATGTATCTGAAACACAAGAAAGTTGGGATTTGATGTCCTATCAAAAGAAACATACAAGATGATAGTAACAATTTCTTGATAAGGAGGTGAAGGGATGGAAAGCAAATAAGCATATTTACTTATCAAATCGGACATATCCATAACTAGGTAGCTCAATATCAAATATTCCAAACTCTATTCCATTGTACTGAATCTTTCAGGTGTTTACATGAGAAGAAGGATTAGCAGCCTAGAAAATCCATCTAACAGTATGTACACCAATCACAACTAAATGAAAGAGCAAATGCAAGGTTACTGCTTCTCTCCATAGTAATTAACAAAGTTAACAGCGAAAGAGAACATACGGTTTATGTGGGGAAGTGCGGGTGTAATTCCATTCGACCTGCAGTTATGAGCTATGTTCTCTTCAATTTCCTGATCATTATAGTCTGACGTTGTAATGTCAAGATCAAATGTTTTTCTAAAAAATATAGCCAATCATGATCGATCTTGAACTAGCCATTCTGCAAACGCAAATGTTCCTGGCCATTGCAAATTAGCATTCAGCTGGTGAAACTAAAATTCTCGGATGAGTAGTTCCTACATCCAACAAAGCATAGCTTAAGTAACGATTGCTCTAATGAAATCAAAGCAGTATATTTAGCAAAAAGAAGAACAAGATCTCACCATTCCAGGAAATTCATGCTTCCTCTCCTCGTAGCTCTGCTAAGTCTCCGCCGCTTTCTCAACTGCAAAAATCGCAGCTCACTTTGAAATCAGAATCATAGTTGAACTAAAAAAAATTAAGTAAATAAAAAAAAAAAAAAAAAAATCTTAGAGCACCGTTATTGGCTTCTTCGTCCTCAGTGAAAAGCGACGAGGGGGAAAAGAGAGCTATGTCCATTTCTTTCTTCCTCTTGTTCAACTACGTTTGAAAGGCGCTTGTATACGATCTGGTTCATTTCAAGTTGGGCCTGCTCAGTTTGTATAGTCTCAATTTGGGCCTGCTCACGTAATGACCAATTCATTTATATCCAGGCCCAATAATAGGCGTAGGCCCCACGGAACTTCTGAAGAGGAGGTCAAGGCAATAATGTTCATGGGCCTAATCCAGTCAAAAGCATTTTTGTTGGTTTGGAAATGGCACTGTCTGAAAATCATGTAAGAGGAAGATAAGGGGAGTGGCATGGAAATAAAAGTTAAAATAAATTAAAATAATATTAATTATTTGATTGATGAGTGGATAATAAGAATATATAAATAAAAATTTAATAAATTAATATTTTTTATTAAATAATATTTTTATCATAATTTAATAATAATATATTAAATTTTTTAATAATTTAATAATTTTTAAAATTAATAAATCTTTTTATCCTAATAATATTAATTAATCAAAATTTTATTATAAATAATTGATATTTGAGTATGTAGATTAATTTTTTATTTATTTGAAATAATAAGTTAATCGTATTATTTGAAATAATTTGATCTTAAATAAAAATATTTAATAATTTTAATTAAAATAATAAATAAAATATTTTATTAATATTTAATTAATTATTAATTATTTTTATTTTAATTAACAATTTTAAATATAAATAAAATAAATAAATTTATTTAATAAAATAAAAATTTAATCTATTTCCCCTCACCTTATTTATTTAATGACCAATTTTTATTCTTCCTATTATTTTCTAGAAAGATAATAAATATGAGATCCATCTAAAAAAGGGAAATAGTGGACTCATAATTACTGAAATATAAATAATCAATTAAAAATAAAGGGTGTTTTTTCCTTTTCTGCTTTTGGTACAGCGACTTCTCTTTAGCCAGTGTTCACACAGCTAAGACAGAAGATTCAAAGAATACTATCGTTCACATTTAAAAGTTAAAAAGCGACAAGCGAAATTATGACACAATCGTAGGGCCCACATGCTTTCGACACCATAACGTAAAAAACAAAAAAAGAGTGTCCGCGGAGCATGTGCAGAACCAATGTTCGACACACGCCTAGCAAAATGATCAGATCTTTTTATTTTTTATTTTTTATTTTTTATTTTTTATTTTTTATTTTTTATTTTTTTGGCGAAAAGATGATAAGAACTTTCACTAACCAAAAAGAAGAAAAAAAGGTCCTCGCTAGATAAGATTCCATCACTAGATTTTACTTTCTTTCATTTCTTACAGGCTCGTGCCCGGCTCGCGTCCAATCTTAAGTTCATGCAGTGTTCCACTTCTAATGCATTGCTTTACTGATAATCACGAAAGGGGCCGAGATAGTCATGTCTGTCTTGGAGATCTGTACACCTTGCAAAGTTGATATCCAGCCAATGAGTGTGAAAGATGATGGGGACACGTTTTTTTTCCCGTTCTGATTAATAATGCGACCCCCTAAACCACATCATTTGGATTTGGATTTTGGATTCGGATTCGGTAGGAGCCATCAGCCACGTGATTTGGATTAGGTTTGGACGACATGAGAATAATTTTATCGTCTTGAGATATTAATTATGAATGATTCAAATTTTCGTAAGCAATTAACATGTTTACTTAAAAACATAGTAGGACCATGTCATTGGCTTACTAGCCTGATGGACTTGGGCGTATGTTTGTGATATGTACATCTTCGCCATCATATGATTTTGAATTTTTATAGCATCTTTTTTTATCATGGGCCTTTTTCTTATCCACTAAGAGCAATTAGTGAATCAGTATTATTCAGTAAAAATAAATAGAACGCAGAGAGATTAATTGAATATCTCTCTCTCTCTCTCTCTCTCTCTCTCTCTCTCTCTCTCTCTATATATATATATATATATATATATATATATATATATATATATATATATGTATGCTCCCTCCTACCTCCTGTCTCCTAAGACCGACCTGAGTACAAGCAAAAATCTCTAGAGACAGGAGGGATGGTTGGACCAGTGAGGCCTCAGTTTGTGCTCTTTGGTTCGTCCATAATTCAGCACAGCTACACTAACGGAGGATGGGGTGCTATTCTTGCTAACTTGTATGCTCGTAAGGTAATCTTAATGGTCAAGTTAGCAGATTCATACTGAAATTACTTGATTTGTTCTTCACCTAATACGTATATGAATACACATAGGCTGACATAGTGTTACGAGGCTACGCTAGTTGGAACTCAAGGCGTGCTCTTCAAGTTCTGGATCAGATCTTTCCAAAGGTATAATATATTCCCAGACGCTTAATTTTCAAACTGTATATCAATTTATAGATAATATTGTTAAATTCTTTTTTTTTTTTTAGAGTTCAGATTTTTAAAATAATTATTAATTCAATATGTATTAAAGCATATATCAAGTTAAACTCATTCTTATTATTTTGATATATTATATATATTTTTTATATTTTATTTATTGTCTATATTCTTAATAATAAATAATTTTATTAAATATATTTTATAATAATTTTAAAATTTTAGAATAATCGATAATTTAATTAAAACGCGTTATAATTACATCAAACTTCAGTTTTTCAAAAAGTACAGCAAACTACTAGCTAATTAATACTTTCTATCTATCATATTGTTGGATATGGAATTTGATATAACAGGATGACGTGGTACAACCTTCATTGGTGATTGTATATTTTGGTGGAAATGACTCGGTGGGCACTCACCCATCTGGGTTGGGCCCTCATGTACCTCTTCTCGATTATATCGAAAACATGAGGAAGATCATTACGTATTTGAAGGTATCTTACTATATCATTTACGTATTGTGTATGTTTCAATTCCTTACAACATCGTCAATAATCTTCCTCATTTGCAGAGCCTTTCCCAAAACACTCGTCTCATCGTTCTCAGTGCTCCACCTGTGAACGAGGACATGATTCGTGAAACGTTAAGGTATGTAATATCATGTATCTTAATAGACCTGTTAATTCCCTTTTCAATCTCTCACAGTCTCACTTGCTGTTAATTGATGAAGCAGCTGTAAACTAGCTGATCCCGGGCGAACGAACGAGTCGTGCCGGATATATTCTGAAGCTTGTTTAGATCTGTGCCGGGAGATGAACGTGAAGGCTATTGATCTCTGGAATGTAATTCAATCAAGGGATGATTGGCTAGATGCCTGCTTTACGTAAGTATATATGATTTCACGTTAGACTCTCCTTTCTTTCACAAACCACAAGCAAGCTATATAGACATGGCTACCTGACCATATATCTCTGTATAGGGATGGAGTTCACTTTTCATGTGAGGGGAGCAAGATAGTGGCGAGGGAGATACTGAAGGTGTTACGGGAGGCAGAGTGGAAACCAAGTCTTCACTGGAGCTCGTTGGCGGCGGAGTTTGGAGAGGACTCGCCCTATGATCTTGTCAGGTCCGATGGGAAGACCACTATGAATGTGTCTAAGGGTAGCTACTATAAGAACATGCAATGGGAATAGTAGTTCATTGTATTTCTTTTTTCAGCTGTAGTAAATTAAATGCATGCATTATTAATGTTTGTTTACATGCTTTATCTATTAATAAATATATGTTGTCCTCTAAATTTTTTATATGATAAGATCCTGGCCACAAATTATATAAAATTATACAAAAACAAAATTATATTAAATATTTACATAAATATAACTTATTGAGAAATATAATTATTTTGATAAATTAAATATATAATGAACCGATTTATTTAATTATATATATATATATATAATTAATATATTAATATAAAATAAATATATATAATTAAAATAAATTGATATCCTATAAACATATGTCTAAAATTTCTCCATTTTGAAATGTCAAACTTTATTTGCTCCTGAAAATCAATATTAATATTTAATAATTCGAAAATTCGAAAAAAAAAAGAAAAAATGACGAAAGAAGAAAAATGCAATTCAGATAGTTGGGCCGTTATTTATTCACGGAGGCCCAACGGAATAATGAAGGCGTCCTATAATCAGGCGGGCGCGTGATTTTTCGTACGTCTATTTTCTGGAGTCCTCCTTTCCCTCCATTTCAAGAATTTCACGTTGCCTACCCTTCATGAATTGAAATCTCTTTGTTCTGCAATGGTGGTAATGGCGATGACAATGGAATCGAGGGAAAGACTCGCCGGTCTTATAAACTCCGTCAAGATTGCCGCCGATATGCCCGCTAAGCTCCAAAACTTGCAAAATATACTCCAGGAAGACACCGATTTACTCTACGAGCTACTCCCTCGCGTATTGGAGCTTCAGTCTGATCGTCTTAGCCCCATCCGCAAGTTCGTCGCCGAGTATGCCCCCCCTATTACACTAGTTTTACTTCTTCTTTTCCTTTCTACCTCCGTATTCTATCCGTTTGTTTCCCTAGAAAGCTCGAAATTAGGAATATCAGTTAATATGTATTTTCAATTTTGTTTTTGTTTTGGATTTCTGATAAGCTAGAATTTACCTGAGCTCATCAGAACCTGATTATATTTTATGTTTCAAAAAGTGTGTTGTTGTTCCACATCTACATTCTGATCAAGGTTGCTCTTGGTATCTTCAAAGTATAGTAAACACATGTATGGATGGTTACAGACTTTAGAAGTGACTAAAATCTTAAAGTTTCTAGTCTAGTTCCTTTCTTTTGTTCGAGTACCCCTGCATTGGCCCTGTTACCTAATGCAGCTGTGTGCTCCACAACGTAGGATGATTGGTGAAACTGGATTCAAGCACCTATATTTTTTTACCCCAAATTGTACCTGTATTGATAACTGTTTTGAGTGACCGTACACCAGCCTTTGCTCGACAGGCCATCACGTGTGGATTCTATTTATTTCGCTGCTGTTTTGAAAAGATTGTAATTAAGGTAAGTATATTCTTGCATAGCTTGGTTGGTGTTTGTCTATATAATTACTGTATGTGTAATTGATAATGATCAAGACGAAGATACCTGATCCGATTTGCTGTCTTCTTCACTGCAAATCTCATTTTAATGCAGGGAAGTGGTGGGATGAGGCTACTAGCACTGAAGTTTGTTGTGGAAATAATTCATCTTTACACACCTGACCCTAATGGTTCTTCAGAACCCCCTCCTCATTAAGGTAATTGAAGTTCTTTGCCCCTTGCTTTAGCAGGCGTGGAAGGCAGGGATCTTCCATATATTTGATCTTTCATTTGCTAATTCAATGCTCTTTCCTAAGTTTTTAGGGATCCTTCCGGAATTTAACATAGCCTGGCTTTCTGTGGGTCATCCTTTGCTCAATGTTGGGACTTGTCAATTGAGGCCAGTCGAAATTTGAGTCTCTTGCTCGATCAGCTTAGGTTCCCAAATGTGAAATCCATCAGTAATGCGATGATCATTGTGCTAATTAATAGGTATTCTGAGCAATAAACCCATTAATCCACAGTTGAAATATATATTTTTACGAATTTTGAGGATAGTTTGAGATTTATAAATCTTTGCAACATGAACTTCTTATACCCCATGATATTTGGTGGTATTTTATGTATTTTCTCATGGTCATTTTTTCAAATTGATGGAGTTGTTGAAAGTTGTAAGTTCTGCTCAGTGAACTTTTTTCTATCTTCAATAATTCCATTGTTCAATCTATTCGTTTTCTGTGGAACCATGATTAAATCCTAAAATGTGTACTTCCGTCTAAAAGGATTGGTATTAACAAAACAAGATATGGAGGGAAAACTGAAGACATGGATACAAGCTTTTGTTCAGTTAAAATTTTACCATAGGAGATTTCTGAATTACCACTCACCATCAATATATTATTTTGTAACCAGTCTCTCAGCAATTGCCGAAAAGAGGCCTGCATTTTATGGACGGATTCTTCCTGTGCTACTTGGTTTAGACCCTTCAAGCTCTACATTCAATGGATTGCATGCTTTTGGGGCGCATAGAGCCTTAAAAAATGCCTTCCTCTCCTGCTTAAAATGTACTCATCCTAGTGCCACCCCAGTATTTCCTCTATACTATACATTTACTTTATTCATGGACTTTATATATGCAAGTATATGAATCAATAATGTTTCATTTCTTAGGATCCAATCTTCATATGAGCATAGAATCTTCTCTATTTAGTGTGTATTGTGTCAAATCACAAGCTGTTTAGATAATGACACTTTCATGTCTTTTAGGTATGTATGTTTTGTATGTATCTATGTTTGCTAACTATTGATGGTTATTTTGGGCTCTCCAGTGGCAGGATCGTTCAGTTGGTGCTCTGAGAGAGATGAAAGCTGGGGAGTTGGCTGAGCAAGTCCTTCATCAAGATTTCAAGGTTAATGGAAATTTGAAGGAAGAGCAGGTTGATTTGCTCGCTCCGAAGGTGCTGTCTTTTCTTTCTATTTAATTAAAGTTATAATATATATATATATATTTTTAAATTCGTTTTAAAAGAAAGATAATCAAATACAAGTTTATGGACCTTCTCGTAGCTACTAAAACCTTTTGCAGGATGAGAAATCCACTATTATAACATGTGATGCTGGTCAAAGTTATTCAGCGATGAAGAGATCTGCAGATCAAGCTATGAGCAATCTTGCTGAAAATGATAATGATTCCAGAAAACGGGTGAGAGCAACACGGAGTGTCTCTGAGGAGTCCTCGAAAGAGGTGGACAGAAATATTGATTTGTCTCAGGATAATGTATCTTCAAGTGGACCGACCTCTTCCAGAGAAGAAATTGATACTGGACCTGTGCAGCAACTTGTTGCTATGTTTGGTGCCTTGGTTGCCCCAGGTGATATTGGATCCTTACAGATTCTTATATCGAGTATATCTGCCGACTTGCTTGCTGAGGTAGTAATTGCTAATATGCGCTACATTCCCCCTGTCGGCCTGATGAAGGAGATGGAGAACTGTTGCAGAACATGAGTATTGTTGGTGGTGATGCTCACGTTAGATATCCCTCATCATTTGTAGCCAATGTTCTTTCATTATCTACTACTTTCCCGCCAATTGTGTCATTGCTAGATGCTTCACAGTCAGTATGCTATGAGATGGTACTACAGTTTCTTTTCATTAGTAGCCAATGCTCCATTGTGTATATTTCCTTATTTATTTCTATTTTATGACATTAAAATATATGTTTCTGAATTGTAGAAACCTCAAGAAGAAGATCAATGAAGCTTGTGTTGATAACAATTCTCCTGTATGCACTGGCGTAAACCAGGAGTCTGAAAACGCAACGTTGTCCACTGATATGGATGCTTCCAATGATATTCCAGCAGAATTGGATCAAGCGTGCTTAGCGATCCCATCTAATTTGACTATCCATGATGTGGAGAATTTAGAGAATGAGATACCAGGCCTAGAATCTTCTGCTTGTAATGATGGATGATCAGAAAGCCATGTTACTTCCTCATTGGCCTCCGCTGATTTTGAAGATGCCAGTCAAGAGCAACTTACAAGTTCTGGCCAAAGATCACCACTGAACATACCTCCATCAGGTTCGACAGATAGGTCTGAAGAACTTAGCCAATAGCAGCTGTTACAGATGTCAGCAGTTTGGTCTCTTCAACAGAAACTTCTATGGGTTTGTCTTTTCAGCTTGTCCTCCGCAAGATGTGTCAGCTCCTGTTGTTGACCTTGCTGATGATCAGAAGGAAAAATCTTCAGAAATCAGCTTTTATACGCATTGTCGAGGCATATAAGCAAATAGAACTTTCTGGAGGTTCTCAAGTCCTCTTTTCTCTACTTGCATATCTAGGAGTGGAGGTAGATCTTCTACTTTGTTCTATGTTTATGATAATTTTACGCTCAGAATATGTGCTTGTCTAGTATTATCATGGAGCTGTATCAAAACCTGTTTTCGATTCTTTTTTGGCTGTTCATATTATGATGGTATCTGAAGCATAGTAAATAAATAAATCCAGGTAAATATATCAGTATATATAGATGCATAATCCAAGATTTTAAATTTCAGCAACTCTGTGGGATAAAATAGTTCTATGTTTCAGATCAAAGAGTTTTGGAGTCTCAGAAATATTCTATCTTCAAACTGTTCTGATTATTGTATTTCTCCTGCATCAAAATAATTGTATGTCTAATTTTGCAGGTAGATTTCATAATGGAGATCCTATCTCGTCTGGTTGTCAAGCAGGTAACCCTCTTTTTTTAACCCTAGAATGTTTATTGCTAGTTGATTGGTGGTTCCCACTTATCTAGTTACTTTAATGGATTTTGCAGATATGGAAATACCCTAAGCCGTGAGTTGGGTTCTTAAAATGCGCGCTCTTGACAAAGCCTCAGTCATTCAAAGTGCTGCTTCAGGTGCATCTAATTTCTTAAAAATAATTTATGGCCTAGTAATTCACGCTTCCATGCCCTATGATTCTAAGCTTACCATAATTCCAATTTTTATTCTCTAATTACCAGTTTCTAACTAAAATTGATTACTATTGGAAAAGCCCATACAACATCAAACCTTATGTTTAGGCTTAAAAACACGATTAAAATGCAAGTACATGGCCCGTAGAGTTGGCAGTGTTGCTTCCTATAGGAACTGTGGGCTCTTCTCCTTAAGAATATATCTGTGCGTGTTTTTTTTTTCCTCCTCCCTTGCCTCGAGGAAATATATGCGCTCATGCTGTATAGAAAATTTTTCAGCTACCTCCTGCACAGCTGGAAAATGCTTTGAACAAGACTGGAGCACTTAAAGCACCTTTAATTGTCCATGCAAGCCAACCCAATGTTCGATCTTCACTCCCAAGGTTCTGACACTATTATAGAAGCATTCTTATGGATTATCATATTCTTAACAGTTGTATTACATCTAGACTATTTCCCGTTCAGGTTAATCTAACCTTTGTTTGGATGTACTTGTTTCAGGTCTACATTGACAGTGTTGGGGATTGATATGGTTACACCTCAGATTTCAAGCCCAGCTCAAGCTAGTCAGACACTTACTGGTACAACTAACTCGGAAAAGGAGGCTATCACAGTGAAAGCTAAAGAATCATCTACCGGTAGCTAACTTGCTTAGACACATAAATTTTTGATAAGTCTTAGCTTTAAATCTGGCATTGCTGAGAGATGTCCCTCAACTTAGCAATTGCAACAGTTTCCCCACTGCCAGTAGCTAGTACGACTTAGACCTCCATGCTATATATGGCCGTGGGCAACTGGTTAGTGACTCGAATGAGGAGAATAGGAGTTAAAGCCAATGTTGTATATTGGAATGTCTTATACCAAGGAGATCAGAGGAATTAGATCGGAAATATGTATTCACTGAGATTAAACATAATATGATACATGCAATATATAGTGTTACATTTTGTTCTTTTCCATGTATGCATTTTCAGCAACGCTGAAGAAACTTTAATATACAACGCTGAAAGAACTTTTACTACAGTTCTAAATAGAGAATTTTTTGAATAGATTGTGTTTACAGTATGCTATGACCAAGTTTAATCTCGAACAACGTTAAGAACCAACTGCCTCTACGCACACGTTTATTCTTCCTTTCTTTATTACAAATTATGAATTTTTAACACTATCTTCCACAAAAAGGAAAAAAAAAATGATAATGATAGTAATAACAAAGATTTACAAAGCATCCGCAGTTCAATTGACACCCTAGGATGTTGATTTACAAAAGAATTTTAGGCAACCGTACAATCAAGGACTTGGAGAAGCCTAAATATCCAGGCACAGAGAAAGGTAACTAGGGTAATTACAGTAATTTTTTAGCTAATCCGGAGCTTCTAATAACAATGAGATGATAATACAAGAATCGACGAGGTCAGTCTAGTCTCTAATAGACTGATGCTGATTTACCACAGCCGTATCCTTGGTCTTCTCTCTGATACCGATTTCCTACACCGTCTATGGAGAAACAGGAAGGCCATGCATCTGAAACCATTCCGGCATGTGGAATCTCTCATGGAGGACAGGTCTCACGTCTTTTTCAATCGAAAGATGTTTGAGAAGGGGAAGTATGACCTCCAAAAGCTAGACAAAGCAAAAGAGAGACAGAGAGATGAGAAAGCCTTACCCCATGACAGATCGACCATTAAGAAGAGATTATGACTACGCACCTGATCATCATGTGGCTTTGCAGCTGAGAATGAAATGCAAGGTACTCCATTTATCGGTTGCAGCAAGAAACTAAAAGGGTTGTTATCAACTATAACAGTTCTGGCTGGATCCGTTGACAAACAAGATAGATCCTTTACATGCTCACGATGTTCCCTGCAATTTTTCATTGGTCACTTTAATTTCCCAAAGTCCAATTATTTTTTAGAGACAGAGATAATGGAAGTAATACTTACGTGCTAACCGTTGAAGGACGATAAAGACGGAGGCTAAATCTGTTCTCTTTATCTATTCGATCCACAAGAGGGCTAGCATAGCCTGTATTGGATTCAATGACAGTATATGAAGAATCTACAGAGAAAGGAGACTAGTCCCAATATGGATAGAACTGATTAACCAATATCAAACCTTCAAGACCAGCAGTGAATAGAATAAGATCTGCAAATTCACCAATCTGGTTCAAGAACTGTTGCAAACCAGGACGTTCATATACTGTCACATAAGTAATCTTCGGTTTTCCTTCACATTCCTAAGATCCAGAGAGACAGGATACATGAAAAAGTTGTAGTATAACCAAATCATCGAAAAGATCAAACGCATGGTCAGACCAGAGTCAGACTGGAGGGGAGAGAGAGAGAGAGACCTTGTCAGGGGAGACACATTCCAACTCGAACCACTTCAAGCCAACTTCTGTTGCTTGAGTATGAACGGTTGAAGGTAAACTATTTGACTCGTATGCACAAACTAGAGTCTCGTCCAAGTCGAGAACCACCTAGAATCCCGATCATAGTGTAAGCCGTCATGTGTAAATCTTTGCCAGATTATGCACGTAATCAAATAAACCCCAGATAGAAAGATTTAAAAAAAATCCAATTATTGACTTAACCTACCCTTTGTTTTAGATCAGTAGGAAGCTATAAATTATGCATCTTGAGTCATAAAAGCCCATGCACACTATCCAACTTTGAACCCAGGTTGGTTGAATTTCAGAACTACTTCAATCGCATTCCTAAGTCAGAACTAATTACTAACTCAGAAACTCAATATATCCAACCAAATTCAAGCCTGTCCCCAATTCGCGTAGAACTTTTTTACTGCCTTCCTAAGTCCTAACGAAAGAAGATAGCCCCTAATCATACGGTCTTACCTTCCGAATAATTGTAAGGAGGAGGATTAGGAAATCAGGAAAAAATAAACAAATTCCATAAAACAAACATACTGTAAGCTTGTCAAGACGTTGATCGACGGCGGCGGGCGGCGCTGAAGACTGATGCAGAGGGAGCTCAGTCACCGGCAGGGGCTTGAAAGAGAGAGAAGTAGATGCGAAAAGAGGGTGTCCAACGCCGACATATGACAAAACTTGAGCCAAAGAAGGAACACCTCCCACGATCTGAGCGATTACTTGGAAGAAGAAACCAAACCAATCAGCCAGAGCTCTCCAGACTTGCAGAGATCTCGTCGTCTCGCAAGCTTCATCTTGTCCCATCCGTACCATCGCCATTTACGACCACACCAATCTCAGACCACTCAGATCGCAGATTCACAAGCTCAAGATGTGTAATCAATGCAATTAAGAAATAATTTTGCTTTTGATTTCTTTCGATTATAAAAATTGATTTCGTTTGTAACCAGTGGAAGCATTGCTGGAGGAGATTGTGACGGCTTCTTTTTTTTGTTCAATTAATTAATATATAAATTTCTAATTATAGGCTAAAATATTTATATTGAAAAGGATCTACTCTACTGCTTCCTGCGTTAGCGTGGATTCGCTGCAATTGATGACGTACTATGATGTTCTTTCCAAAATCCAAAGACAGGTACTCTCAACCTTGTCTTCAAATAGGTTCTGCAAGTTTCACGCCATTGGGCCAGTTGAACTTATTCAGCCCATCTAGAGGAGATTTCTAACGGGCCTTGAGCCCATCACAGAAGAAAGTGCTTTTCCTTATGGGCCTGTCTAATAGCCCATTGGATATGGTGGCGAGCGTTATGCGCGCTCTTTCTTGTGAAAACTCCGACCACCCAAGGAAGAGAAAATCGGAGAAAGCGAGAGGGAGAGAGGAGGAGGGCTAGGTAGAGAGAGAAGGGGGGGGGGGGGGGGGGTTACTATAAGGTTCTTAAGGTAGACAGAAGTGCTAAGGAGGATAATTTGAAGAAAGTTATCGAAAGCTCGCTATGAAGTGGCATCCCGACAAAAACCCTACGAACAAGAAGGAGGCAGAGGCCAAATTCAAGCAAATCTCCGAGGCTTACGATGTATTTTCTCCAATGCCATCGAATTTCATTCGCGATTTACAGAAATTGGATTGATTCTCATTTCAGCTTTTAATTCCTGGACTTGGAGCGAACAGGGAGTGGAGTGACACCATTTTCATGTGTTTGGTGGATTTAGTATTTTTCCTCTTTCTATCTTGTAGGTTTTGAGTGATCCTCAGAAGCGAGCCGTGTATGATCAGTACGGAGAGGAGGGTTTGAAGGGGCAGGTGCCACCCCCGGGTGCCGGTGGCTTTTCAGCCGGGAGTGATGGCGGGACAACAACGTTCCGGTTCAATCCAAGAAGCGCAGATGATATTTTCTCCGAGTTTTTCGGATTTTCCAGTCCGTTCGGAGGGATGGGTGACATGGGTGGGTCACGGGCTGGCCCCTCTGGGTTTCCGAGAGGCATTTTTAGTGATGACATGTTTGCTTCATTCAGTCGTGGAGCTGGAGAAAGCTCTGTTAATATTCCGAGGAAATGCGCAGCAATTGAGCGGAATTTGCCTTGTAGTTTGGAGGACCTGTATAAAGGCACCACAAAGAAGATGAAGATTTCAAGGGATGTTACTGATTCCAGCGGGTAAGTTTATCTTTTGCTTTGGCGTTAGGAGGTTACTTCAAATTTTATTTTATCACTACTTTGCTGGCACTGACAGTGAGCAGTATTCAGATGCATGAAAACGGGTAAATTGAAAAATTGAATGCTAGGTTTCGTAGTTCTGATGGATTTTGACATGACTCACGAACACTATAGTAGTTTGGTTTAGATTAGGCATTAATTGGTCAGATGCATAAAAATTCTTCTGCTTCTATTTGTGAGTGAAAAATGTATGTAAATGCATGAATCTTAAAAACTCTACAAATCAGTTCACTCAAATGACATTCTGAGATCAAGCTTGCTGTCCTTGACTCCTGAGGTAAACCTTTATTGCTCAGCTATAAAAGTGACGATACATTAGTAGGCGTACAGGGTGCTTCTTGTATTTATTTTTCCCTGATTATCGTGGTATGTCTTATGGCCCCTGTGTGTGTGTGTTTTTTTTTTGGCAATAAAACTGCTTAAAAGAGTCCTGTAGACGACTCGGGAGTTGGTTGCCTCTGCCTGGTATACTTGCGTTGTTGGGTTGGGGGGGGACCTAATCATATGAGATTGGGTTTGAACCGCTAGGAAGGAACCTTTGGTAAGATGATACTACTCGGATTCCTGTAGTAGAATGGTTGAGAGTGTTTCTTTAGCAGGTCACATGACTGCACAAATCACTCAACTCGCTTGCTGCAAGGTTGCCAAATGTGGTACTCTGGAAGTTTGGATTATCTCAACAATCATAATCCTATATTTACTCTTGTCGGTGTTGTAACCCTCAATCTTTAAAGATAGATGCAGCACAATTAACATGTTTGCAACGCCCAAGAACTTTTTCCCCTTAATACTTCATTATTGTGCTTCCCATATTAGTCAGTTAAATTTATTCTTTGTATTAGTACCAAGCTTATTTTCTTTTTGTCTCCTTTGTATCTTATTTCTTTTGAGGAAGAGCATTCTGGAGTACTGCTGGCAAATATTGCGCTTACTACTTTTTCTCTTATTGGGACGAATTGTACAGGAGACCAACTACAGTGGAAGAAATATTAACAATTGAGATCAAACCCCTGGGTGGAAGAAAGGAACACAGATTACTTTTCCAGAGAAGGGAAATAAACAATGAGGAGTGATACCATCAGATCTTGTATTCATCATTGATGAAAAGCCTCATAATGTCTTTAAAAGGGATGGAAATGATCTTGTCCTCACCCAAAAGGTCTCTTTTGTAGAAGTTCTGAGGTTACACACTGTGCAGGTGTCAACTCTTGATGCGTCACTTTGAACATCGCGATCAGTTCCGTTATCAGTCCCGCCTATGAAGAAGTTGTTAAAGGAGAGGGGATGCCAATTCCCAAGGAACCTTCAAAGAAGGTGAATTTAAGGATCAGGTTTAACATCAAATTCCCTACCAAGCTTACTTCAGATCAAAAAACTGGAATCAATAGGTTACTCAGTTCTTAAGCCATCGATCTGAGCCCCTCCCGGCTACTAAGTTTGTGTAAGCTTGCATTTGTTTTCTTTTATGTTATTATCGTGGAAGGAAATTCATGCCTTGCTGTTTATCAAAACTCTTTAGGAGTTAATTATTTTAGATTCAATATTTCATTCTTTGGTCCCCCCCCCCCCCCCCCCTCCCTCTAGAGCCTGTTTTGGAATGTTACATTTTTTTTCGTAGTTTGTTGTGGCAATATTGTTGAAAATTTTGAGTGTCTTTGGTTGTTGCTCTTGTATCTTCTGGCATGCAAGTTTTTGGAACGCTATTAACATGTCATCAGCATATGAAGAAAGATCTGTCTGAGTAAGTAGTAGTCTTTTGTAGTGACATATAAGCTGTTACCATGATCACGAAAACTTGGTTTGGGGACACTGAGCCAGAGTTGGGATGCTATTATCAATCCGAATATGGATTGGCATTTGAATGTTTGTTGTTATCTTTACTTGAGGGACCCCCTGTTATAAGAGTAGTTTCAAGTTGTCTTGCGTTTGACAATGGTTTGAGGTGTTAACAGACACATGTCATTTATGATACGTATAGGCGAGATAGTTTAAAGGAAACCCCATTTTATTCCAAACGGATAGCAGGCTAGAAACCTAGATGGTTAAATTTGCTTCCCTTTCTTCCAGAACGTCCACCTCCAACTAACATCGATGGGATGACACGTTGTTGATCTGATGGGACGATGCTGTGCATTTACTTTGACGTGATCTGACTAAAATGATGAGATGACACCTTTCCCCCAAATGCAAAACGGTGAGTTTTGATTAATTAAAGGGTGCTTATTTTTAATTCCATTTTGCCGAACAAGAATGGAATTCAAATATGATTTGTCACGTGGCTGAACCAAACAAGAAATGCAGTTTAAAATCATAGAACATGGTCTGACATGTAGACATCCACTGACAAAAAAAAACCGGATTCTAATTTCGTGATTCAAAACGTTTGGCAAGCAAGCAGACCCTAAATATTAATGTCACTAAATATGATTACAAAATTTTAACTGTAGGAGCCAGCAGGAGATGGTAATCTTTTATCCACGCGCGCTCGCTCGCTCGCTCGAGAAGCCCAATCCCGACGGTCCAAAGAAGAGACGGTGACAAATATTTGGATGGAAATATAAATATTATAATAGTTTTGGGGGCCTTTTGAAATAAATTAATTTTTATGCTCTCTCACAATGTTTCGTTGCTGACGTTTACATGGATCTCTGTTCCTCCCTCTTTCTTCGATCCAAACCTCGTGGTCAAGCCATACCATCTCTTCGTTTCCTCTTTATCCAGTAGATTCTTCTAAATCGTTGCCTGCAAATCCGAATTTAACATCTTCCTTCAGATCTCAATTCGGCCATGGAAATGGCTTTGAGTCCGCGAACCGTAGAGGAGATCTTCAAGGATTACAGTGGTAGAAGAGTTGGTGTTGTTCGTGCTTTAACTTATGGTAATCTCTCTCTCTCTCTCTCTCTCTCTCTCTCTCTCTCGCTCGCTCGCTCGTTCTCAAGTCCCTCGCGTTTTTTTTTTCCTTTCTTTTGCCTAAATATCCCTGATCTATGTGTTTTCGTCTCTCCAGATGTGAATGAATTCTACGGTCTCTGTGATCCAGGTTTGCATATTATAAATTATATTAATTTTATTAGTTAATCTGTCTTCAGTTCTTCAAATGATGAAAGGAGTGATGGACATGAAATTTCTTGTTTTAGAGATATTTTATGGTGCCTAGTTTGAATGGAATTTAATTTTGTAAACAAAATAAAATTTTTTGGAGCTGGCCATATGGTTGGAATCGGGCGCCCTGATTTTAAATTCTAATTCCCCATATTTGGTTGCTTTTCCTGCCATTGATTCTGAGTGTCACTTGGAAAGCCTGCATGCTTAGCTGTGAATATTGTGTAATAGGAATCCAAATTTAACCAGACTGTAAGCAACTAGAATTACCGTCAGCTCAATAAACTTTTAACTACTTACTTGTGCTGATTACTTTTCATGTTATTCAGACTCAAACTTCACTGTATATCTTTCTCGTTACGTTTCTACAGTGAAAGAAAATTTGTGTCTGTATGGACACCCGAATGAAAGCTGGGAAGTTACCTTACCTGCTGAGGAAGTTCCACCAGAGCTGCCTGAGCCAGCACTCGGTATCAATTTCGCTAGAGATGGCATGAACCGCCAAGACTGGCTTTCACTGGTTGCTGTACACAGTGATTCTTGGTTGCTTTCTGTAGCTTTCTATCTTGGAGCTCGTCTTAACCGTAATGAAAGGTTAGGACATTGATGGTAGAATATGGAAATTTTAATCTCTCAGTTGATGATTTCTTGCTATATTTTTTATTATGAAGCCAGTGTAAATTACAGGCTTTATGATTCAAAGTGGAAATCATCAACATACTAGTAATTGAACCGGAAACACAAAAATATAGGTATCCATCTTGGATATTCTGTTTGTTGAGATCTTGGTGACTTTACCATAAAGGTATCTTGTTTCTGAACTTTCAAAGTAAACCGTCCTCCCATGAGAATATCAACTTTTCATCTTCATCTGTGCTACCAAAATGTTATCTTTCTGATACAACCCTAATATTGATAATATATCCTTGAGAATGCACGTGTGTCACTTTATGTTTCTGTATTTATACAGCTTTTCGGATTACTCATGTGTCCCATCTTTTTGGGATTTCCTCATTTTTATTGGGGTAGTTCGGTGCAATGTTGTTATGGAACCAACTTGTACTATTACAGAATCATACTATTATTGCTGTCTAGTTAATATGCTCCTGAGCAACATTTAATTATTTGTGGGGTTCAGTCTGTTATCCGGTATTGTTTAGTCAAAAAAGCATAGGAGAAGAGGGGGAAGAAAAAAAAAGAAAAGAGGGGAGGGGAGAAGAAGGGGGGGTGGAGGATTGTCTTACTTAAAAGGCAATAGGTACATGGGTTTACTTCAGATCCTACTTTACTAGTATTTTTTGGCCTATACTTCCTATCGTGTAAGCTTTTATTTATAAGTAGTGGTATACTTGGCAGGAAACGTCTATTTAGCTTGATCAATGATCTGCCCACTGTCTTTGAAGTTGTGACAGAAAGGAAACCTGTTAAAGACAAGCCCAGTGTGGACAGTGGAAGCAAATCTCGAGGAAGTACAAAGGTTCGGTTTTTTAAATTTGTTTTAGAATCGTCACTTCTTTTCTTTCTTGATTTGAGCTATTTTGCTATCTAATTCTAAAACCTTATTGGACCATCCATTGAACTGTTACATTTTTTTTTTTTTTTGCTTTCTAATTATGATTGATATGCTGAACTTTATATAGGAAATGCAAGTCTATATCTTTTATCCCCTTCCTTTTAAGTCTATATCCGATTTCAGTAACTGGATTCCTCTCGTGTAGAGATCAAACGATGGACAAGTGAAAAGCAACCCTCGGGTTGCAGAAGAGAGTTATGAGGAGGATGAAGATGAACACAGCGAAACCCTCTGTGGGAGCTGTGGTGGAAATTACAGTGCGGACGAGTTTTGGATTGGTTGCGATATCTGTGAGAGGTGGTTCCATGGAAAGTGCGTAAAGATAACACCCGCCAAAGCTGATAGCATTAAACAATACAAGTGCCCATCTTGCAGCATGAAGAAGGGGAGGCAGTAGTGGCGTGCTCTCCTTGACCAGTATTATATAGCACCTGTTGTAGTAATGTAATGAATTTGTTGGTTCCAAAGGCGCTAAAGTTCACTTTCTTACACTTATAAAAGTGTTTAATATTTTCATTAGAATCTGCTAAATTTAAAGTTGATTTATTGTATTCCTCAGCTGTGGTTTTTACTTTTTAATTAGAGGGGGATTTGTTCCGTACATGGAATCATACTTATCAGATGGAACACAGTTTGGAATATTCCATGTCATGTTATACCCATGATGTGGCATCCTAGTAGGTCGTTTAGTTGGGCCTTTCTTTGGCCCATTGTTTTTACCTATGGTCGGGTTTGGATCCTAATTTATGGTTTCAAGTAGATATATATTTATGATATTTAAAATCATTGAATATATAAAAAAGAAAATAATAAAAATATAAATATAATTTTTTTATTATTGTTAAAAAATCAACTAATTATAAAAAATATTAATAATAATAATAAAAAATATTGATTCTTTTTTTATTTCTATATATTTAAGTATGTTAAGAAAAAAGAAAAAGAAAAAAAAAATTATGCCTTTATATATAAAAAAAACATTTCTAGCATGTTGACTCTTTGACTTTCCTAAATAAAGAAAAGCAAAACTCTTTGGCTTTCTATTGAATTGGAAAATATATAAGGGACTGAATTGTAATTAGTTGAAAGTTAGTTGTTAGTTTTCTCTGTTAGCTACTGTTAGCTACTGTTAGTACGATACTAATATATTTAAGGATGTAATTGGTTTACTGTTGGAAGGTTAATGAGAATCGTCGGCTTCTAATTTTTTTTGTTTTGACATGATATCAGATCGGTGGTGCCCTAACTGTTTTCTTTTCTTTCTCATTTTCTCGAGAAACAAACAGACTGTCTATTTTTCTTTCTTCTCGATTTATTCCGCAAATCATTTCATTTATCTCTAAATCTTACACAGATATCTTCGCGTCTTCTTAAATTTCCTCTATTCCTTCTCGGTTTCCCCCTGTTTCTTCTCAAATTTCATTAGATAATGACAACTACACCTACAGACTCATCTCATATGTGTCTTTCTCTATCAATTCTGATATGATCATGTGGCATAATGTCCCAAACAGATGTCTTTCATAATGATCATATGTCTTTCATAATCGTTTGGGACATTTAGCTTATCTAAACATCAAACCATTTCTAATCTTCCATATTCTTCAATACAGATAAATGCCATATATGTCATTTATCCAAACAGACACAAAATCCTTTTCCCATAAGCACATCCAGAGCTTTACATTCTTTTGATTTGTTACGTATAGACATTCGGGTTCCTTTCAAACAACCTACTTATAATGATTTCAAATATTTTCTAACCATTGTAGATGATCATAGTAAAGGTACATGGACACTTCTCATGCAAAACAAAAGTGATGTATTGAACTTGTTTACTGCCTTTCTCCAACTCATCAAAACTCTGTTCAATGCAATAGTCAAAAGAATCGGATCTAATAATGCTTTAGAATTCTTTAGGAAACATTCATGAATCATCTTGTCTTTATACTTCTCAACGGAATGGCATCACTGAAAGAAAATACCGACACTTGTTGAATGTTGCTAGATCTTTAAATATTCAAATAAATCTTAGTAGTTCTCTCAAGAGCCTCCCCTATGGTTGTCCTTTCTCTACTGTAGAGAAGACCATTGAGGAACTCTGTTCTCGAAAGAAAATTGTTTATCTAAAGAAAGGGGAACTTAGTTTCAAAAAAGGTGGTATATGCGATCAATTTGAAATAAGACCTATTGTGACCACCAAAACCAGAAAAATAAAAATCAAGAATGAAGTACCCTTTCTAAGAGGACATCTAGAAAGCTATGGAGGAAATCTAAACCAAGCCCATAAAATAACTCCTCTCTTTTCACAAAGTCAAAGCCCCAAGCTTAGCGTACGGAACAAGATCTTCCTGATCAATTCTGAGGTGATTGCATCTTAACTTCTTCATATCTGATCAATAAGATACCCTCTACCATTCTGGCTAACAAGACACCTTATGAGATTTTATTTGGAAAGCCACCAAACCTCAATCATCTTAATATTTTTAGATGTCTTTGTTTTGCTACAACCTTAGTCAAACAGAACAAATTCTCATCTAGATTAATTCTTAGTGTTTTCCTAGGATATTCTACAACTCAAAAAGGTTATAGATTACTCAGTCTAAATACTAGAGATGTGGATTTTCTAGAAAATTTGTTTCCTTTTTCCGTTGTCTCTACAGATTCCAATTCTTATTCTATTTTTCCTTATGTTCATTCCACTTCTTCTCATTCATCATTTTTTGATTCTGATCGTAATGTCATTTCATCCTCTCATTCTATTCCTGTTAAAAATTCACAGAATGAACAAATTATCCTTACTCATGATATTGATACATCTAATGCTATAAATTTGAATAATGATCATGAATCTACTAGATTCACTACTAGATCAAGTAGAACTGTCAATCCTCCTTCATGAAGGGAAGAGATTATGAGTGCTCTGTAGCTTTATCCCCAACTCATTCTACTTCATCAGATTAGGCTAATATCAGGTATCTCATTTCCAGTTCTCTTTCTTATACAAACTTATCCAAACATTATTTTTCTTTCATAGCCAATTTGTCCATTATTACTGAACCTAATACTTATCATGAGGCATGTTTAGATGATAATTGGAGACAGGTTATGAATTTAGAGTTACAAGCATTGAATAGAAATGATACTTGGGATATAGTTGATATACCAAAAGATAAAGTTGACGTTGCAGCTCAAAACAAATGGCCTCTTTTTCAAATGGATGTATATAATGCATTCCTCTAAGGAGATTTACTTAAGGAAGCATATGAAATTGCCACAAGGCATGTCTGGTCAAGGAAAAAACATGGTCTGCAAGCTGAAATGATCTTTTTATGGTTTGAAGCAAGCTTCACACCAGTGGAAGACTACTCCTATTTACACTGCATGAAAGAGGACATACTACCATCTTATTAGTGTACGTTGATGATATTATTCTTACCGTAAGTAGTGAGTTGAAAATCAACGAAGTTAAGTATTTTTTGCATAACAGATTTCATATCAAAGATCTTGGTAAGCTCAAATACTTTATAGGAATTGAAGTTGCTAGATCTTCTGAGGGTATATGTCTCAAGCAAAGAAAGTATGCTCTGGATCTTATTTCTATGCTGGTCTAAGTGCAGTAAAGCCTGCCATTACTCCTCTTGAACAAAATTTGAAACTTACCTCTTTTGCTTATGATATTGAAACTAATGAGCCTCGAGATGATTCTTTGCTTGATGATCCTAGTATGTTTCAAAGGTTAATTGGAAGTTTGATATATCTCACGATAACAAGACCATATATTACTTTTTCTGTCAGCTTGTTAAGTCTGTTTATGCATCTCCCAAAACAGTCTCATCTCACAGCTGCTAGGATTCTTAGATACTTGAAGAGTTCTCCAGGTTTGGGAATTCTTCTTCCCTCCTCTAGACATGATACTCAAATCAATGCATACACAGATTTAGATTGGGCTGCTTGTCCTCGTAAGTCTCATACAGATTTTTGTTCTTTCTTGGTGATTCCTTAGTATCATGGAAATCAAAGAAACAAGCCACAATCTCAAGATCTTCAGCTGAATTAAAATATAGAGCCATGACTTCTGCTAACTATGAGCTTATCTGGATTCATTCATTGCTGAAAGACTTAGGTGTTACTCTTTGTCCTTTTATCAATATTTATTGTGATAATAAAGTAGCTCTCCACATTTCCAGCAATCTAATATTTAATGAAATGATGAAACATATAGAAATAGATTGCTATTTGGTTCGGGATAAGATGTAAGAGGGTTTCATAAGAACAACGTACTTGAATACTCATGATCAGCATGCAGATTTATTCACGAAAGCTCTTGGAAGTAAACAACATGTTTTCTTCCTTTCCAAGCTTCATGTTTTAGACTTGTTTAAAACATGAGCTTGAGGGGGATGTTGAATTGTAAATAGATAAGGGACTGATTTGTAATTAGTTGAAAGTTAGTTGTTAGTTAGTTTTCTCTATTAGTTACTGTTAGTGCGATAGTAATATATTTAAGGATGTAATTGGTTTACTGTTGAAGGTTTAATGAGAATCATCAGCTTGTAATTCTTTCTTAGTTTTACACTGTCATCAGTTCAATGGTAGTAAAAAGGCTAGCCCCAAAGTTATTCGGACAACTATGATATTGATCTTTACAACGGTCAAAAAAATCAAACTTAGCTGACATCATGATCACTTGCATCACTCACTCCATCCCTTTGAAAGAGAAGGAGCAGTCGCATAGGATCTCGACTGTGTCAGATACTGTATAAACAGAATATACAGAAAGAAACAGTAGAAATAGTAAAAATATAACATTAGCAATAAAAGAGAAATAGTAATCAGTGAATTAGACTATGTAAAACATAATGTAAACAGTAAGTAATCACAGAAAGAAATTTATACATAGAATTACAAAATATTAAACAGGTATGTCAATTAAAACATGACGTAAAAACAATATGTAGTATATGAAAAAAAAAAAAAAATGTAAAATAAATGGAAAACTAGATCGAAGAACGATGAATGACTAATATGAATTGATTCCGGTGCTCTCATGTAACCATTCCATCGTGCATGCATATTAGTCCTTTATTTCCTGAATAGCAAGAGCATTGCAATTACTTTTCGAAAGGCTTCTCCGGAAAATGGTAAAATGATGAAACGTATAAATCAATGCAAAAGGCTTCTGACTCAGCTTGTTTCCTTAATTCATACAGGCAATATCGTACTTTGAAGATCTAGAGACAAACAGAATAAAAAGTGTCCATCTTGCATGTGAGAATCCTTTCGTTTTTCCAGTCTCGCACATCCATCAATACTTTCCTAAACTACGAGCACTGATTGTCGCATCCATAGCGCAAGGTTCGATAGGACGAGTCACCAAACTGCTTGACTAATGTATAGTAGATGATGTGATTTAGCCTTAGAGACTTAAGGTCTATATCTTAAACATATCTTTGTTATAAGAGTGCTCAATGTCATACTTTCTTGTACCATCATATATATTAACCATGTATGTAAGGATCTAGCTAGCTCTCTAAAACGATAAATATATTTGTTTAATAACTCATCTGATTATATTTGTACATATCATTTTTGTTAGAAGAGAGATTAACGTAATACTTCTTTTTATATATATGTGATGACGTATGAGAAAACTACTTAATTTAGAAAATTAATATTTGTATATAACCGATCTTAAAAAATATAAAAAAATAGATTTAGATGATGATGATGATATGATTATAAAGTAATTGAAAACCATACTCTAAATTCAATTCAACATTTCCTAAAAATTTTCATTTGTACTTCTATATCATTTTTTACTTTGAGCTTTGACTGGTGCTCATTTGATATCCTTCTGTTATGAACCCATTTAAGATATTAGCTACATGAACAATACCCACTATTAATTTACAAAGAATTGACAAGAACATTTGTCAAATTAGATTCAAAACAAATGAAAGTATGATCGTTAAGATATTAGCTACATGAACGATAGACCCACTATTAATCTACAAAGAATTGACAGGAATATTTGTCAAATTAGATTCAAAACAAACGAAAGTATGATTCGTTATCTCTTTCCTTATCTTTATATTTCTTATCTAAAGAGTACTTATAAAAATCAACTTTTTTGTTACATTCCTTCTTGCAAAAAAAAAAAAACACTTGAAACCTTTTTTAAAAACACTTTTGGAACCTCTAAGATTGCGAGTCTAATTATTACCATATATCTTACCTCCACGTACTTTCCTAGTAGTCCAATGTTTCGATATTATTAGAACTTTTCCCATTATAGGAGTTAGGCTGCAGGTTTGAAAAAAAATAAAAATGCAATAACATTTTTTTCTTTTTGGAGTTTCTCTTCCTCGGTTATACACTTAGAGATAAAGTCTTTGACATTCCAAGTTTTCTTTTGGGCATTGTAAGCATTTTTTATTTGACTGAAATCTGGAGAAAGGGAATTCAAGACATGATGGACAATAAATTTTTTGGGAAGCTTAATTTTGTGACTTTTGAACTTGGATGGATAATAAATCAATTTAAGAATATACTCTCTGACACCCATCTCATAATCATATTTGAGACTCATTAGCTCCCCTATCAACTTTCCAACCTAAACCTTATAAGATGTCTGGTACACTTGCCCTATAGTAGTAAGAAACTCCTTATCATTTTTGGTCTCAAGCAAGCCACCTTTAAAGTGCTCAAAAATGGTCTTCTTCGTAGTCTTTAGTGATAGAGGATTTGATCTCTCTCACTTCTTCGTAGTCTTTAGTGATAGAGGATTTGATCTCTCTCACTTCTCATAAAGATCTTTTACATTAGCATTGCTTGTGGTAGTGGGCTTGGTAGGCTCATTGATCTGTAACGCAAGACCGATATCGACAATCCCCAAGGCAAACTCAATGTCGTCTTTTCACTTCTTGAAATTGCTTCTAGTAAGAATCTCAATCACAATACTATTATTATTTACGATAATGGAGACTAAATTCACAACAAGAATGTAATATATTAGTTCAAAGTGCAAAATTGGAATAAACTTTATTCATTAAGAGAGTTCAAACGAATCATTGCAACTCCCATTTGGGCAGAGAATACAACATGTTATAGGTCCTCCCTCTTATGAAGCAAATATATGATGGTTGTTAATGTTCGAAAAGTTTATCCTATTTAGGCATACAAACCATCTAGATCAGTGTACCTCATATTGTTATACTCTTTTAATTCAAATACAATAAATCCTTTTGAGCAGACAATTGTAACTAAAGGATATCATGTTCCTTAATATTTAAGAAATCATTATGAATCTCAACGTTCATAATCCGAATGTATATCATTTTTGCAGTTAACATTCACATCAATCCATAATGACTCTAAAACTAAGATATATAAAACAAACTGGGAGCCTAAGAACAACCTACATACGAAAACCGTAAGTATGTTTGCGATCAATCCGAATGGAGTTAAAACCCCTAATGATCTCTATACTTATTGTATTCAAGTGTGACTTTAAAATATATGCATTTAATATTGTAATATTTTAATTTATTTTTAAGCATTATAAATTTATTTATTGAAATACATTATGTATACTCATTGTTATTAACCTCTCCAAAAAGATATTAATTTTTCTATGAATTTTATTTTTTTAAAATTATTTATTTTCCTAGAGAGAGGTTAATTACCTTCATTTTATCAATATTTAGTTAATTGTAAATACCTAAATTGTTTGAAAATTAAATTAAAACTCATAATGTTTAGATGGTTTTCTATCCTGCAAGAACGATGGCTCTCTAAGAGAGGAGACCTAACCAATTTTTAAGTTTTAAAGTAAGTCTTCCCATTATAAATCACTACTCAGCATAGACCTACACCGTCCAACCAAAATATAAAATTAATGGTAAGCCATCAAGGTAATTCTGATGCAGACGACATGTCTGAACTGAACCAAGCAAAGAAAATAAATTTATCATTTCCACGAAATGATTAGTACACTTTCAATGAAGAGAAGGAAAAACCACGTATTACATATAAATTATCTCGCTCATGAGTAATTCTAGGCACACCATGCTAAATCCCCTTTGTTATGAACCAACCATATCCTCGTTTAACATGTCGTTGACTAACCCTGCTTGAAGTCAAAGCCAGATTTATTTATAATTGAAACTATGCAGAGGATAATCGGGAATCAACTTGAGCTTTGCCACAAGGGCCCTTCGTCCTAATATAAAGTCTATAGTCATCAAATGTCATCGGCGAATAGAGGGCAGGCCGTTCTGCCGTCACGAGGTCCTTAGCCGGTTCGATCAGTAAATCACTCTTTGGGTTATAGAAAAAGGCCAAAGACACACGGTCTTTTGCTGAATTCACAATCACTCTATGCTCCACGCTCTTGTAAACAGCATTGCTCAGCACCTAATTATCAAAATCATATAACCACTAAGTTAATTAACCGACTCATCGCAAACATACTCTGTTAACAACTTACACATTTATATAGTATCTTACCTGAATCTGGTCACCTATGTTGACTATGAACGCATTTGGAACGGGCTTAACAGTGAGCCAGTTGTTGGATCGACGGACTTGGAGTCCGGGCACGTCTTCGTCGGGCAAGAGAAGAGTCATGCCGCCCGGATCGGAGTGTGCCGAGAGACCAAGTGTGAGGTCTGGTTGTGGGCATTTTGGATAGAAGTTCACCCTCAAGCACGCTCCTATCTTGTCCCCTCCAAAAGCATTTTGAAGGGAGTTCTCTTCTAGCCCAAGGTTTATCGACAATACCTTCATCAATTTTCCACATAGATTCACCACCCCTTCTCCATACTCCGATATCAACTCCCTGCATACCATTTCACCCCTAGTTTTTCATGATCACAATTAGTTATATAATATAATAATAATAATATAAACGTTGACATGTTGACTGAACGATAAAGCTATATTCGTACCTACAAGATTGTGGAAGTGAGGGCCACTTGTTTGGGTTTCTTAGCGAAGGGGGCATAAAATGAAGGAAATAGTAATCGCTCCAATCAAGAATAGCACCCTTTTCGACACCCAATCTACTGCCGTAACCTTCATACGTACTGGGTGAGTTAGCGTACTCTTGCTTCACTTCCAGCGGTAGGTTAAAAAACTGCCGCCAAATCTCCCTAGCGCTCTTCATCAAACCGTCGCTAATACCATGGTTTACTATTTGGAAGAAACCCCAGTCGCGGCAGGCTTCGGAGAGGCTTCTCAACTCTGTCTGACGGACAGTCAGGTCGTCGCTGAATAGGTTCTGCAGGTCAACAATGGGGATGTTTGTTTGATGTGATTGGTCGACACTAGTAGTATTACTTTGCGGGGCGGATTTTTGGGTTTTCGACGACGGTCTTTGACATTGTGGCTTGATGTAGCGCTCTGGGATTGCGCTTATGCCGCTTTGGGCTAAGGATTGGACTCGAACCACAGGCTCAGGCCAACTCAGCAAGCAGTTCACCATGTTTTTTTTATTTATCAATCTCTCTCTCTCTCTCTTTCAAATTGTCTCGCTCAAAGAAGGAGATGGAGTGGAGTGTAGTTCGACGAAGGCCAACACGTTTATTTAAAGCTTCGAAAATTAAAAAAATTAAAAAAAATAATAATAATTCGAAAGAATAGTCTTCCAAAAAAAAAAGACATAAATGACTTATATTTGATTCAGATATTAATAAAGCGATTACAACTTAAATAAAATAAAATAAAAAATTTATTTATTTATATTAAAATAAATAATTTTAACTGAAGTCAATCTCATTTATTATTTCACTTATTTATTTTTAATATTTTATAATGATATTAAAATATTTTTTATTAATCATTTACATTTATTCCTTTTATAATTAAATAGATATACAAAAATGATTATTCTCATTATTTTTATTTTTATTTTTATTTTTATTTAAATCATCGTAAAATTTCCATTAGGAGTTATATATAATTTATTAATTAAATAATAAATAAAAATAACAAATTTATTACTTCTGTAATTTAGAAATTAATTAACAAATACTTGCTTCTGATTGAAATAAATTATTTCCATCAGCCAGCCAACATCATTAAACAACAACCATCCGTCCGCTATTACGTGGCTGACCATTTTTAGAATTAATATCACGTGGAAAAAATGGCCTAAAATGGTACACCCACGTGACATATTTTACGTTTTCTCACAGCACGAAGCCCACTTCTCTAATTTCTTCTCCATGCTGTTGCAATCGGATACCTTTTTCTTTTGGCATTGACGTTGATTCCTGTTAGAAATATATTGAAATCGTTTATAAATTGGCTTTTTATATTTAAAAATAATTATCAATTAAATTTAAAATAAAAATCATAATTAATACGTTTCTTTTTACGCTTTAATTATATAGCATATATATATGCATGGCTTTTAAGTTTTAATATAAATGCTCCATGCATGAGATGCACCTATGCAAGCTTGTCTACGTACGTAGGTCCTGATTATCTCTCTATCTCCCTTCACTCATGACATATATCATCCGTCTTAGTAATAATGAATCTCTGATCCTTTAGGGTTCTAGCTGCCTTGGAAACGAACTATCACGTGCTAATTACAACCATTAAATTCTGTCACTACGTAAATTTCCAGCAAAGAATCGATTTATCCATCATCGTGTTTCATGCCTTTGCCTTAATTGCCTCCATTTTATTAATCAACTGCTTCTAGATTGTTCAAACTAAGTGTTGATTTGGATCGGAGCTTCTAAACCACAATTTTAAGATCAGTCCGAGTTTGAGTAAACAGTCTTTTGATGAAAAATTATAATATAAAATAAATATTTTGAATTCACATTGATACAGTTTATTTATCAAGTCGTCTCGTTGGATCATATGCTACACATGCGGTGTTTATATCCCTCCTCCAACCGCCATGCGAAACATGTACTCCGAGTTTATTAAAAAGTTTAGGACAAGTGGGATTCAACTTGTAAGTGATGGAGCTTATGACGTGAAATGTTTTAGCTTGCCCGTGCCCTAGAGGGACCAAATAAGTCAAAGTCAATTTGTCAAATCATGATATGAGATATGAACGCAAGAAAGTGGCTAACTAAAAACCATACGCCAGAAAGCAACCGAATTAAACACATTTTCACTCATTTCCTATCGTGGTGGCTGGACCGTAGTCCGTCATCGTGTACGGCATATGCTTTTTTACTCATTTCCTAATCCAACATGGTTTTCATGAGGATCTGTATAATACACGAGCAAATATCGATGGCGCAAAACACTTGGGACGAAAGAAACTTTTTACAATAAAATTTTGAGCGTTCGGCCCAAAAGGCCCAAGATGCAAAACTTAAGACTTTAGACCTAAAATGAAAAGTTACGACAGTGAGGGAAAAATAAAAAAGCTAGCCCAACTGTAGAGAGGCTCGAAATCAAGTGGCGCGCGGTGTGGCATCCATTAAAGCAAGCTATTCCAGGCGGAAGCCTCTTCATCGTTCATTGGAGGAAGCTTATTGAGATCAATATTAATGGAAATCTTAGGATCCTCCTTCTGTACATGAGTACTGGTCAAACGGGCACAGCGCCGGTGGGCTTTCATGTGACCTCCTAGTGCCTGACCACTATCGAAACTCGTGCCACATTCTGTGCAGTTATGAGTACAAGATCGCTTTTTCACCTTATAATGATCATCATCATCTGTATTTGACGCAGAGACACGTCTCCTTTTACTTCTCCTCTTAGTAATCCTCCATTTCACAATCTTCTCGAACGTGGAAGCGGAAGCAATAACGAGGGAGCCGGTTTCCCGTGCTTGTCGTCTCTTCGCAGTAAGTGACCGGCCTGGATCGTCTGATTCAGTGCTAGAACTACGACAGTAAAAAGTGGAAGAAGAAGGAGAATGGGGTTGGATTTCCCTCCGTTCCCTATCTGGTTGGGATTTCTTATTATTGTCTGGAAGCCTCTTTCTCATTCTTTTCTAACAATCTACTCCCGTTGATCAATCATCAAGATGAGTTCGTGAAGAGAACAGTAACAAGTAATCATAACAATTAACAGCAGCATCCCAAGAAAACAAAGACAATTATCTAAAGAATTAGAACACAAGACTCACCCGCATGCAGCGACAATAGCCGAAACAGAATCAGAAGACAAGACTCAACGCCAGCAACGATCTTGAAACTCCGAAGAAGAATACGAGATACGAAATCTTTGATTGTGGATGGAAACTGGAAAGAGGAGGTAGAGACTGGTGATAAAGTTTTGATCTCGTCTTCAGGTAAGTTTTCAATTTCAGGTCTTGCTGAGGAGTTGCAGCAACTGACTGTTTGATGCTGGCTAGCGAGTGGCTGGCTGTACAGGTCAAGAAGAGTCAAAATAGTTCTGACTCTGTGATAAGTCAAAAGAAATTTTCTATAATTCAGACTCTATTTTGACTATCTATCACTATCATACCAAGGTAAGTCGTCTCTTTCCACTAAAACCTCCATTGTTTCGCATCGTTTAAGTGATGCCAACTCTGGCTACAGTACGTGGGAAAAGTCTCTAGAGGTTTGTGGGCTGATCTCTGATCCATTGGGCCATATCCGTTTCTTCCTTTTGGTTTTTAGTGGGTCGAATTCACAATTGGACTACTCTTTCGATGCATTTTTAAGCCTTCGAGCTGCTTGCAAATTACAATACTACTAATATATCCCCCACCGAAAACAACACAACTCTAATAAAATAGTAAATTCTGTATGTTCTAAATGGTATAAATTTTGTAGAAGATCGTATTAATAATGTATAGATCTATCTCAATCGTAAATATTTAAATTATTTAATTATATAATTTTTTCTTATAAATGATCTTTTAACTATGTGCATTCTCATGAGCTTACCACATCATACATCTAACCATAGCTCTTTTAAAGCATAATTGTTCCTAAAAAGATGACATATACGCATTCCGCTTTCTATAATACGCAAAGAAACATATTCTATTTTTACAACAGAAAAAGTACTTAAAACTTTAGTTTTCAGTAATGTTGCTAATGATTTGTCTCGTCTTGATCGACGTCAAGAGAAACATCATGTGGTACTAAACCCCCCCAATTCTTATTCGATTAATTTAAGGTAATTAGAAAAAAGCCCAGCCCATGTTTGACCGTGACCGTAACCCTTCAATGTCTTAAATCTTAAGCGATATTATAATGCTAAATACTAGTTTGACGTAGAATAATTGAAAGAGAAGAGAGAGTAGAGGGTCAATCACGTGTGTGAAATGCATTTTAGCTGACCTCGTCTTAAACAACTAGCGATCCTGTCCGTGTGTGAAAGGAAGACCAGATGGGTGCAACAATATAATTTTGATAAAAGGACGTGGCTCTTATGGTTGGCATCCACGTGTGGACACGACAGAATACCGCGTATCTGATTAAACAAATCCTACGGCCCACAGGTTCTTCTAAAGATGAAAAAAAAAAAAAAAAAAAGTAAACCAAGCAATCTCTACTTTCTTTTCCCTCTTTGGAGTTTCAAAAATCCATCCCATTCCCCATATAAATGCATTTTTTTTTTTTCGTTGTCACGTACAGTCTCGAAACGGAGATTCGGAGAAAGTACTAGAATGTTTGACCAGAAAATTAAGAATTAAAAAAAATAAAAATAAAAAAAGCAAATCTTGCAATGGAAGTAAAGTATACCTGGCCACAGGGGAATAAAGCCCCATTCCCTTTAAAGGAAGGACCTTCTTCTTCGTAAGAGTGACGACACGTAAGCGTAATGGGAAGGAATTTCAATTTTAGGTATGTACACAAAAAAGAAAGAGAGAGAGAGAGAGAGAGAGAGAAAAGAGTGCGTATGAGTTTCCGCGTAGACAGATTAGATTTGATGAACGGTTGATTGTTGGACCATTGGGTGACGGAAATTGAAGAACGAAAACTGAAAAAGAGAAAAGATAAAATATATAAAAATATATATATATATAAAATATATATAAAAAAAATGAAAATGTCAGAAAATCTCAAGTCTTAAAAAGTTTCTTTATTTATTTATAATTATATTTAATCTTTAAAGTTTATTGATATGATTAGTTTTAGAAACTTATTATAAATTAAAATTGAATTCATTTTATTTTATTTTTAATTATAAATATATTTATTTAAATTTAATTTTATATTATAAATAGTATCTCTAAAATTTTAGAATTAAAAAAATTCAATTATAATTTTAAAAAAGTTTATTTATTATTATTATTATTATTATTATTATTGATGTTGATATTTTTAATAAAATAAATTGACTTTATTTTAAATAGTTACGTATTTTATACATAAATTTCATTTTTTTTTTAATAAATATAGCTATAAAGAGGTTATATAAAAGTATTATTAATATAATATTATGATAAATTATATAATTAAATTGAATATAACTTATAATTTATAAATTTGTATGATAAATTTAAAATGATTTATTTATAAATTCTGAAAAGGTTAAGAAATACATAATTTATCACAAGAAATCGAACTTAAGCCTTTTTTCTTTCTTTCTTTCTTTTTTTTTTTTTCTTCTTAAATCTGTACGAATTCAATAGAAACTCTGGCTTTGACACCTAAGCCCCAATCGACGAAAACCCTCTCTTTCTTCCTTTTACGTATTCACACTTGTGTTCACAGCCAAGCCCACATATAAATCATCCTTCTCTTTCTCTCTCCGACCTTTCTCTTTTCTTCTCTTCTAAGCCAACAATTCTGCGGCAAAAGTAAAGCATCGATTTTTTATCTTTTCAAGTTTCTTTAGATTAACTGTTTTTTCTTATAATAAAATCAGTATATGGATCATCCTCATCTTCACCATCAAGCGCAACAGCATATTAGCAGTACTAGCGTCAACGTTGCTGATTCTCCAGGTGATAGGTTTCCTCAATGGAGCGTCCAAGAGACAAAGGAGTTGTTAACGATCAGGGCCGATCTCGATCGGAGTTTTATGGAGACCAAACGGAACAAGCTTCTCTGGGAAGTTATTTCGAGCAAGATGAAGGACAAAGGTTACAATCGCAGTGCTGAACAGTGTAAGTGCAAATGGAAAAACCTCGTTACTCGCTATAAGGTACTAATTATTTCATTAATTACTACTAATCCCATCTTGATCAACTTTATCCTTTTTCTTTTTCTTTTTTTTTTTTGTATGCCGTCCTTTTTTGAAGATCTCACTTTTGACACGAAAACTCTTACCACTTTTGATTCGACTAGGGCTGCGAAACCATAGAACCAGAAGCGTTGCGTCAGCAATTTCCTTTTTACAACGAACTGCAGGCGATTTTCGGCGCCAGGATGCAGAGAATGCTGTGGGCAGAAGCGGAAGGAGGGCCCAGCGGATCAAAAAAGAAAACGACGGCGTTGCTGTCGTCAGATGATGATGATGATAACGAAGATATCAGCGAGGGAGATATGAAGGGTACTACTACTGGAAGTAGGAAGAAGATGAAGAGGAGCAAGAGCCATGTTAATACGACGTTAGGGGGTGGCAGTAGTGTTTCTGGTAGTCGGAATACTAGCAATTATAACATGAAAGAGATATTGGATGATTTCATGAAGCAACAAATGCAAATGGAGATGCAATGGAGGGAAGCTTTTGAGGCGAGAGAGAACGAGAGGAAGGTGAAGGAGATGGAGTGGAGGCAGACCATGGAAGCGTTGGAGAATGAGAGGATAATGATGGATATGAGATGGAGAGAGAGAGAGGAGCAGAGAAGGATTAGAGAGGAAGCTAGGGCGGAGAAGAGGGATGCTTTGATCACTGCACTGCTAAACAAGCTCCGACGAGACGACATGTAGTCCAAGGCTAGTTGGATCTAGACTCATGATATTCACTAACCTCTTGTTATGGAACTCTCTTCCTCAGAGGTAACTCTTCATTTTTTAGATCATGTTTATAATTAACTTGTCGCTAAAACCAGCTAGAGTTGCCGTTTCATTTATGTGCACACAAATTAACATGTTTATGAATGAATTAGGAAGCTTCCATTTTTGCCACGTAGGAAGGATCTCTAAATTAGTGCTTCTTGTTCAAGCTATCTCGTACTTACGATTCTTGTATTGAAAGATCTTGATTTGGAAGTGTGTTCATTTATTTATGTCTGGGTTTCTCCAGTCTCTGTCATCCATTTAACGAGATCCCGTTCATGTCTGATCACGGGATCCATATAGAATGTTTCGAGGATATTATTAATTATCATTAAATAATATATGATCATGGTATATACTAGTATGATCATGGTTAGAACATGATATGAAAATATGTATATATGGATCAGCCTAGTTTCCGATTCTGTAAACAATAAACATCTATGGTTGAGATTCCTAGTTCATACGATATTGTCACGATCGATCTTCTTCTATTCTTTTTCTAACATATTGCATGTAATTAGATTACGAGTTAGAATTCATACATGATGTATATATCAGGAAGAAAGTTTCTTATCGATTCATCCTTTTCCACTAACTATTAATTATTAATTTTGTAATCCTACGTGTGTTAAGTTTTGATCACTGAAAAGGAAAAGCCTAGTTGTGAGGTCCAGCTAATAAGAAACACAAAACCGTGTTTCTGCAGTAGGAACCTTGTAATCATTTGATTCATTATCTTGCTCACCGACACACTGCATTCTGTCTGAAACATAACACGTTATTATTGTATTTGGATTACTTAGTTGTGCTTGCCTGCTTGTAGGTCTTCGGAACAGGATGAAAATCAAACACAAACACAAACACACACAGAAAATAACGAGTATTTTGTGACGTCAGAAACCAAATTGCTCAAGAAAACTGTAATGTAAAGTAATAGATATGGTCGAAAACAAACAAAACTACGAGATGCAATTTGTTGAGCAACTCTACATTTTGTATTTGGTTTTGATGCCCAACTGGAACCCTTCACAACTTTTAGTGCCGCGTAAAACAGCATGGTAATATTGGACTTCTTTCTTACCTTCCTCATTATTACAATGTACAAAGACAGCCATTGGGAACACAATTAGGCGTCACCATCACCGTCCATCCCCTCCATATGCTCTAAACTTCAATACACATAATTGACACGTTACAGGTCAAAGAAATTTTGTTTGGGTGGATATTATAATCAAAATGGATTAATCTTAATGCATATATTATATATCATATTTATATTATAATATTATATATCATGTTAAATATATATATATAATTAAAATAAATGGATACATTTTAAATATAATTTTCTAAAAAATTTCTCAAAGTAAAAGACTCTGGCAGTTTCCTATTAGGGTTTACTATCAAAATCATTATATTTGTGATTGATCGGCTCAACTTGGGCTTAGGGCTTATATCTGCTGATGTTGATTCTGGGTTTTCCTGCGTAAATTATGGGCCGCTCTTAACTTACATTGGGCCCTGCGTAAATTGTTGAATTAAATTGGTCGACTTTTGCATTTTGACATCATGAACCACTCCTTTTTGTGTAAAAATTGGCCCAAAGCAAAGGCTCACAGCTCCCTCATCACAGTAAGTTACCATCAATTTTCAATTCCTAATCTTCTTACAGAATATTCATACTCTACAGAATATTCCAAGTACTGACCAAAGCAAAAGGCCACGTGCAATAAAAGAAATGGATCTTTGGAATAGTGTGATTAATTAAGCTTAGGATCCCTTCTCGAGCTTTCAATCAAGTTTCCTAATATTTGAAGTCCAGCCACATAACAAAGATCTAATATTTGAAGAAAAATGAAGTCAGATGCTGGTATGATTCGAAGTAAGAGACATTCTGTAATTACACTAATGTGTAGAGATTGAAGTACATACACTTTACTTTACCCAATAAGGAATTATGTATAGTTTAAGCAATTGAATAGGACCCATAACGAAGCCTAAGCCCCCAAGTAAGGCGGCCATTGCTGTCCAACATACGGTCGAAGTGATCGTATCTTTCTTCTCGTTAGGAACGAACAGATCGCTGTTCGGATCAAAATGGGAACGGTCTTTCCCGGACTTCTACCCCACTGCAACCAAAGCAGGTAAATAAATAATCAGAATTTTACAAGTCTTTGGCCAAAACACAGTTTAACGGCAAGAGATCACTGTACACTTACAAGATAAAAGGGATATGCAAGCATTGGAAACGGCACTTTGAATCGGAAATTTCGAGTTATATTGTCTCGCTCGGTGTAAATTTTCTCATGCAACTTCAAGAAAACACAGAAAAAAAAACCAAAATTTTTAGTTACAAATTTAAGACCAGAGCTATGAATAACGCCTGAGAAGTGATAACTACAAAGAAGTACTAACTGGATGCAACGATTCATCATTCTCGACATAACCATGGTTTTGATGATGAGTCCTATGGCTTATTCTCCTGAAAAGGAAGGTAAGAAAAAACAGATTCAAGGCAAATTGTTGAATAATGCAGTTTCTCGGCTGGATTTTAAGAAGCAGAAAGTACATATATGAATGAATCATTTACCATCCATGATAAGGTACTAGAATTGAAGAATGCAGGAAATGACCCATCAGCTGTTTAGTTTAGGATTGTTTGAAAAGCTTCCATGACCGCTGCAGATTCAAAACCAGCAACAATATTTACATTAGTCATGGAAAAGGCAAGTAAATATGCGTACTTGTTAGAAGGAGAGTTTGGAAATCACCAATCATGTCCAAGAACAAAAAGAGCCCAAAACATAGTACCCTGAGTAGCCCAGTAAAGAGGCCATACAAACCAGTTGTTGAAGTAAGCTGCGGCGGCGGCCAGCCCAAAAACTACGGCACACATAGCTCGTGGACTTCCACAAGTCCTAGATCCAACAGTGCTTGGGAATGGCGGCACGAATGTTAGCCAGATTGAATGGCGGTGGAGCACCCGGATCGAACTCAGGTTCTTCTTCTGCTTCTTTGACTCCATCAACACCATTGACTAATCTAGCAGGCCTCTCCATCTATCGGCGAAACTCCAACAGGATTACTGACTTGTAGGCCCCAGTAGTTCCTACGCCTTGAAGAACAACTGACCAGGAATCTTTATTGGAGGAAGGCTCAAATCTGTCGGATTCCTACTTGAATGCAACAATTGAATCTTTGAGTGTACGGCTGACTTGGGTCCTGGAAAGTTTTGAGGCAGAGGCCTTAACCCACATTCTGACAAGACACAACTCGCCATTGGAGAGCCAGACGCAGCTAATCCAAACTTCTTCCAACCCTCCCTCACCTTCCTCGACTTATAGAGCTGATAGAAAAAATATTAATACACAAGTATGGGACGCAGAATAATTCACAGAAAGCAAAAAGTTTGATTAAAAAAAAAAAATCACACATATATACGACTAGAAATCTTTTATATGCGTTCCTTAGTTTCAATTTAACAATGCCCGCACGATTCTCTCTCCATCCTCTGTTTTGATGTGGGAATTGAGAAAAAAGCAAGTTATGCGTTGCTTTGCTGCGATAGGCCCATAAATCCGGAGCTGCTTGGTCAAGCTGCAGGCTATTGGGCTCCCAAGAAAGCACTAGTTGTAGGCCACTTTGTGCTCCCTAGACTCTGGGACGGTACGCATTCGATGGAGGGAAACTGGTCGGTGCTGTGTCGTGTTGTGTTGTGTTGTGTTGTTTTGTCTACTATTGATACGAGTTCTGTACCTATGACAGCCATGTGCATGTGCTTCACATTCCTGATTTTCTTAGTTGGTTACGTATAATTTTATACCTTATATTATTGACAAAATTTATTTTTTTGGCTGAAAAAGATACCAATCCAATTCGATCAGAGCATTTGGCCAGAAGAAAAAAGATTACGATCAGAGACTCAAAGTAGAAGATAAGTGACACATAACAACTTCGACAGGGGTTGATTTATACCCTTAATACAATTGACTTATCATTTATGATTTAATTATACAATATTTTTGTTTTCTTAATGTGATTCTGAAACCCAAACTTGGATGTTGAAGGCACAAACTTGAGTCTGTAAGAAGAGCCATTTCTCTAGTGATCGAGAATATTTTAGATAGAATATACTTACGGAGTATTACTCTATCTTGATTATATAATGTTATACGGAGTAAGATAGATGAGTGAGAGTCCTATACACATTTACCCATGAACTGTTTACCTTGTCTACTTGTTATTAAAGCATGATTAATAAAAACAAAGCTAGCCTCTACCAAACCCGACCGATTGCTGTCTCGCAGTTTGTTTATGCAACCCGCATTTTATAACTCAAAGCTGGACTTGAGTTGCTGCTGCTAAGAACTTGACGTTCTGAACCGGTCTTAATATCTCCACAATCTTCCACACCGCATTTGTTCGGAGCAAATCGGCACTGTGCCGATTTCAGCGTGTGCAATGACCTGCCTTCGTGTTCTCCGACGTACGATTCAGTCACTGACGGTCGATGTGGCCTGAAAAGATCCAACAGCGGTGGCGCTGCCATGCTTTCTTGAACCTTTGCCAATTCATGGTTAAGAGCTCGTTCTTTTACTCTGGTTTCATTCCAAGACCTATTGGTCCGACGGACCTGATCTTATACTAAATAATATATTTTATTAATAGAAATTAATATAATAATTTAAAATTTGATATTAAATTATTAAAATCAGCTAACATATTCAATACTATAGTTTGTCGTTGTCCGCCGGAAAAAGGAGATATTAACAGCGTATCCATTGCTCTTCATTCAGCGATGAAGTTGCTGGACATGAATTCTTAATTGAGGTTGCTTCAAGGGGAAGGTAACTCCGAATCTGTTTTGGGAAGTTGGGACCAACTTATTGTTCATGAGTCGACACGAGTCCGCTTATGCTACTGCCCAGTTCATTGCTGTTTATGAAACCATAAATGAACGACCCGACGGTTCACAAAACCACCCCAATGTCGGTTTCCAACTTCAGATCGCTATACCATTGTTGGGCACGATTTTGGGGAGCTGCAGTCTCAGGTTTGAGCAAGAGAAATCGAGGTTGTGGTAGGATCGGCTGACATTTAGGTAATTGAATATAAAGAAAAGATGATGATTGAGACTGAGATTCGATAGGGTTGAGGGAAATGTAAGTCAACATGATAATAATTGAGTATGATAACAAAGTGTCGAGTGGCATTGAGGTTAAGCTAGGTATTACCTTGTTCGTCTAAGACCTAAGCACAGATACGTAAAAGAGGTAAATGACAGGTAGAAAGTTACTGACATTTGAATGGGGAACAGACTTTTAGTCTGTCAGACTGGGATGGCGTTGTTATAGGCTGAGGTGGCTCGGAATGGGAGACATATCTCTGTCATAGAGCATGGAATAACCAGAACACTAAGCAATTTGACACGTATAAAGTTATTTAAGATTTCCAAATTTTATTAGGTATAAAAATTAACTGATATAATACTATAAGGTAAATCTATTTTTGGAGATCAAACCTCCTTATTATCAATTTCACTCTTATAATCCTTAGAAACTGACTAAAGCGTCAAAGCGGGGTTGGTCGATCTCAACCCCGACCGTTGTTTGCTTGTGAGTGCAAGTGCTGATATTAGAACACACTTTAAGCTATGAAGCTCTTCGCAGCGGACAGATATCTATGTTAACGACCATGAATCAAGATAATGTCATACTTTTGATCGTTTCTTTTAGGCACCGTATACCTGTGTGCCATCGTGCCGTAACCACACGACGGTGCAGAAAGATCCGCCACATGCTTGTCCTAATTTTTTGTTTTTTTTTTTTTCTGATTTTTGGCGAGCCTAGAAGTCAAATACTTATGTCGTCTGTTACCAAAACCACCTGAAGTCCACCTTTTTTGCTTAATTACTATACAACGGATTCACTCACCATTTTCAAAACAGAGATATCACCTTCGAGCTTAGTTGCTGCAATCTTTCCGGGTGCGGCTTCACCACCGCAGCACCCCGTAAAAGGGCTCCACATGGATTAAATATTAAAAATTTCCGTGACAACAATCATTTTTTTAATAGTTAAAAATGTAGTTTTAGGTCTCAAAATTCAGTTTACTATAGAAAGGGAAACGAATAACGATATAATAACAGTAAGTATAAGAACATCAAAACGAATTTATTTGGTGAATAATGATTCATAACTGGAACTAGGGTATAAAATTGTAAGTCGTAGAAACAAACGAATTGATTTGATGAAAAACAATCAAATATCAGTCAAACTAAAGGAGTGCAAGTTCTAGAGGCAAAAATCAGGTCTCGAAATTCAGTATAATAAAAGACTAGACATCTACTTTTTGTACTGCTTTATCTCTTTGATTATACCATCCGCAAGTGAATCAACATCATTGTTCTTACCGAAGAATTTAACAAAACCCATGTCAGGGCCCATCAAATACCTGCATAAACATTTCCACAGATCCAAAAGGCAGTTGCTTTAATTAGATGAAAAAGATGAATATAGATTCAGTAACTTTGTTTAAACCAAAGGCCTTACATTATTATAGAGTGATCAACGAGATAATCTGAGTCTTCCTCTGCTGTCTTCATATAATAAACACGGTATGCCCGAGCAACACTTCGTATCTCGTCTGAGGTGCCAGTTAACCCAATCAACTCTGGATGAAACTCTGTCAAGTGAAAGAAAATAATACAAGATATTATCAGATCAAAAAGTAACACGGAAATTTTGTGCTATTGTAACAAACCAAAATCTATTAATGGGTTAAAGTTTTTTTGTACCTTTGACATATTCTCGTACTTGCTCAACAGTATCTCTCTCAGGATCAACAGAGATGAACACGGGCACGATTTTAATCCCGGCCTTTTCCTCTGTAAACAAAAAATAGATGAAAACAAAATGACAATAAAGTTAAAGAAAGCAAGAAAATAGGATGGGTTTGGGTCAAGGAAAGAAAAAGAAAACAAAAGCCTATCAGGGAAGTTCAAGGGGTGCTTCTAATGTTACTCCATGACAAAGGATATCTGAGTGAAAATTCTAACAAAAATAATCTGATAATAATTCCTTACAGATACTTCATTGATCATAGGAAACTTAAACTGGAAAATGCAATTTTGGTGTAAGATTATCTTTTGGGCTATGTCAGAACTTAATCAGGGATAGGATCTGTCCTTAAAAATGTAAATTGCTAGTCGTAGATATATATACTTAGATGAAGGAAAGGCATTTGCAACTCACTTATTTTATCAACCGCGGCAGCTAGCTTCTGCAGCTCATCTGGACAAATATCAGGACAGTGAGTGAAGCCAAAGTATATCAGCGTCCATTTTCCTAGAAAGTCTTTTTCAGTCACATGCTTCCCATCATGGTTGACAAGCTTAAATGGACCCCCAATGGCTGCTTTTCCAGCAGATGGCCCCTGTTTTACTGCCTTTGAGGCATTATTAATTTCTGCAATAAAGAAAATTATGCAAACGACATTAAAGAAACATGATATCATAACACGATGATTTCAAAACCTCGTGACAGACAACCAATCTACTCGACAAACTATTTGTCAAGTATCTGAACACAGAAGCTCCATTAGCTCATTTAACAATTGGGAACTTAGAAGCTTGCAGAGAATTTACAAATCATCAATTAAAGAGAGACAAAGGATTTCAGCAAAAAAGACAAAGGATGGTGAAACTTGAAAGTTGAAATTCAAGAGATCATATCCACATGCAGAAACCACATTCTATCCAACTCACCATAGTAATCTACCTTCAATATGACGTTTCTTCTCCTTGTCATAGTAGATGACAAGTCCTGCTCCAGTAGCAACCAGCAAGAGAAAACTCAACCACGAGACAGGCTGAATATGCAGATTAAGCTAAGCTCAATGAAACAGAACATTTTCAACACTTCAAGTATAAAAATATCTTATTTAGCCAAGAAAGTATAATCGTGTACCCCTCCACGAACAGATTTTCCTTCATCACTCTGATTTGATTTCCCAGACTTGTCTCCTTCACCAGAGTTAGGTGGTCCCGTACCTTCTGATGCTGTTTTTTGTGAATCAGCAGCTGCAGCAGTATTAGAACCATAAAACCTCCTAAAATATATTGCTAAAGAATAGATTCCCTGCCTTGGAGGTAAAACCTGAAAATTCTGAAATGAAAGTAGAAAAGAAATTTTAGCATAAATTTGGCACAGATTCGAGGATGATGCAACATTGATAAAAGGAAGAACAACCGATTGAAAGAGAGGAGGAGCTTGATCGTGGAGATTGTCGCCGGAAAGTAAAGAAGGCAACAGCGAACTGAAGCTCAGGTTCCGTGAAGAACGACTTAAGAAGCGAAGATTGTTCGCACTTCTGGAAATGATCGAAGCCATGGATAAACTGAAAAGTCTGTAGATCTTGTTCGAAGCAAAAACCCTTTCTAAGCCCCCCAACCAGCTTTTCTCAGATGACTCGGCGACTATAATAATATTGTAGTCTGTAGCAGATGCTTTTGGACTCGGATGAGTTCCAGCCCAGCCCAGTCCAGATATTTGTTAGATTTGAGCCCAAATTCCCAACCAGTTTAAAACTGGGCTGACAAAGAGTAATTGGGCCAGACCATTTTGAGTTACCTCCTAACACTAACGTACAAACAATTATTTGGATAACCTTTATTATTTAGTAAGCACGTGTAAATACAACCTCTCGATGAACACTGAATCCTTCCTTCTTCTGAGCAGACACCAGAATTCTCGTGTTTTGGTTTACAATTTCCAACAAGGCAACAAAAGATATGAACGTACTAACAATTATTTGGACAGAGCAACATGCACAATAAGAATTTGGTGTTTATTGAAGATTTCGATTTTTAATTTAATGGTGTTCTGATTAGGTAACCTCATGACTTTAGATATGAACGAAAGGAAAATGCAAATTAGGTATTCTCATGACTTTAGAAGTCGATTAAATTAGGAACAAATCTTTATGACATAAATTACAATGAGAAAACCTAAGGTGGTTTTATCATTAATCATGCACAATCGACTAACACGAGGAATATTCAACAAACAATCGTAAAATGTGACTCATTTGAGTAGAGCAAACAAGATTTGCTAAGGAAATCTACAATTCCAACAAGGCAAACGAAAGCAAAATGCAAATTATGTAAATATCCACGATATAAACTATAACGAGCCAAAAACATGTAATACATTCGAAGCGGCTACAAATGAGCCAAGAATATTTGGTTCCAAGTGTCAGGAACTCCTGGTAAACACCAGTGAATGCAATCTGCATGGTGCAATGGATCAGCCTTCTCCTCGTTCGTCAACAATCTGCCTCCACTTTCAGTGTAAATCGAGGAGTGAGCATCAATCCGATAGTCCGAGATTTGTGTAATGTTAAGAACAGTAACACCGACTTTCATCTTCTTCAGTATGTCATGAACAACGGCCATTATACTCTTATCGGAACCGCTTCCCCAAAACTTCCTTCTCATCACTGGTTTTGTTTCGTTGAAGCACTTTTTTCCGTTATCGTTGCCCCAGTCAGCGCTCCTCATATGCGTCGGAGACAATGTCGTGAAAAAGACACGAGTCTTGTTAGGATTTACAGTTGAGTCAACCCAGTTTGCCCATGTTTTCAATCCCATCGTGTAAGCAATGGGAGCAGCCAGCTCTTCATACCCTTTTTCGCCATTACCAAACGAACCCCACCTGTGATTATAATATGACCATTTCTATAATGAACCAAAAACAAGGTGAAAGACTGAAAGTTGTTATTTAAGTAATTAACTTACAGTGACTTAATTCTGGGGCTATTCATCCACCAAACATAAGTATTAAAAACGAGGATGTCCACTTGCGTCCAATACCCAGCATGCTTGGAAACTGAATCTAATCTCAGCATTCTCTGCTTTGGATCTGCTATTATTTCTATGTCGGAATTGGACTCTACCAGAAATGGGGCCCAGTAGAATTCAATAGTAGCATCATATTCCTGCATGCATGTAGATGTAAGTTCTTATATATAGATCAAGCATGGATGAAGGATTACTTATAATGATTATCATTACCTTAGCTGTGAATACTGAATGAGAACGACCTCGTTTCATTGATTTCTGGTCTTGAGGAATAATGGATTCGACCAAGCAGACAAAGGATTGCCACTGACCTCGTTGTAAAGAGTCGCCGACGAACATAAGCCTCTTCCCTCGTAGTTTCTTCAGAGCAATTTCTGGATTGAATCTGCATTCAATTCCTGTTAGCTTAGACTATATATGATATGATATGATATGTATAACAGGAAAACAGAGTGAATATAAGTTCTCAACCTGGGCAATGTACAATCATCAGGTTGCCATTCCCAATGACGGTAATCGGAATCTGACCGTCCATTCATGACGCACGAAACTTGCTTATCAAGATACGGGCATGTTTTGTCTGCGTACAGAGGTTTAATGGAAGGGTTAAAAACCCACTTCCCATTAACGACGTCACATTCCTCTGTGTCAAAGTCAAACCTGTCATCTACCAACGACCGATATTCTGTCGTGTTATCTTCCACCCTCTTAGTCTGATCACCTGCTGAGAAATCAAAGCATCCAATTAGTCATCAATGGTAAAGAACAGTGTTTGAAGTAGAAATAGAGCTTTGGAAAACATGTTAGTCTGTGCATTACTAGATTTGGCGACAGAGTCTCTTCCAGAGGAACAGGATTTAAGCCTGAAAACAGAGCCGGGATAAAAGAATGTGATTCTTTCTGCGTAAAAGAGAGCTAGAAATGCCAGAATGCATAAAGTGGTAGTGAGAACAGGAAGAGGGAACTTCACTCTGGAAGGTTTCATAAAAAGAAGGGAAGAAAGTGAAGCTGCGAAGTTCATGATTGGGCAGTGGCCGGCAGAGAATTGAGGAATACTTGACAGACTGACAGTTCATGAGTGAGTGAAGGACTTTTTGAAAGGGTTCTAGAGAGTATTGTAATGGGGGGGTTTGAGATTGAGTAGGAGTGAAGCTAAAGCTATGTCTGGTTGGGAAACATAAAAATAATTACCTTAAATTATGTATAAAAAAAGGGGTCCAAATGGAGGTTATAGGGTAAGTTGGAAGGCTACCATCTTGGGCTCCTCTTGTTTCCACCATTTTTGTGAGAGTGCTTATGATGATTCAACCACTATGTTTTTTGCCTTTATTCAATGTGTGCTTATACCACATACCTCATTAGGTGGGAACATCCTACATGCTAGAAAGTGTCAAGAGGTGGGATCTTGTTCATATTGTTGAAGATTTTGGTAGATAATTAACAATATAGAACACAAGTGGGGGTGAGGCTGTTGCTTAGCAAGTTAGTCTCACCCAATATGCCAAAAAGTCCTACTTATAATCTGGACAAGATTAAAAAAAAAAAGGAAAAAATATGTCCTAACTTGGTATAAAACTACATTCACCAGAACAGAATTGGGAAGGGGGAATTTCCCCCTTTGGTAAGTTATAAGTATTGCATGTACGTAACCTGCTGTAATGAAACAAAATTCGACCTATTATGTACTGAATTATTGCACTCTCACTGAGATTGTTTATCCTTTTTACCACCAAAAAACGATCATGTGCAAACTTGAATCGAATATGGATCTCTCTGCCTTCTAATTTCATCATCTGCATCCTTCACCTGATGTAAAAGCTGCAGCTTCTATCAGTAGGTGGCTTTGGACTTCTGCCGGACTGATAACTTTCTATATGGAACATGTTATATTTTCCTTCCATACATGCTGGAGGTAAAAATGGGAGTTTGCTTACTCCTACAGAAAGTGAGACAGAAGCCTTATCCAATTGCCTTCTGACAAATAACTTCGAAGAAACCCGAGATATATATACAGATAATAAAGTCGTTTCCAACTATCCTGATAGATGTAAGTTTTTCCGATACTGGTTCAAAGCTTGTCTGCCCTGCATTCCACTTCTCAACTTCCTTGGGGATATCAGCCCCACCTAGATGAACTAGTTGCATCTCCTCCCTCCAGATCTGCAATCAGGGTGGGTTTGACGGAGAAGAAAGAACTTCAAATGATTTATGATCTTGATTTATGAGCCCAGAAAACAAAATAAAAGGGATGTCAGAAATAATTTATAAAAAAATACTGGATTCCATACCGTGTCACGGAATTCCACTCGGATATGTGGCACATTTGTTTTGTGGATATCATTTCCATCTGGGCCTCTCTTATAATACTCTCTCCCAATCCAGTGTGACTGGAACAAAAGACGCAAGTTCTCAGTCACAAGTCACAACCATAGATTGGTACATACTTCTGGAAAATGTATGGGAAAGGCCTTCCTCTGACTTATCACCTGGGTAAGATAGTATAAATTATGAAGCAAGGGCGATTTTCTCCAATTGATTCCATGTGCAATGTTGTGAGCCGTTAGAAACGTTGCAGCAAGGTGGTCAATATCACCAGCCTGAAAACAGCAACTGAATTAGAAACAAATGCAATGCTAATATCTGGATCGAAGTCAAACAAATCTCCCAAAATACCTCCCCAGAATGTGGACGAAATTTGATTGTGATCATGCCTTTTGATTCACGAAGCTGTAGAATAGTATCTACTGGATCAGTGTTCGATCAATTAAAAGTAAAGGATAGCTCCCCGCCATACTAGTCAGTATATGAGGATAATAAGAACTCAAAATCTGACTATCCAAATATGCAGAATTTGGAATTTCTTCTTTAATCTTTATACTTTCATTCAGTTACAGAAGTCTGGTAAATGATCTGATAAAGATGGTTAAAAAGTACATTGTTTGTGATGGTAGTAAGCATACCTTGTTTAACATATAGAGGTTAGCATAGCAGTAATAGACATAGTAGGAGAATGCAGGGTTAAACACATTGGTCCACTGAGCTGGTGTTGGCATATGCTTTGTGGAGCGTCTTTCAGTGCTTTCATCATCCACCAGGTCCAACCCAACAACCTAAGCGTCCAAAAGCATGAAATTAGTTATCTCAGCCACGAAAAGTCGTAAGGGATACATAACATGTTTAGTGAACCATATTTTGAAGACAACACGTTTGTGGTTTTAAAAATAATGATGGTTTATATATTAAAACAGGTATTTTCAATTTCAACAGTTGGGGAGATATCTAGTTCGTACAAATGTGAACAAGCTGAACAGGCGTTAAGAAGAAACAGAGCAATTGGCAAACCTTCTTCAAGAAAACATGCAACTGAGGATGTGAATCTGGATCAATTGTAACCTCAAACAACGGAATAAAGATATTATCGAGAATGTTTTGAAATGATGTTACAATTCCCATTTCCTTGTAAATGTTGTAAGGCCATGAAAGCTGGAGAAATAAGAAGGGAGAATGTTAAACACTTCGGGAAGAATAAATCCAAGCGACAGATTGTTGCTTCTAAACTACACAAACATTACATCACCAATTAATTTAATGAGATGCACAGTACCTGAATCAACCAAACTACATTCTCGCTGTAGAGTTCATTATTCACTATCCAACTCGCCGGTTGGTCCCACTCACTTTGCTTTCTACCATATATAGATACCTGTACTCGGCCATCTACAAAATCAATATGAAGCAAAAGTACATTACTCTACCTATCAGACTCTAGAATAGTTCATTTATAACAATATATGTTTCCCAAAAGTTTTATGTCAAAGCACCGGATATTTGCTTGCATCAAGATCAGAAAACACTTGCTTTGTCAGCTCGGCAAGAAAACAACCTTGAGACACGTTCATGGTTATCAACAAGTTCTTATATGAGCGGCAAGTAGTTTGAGTAGCCACATTAAGGAACATTGAACTCATGGAAAACTGTTAACTGCTTGAGCGGGAGGGGAAAGAAAAAAAAGATATGAATTTAGATTCTAACTTTCTTGTTCTAAAGATAATAATAAGAAGAGAGTAAGATAAACCTTGAATAAGATAATCCTGCTTAAGAAAAATCTCCCTAAGCCTACTTTGGCCACAGGGGTTATACTTCAGATTGAACTTATCAAAACAATGAAATGTGCTCTTGTCAGCATGAACATCCAAGAGGTAAACATTCAGGTCATAACTGTGCGACAAATAAAAAGGAATTATATTCTGCATAACAGCTGAGCCAAATCTACGCAAGCAAAAAATGGAAAACAAAATGTGGAAGACAACAGCATTGCAAGCATTGTCGCAGAAATGAGTAGCAGAAAAGGACAATTACCCCGTTAAATCCAAGCTCTCAAGGTCAAATATGTCCCATCTCGAAATATTACAACCTGTATAAAACCATGGAATAGCGACGGCAATGAGAAACTACGGAAAAATCTACATTAAACCAAATGATTGAGGGGATATTGTCACAAAAGTAAAAAAGAATCTAGTCTATTACAACCCCAGGAGTGTAACGACACAAGTACCAGTAGTAAATCATAATCATACCTCATCGGGCTCTTTCCTCAACTTTGACTTTATAAACCTTAAAAGATGCTTCTGGTTCATGGACGCAGGATGATGAACATGTGTGTCGACCTTCCTCACATTATAAAAGTCATGATGAGGAGCACTTTTTCTGAGCCAGAAATTCCCCATCGGCATTAAGCATTAAATGAAGGTTGAATTTCTGAATGCATATAAAGGAGCACAATGTCACGTATCCAGAAATAAACGTCAGAATGCATTGGATGACTATAATTGTGAATGGAAGACTAATCTACTTGTTCCAGAAGATTCAATCGGTGATGGCATAAGGTTCTGATATTCCCTGCCGCTATTACTTGAAGTATGTGATGCAGGTCAGTGAAAAAGGTTGTTGCATCAGCAACTGGGAAAAGCTCTTCTTTAGCTGCCAAAGGAGAAGTTAAGATATTAAAAAGGTTGCACAATGGCAGGAATCATGGCTTAGTGAACCCTTACAAACATGAACAAACTCTTCTTCTCTTACCATTTTTATTTGCATAGACATGAATGACCCCATTTTGCATCTCAAAATGATGCTGCACAGGGGGGTTGGAATTGTTAGTTATTTAGTTAAAGAGCAAACATGAAAATGGAGAAAAGATTGTTTGTGCTTAGAATTAGCAGATCAAACCAGAAAACTCTTAAATGAGAAGCAAACTCACATCGGACTTTCCCTCAGGAATGTAAAAGAAGGTATCTGGATTAGGTTTTGGTGTGCTGGGGTCAGATATGACCTCTTTTGCCCATGGGGAGACTGCTTCCTTGATTACATATCTCTTTCGCAGATCAAGCCATTCTTGAAGGACCACATAGGATTCCACTTCATCAGGGATGGTACCGCTAGTAAGGTACATGAAAGAAATCGTTCCAACATACTGATAAAAAGAAGGAAAAAAATAACAATTGGGCTGGTTTGAAGATGGGGCAGGCCGGTATACATTAAATAAGGCCTTGGGGGGCCCAAAACGCAACTAGCCCAATTAAGTTCCAACTCCACTGGAAAATGAGAGTGCACCTTAACTGAGGTAGGCTAAACCACAGTGTAACAGCGCATTCCATTTTCATCCAACACTTTTGGCGTTAAAAAATTATCATTTATTTGAGAGGAAAGAAAGCTCAGCAGCTCACTTCCGCTTTTCCTCCGCGCATCATCCGACTGTGTTAGTTCTCCACAAGCTCGCTTTAATGGCGTTTGTACTCAACACAGCTCCATCCGTAAGATTCTCCACCGTTCGCTCCAACCGGATTCGAACTCGGTCCTCTGTTTTCGCACCGATTTCTGTTTCATTTTCCAGTGAGTTCGCTCAACTATATGCTCCTTCTGCTTCCTGATAGTATGAAAACTATCTACGTACATTTTATTTTTTACTAAGAACTTACTGTGAGGTTTTTCACAAATATTGCTTTTTGTTTGAGAACCTGTTTCAACGTTCAAAATGAATTGTATACAGATTCACTCGCTGAGCTTCAAATCTGGTTACTCCACTTTTGATGAGAGACTGAGAATTATTTCAACTGTTTCAGGAAGAAGACTAGCAATTAGAGCATCAGATACTGACACGAATGAAGGTCTGCTACTCTGCTATTATTCTTGTCTCTATGATTTCGTTCGTTGGAAATTATTAGTCGGCTTTGTCAGATTGCAACTGATTTGAAACTTAGAAAATTTAGTCAATGTAATGGAGGCTTAGGAAGCATGTAATGTCTTTGTGCATTTGGCAGTTGAACCTCAGGCACCGGATAAAGCGCCCGCTAAGGATGGATCCAGTTTCAACCAGCTTCTTGGCATCAAGGGAGCTGCGCAAGAAACTGTAAATAACTAAAAAAAACTGAATTGCATTTCTTTTATACAATCTACAAAAACTGTTTCCATGATGGAAGCATGTTCTGTTTTGGAATCAATCCTTAATGAAGAAATTAAAGAATTTTGTACTTTTTCTGAGATTTGACTTTTAAGGGTGTTCTGCTGCATTACTCACTTTCTTTGGACTAGAATTCGTTTAAGTATCGTCGAGCATGACCTAAATGGATCAGTTATTTGCAATTTGCAGAATATATGGAAGATTCGTCTTCAATTGACAAAGCCCGTTACCTGGCCGCCATTAGTTTGGGGAGTAGTTTGTGGAGCAGCTGCTTCTGGTGATTTTTCTATATACTACGCTCTATCACTTCTGGTCTTACCATCTGTTGGCGTTTCTCATATTTTACCTGTGTCCGCCTATATATTTGGTTATAGGAAACTTCCACTGGACTTTGGAAGATGTAGCAAAATCAATTGTTTGCATGTTGATGTCCGGGCCATTTCTCACTGGCTATACGCAGGTAGGCCCTCCAGGATGTTAAATGCTGCTGTCTCATTGAGGTCTTCTAATTTTCAACTACAAAATTTGATTGGGTGTTTTGGCCTTTTAGACAATTAACGATTGGTATGACCGAGAGATTGATGCAATTAACGAACCTTATCGTCCGATTCCTTCCGGGGCCATATCTGAAAATGAGGTAAGTGTGAACCTGCTTAGTGTCATATGCATCTAGGTAGCTACTCCATCTCTGACCTTTTACCTGAAAATTTCCTTAGGTTATTACTCAAATCTGGGTGCTGCTTTTGGGAGGCCTTGCTACGGCTGGTATATTAGATGTGTGGGTAGGTAATCTAAACTGATGATAGTTTTTGTTCCAGCTCAATAGAATATGCTTCTTACTCCTTGAACCTTCTAGGCAGGGCATGACTTCCCTATCATCTTCTACCTTGCCTTGGGTGGATCCTTACTGTCATACATATACTCTGCTCCGCCTTTAAAGGTAGCAACTTTAATAGTTTACTTCGTGCTAGTGAGGAAATGTTGCGAAATGCTGAGTAAGTTATACTTTTGCAGCTAAAACAAAATGGATGGATTGGAAACTTTGCCCTTGGAGCAAGCTACATCAGCTTGCCGTGGTGCGATAATACTCAGAAAAATTGATTTATGTTTTATAACGCTTTGTATCCAGGGGTTACTTCTTCTTTTGATGTTGACTTGATTAAATAACTAGATATAGCCATCTTTAGTCCCCCCCCCTCCCCCTTCCCTCCCTTCTGTAGCAATCATAAAATTTCTGTCATCAAATAATATTGAATGCTGGACATGACTATGTGCACGTAGGTTAACTCAAGTATGTTACCAAAACCCCATGTACTCATTAGTATACGGATTTGTTTTGTGAATTTTGAAATGTTTTATCGTGAAGTTTTTTGCTTTGTGATTAACACGTGTGTCCTCAGGTGGGCAGGTCAAGCTTTATTTGGGACCCTTACACCAGACATAATTGTTCTCACCCTCTTGTATAGCCTGGCTGGAGTATGTTCTTCAAGAATCATCCCCCTTTGTATATTCAGTACAATCCAACGACTACTAATTTTCGTACATACCATTTCAGTTGGGTATTGCCATTGTAAATGACTTCAAAAGTATCGAGGGAGATAGAGCACTAGGGCTTCAGGTACTTGCAACTTTTTGCTCTCCGAGATAATGCTGGACTCACATCTTTTGGATTGCATTTGTAATAACCTTGCATCAAATTTATGCTATCGAACAGTCACTTCCTGTAGCTTTTGGTGCTGAAACTGCTAAATGGATTTGTGTGGGTGCAATCGACATAACTCAGATTTCTGTGGCCGGTATGCTGTTTTAAGAATCTTAGTACATTATCTATACATATTACAATGTATACCATGTCAAGGGATGCACATGAATTAAAACTTGATCTTTAATTATCTGGTTGCCTTATTTTCATGTTCACTATTGCTTCAGGTTATCTGCTAGGGGCTGGTAAGCCATATTATGCTTTAGCCCTCCTTGCTTTGATCATTCCTCAAGTGTTTTTTCAGGTAAACACTGTCTTTGAGAATTTCTTTCTTGGTCTAGCTCAAGATTTAAAATTATATTCCATTTAAGGGAAACAAGTAAAACGTTAATCAATAACACCCGAATTGAAGATTTATACCCTTTTCATTTTTTTGGCAATCACATATTAATGTACTCGCTTGTATGACCTACAGTTTAAGTATTTCCTAAAGGATCCTGTCAAGTACGATGTAAAATATCAGGTACTTCTCTCACTCCATTCAACGTGTCTTTAGTTATTATACAGAAAACTAACATTTACTCTTGTATTCTCAAATTTCAGGCCAGTGCCCAACCATTTCTTATACTTGGTCTGTTAGTGACTGCCTTAGCAACCAGCCATTGATCTCCGATTCGATGCCAGAAAGAACCCAAAGGCCAAAATGCAAGGCTGAAGCATGAAATCTGCTTAGGTCCGGAGCAAATATAACACAATATGTGCTTATGCTGAGTCGCTGACCGAGCAAACCATGTTTTCCTTCTTTATGCCAAATTTGTTTTCCATAAGCTACCCGTAAGGGGGCGCGGGGGAAGTATTTGTATTTTGTAGTAGAAGGTTGCTGTTTAAACTAAATTTTGCTACAGATTGTACTCTTTTCAAATGTTCGGATTAGATGGAGTTGTCTCATTTTATGATATGGAAGATGCTTTCGGTTCATTTAAAATTTTAAATATCTTAATGTCCGACATGTATTTGTTACGACAGTCGAGCATAACATGAAGAAGATACTGAAAGGATGAAAGGATGAAAGGAATAACATTTCTGCTCATTAACAAATTTAAGTTGCACATGGATAGCACGTGATGTCGTTAAAACAACTCAGCCCAGATTGATGACCCTGAAGAATGGAAGAATTATTAGAAACTGTTAAATAACTAACTCAAATGAGAAAGAAGGAAGAAGAAGAAAGTTGGATGGATTATTAGCAGTAGTTAAATAACTAACTTTCTATTTCTTTCCGATCATTAATCGATTCAATCGTTATAATTATACGGTTACGGTTATGATTTTGATCGAAAATAAGTAAATATATGTTGCAATTTTTGTTCAAGTTTAGTTTTAATTTATTACCACTTTTGAATCTAAGTCCTAATCAATTTCATATACTATGCTTGCGATTCATTTTTATCAAAACACAAAGAATTGGTTATAAGCATTGATAATATATAAATTTGTAAAAGCAGTTCAGAGAATTTTAATGTAATCCCATATGAGTATTCGACCTCATTTTCTTCCTTAATAATGATAATAATAATTAAAAAAAAAAAAGAAAAAAAAAAGAAAAACTGATAAGATCGAAAGTAAAACCCTAGTAACGTTCGCATCAGCCCCGACTCTGGAAATGAAATGAAATTTCTATAAAACGGCAAACGCGGCAGTGCAAGTTCGTAACCCTAGCGTCATCTCTGTGAGCCACTCTCCATTTCGTCCATTTCCTTATCGTCAAGCTAATCTTCAGTAATCTCAGTTCCAAAACCGACGCCAATCCTTTTCTGTATAACGTACTGGTTTTTTTTTCTTCTTTCTCCCTATTTCATCGCTTTTTCTGTGTTCCCCTTGCTCTGTTATGTACCAATTGAAATGATTCTTACTCATCGTCTTCTCTTATAATATGACTGCAGAATCGGTCAAGCTTTTTAAACCATGTCGGACGATGAAAGGGAGGAGAAGGAGTTGGATCTCACTTCTCCGGAGGTTGTTACCAAATACAAGAGCGCTGCTGAGATCGTTAATAGTAACTCTCTATCTCTTCCTTACCTGTGTATTTACGCATCTGTATGATTTAGTTTGGTTTGCATTTTCAATTTTCTCTTATGGCTTTATGCTGTTTCATTTCATGAAAAATGTCTTTCTAAGTGGTACAATAATGGTTCATGTTGCAGAGGCATTGCAGTTAGTATTGTCTGAATGCAAGCCGAAAGCAAAAATCGTTGACATTTGTGAGAAAGGTGATTCATATATTAGAGAGTAAGCGTTTTAACTCTATCAAATACAAGAAAGCGTTTTGTAATTTATTTATCTACTCCTTGCATGATCTTCTTACTTATTTTCTTTGTTGAAACACAGGCAAAGTGGCAACATGTACAAGAACACTAAGAAGAAAATTGAAAGGGGTGTTGCTTTTCCTACTTGCGTTTCTGTGAACAACACAATTTGTCACTTCTCACCGCTTGCTAGTGATGAGACAGTTTTGGAAGAAGGTGATATTCTCAAAATGTAAGTCATCTCGTAGTTTTTTGAAGAAATGCTGCCTGAATGCTAGTTTATTGAAAGAGACCAAACCACTAAAGCAAATATTGGATTGTGTCCTAGTGCAGTGATCTGGGCTGTCACATTGATGGGTTCATAGCTGTTGTCGGTCATACTCATATTTTAAGAGAAGGTCCAGTCACAGGGAGGGAAGCTGATGTTATTGCAGCTGCTAATACTGCAGCTGAAGTTGCATTGAGGCTTGTTAGGCCTGGAAAAAAGGTAAATGGTTCTTTGATTATACTATTACCTGGTTTTGTACGACGTTTGATGCTTTTATTATGAAAAAGATTATGAGGTTGATTTGAATTCGAGACTCTTCTAAGATGAGATAAGATTGTAGACATTGAACGTTATATATGAAACTTTTTAAATAAATATGGCAACTTTGCCGAGGTGATCAGTGGTCTCTTGATTTCCTCTTTTTCCCTGTTGCCTAAATTGTGTTTGACCAATTTTGGGATAAATAGGCGGACACTGTGTTCATGTTGTCCACCGTCTCTCATATTGGTGCAAATAACTAATGTGTGTTAGATCTATGATGGCAACTTTGCCGAGGTGATCAGTGATTTCTTGATTTCCTCTTTTTCCCTGTTGCCTAAATTGTGTTTAACCAATTTTGGGATATTTAGGTGGACAATGTGTTCATGTTGTCCATCATCTCTCAAACTGGTGCAAATAACTAATAGTGTGTGAGATCTATGTAGGCAACTTTGCCGAGGTAATTAGTAGTTTATTAATTCCCTCTTTTCCCTGTTGCCTAAATTTTACTTGGCCAAGCAGAGGATACCTTAGGTAGATATATTGTCCTTGACTGCTACCTATTTATGTTCTCACATTGGCCTAAATCACTGAATATAGCATTTAAGTTTGCAAATCAAGGTCTCTACATGATGTCAACTACATGGGCTATGGTTATCGCCACTGAAGCCTTTTATTGTCATAGTTACACTGATAGATGAGGCTTTTGACTTGCAATTTAATTGTTTGATACTTATATGTGCCTTTTAATTGTTCTCACAATTTTTGTTTTCCTGCCTAATTTCAGTTTCTTTTTCAACAGCACTTTTGAAATGTAATTTTATAAACACATTCTCTACATGATGATAACTAAATAGGCTATGGATCTTATCCGATGAAGCCTTTTATTGTCATAGTTACACTGATAGAGAATCAATGCTGATCTGAATTTTGTTGTTATTATTGTTCTCTTATTCAATTTAATGATCTTTTTTTCTCCTTACAGAACAAAGATGTTACAGATGCCATTCAGAAGGTTGCCGAGGCTTATGACTGCAAGATTGTTGAGGGTGTTCTCAGCCACCAGCTGAAGCAGTTTGTGATTGATGGGAACAAGGTCATACTTAGCGTCTCAAATCCCGATACAAGGGTTGATGATGCAGAGTTTGAGGAGAATGAAGTCTATGCAATTGATATAGTCACAAGCACAGGGGATGGCAAGGTAATAGAAAATTGATTTGACAAATATCAATTTCATGCACTTTTTTCTTATCAGATAAAATTGCCTTGATGGGGTTTTTGCAGCCTAAACTGTTGGATGAGAAGCAGACAACTATATACAAGAGAGCTGTGGATAAAAGCTATCACTTGAAAATGAAAGCATCTAGGTTCATTTTCAGCGAAATCAGCCAGAAATTTCCAATTATGCCATTCTCTGCTAGGTTTGTCAGTTTTAATCACACATTTTCTATATGACAAGATTTCTGCCTGTCTGCTCTACTTATGAAACACGGAATTTTTATACAATCATAGGGCTTTGGAAGAGAAGAGGGCCAGACTGGGATTAGTAGAATGTGTTAACCATGATCTTTTGCAGCCTTATCCTGTTCTCCATGAGAAGCCTGGTAAGATTTTCACATTTATTAATGTACATATGAGGATTAATGTGTTTTCACAGGCTGATTAGAATTTCACATAAATTAATGTGTTTTGCAGGTGATTTTGTCGCGCATATCAAGTTTACTGTTCTGCTAATGCCCAATGGGTCGGATCGAATCACATCTCATGCTCTGCAAGAGTTGCAGCCCACAAAAACAATAGAGGATCCTGAAATCAAGGCCTGGTTAGCGTTGGGAACAAAGACAAAGAAGAAGGGTGGAGGAAAGAAGAAAAAGGGTATGCTGTGTATGCTCAGAAGATAGATATATAAACAAATGTATACTTTAATGTCAAATTCTGATGTTGGTTTCTTGTTCAAATGTTATAGGCAAGAAGGGTGACAAAGCTGAGGATTCTACAGAGGCCGAGCCAATGGATGCAACTACTACAAACAGCGCTACATCTCAAGAATGACATCTTTCTCGTCTCTTTCCAGTTTCAATTTTGGTGCTGTGTTCGTGACATTTGTATCGATGGGTTTGAGTTTGGATTATAGATCAGAAGTTTTAAGTAAGCTGAAACTTTATAAACTACATCTGAGTTATAAATCCATCTACATAATTTAACATGTAATACAAACAGGTTGAATCGCCTTTGCCGGTGAAACTACATGTAAACATATCTTAATCTTGTTTTCTTTCCTACAAGAATCAAAATGCGGAAAACCTAAATCAAGAATGAACCATTCTTCATTATTTTCCAGTGAAGTGTGGAACAGATTCTTTATGCAAATTCATTTTAAAATTATTTTTAACTACTAAAGAGAATGTATTAGTAATTTTGTATGAACAGACGAAACTGTAAGAATGACGCGAGCGTGAGAGAGAGAAATTAGATATTTGTATATCTTCCGGAGGGAAAGTCACTGCATCGTGGAATGTCGGCGTTGAGTCATTAACATGATAATACTTCCAACAAACATCCGAACCATTTTAAGTGTAGTTCCTTTACCGTTTACCATTACCGGCGACGCTAGCTGTTTTGTAAACAGCTAGCTGAGTGACCGGTGGTAAATGAAAGCTTTTTTTTCATTCTTTTTTGAAATCGGATAATTCTTTCATATGTTTTCGACGATATGATATAAATTTTAGAGAAATAATAATTATATAATATTAATAAATAACTATAAAATATAATATTAAATATTAAATGAGAATTTGAATCCGAACTAAATCTAAATTCCGTTAATAATAAGATCAGAAAATGTGTCGGCCGGGATTACTGTAACTGTAACTGTGATTAAGAAAAATCTGCTGGGATTACCGCCGTAAGTAATCACTTCCCTCCTTTTCACGAAAAGTTAAAACCAGCCCCTAGATTATTCAATATGGATTTTCGCCTCCCCCACGTCACGCTTTTATTGATTTCTTACGTCTGGAGTGGACTGTGCATATAAATACTCCCCCCCTCCTCCTTCCTCCGACATCATTCATAGTTTCATACAACAAAAAGCTCACCAAGAAATTCTACATCGTCATCAGCTTGACATTCCATCATTTCGTAGTATCATATCAACTCCCGTTACTACTAGCTAGCATTCTTTCTTTCATGGACACTAAGATCGGATCTTTTGACACATGCAAACCCCCCAGCAACGACGTGGGCTCCCCACCAAACGGCGGCGTATCAGCCATCCAGAATTCCGTCCCTTCCGTGCCTCTCAAGGCCTCTGATGCCACACTTGGTCGCCACCTCGCTCGCCGCCTCGTTCAAATCGGCGTCAGTGATGTCTTCACTGTACCCGGCGATTTCAACCTGACTCTTCTCGATCAGCTCATAGCAGAGCCGGGGCTCACTAACGTCGGTTGCTGTAACGAGCTCAATGCTGGCTACGCCGCTGATGGCTATGCGCGCTCGCGTGGGGTCGGTGCTTGCGTTGTGACCTTCACGGTGGGAGGGCTCAGTGTGCTTAACGCGATCGCGGGCGCGTGCAGTGAGAATCTGCCCGTCATTTGCATAGTTGGAGGTCCCAACTCCAACGATTATGGAACAAGCCGCATTCTTCACCACACTATTGGTTTGCCTGATTTCAGCCAAGAGCTTAGGTGCTTTCAGACTGTCACTTGCTTTCAGGTAAGAGATAAACAGATCAACGGATCGAATCAGATTTCTTTTCTTTTCTTGTTATAGTATTTCTATGAGATACAAATGTTTGTGTTTTCTTCTTTCTTTACTAGGCTGTGGTAAATAATTTGGAAGATGCACATGAGTTAATTGACACAGCAGTTTCAACCGCTTTGAAAGAAAGCAAGCCTGTTTACATTAGCATTAGCTGCAATCTGTCTGGGATGCCTCATCCTACTTTTAGCCGTGAACCTGTTCCATTTTCATTGTCCCCGAGGTAAATTTTATCGTATTCATCGACAAATTCTGATATAAGGTGTCTGCATGTATAAAGATTTCATTTTTGCATTGGAATTTATATGCTTTTCAGGCTGAGCAATCAAGCGGGCTTGGAAGCTGCAGTGGAAATAGCGGCAGAGTTCTTGAACAAGGCTGTCAAGCCTGTTCTAGTCGGCGGGCCCAAGCTCCGTGTTGCAAAGGCCTCCGATGCTTTTGTAGAACTAGCCGATGCTAGTGGTTATGCCTTATCTGTCATGCCCTCAGGTAAAGGCCATGTCCCCGAGCAACACCCTCACTTTATCGGTACTTACTGGGGAGCTGTAAGCACTGCCTTTTGTGCCGAAATTGTTGAATCGGCCGATGCATACCTGTTCGCGGGTCCCATTTTCAATGACTATAGCTCGGTTGGGTACTCTCTCCTTCTCAAGAAGGAGAAGGCGGTCATTGTGCAGCCTGATCGGGTAGTGATTGCCAATGGGCCTGCATTTGGGTGTATTTTGATGAAGGATTTTCTTAGAGCACTTGCAAAGAAGATCAAACGTAATACTTCTGCTTATGAAAACTACCATAGGATTTACGTTCCTGAGGGACATCCTGTGAAGGCTGTGCCAAATGAACCGTTGAGAGTCAATATTATGTTCCAACACATTCAGAAGATGCTGTCTAGTGAAACGGCTGTCATTGCTGAGACAGGGGATTCGTGGTTTAACTGCCTGAAACTGAAGCTGCCCAAAGGATGCGGGTACACTATGTATACTGGTTTTGCTCTTTAATTTTTGAGTTGAAGTTAACAAGATTATATATTGATGAATGAGGTGTTTTCATGGTTTTCTTTTCCAGGTATGAGTTCCAAATGCAGTACGGGTCGATTGGATGGTCAGTTGGGGCAACTCTTGGATATGCACAAGCTGTGCCGGAAAAGCGAGTCATTGCCTTCATTGGTGATGGGAGCTTCCAGGTATTTAACTATATATGACCAATCTCCCAATGCAAAAATTTGAATAATGTACTCTCGAAATTTTATTACTTTATGAAACGTTGTTCTTTTTATTGGTGATTATAATTTAGGTTACTGCACAAGATGTGTCCACGATGCTGCGAAATGATCAGAATCCTATAATCTTCCTGATTAATAATGGTGGATACACCATTGAAGTTGAGATCCATGATGGGCCATATAATGTAATCAAGAATTGGAACTACACCGGGCTGGTGGACGCTATTCACAATGGTCAGGGGAAGTGCTGGACAACCAAGGTGAGAAGAAAAAAGAGCTAACATAAGCTATAGTTTGTTTTGTCAATGCGACTGGATTAGATTTATACGTTAAAGTGAGACAAATGCTGATTCTTGTTTTTTTGGTGGCAGGTGCGTTGTGAAGAGGAACTAATAGAAGCAATCAAAACAGCGACGGGAGAGAAGAAAGACAGCCTGTGCTTCATTGAAGTGTTCGCTCACAAGGACGACACCAGCAAAGAGCTGCTCGAGTGGGGATCCAGAGTGTCGGCTGCCAATGGCCGCCCCCCAAATCCTCAGTGATATATATAGTAGCGGTCTAAGTTCATCAATTGGGTTGATGATGGAGTCTCTTATTGATTCGCTCGTAATGTAATCCTACCGCTTGAATCTCTTTTGCCAGTGAGACTGCGCGAGTATTGTGATAATATTTATACAAAAGTTAATAGCAGTGTGTTTTAAGATTTGAGCAATTTTTGGATTCCACGTTTGGTTCCTTTGAATGAGCAGGTTCCCTTTCCTGACTTCAAAACTCACTGTTTTTACCAAGTTTTGATAAAACCCGAGAGCCTTTTTCCTCAGGTATAAACTACAATCCCATTATTAGCATATACTTTACTTGTCAACTACGGAATTAGTGAAAGACAGAATAAGCCAATCATCATCCATCTACTCATTATTACTGCACTGGTGTGTATACTGCGCGTGTACAGGTGTAGTTCCATGAATAGGTCGAAATTTCGGGCCGAAAAGTTAAAATAATACGTCAAAAAACAACTAAAACTGGACCAGAAATCGGTTGTTTTTGTTTTTTGTTTCTCCTAGAATAGTCATTAGCGGTCACTGATCACTCACAATTTCAATTAGCGGTCACTGATCACTCGTCGTGGCTAATTAATTAAATTCACAATTTCTACGTCTATTTATTCATTTAACTTTCTAATTCCAGATTACTTACGTGAATGTCTTAATTGTTATGGCACGATGGGACATCACAAACGAGCAAATTGGTACTGTCCTTTTCTCACCAGACTGTTCACTCACAATAACACAGAAATATATATATTTATTAAATTTTTATTTATTTTTAATTATAAAAAAATATTTAATAATATTTAAAAATATTATTTTTAATTTTTTCTTCAATAAATCTCGCGACCTGTCACTTGAAAAAGAGAAAACAACATCCCTGAGCCGAGCTTGGAAGCTCCATAAGTAGAACTCTAAGCTTTATTAATATAATTTTTTTTAGCAGCGACATAAATAATATATTATTAAGGAAATAAGTTTAAAATATAATTTTTTAAATATTTTTATAATTATTAAAAATTAAATATATTTTATGATAATATATTAAATTATATTTATTAAAAAAAATATAACTTTTTCAAAATACGAAAACGTATTTTGGGATGTCTAGATAAACAATGCTTAAAAACTGCCCCCAGATGCAATCTTGTCAGTGACGACACGCTTTCCTATGCGTAAAAAACTCATCCCTCCTTCGTCCTTCGACACCTCATACCGTCGTACATACATAAGACAAAAAACCCACCCAGAAATTTCTGCAGCATCATCAACTTTGACATTCAATCATTGGCACTTCTAGCAAAAAGTGAGAGCACAAAAATCCAGTACCATTTCGTCTCCCGTTTTTACTGATCTTCTTCTTTAGTGCGTTCGCCACAGTGTGGTAGGCCATGGACACTAAGATCGGATCTTTTGACGCATGCAAACCCGCCAGCAACGACGTGGGCTGCCCGCCAAGCTGCGGTGTATCAGCTGTCCAGAACTCCGTCCCTTCCGTGCCTCTCAACGCCTCTGATGCCACACTGGGTCGCCACCTCGCTCGCCGCCTCGTTCAAATCGGCGTCAGTGATGTCTTCACTGTACCCGGCGATTTCAACCTGACTCTTCTCGATCAGCTCATAGCCGAGCCGGGGCTCACCAACATCGGCTGCTGTAACGAGCTCAATGCTGGCTACGCCGCCGATGGCTATGCGCGCTCGCGTGGGGTCGGTGCTTGCGTTGTGACCTTCACGGTGGGAGGGCTCAGTGTGCTTAACGCGATCGCGGGTGCGTACAGTGAGAATCTGCCCGTCATTTGCATAGTCGGAGGTCCTAACTCCAATGATTATGGAACAAACCGCATTCTTCACCACACTATCGGTTTGCCTGATTTCAGACAAGAGCTTAGGTGCTTTCAGACTATCACTTGCTTTCAGGTAAGAGATAAACAGATCACCCATTCGATCAATCCGGTTTATTGATTTGTGATATTATTTCTATGAGATACAAAATGTTTCTTTTTTCTTTACTAGGCTGTGGTAAATAATTTGGAAGATGCACATGAGTTAATTGACGCAGCAGTTTCAACCGCTTTGAAAGAAAGCAAGCCTGTTTACATTAGCATAAGCTGTAATCTGTCTGGGATTCCTCATCCTACTTTTTTTCGTGAACCCGTTCCATTTTCATTGTCCCCACGGTAAATTTCTTCATATTCATTTAACAGATTCTGATTTAAGGTGTCTGCATAGATAAAGATGTCATTGTTCATTGAATTTATATGTTTTTCAGGCTGAGCAATCAAGCAGGTTTGGAAGCTGCAGTGGAAATAGCGGCCGAGTTCTTGAACAAGGCTGTCAAGCCTGTTCTAGTCGGTGGCCCCAAGCTCCGTGTTGCAAAGGCCTCTGATGCTTTTGTAGAACTAGCCGATGCTAGTGGTTATGCCTCAGCTGTCATGCCCTCGGCTAAAGGCTTTGTCCCAGAGCAACACCCTCACTTTATTGGTACTTACTGGGGAGCTGTAAGCACTGCCTTTTGTGCCGAAATTGTTGAATCGGCCGATGCTTACCTGGTCGCGGGCCCCATTTTCAACGACTATAGCTCCGTTGGGTACTCTCTCCTTCTCAAGAAGGAGAAGGCGATCATTGTACAGCCTGATCGGGTAGTGATTGCTAATGGGCCTGCATTTGGGTGCATTTTGATGAAGGATTTTCTTAGAGCACTTGCAAAGAAGATCAAGCGTAATACTTCTGCTTATGAAAACTACCATCGGATTTATGTTCCGGAGGGACATCCTTTGAAGGCTGAGCCAAATGAGCCATTGAGAGTCAATGTCTTGTTCCAACACATTCAGAAGATGCTGTCTAGTGAAACGGCTGTCATTGCTGAGACAGGGGATTCGTGGTTTAACTGCCAGAAATTGAAGCTGCCGAAAGGATGCGGGTAAGCAATTTATATTGTTTGCTCTTTGATTTCTGTGTTGAAGTTGACTAGAGTGTTAATTGATGAATGAGGAGTTTTCATGGTTTCCTTTTCCAGGTATGAGTTTCAAATGCAGTATGGATCGATTGGTTGGTCAGTTGGAGCAACTCTTGGATATGCACAGGCTGTGCCCGAAAAGCGAGTCATTGCCTGCATTGGTGATGGGAGCTTCCAGGTATGAAATTATACATGATCGATCTCTCAATGTTAAAATTTAAACAATGTACTCTCGAACTTTTCTTGCTTTATGAAACGTTCTTCCTTTCGTTGATGATTATATTTTAGGTTACCGCACAAGATGTGTCCACAATGCTGCGAAATGGGCAGAACACTATAATCTTCCTGATTAATAACGGTGGATACACCATTGAAGTTGAGATCCATGATGGGCCTTATAATGTAATTAAGAATTGGAACTATACCGGGCTGGTGGACGCCATTCACAATGGTCAGGGGAAGTGCTGGACAACCAAGGTGAGAGGAATGGGCTAGACATAAGCTTTGGTTTCCTTTTTGTTTGCTTTATCGATGCCACCAGATAAGTATGATGATCTGAATTTTGATTTTTGTTATTTTGGTGGCAGGTGCGTTGTGAAGAGGAGCTAATAGAAGCAATCAAAACAGCAACGGGAGAGAAGAAAGACAGCCTGTGCTTCATTGAAGTGATTGTTCACAAGGATGATACCAGCAAAGAGCTGCTCGAGTGGGGATCCAGAGTGTCGGCTGCCAATAGCCGCCCCCCAAATCCCCAGTAATACATAAAGCGCTCTAAGTTCACCAATTAGTTTGATAATTGAGACTCTTTCGATAATCAATTCGCTCATGATCATTAAGTTGTCTTTCTTAGGATGTTTCTATTACTTGTCATTACGTCTTTTCTTAGTAGTGCTCTTTAATCCACATTTTCTTATTGTCATTTTGGCATCATTTCTGATTAACTAGTCTTGATTCCCCGACAACTTAAATGGTTGTATCATTCTGTCCCAGTCTTGTGAAATGTGAATTATAGTAAGAAATTTCAAGAGCGACAAGGACGTTGCATAATTTTTCTAAATCGGCTGCCGAACGTTAGATATTGACTATTAGATTGTCCATAGCTCTAGGGAGTGGGACATGGGTTAAAGACTTGGATGAATGAAGTCATGATGAATTCGATCATGTTTTCATTAATTTCAACGGACTTCGACGTAAAAGCAAATTCCAACTACAACCACAAAGCTATATGACAGTCATTGTCAATGTTATATCTCATGTTCCTTTACTAATTGGCGTGGCAGCTTGTAGATGGTCGAATATTTTCTTAAATAAATCTCAACCTTTATTCGGGATAAGTCTTGAAGAATGAGATTGGACTGAATACTTACTCCAATTATTACACTTTGTGGTTGATCACTCTGCTGCCAGCCAAACATTGACTTGAGACTTGCCTAGTATTTGAATGCAACGCCACATGTGCGGAGGAATTAATTGGGCTGCCTATTATAACGCAGACTCCATTTCAAGCACGCAAGTGGGCCAAAGATGTACATACTAGTATTCATGCATCTAGTTGTTTTACCATCTTTGCTTTTGTTCGACTCTTCCAAGCAAAACTCTTCAAACTTTACCTATTACCAGAATGCATTATTGCAAAAGGTGCCATGATAGAAATTTATCTGTACGGATAGCTAGAATGGAAACAATCGAGCAAAAAACAATACAGAGAAAATAATGGCGAATCAAGTGCTTTTCAGCCTTTGTTTGGCCTTCCTCTTCTTCTTCCTTGTCAGGACTGCACAAATTAACAGCTCACCTGATTACCCCGAACTTCCGTACATGTCGGTTAATCCGGGTCGGTTTCTATCAGGAGTTCGGGATTGTGGGTCACCCGACTATTACCATCAAAGTTTGTTTTTCTCCTACCTCCTTCTAAATCGTTGTAATATCTCAATTCTCCCTGTTTTTTGAAATGTGGACCCGCTGTCTTCATTCACTTTCAATTCTCAGATCTAAACAGAATCAAGCATCGGCTTTCCGGCCGAAGGTAACCTCTTGATTAGTATAAACATTAATGCAGGGCTTACCGTTACAAACAACTGCTTAAGTACCATATGGCCCGCCACCCTAACAAGCTCTAGCAACCAACAACAACTATCGAGCACCGGGTTCGAGCTAGCACCTGGACAATCTCAATCCTTTCACTTGCTGGGCCCATGGACAGGCCGAGTCTGGGCCCGAACCCGATGTACAACTACATCAGGTCGATTCACCTGTCTGACTGGAGACTGCGGCTCAGGTCAAGTCTCATGCTTTGGCGCGGGCAGTGAACCCCCCGCCACGTTGGCGGAATTCACCTTCAGTGGAGATCGAAACGGTGGAAAAGACTTCTATGACGTTAGCAATGTTGACGGGTTCAACATCCCTGTTTCGATCTCCCCTCTAGGTGGGACCGGATCATGTGTGTCCTCTAACTGCTCGGCAAATGTGAACAGGGTTTGTCCGGCTGAGTTGCAAGTGAGGTCGGGAGATGAGGTGATTGGATGCAAGAGTGCTTGCGCGACATTTAATGAACCGCAATATTGTTGCACCGGAGAGTACAATGATGCGACTAAATGCGTGGCTACAAACTATTCCCAGATCTTCAAGACCCAGTGCCCTTTGGCCTATAGTTATGCTTATGATGATGAGAACAGCACTTTTACCTGTAACAGTAGCCCTAACTATTTGGTTACTTTTTGCCCTTGAGCTCCTAGTTACATAATAAGTTTATATTCAAGCTAGAATACATAAATAATGTAATAGACTCAATGGACATGTCGTGTGCTGGGTTTTATGACATCGGCCTTGTCGAGAGCTTCAATCAGCTTGTTTCGGTGGGCGCACAACGGCAGGAAGGCGGGTCACGAATCAGTGTTCCGGAAATTTGTGCTGAACGAAGTCTGTCCATCTAAGTTGGTGGTGAAAAGGTTTGATGGGTGCGTGACTGCGTGTAATTAAGACTGCTAGTGTGGCTTTCAGTACGCCGGAGTATTGGTGTAGCGGTGATCATAGCTCACCGAATAGTCGCTTGCCATCTACGATGTGGAGCTATTTAAGAATCAATGTCCTCAAGCTAATAGCTATGCTTATGACTATATATAATAGTCTTTTTTTTTTACATGTTCTGGTGTGTGGCAAATATGTTAAGAGACTGCAAGTGGACAACTTGATATTATTTTATTGGGCTCAGATGACAAATGGCCGACGTTAGTCCGTCGTACGTGGGCTTAGAACTAACAAGCCCAAATTAAACGACGAACAATATGAACCTGGAATATCTGTGGCCCAGCTCATAGAGCAAACCCGTAGGCCCTTATGCCCGCTTGATAACCATTCTAGGTTTTGTTTTGTGTAGTGTAAAATCAATAATAACAAAGAGAAGAACTTGGACGGAGTTTGAGAATGATAAAAAAATAAAATATATAAATATAAATAATAATTTTTTTAATATTTATTTAATTATATAAAAAATATATAGAAATAAAAATAAAATTGATGATTTTTTAATATTTTAAAAATTATAAAAATTATAAAAATATCATAATAAAATTAAAATAATATGATTTTTTTTTAATTTACACTAAATATATTTATTTATATAAAAATAAAATAATAATATTTTAATTCAAGTGAGAATAAAAATAATTTATTATTTTGTTATTCTTTCAAACCAAATAAATCCTTAATTATTTTTTCTTTATTTAATTTGATTCAATCAAAATCGAAAAATATACATACAAATTTGAGATATGTCTTTTGGGAATCTATCAACCCGCCCTCAGTTCTCTTCCATTTCGAACCTTTACGTAAAAGTTAAATCACAAAATCGAATATGAGCCCACAAATTAAAATAACCCAGAAAATCTTATCACAGTTCCAGCTTAATACAAGTTTAGTTAAAGCTGCTTAGTCAAACGTAACTATTTCGCAGTTTGTTCCAGAAAACTTTCGTACAGAAGAGCACAAGGCAAGTCGAAGATACTGAGAACTTCATGAAGACAATGAAAAGCTCCGCAAGTAGCTGTATATATATGGATATGGTGATGGTCTAAATCATCGTCTCATTGCCAGGTTTTCTCAAACACCATAGATCGAGCACATGAATTGAAATCCATTAATTTCTGAAATATTATATGCATGAAAACAAAACTAATTGCTACATAAATCCTTCATCGTCTTGCATTGACAATGTTTCTTAATTTACCCATATGGTAAACGATAATATACCCATATACATAATACTGAACACCTGGCTTTCATATATGAACCTAGCTAGCTATCAACTACGCAACAACTAAGGGAAAGAGTCTATGGCTAAAATTCATTCACATTATAAGCATCGTAATACATGGTCATGTCTTCAGCTAAAGGCAGTGGTGGCAAGTAATGTTGCTGATCATCTGCTACATCTGACAAATCATTCTTACTGTTAGACAGAGTAGTTGGAACAATCATCGTATCCAATGGAATTGATGATGAGTAGTATTCATGATGAAGATGATCATCATCATAGTCATGAGGAACGAAGTTGATCATGGTTTGATGAATCCAAATTTGCATCTTGAGATACTTGACATAGTGAATGGCCCCTTCCAACATGGACACCGTATCCATCTTGGTCCCACCTGGAACCAAGCTCTGCAAGATCTTGAATCTGTCGCTGATTCTGTGCCTTCTCTCTCTCGCTGCTACGCTTTGTGGGTCAGTAGAGAGCTTCACTCCTCCACCACCAATACCACTGCTGCTCTTCTTCCCACCTGATTTCTTCTTCTCTTTCCTGTTAATATGGTTTGGTGCTGAAGATGACCCAGATGAGCTAGGGTTATGATAATAATTCGTGAAGCTCTCCATTTCCTAAGTTTTTCTGGTAAGGGTCGGAGCTTTTGTGACATATATATATTGGAGTGTAGTAGATGACTAATAATGGTTAAGATTGATTTGAATCAAGTAGTAGAGGATGGCCCTCACGTGAGTCAGCCAATCTTTGGCGTAGGATACGGGTGTTTTATTTATTTATTTTTATAAATATAACCTAGGAGTCTAGTTTGCATCTGGTCCTTGTCATTGGCTTGTAATATTGTTAAACTTTTTCAGACAAGTTTCAACAAATATGTCCCAATCTTGGACCCTCACGTTACAAAAGATAAGAGAGGTGCCCCATTTAACATGATCGTGATCACTCGGCAAAGGAGGGAAGTGAAGAAGCCATGAGAGAGGGGGGGGGGGGGGTCCTGCCTCTGAAACCAAAGTAGATTACTAGATTTATTATTTTTGCAGGTGTGTCTATGTTTTTAGACGACTAAATATCATCGACATGATTCTGTCCGACGTACGATTCCACTCTTTTTTCAAATGTTAGCTACTACAACTACTATTCATCATGTTGCTTTCTATTCGTTGGTTGATCTCGATCTCTTTTTTTAATGTAAAGAAAAGGAAAAAAAAACAACAAAAAAAAGTGCTCGACTCTTCTTTTGAAGAGAATTTTCATATTACACTAAAGTTGGTTTCATATTCATATGAATGGGGTATGGTACGTACTCCTAGATTCAATTCAAGATATATAAATGTGCATTTTTACCATAGCCCATATATTTCAACCTCGAAAAAATATCCATGTTAATGAAAGTGCCACCCCATTTTTAAATATTTTTATAATTCTGATAATATTACTACGTAAATATCTCTTGTACATACAGACGAAGGGGAAATTTTCATTTTTATGAGATGGGAGAAGAAAAGTAAAAGAAAAAAGAGAGGAGGGAGAGGGAGAGAGAGAGAGAGAGGAGGCAGATTGAGAATGAGAAAGGGCAAAGCAGAATTCACATGTGGGGTCCGGGTTTTACGTTGGGGTAGGTAGAAACCCTAATTATTTTAACTTGTTCTACTCTGTTTTACCGGCTTTTACCTGCATCCCTCTCCCTGCTCCTCTCAGCCTTTTACTCCATCTCCATCCCTCCAGCCGCTCACACGTCACTCACAACATCTTCTTAGTGATATGAATTATGTAATCATGAACGCATGTTTACGATTCCAGTTTTAAAATGACTTATTATTGCTTTTGACTTGACAATTTAACAAATCATGTCAAAAAGGAGTAAAAAAAACACTCACAAGTGAATGTACAGTGCTAGTCTGAAGACAGGAGTAGGTAAAATTTTTGGAATCCGCCAATTTGATTGAATGATTCAATCTGGGTCCCGCACATATCTATTGTGGACTTGTGGTCCTCATGACGTCTGATCCCTACATATTCTGATTTGTTTGTTATTATTAGTATTATCAGTGTCCAAACCATGGCTACTATAAATAAAAGTAACGATCATTTCACTATTCGAATTTGATAAGATAAAATTGTGTCATGTAAATAATGGGTACGAGTTTATTTATCGAGCAATGATCTTGTTTTAGCTCTTTTATGAATCAAATGTATAATGACTAACGGCTACTTACTTTACTTTATTAAGGCTCGAGGATGACTTTTAGTTAGAAAGCTGTAAAAGTTTCTGATTAGTCTCAAAACCAGGATGTGATCAAACTAAGTTGAGCTAGTTACAGTGACAGTGTGCGAGTAATGATTGGGATGGTACAGCGCTATAGCGGCCATCACCAACTGCTCAGTGATCGATCAAGGCAGAGGCTCTCTCTTCACTTCCATCATGAAGTTCGACTAAAAAGTTAGACGACGTTTTTAATGATAACCAAGTGCAGTTGATCTGCCCTTCTCCCGTCTTGTTTTCTGTTCTCTCCAACCTATTCTTTTTCGGTTTGGCCAAAAAAGAAAAAAAACTATTATTTTTCGGTCACCGCATGTGATCAAGACGACATGTCGTTCCATGATTCCTGATTGTCTATGTCGCTGTCTCAGTGGGCCCAACCAAGAACTTGAAGCCCATCTAATTAGGGAGTCTACGAAATAAGCAACGCCACAGTCCAACATGAATTTTTCCTTACCCCACAACTCGAGGCCCGTTGCCCAAGCATTATAATATTTATCTATTTATTAATTTGAACATTATCTGTATTCGGGTCGGGTGACCACATCATTGCGAACCGTTCTGTATAAGAGGGCAAACCCGTCTCCTCCACTGCTAAGTCAAATACAGTCGATTGCTTTCAATAAGAGTAATTAATTCATCAAGTGATTTCAACGATTCTGAAGTACATCTTGTTCTGGCTGATCCGGAAGGAGACGATGAAGACGAATTCGACGGAGAACGAGAAGAGCGAAGATGTAGTGTGCGAGGTGAGACCTGGCGGCATGCTGGTTCAGAAGCGCGATGATGATGAAGATTTCGCCGTCGCTTCTTCTAGCGGCCCAATGATCACCATCAACGTCTCTCATAGCTCCCACAATTACGAGCTTGTTCTTCCTGCTCATTCCACTTTTGGTACTGTGCTACTGCTACTCTGATTCTGCGTAATTTTTCACGTTTCCTTTTTGGTGTGGCTATTTGGTGTATTAGGATGTTTGATTTTGTTGCATATTTTGTATTTCTGCTCTCATTTTCGTTTTTGTTGTGATCAGTAAAGAATATTTATGTAGGGAGAAATAAAATTATGCGGTGGGAGGATAGGTATACCAGAACAGATAGCGATCTGCCTTACCTTAAATTGTTTTGTTTTGCTTTACTTCGAAATGTTACTAGTTCCACTCTTTTGAGCTTTGATGTCACTTTTAGATCTGTCTCTTTAAATTTGGATTACTGCCTTTCTTAGATTCCTGCCAAATTATGAACAGGTATTTTCATATATATATTTTTTTCAGTTAGAAAATATGAGGCTCTGAATCTCAGATATAGATCATACTTCATTCTAATAGAGTATTAGAGATGTGTATCTACTTAATACTTATTCCATTGCAGGTGATATGAAAAAACATCTTGCACAAAAATCCGGTTTAGAGCCTCAAGAGCAGAAACTTCTGTTCAGAGGCAAAGAAAAGGAGGATGATGAACATTTGGACATTGCGGGTATAAAGGACACGTCAAAGGTTTTACTGTTAATTGACCCTGCTTTCGAGGAGAGGAAGGTTGATCTTGAGGAGATGAACAAAAGCAATGAAATTCCAAAAGGATGGGAGGAAGTTGCTGGAGTGAGAGCTGAGGTTGATAAGCTCTCGGAAAGAGTGAGTCTGTGTATCCATTGAAATCACCCACCATTAAAACTCTTATTCAAGGAGAGAGGGGTTATTATGAATTTTCATTTTCGTCATTTCGTTCTATGGTTTTGCAGGTAACTGCTCTGGAAGTGGCTGTTAATGGTGGCACAAAAGTCGCAGAAAAGGAATTTCTGACATCAGCAGAATTACTAATGAGGCAATTGCTGAAATTGGATAGCATTGAGGCTGAAGGAGAAGCGAGGCTCCAGAGAAAGGCTGAGGTTTGTATACCTTGGTCAGTTATTTGTACTCTGCTTAAAGCTGTTGGAAAAATGGAACTAGTAGAATGATTTACAAATCAAACCATGTTTTGGGTTTAAAATGACTAATATGAATACGTATTGTGGAATGAGTTAGTCTAGTACTACCATACCATAATTTTGTAGTAATTAAAGGTACATTATGCCCTCAATCTCGACTGATTCTTCTATCATTGTCAATTCTTCGGCCTTCTCGGTGCCTAGAAAGTTAAAAATGATCACAACAAGTGACCATGTATAACTTTTTTGAACAGGTTAGAAGGGTCCAGAATTTTGTGGAGATAGTGGATAGTCTAAAGGCAAGAAACTCCAATCCATCGAGTAGCAATCCTAATAATACCATTTCAGTGACGACCGAGTGGGAAACATTTGACTCGGGGGTTGGGAGCCTGAATGCTCCACCTTCAATGCCTTCTTCAGTGAGGGTAAATCAGGATTGGGAGCGCTTTGACTGATTTAAAAATCCATTAATTAGTTGGTAAAGTCTGCATTACTTGGTATTTAGCATGAAATATGAAGAGGGTGATTATTCTTTTGCTATGGTTTTTGAGGTTCACACTCAATCTTCTACTTTGCTTTGTGGTGGCTAAGAGGGAAACTTCCTTTTGCTGGCAAGTACACGGAAATAAAGATACATATTAATTCTGCTACATATTATGAATATTTCATAATTTGGCCAGTGTAAGTTCATAAGCTTGAAAGAGACAAAGTATGTATGTTATTGTTGATTCAAGTATGTGTATGTTTTCTTTCTTGGGGATATTGGAATGGAAAAAAAGAAGAAAACAATTCGCCCACCGTGGGGCTCGAACCCACGACCACAAGGTTAAGAGCCTTGCGCTCTACCAACTGAGCTAGACGGGCTTGTTTGATTGGTTGGATTAAACATATATTCTAAAAAACATAATATGCAGCTTACGCATAAAACACACATAAATCATGCATTCATTAATTTGTGCGTTGTATAACCAGAACCAACCCGTATTCTTAGTCGAACCAAAAAGAATCTTTCACCTGTCGTGTAAATTTAATTTATAGAAAAGGCCCAATAAATGGTCCAAGATCCTTCATCGGGTTCATGTTACGCAAAGAGCCCAGAATGGAAAGCTACCGAACTCGCACGCTCGAAGCCCGGCCCATTCGTTCATGCGTGGGAAATTTCAAAAAGAAAAAACTCTAGGGTTTTTTCATGGGAGTCGGTGATTCTGGGCAGCCTTCGGGCAGCCACGGAACTTGCCCGTTGGGTTTTCATTTTTGTGTACATACTTGCCCACCTCCCGCGTCTTCCAAGCATTCGAAAATATATATAAGCCCTCCACCAATTTGCAGATTTGAAGTTTGAACGCATTCGCAACCAATAATTAAAACCAAACCATCTGATCATCAACCGTACTCAGAACAGGTCCTGAGTGAGATTTGTAATTTCGTCTAGAGCGGGACTAATTTCTGCTGAGAAAACATTTGAAACCCTAAATTGCTTCTGCTGCTGCTTCAGTGGTGTGGCAAGCTCTCTCCGGTTCATCACCATCTTTTGGATTAGTGGTATGCTTCTTCTTTAAGCTCAATCGGTGCTCTCTCTTCTCTCTTTCAACATGCGGATCTGGTGCTTTTTTATGTTTTTCTGGCTTCTGTGTTCCGTGTTCTCAGGTTAGGGTTAGACGACGATACACATTTCTGTCTCAATATATTTTTCTGGTCGCTTCAGAACCGGATCTACCTCGCTCTCCCTTATTCTGCTTCAGTGATCTATTCTATTGTGGCTTGCAAAGATATCATACTGATCGACACCTAATCTACTGCTTTGAAGATTTGTCTGAGTCTTAATATCAGATCCCTCGATGCCATTTGAATAAGAAATTTAGTATCCTTGTAGTGTTTAGGTCAGAATTGCGACAACAGCAGATAGATATCAAACATGTAGTTTTGTTTATTCTGTATAATCTGTTAGAAGATCCAGTATTATTGCTTCTTTACATATATGGACCCCCAATGAAACCATCTTCATATCAATCTCTTGTTTGTCTCTCAACCATATCTCATGTGTGGCAATTTTTATTCTATATGAATTACATGTTTTGTGTCTTCTGCTCAACAGTGCAAAGAAAATGGCAGTTGAGATCACCCAACTACTTTTGTCTGCTCAATCAGCTGATGCAAAATTGCGTACTGAAGCAGAGGCTGAACTTGTGAAATTTCAAGAGCACAACCTTGCTGTTTTTCTTCTGTCCTTATCAGTAGAGCTTGCAAACAATGAGAAGCCAACCGAGTCCCGAAGATTGGCGGGTCTTGTTCTCAAGAACTCATTAGATGCTAAAGATACAACTAGAAAAGAAAATCTTGTGAACCAATGGATGGAAATTGAGGTTTCTATCAAGTCCCATATCAAAGAGTTGCTTTTAAGAACTCTTGGGTCTTTTGTGCCTGAGGCAAGGCACACATCTGCACAGGTCATTGCAAAAGTAGCTTCGATTGAGGTTCCAAGAAAGCAGTGGCCTGAATTAATAGGATCATTACTTAAGTTCATGACTCAGCCAGATGGGACTGCAGGATTGAAGCAAGCAACATTGGAATCTCTGGGATATGTATGTGAGGAGATATCTGATCAGGATCTCGCACAAGATGAAGTCAATTCTGTTCTTACTGCTGTAGTACAAGGTATGAATCTTTCTGAACATGGTCCTGAAGTTCGCCTTGCAGCAATCAAAGCCTTATATAATGCCCTGGATTTTGCTCGAACCAATTTTGAAAATGAAATGGAGCGAAATTTTATCATGAAGATGGTTTGTGAGACAGCCATGTCCAAAGAAGCAGAGATTAGGCAGGCTGCTTTTGAGTGTCTTGTTTCAATAGCATCGACATACTATGAGGAGCTTGAGCCTTACATGCAAACCCTCTTTGAGCTTACATCAAATGCAGTTAAAGGTGATGAAGAGGCTGTTGCCCTCCAAGCTATTGAGTTCTGGAGCACAATATGTGATGTAGAAATAGACCTTCATGAGTTTGAAACCACTGAGGATGGGGACTCTGGTGCCCCCTATTCTCACTTTATAGAGAAAGCTTTGCCATCTTTAGTTCCCATGCTGCTTGAAACACTGCTGAAGCAGGAAGAAGATCAGGACCAAGATGATAGCATATGGAATTTATCCATGGCTGGTGGGACATGTCTTGGTCTAGTTGCTAGGACTGTAGGGGATACCATTGTGCCCCTTGTTATTCCCTTTGTCGAAGCTAATATATTGAAACCAGATTGGCGGAGTCGTGAAGCTGCTACTTATGCATTTGGGTCAATTCTTGAAGGCCCACATATTGAGAAGCTAGCTCCCTTGGTCCATTCTGGTTTAGACTTTCTTCTAAAGGCTACAAAAGATGAAAATAACCATGTTAAGGATACAACTGCCTGGACACTCAGTCGTATTTTTGAGATATTACATAGTCCAGCTGTTGGATTTTCAGTGATTTCTAATGATAATCTTCCACGTGTTGTCCAAGTACTGTTGGAAAGCATTAAGGATGCCCCAAATGTAGCTGAGAAAGTTTGTGGAGCAATATATTACCTTGTCCAAGGGTATGAAGATGCTGGTGCTACATCATCTCTCCTTACCCCGTTTCTCACAACTATTATCCGTTCTCTGATTGAAACCGCTGATCGCACAGATGGGAGTGAGTCTAAACTCAGATCATCTGCATATGAAACCTTGAATGAGGTTGTTAGGTGTTCAAACATTCTAGAAACGTCTAACATTATAGCACAGCTTCTCCCTGTAATTATGGGCAAGTTGAGCCAGACTATGGAGCTTCAGGTTGTTTCTTCAGCTGACAGAGAAAAGCAGGGAGACTTACAAGCCTCTCTCTGTGGTGTTCTTCAGGTCATAATCCAGAAGCTTAGCAGTGCTGATGAGACAAAGCCAATAATACTCCAAGCTGCTGATCAGATAATGATGTTGTTCCTCAAGGTGTTTGCTTGTCGTAGTTCTACAGTTCACGAGGAAGCAATGCTGGCAATTGGTGCATTAGCTTATGCCACTGGATCACAGTTCGAGAAATATATGTCTGAGTTCTTGAAGTACATGGAGATGGGATTGCAGAATTTTGAAGAATACCAAGTCTGTGCAATCACAGTTGGAGTGGTTGGTGACATTTGCCGTGCATTGGATGACAGGGTTTTACCATACTGTGATCAGATTATGACCCACTTCCTCAACAATCTCTCCAGCAGTAAAATCCACAGATCTGTCAAGCCTCCAATATTCTCATGCTTTGGGGACATTGCTCTTGCAGTAGGAGAGCATTTTGAGAAGTATGCAACTTTTGCACTGAACACAATGCAGCAAGCTGCTCAATTATGTGCTCAGATAGACACGGCCGATGAAGAGTCGATGGAATATTTGAACCTACTAAGACGCAGCATTTTTGAAGCCTATTCTGGTATTCTACAGGGGTTTAAAAATTCAAAGCCTGACATTATGTTACCATATGCTGCACCTCTCTTGCAATTTATAGGATCAGTTTTCAAGGACGGACAAAGGTATACTATTATTTTCATCCACCCGATTCAGAAATTCTGGTTAATTTTGGTCAACTTATCCAACGTTTCTGGTCTCTTATTTGCAGGGACGATAGTGTGACAAAAGCTGCAGTGGCAGTTATTGGTGATCTTGCAGATGCCCTTGGTCCAAACACGAAAGAACTATTTAAAGACTACTCATTCTATATTGATTTCTTGGGTGAGTGTCTTCAATCAGAGGACGAACAGCTAAAGGAGACTGCAACATGGACCCAAGGGATGATTGGGCGTGTAATGGTATCGTGAGTGTTAGCTTAACCCTCTTGTTACCGGAGTTGTCTTTTCAGGTCCTATTCCATCCAGTTTCTTAAATCAAAAGGGTCTTTTGGAACTGAAATATGTTGTGGTCATATATCGAAATGTCCTATATCCTGTATTTGTTGTCATTGATGAAAATCCTTTTCATATGCTTCGCAATTATAGGTTCGGTTCTCTAGACAGCTGTGGCCAGTTATTGTACTGTCGAACTTTATTTAGTTTTAATGTCCACTCTCAATGGTCTCTTGATTTTTAAAGTTACATCTTTCTTTGTTCATGTCTTGTTCTCTCTCCTTGGTTGTCCATTTATTTTCAAGCACTCCATGGTTTCCCAATTTTGATGGTATCTCCCAGTTTACCAGGCATCTCTTTCTCTGCTGCCAAGACTATATTCCCTTGGCCTAGTGATCTTATCCGATTTCTTTGGGTCAACGAAAGATTGGAAATGACCTTTTAACTTCTATTTGGATTCCCATAAAATTCTTGTGGTGTCGATTCTTTGGTTGTCGGTACTTTTCCATCCTCCTCTCAGCATGTTTGGTTGATTAGAGATGACTTCATTGATTCCCATGGGAATGATAGAAGTGAGTAGAATCGATCAAAATCACATAGGCTTTCTACTAATTCTCCGTCCAATTTTTAAAAAATTAATTTCACAAATATCTTTTTCATTCATTCTACCCATTAAACGTGTTATATAGACATTATGAGGTAAATTTCTACCCCAACAACAGGACAAGAGGAGAAGTTTTAGAGAACAAACCTTACGCAACCACCCACCTCAGAGTTGCTATTTTGTATTTTTGTTTCTGTCTTCATGTTATAGTATATCCAATCCAGTATTCAAACATGTATCAATGGAGACGGCCACATCAGACTCCCTTAAACCCAGGTCGTTGAATTGTTTTTTGTTGCCTATACTGTCCCAAATCCTGGATCATTCTTCATATGCATTATTCTCTCTCCTCTCTCTCTCTCTTACGTCAACCCTACAGATTGAGTCCCACAATTCAGACCAGTATTGTACTAATCAACGTCAACGTGCATACTAATATAGTTTATCTGCAACTTTCTTGCATTACATGCAGATGAACGAGACCTCGATCAGAAGCTGCCAAATCAGAAATATGAAGGAAACTAGTTGCATTGAAAGTACATTATAAGAGTGAAGAAAAAACTCGTCCCATAGTTTGTTTGATTAGAAAACGAAATGCAGAAGATGATTTGATAACTTCATGCTAGAAAAGATGTACGTGTCCAAGAATATGCCAAACTAAGGAAGAATACTGGGTCTGGGAACATAATCCCGTATAAAAATTGTGTGAGAGCGACTTTTTAATATTCTATTCACAACAAGAAAACGAAGTACCCTTTTTTTTTTTTTTATTGAAACTTTTCTTCATATAAATACTGCATGCGGCAGGCCTCGTTATCAAGTCTTCAACTCCCTCTCTACAAATCATTAGAGAGAGAAAAAGATGATGCAATCTGATATTCTTCACCCCTCTGGCCCATACTATGATGTCTTCAACTCAACTACAAGTCTTTTTGGACAGCATGATCTAAGTAACATGGGAACTCAAATGGATGACTATGATTTTTCTTCTCTTCTCACCATGTTCGATGATCCCAACCCGTTTCATTCAATCCTTTTCTCCAATGATTTTGCTGCTCAAGTTCCACCTTTTGATGGCTGTTTGCAATTTGGATCCGTCATGGAGGGAGTTACGACTATGGATTTTGAAGGGTATCACGACCTTTTTCTGAACGATCAACATAGTCCTGACCCGCCAGTCACGAGATCTGATGAATCCACAAACATCACATCGACGCCTGATTCATCGGTCTCTTTTCCGGAAGAAAGCATGATCGAAATTGATGATAGCCAGTTGAGTATTCGTCATCTGCTCAATAATGCTTATGGAGAAGCTACGGAGAAAGGCCAAAAGGAATTAGCTCAAGTCATTTTGAACAGCCTTGCTGAAAAAGCAAGCCCTTTTGGCGATACTCTTGAGCGCCTTGCATTCAATATAATAACCCACGACAGAGCAGTAAATGAATGTGATTATCTGAGACAAGAGTCGTTGAAGAATTTCGATACTGCGTTCAAAGCGTTCTATCAGATTTTCCCATGTGGAAAATTTGCTCACTTTGCAGCTAATTCTGCAATTCTGGAAGCTGTTCCAGATGATGCAGATACGATTCACATTGTGGATTTTGATATTGGGGATGGCCTTCAATGGCCGCCCGTGATTGAAGCTTTGGCCAGGAAGCAAAGAACGTTGACAATAACAGCGATTAAATGGGAAGAAGAAGAAGAAGAAGAAGGTGATGATAATGAAGAAGACGAAGATGATCTTGAAAATCAGAGGAAACGATGGGTTTTGGAAGAGACAGGGAAGAAACTCACAAATCACGGGGAAAATTTTGGATTAAATTTGAAGGTGTGGGATGTCAATTTGCTTCGGTATATTTCACATTACAATATATTTAGGTTACAAAGGTATTGTATATATTTATAGAGAGATTTGCTATGCTATAATTGAATTCTACAGATTTTTAGTGCTAGAATAATGGCTTGGTAGTTTATGGCTTATTCCTTAAATCTTTCTGATTAGTTAACTCCTATAATCTCTCTAATTTATCTCTTAATTGACAACTCATGCCAACACTTCCCCTCAAGTGGAAGCATCCAAATCTTCAATGCGCAACTTGTCTAGTGAGTTGTAAAATTCTCTGCTTGATACAACCTTTGTAAGAATATCCGCCAGTTGATCTTCGGACCTCACAAATGGAAATTGAATTATTTTAGCTTCGAGATTTTCTTTAATAAAATATCTGTCAATCTCCACGTGTTTAGTACGATCATGTTGGATAGGATTGTGAGCAATAGCAATCGCTGCTTTGTTATCACAAAAGATGTCCATTTCGGAGGTAGGTGTAAAGCCAATTTCTGTTAGAAGTCTTCTCAGCCATAGAAGTTCACAAAGTCCTTTAGCCATTCCACGGAACTCTGCTTCAGCACTTGATAGTGCCACCACCTTTTGCTTTTTACTCCTCCACGTAACAAGATTTCCCTCGACAAACATGAAGTAGCCTGAGGTGGATCTTCTGTCTATGGTATTCCCTGCCCAATCTGCATCTGTATAACCATTAACTCTGAGGTGGTTATTTTTTGCAAACATAAGTCCTTTTCCAGGGGAGGATTTTAAGTATCGCAAAATCCGTATCACTGCTTCCATATGATCCTTACTCGGTTGGTGCATAAATTGGCTTACAACACTTACTGCATAAGCAATATCAGGACGGGTATGTGAGAGGTAAATCAGTTTCCCAACTAACCTCTGGTATCTTCCTTTATCTGTTGGCACTTGATTTAGATGTTCTCCGAGTTTATGATTCTGAACAATTGGAGTGTATGCTGGCTTACAATCCAGCATTCCAACCTCACAAAGTAAGTCTAGTATATATTTTTGCTGAGATAAGAATATACCTTTCTTTGATCTAGCAACTTCTATTCCCAGGAATTATTTAAGTCCTCCCAGATTTTTCATCTCAAATTCGGTTGCCAATTGTTTATGAAGTTTATCCATTTCCTCTGCATCATCCCCTGTAATGATCATGTCGTCAACGTATACAATTAAAGCCGTTACCTTGCCCCGTTGATGCTTTAAAAATAATGTATGATCTGAATTGCTTTGGCAGAAGCCATACTTCTTCATTGCTTGACTGAACCGTCCAAACCATGCTCGAGGTGATTGTTTTAGTCCATACAATGCACGCTGCAACTTACATACTACTTTCGTTTTTGAAGATGTTGTGTAACCTGGAGGAGCGTCTATGTAGACTTCCTCTTCAAGATCGCCATGGAGAAAGGCGTTCTTTACATCCAACTGATGTAATGGCCAATCAAGGTTGGTTGCGAGTGATAACAAAACCCTGACTGTATTTAGTTTAGCCACCGGTGAAAACGTTTCTTGGTAATCTACACCATATGTCTGGGTGTATCCTTTTGCAACTAGTCTTGCCTTATACCGTTCTATAGATCCATCTGCCTTATGTTTAACTGAGAAGACCCACCTGCACCCGACTGTCTTCTTCCCTTGGGGTAGTGGGACCAAGGTCCATGTTTGATTCTTTAGTAGTGCCCTCATTTCTTCCTCCATTGCTTTTGTCCACTCAGGATCCATTAATGCCTCCTGAACTGTAGTAGGAATATGACATGCAGAGAGCTCCTGTGAAAAACTCTTGAGTGGCTCAGGCAATTTTTCGGTGGAAACATAGTTGGCAATTGGATATCTCGACCTCCTTTCCTCTATTTCTAGGGAGTATCTGTTTGGTGGTTTGCCCCGGTTTTGCCTGAAAGGTAAGTTATACCCAGTATCTATAGCATTGATAATTGAGGGTGTGCCAATATTACTTACCTCAGGAATATTCTCAGGAGATGGGCTTGCAACAACCAAGAGGTGGGGAAATTCTTCTTCTTCAAATGATATAGACTCAGCTGCCAGAGGTTCTTCTTCGGATGGTATATCATTCTGATCCTCAAACCACTCAAAGGTTAGCCACTTCAGCTCTTTATCTAGTGTCTCCCACTGAAGAGGAGGAGTGGATACCGAGGAAGGGTAGAAAGGAGCGGACTCTAAAAAAGTGACATCCATAGTCACATAAATGCGCTGAGTAATGGGGTCATAACATCGGTAGCCTTTTTGGTGGGTAACATAGCCCAAGAAAAGGCATCGAAGGGCACACGGGTCAAGTTTGTTACGCTGGTTCTTATGAAGATGAACATACGCCACACAGCCAAAGATGCGGGGTGGGATCATGAGGGCAGAAGGTAGAGAGACCGAGGCTGACAAGGATTGTAGTGGGGTTTGGAAATGTAAGACTTTGGACGGAAGGCGATTGATCAAATGGACAACAGTGGTAACAGCATCGGGCCAATGTCTTGTGGGAACATGTGCATCGAGAATGAGGGCTCGGGCAGTTTCAAGAATATGTCGATTTTTCCTTTCAGCTACCCCATTTTGTTGTGGTGTTTGGGGACATGAAGTTTCATGAATAAGGCCGTGGAGTTGAAAATAGGACTGAAAATGGTGATTGACATATTCTCCACCATTGTCAGAGCGAAGTATTCGAATCTGGGCTGAAAACTGAGTCTGAATCATAGTATGAAATGGCTGAAAAACCTTAAATACTTCATCCTTATGTTTCAGCAAATATAGCCAGGTCATGCGTGTGCAAACATCAACAAATGTTACAAACCAACGTACACCAGAGATAATAGACACGGGGGATGGTCCCCATACATCGGAATGTACTAAAGCAAAAGAAATGTCACTTTTATTCATGCTTAAAGAATAAGTAGCCCTATGACTCTTGGCTAAAATACAAGTATCACAATTTAACTCAGAAGTTTCTATATCAGAAAATAAATCTGGAAACAAATGCCTTAGATACCGGAATGATGGATGTCCCAAACGGCGATGCCACAACCAAATCTGTCAGAGTCTTGGAACTTAGTGAAGAAGACACGTGATGAGCTTTCCTCTTAGTACCACGCCCAATTATCTCCTCGGTGAGAATATCCTGTATAAGACAAAAATCGGGAAATATGAGTACCACACAATTCAGGTCTGTGGTAATTTGACTCACAGATAGTAACTTATGGGATAATGAGGGAACAAGTAAAGTGTTGGATAATGTCACAGAACCAGCTCCTGTGACAAGAGAGACCACTCCATTGGCATTTGCAATGCTAGTGCGTCGTGGGGATGAATAGTGAGAAAGATCCGCAGGATCAAAGGTCATATGATCTGTGGCCCAAGAGTCAAGTAACCAATCATCATGGTTGGTATTGCCGTGAGAACTAATTAAGGCATGACAGGAATTACCTTGATCTAGAGAAGAAAAATTATGTTGAGGAATTAGAGACAGACACGGTTCCGCTGCTGCTACAGCAGCCTTGCCTATGCCTGTACCTGTACCCGCAGTGTCTTGTTTCTTCCGGGCTTGGAGTTCATGCCACCAGTCTGGATATCCATGTAGTTGGAAACAATTTTCCTGTGTGTGCTTCATATTGCCACAATGAGTGCACTTTAATCCATCATATGATGATCGACCTTTAGAGCCAGATTTTCCAGCATGCTGTGGGTTTGATCCATGGATCCCAAGCTTGAGGCCTCTCGAAGCAAGCACTGCTCCTGGAGGGGGTTCATGGTCGTCACCTGCGTTCATCACCACCTGACGAAGAGCCTCTCTTCGAACATGAGCATAAGCTTGCTCTATCGTGAGAAACGGGTGTAACTGCAGCACGTCACTCCGGATGTTATTCAGCTTGTCGTCAAGTCCATCCAAAAAAATGTAGACTCGATCTTCTTGGAGGAGATTATTATACCTTTGAATATCAACAGGGCATTCCATTGGATTTGGACGTCGAAAATCAATTTCACGCCAAAGACCTTGCAAGTTAGTGTAATATTTTTCCAGGGATTCACCTGCTTGACGGAGACGTGAAACACGACGCCGGAGATCATAAACCTGGGATGTATCACCACCATCAAAATAGGTGGTGGCAGCAGAGTCCCACACCTGTTTGGCTGTGGGAAACCGAATAAAGTTTCCAATTAACATCGGATCCATGGAGTTGATAAGCCATCCTTTAACAATGGCATTGTCGGTGCGCCATTTGCGAAAGGACGGGTCGGTAAGGGATGGCGGGGTCAGTTCGCCGTTGATGTAACCCAACTTGTCTTTGCCGGAATGTACATCTCGACAACTTGGGACCACAAACCATAGTTGGAGCCATCCAACTTGATGCCAATCGGTAGAGCTGCAGGTTCTGAGGTCACAGTTGGAGCCTGGGCTTTGGACAGAGCTTCGGCCATCTTGGAGGTGAGTAATTCAGAGAGAATCCGGTCGGTGGTGGATTCCTCTGTCTGGTTTGGTGTTTCAGAGGCTTCCATAGGTAGATAAGAGGCTAAACCCTAGGACTGGGCATGAACAAGGGACCAGATCGTAACCTACTCTGATACCATGTCAATTTTCTTCAGTATATTTCACATTACAATATATTTAGGTTACAAAGGTATTGTGTATATTTATAGAGGGATTTGCTATGCTATAATTGAGCTCTACAGATTTTTAGTGCTAGAATAATGGCTTGGTAGTTTATGGCTTATTCCTTAAATCTTTCTGATTGGTTAACTCCTATAATCTCTCTAATTTATCTTAATTGACAACTCATGCCAACAGGGGAGATGAGTATCGAGGGTTTGATTAGTGAATTGATGAAAATCAAGAGAAGCGGCGGCGGAGAATGGGTAGTTTTTAATTGCATGGTGGCGCTTCTACACATGGGCAGATCGAGGAGTAGAAGACTTGTTGAAGAATTTCTCAAGGTAGCCAAGGATTTCATGGCGAACTCTGTAACTTCTAGATGTAGTAAAAACAGGGGAATTTTAACGTTGGGAGAGAGAGAATTTTCCAGGAAAGCAAACACGTTGTTTGATTTCGAGTCATACTTTGAAGGGAGTTTGACCCATTACAGAGCTCTGCTTGAATCAATGGAGTCTGGTTTACCGAGTCAACTTTTAGAAGCACGTATTGCGATTGAGTGTCTGTTTCTGCAACCTGAGATGTCTATAAGTTCATGGATCCAGAAATGGAAGGAGATGAGGAATTGTTGGCGTGTTGAAGATGAGATTGGGTTAGAGGGATGGAAAGTGAGCAGAGAGAACCTGATCGAAGCTCAAGAGATGGTGAAAGGGGACAAATCGTATGCGGTGATAGTTGGAGGAGATACAGGGAACCAGTTGGTTTTGGAATGGAGAGGAGTCCCATTGGTCAAACTTTCCACGTGGAAAAGTCAAACCGTACGAAACACATTTTTTTAGTTCTCGAGTAAATATTATGGGCCTATTCATTGTTAATATTAATATAATTGTAATTTTTTGAAGTGTCCATTGTCTGAGATTCTGGGCCGGTCCAAATCAACTGCTTAAGAATTAGATAAATTGTTGAGGCCTACATTATATAGCGCACAAAGCCCATCACAAATTGAGCCCGCTTAAATGAAAGAACTTGACTTCAGTTTAAATTAAAGTTCAAAATCACGAAGCTCAAAACTATTTTCCCTATCAATTTTTTTGATATTTCGCGCTTTTCGAACTTTCCGATTTCTGGCATCTTGTCCCCGCCTCTCACGGTGTTACCGTCGCCGGCGAGCTTTGCTTCGGAATGCTCTGTTCGTGAGACAAGAAACAGGTACCTGATCTATCTCCCTGAACTCTCGGCTCTTTCAAATTCTGTTATGATAATCGCTAGCTTGAGTTTGCTTCCTTATTCTTTTCTGAAACCATAAATTGCTGATAAAGATCGGGCCTGATTAGTCATCGGGGATGGTGGATTTATCTGGGAAGATTGACTTGGAGAAGATGATAGTGTACGGTGACGAGATCATAGCCGTTCTCAAGGATAAGAGGGACACCCAAAACTTGATTCAGAGTCTAGGGCATTCCAAGGTCCTTCGTTCTTCTTGTGATTCGGATTTCAGCGACATCCAGAGCTCACTTCAAGGTGATTTTCCCTTTCTTTCCCAGTTACTCCCTTTTTCTTAGCTCAAATATCTCAATGAAACAAAAAGAGAGCACTTAAAGGTTTCTGACGTGTACTTCCCTTTCGATAAGAGTTGCTTACTTTCTGTTAAGTTGTGCTTTACTTAACAAAATTTCATAAAGCAGATTATGAGAACAAGATTGAAGAATGCCGACAGAAAACTGAGGAGGCAAAATCCGAAACTGCTACAGAGGCAGAAATTGACATTCTTCAAAAGGATCTAGAAGAAGAACTTGAAAGAGAGCAGTTGCTTATGGAGGACCTAAGATAAGTATATAATCAAACTTTAGTTTTTTTATTCTCTAAATTCTTATGGCTATTTAGATGCAATTTGCTGATCACTTGGAACTCATTTATATTAAACACAATTGTAGCCAATGATATTAATGACCTAGGTCGCCAAAGAATTTGTGCTCAAGAAAGGAAGCAGATTTTGAAAAAAGTTGAGCAAAATGAAATTAGGGCACAGTAAGTATTATGAAAAACAGCTCTTTTGCTGCACAGAGATTTTAGGAACTAACAACTCCCACCTGTTGAAATTGATGCATGTTTTCTCTTTCTTGCAGGAGAATGCTTTCAATGTATGCTTCTGTGTCAAATGTCATTCCAGACTTGGATGATCAATCGAAAATTTCTGGCCGTATCCTTTGTAGTTTGTAGGCATCTAGTTCTTGTTTCTTTCCTATCCCACAAGTAAAACATTTTGACATCGTTGACGTTAATCAATCAAAGATATTGTTAATAGGGACAAAAAGTTGGTACAAAAGTTCGAATTCGACCCAAAGGAGACATCTTCGTTAAGCATTTGTAATACCATTTGGGAGATGATAAATTCATGCTAGTTTTAAACTGCATCGGTAATAACTTATGACTGTTATATGCATACCTGAAGTTGGGGCATTTTTAGTTTGTGAAATGTAACTTGGGACAGCAGTTTGTAAGGATGTATTTACATGTATGGAAAATACACCTTCTGTTTATGAGATTGTTGTCGACAAGTCATGCTGAATTGGATGTAGTTGGGTTCATAGTTGAATTGAATCTGTGTCATTTGCATTTGTATTATCTGTTTCTTCTTTTGATTACATGTCTCCAATCAGTTACAAGCATTAATTATGCCGAATTGGATGACTTGGGTTCATGGTCGAATTGAATCTGTGTCATTTGCACTTGTATTCTCTGTTTGTTCTCTTTTGATTAGATGTCTCTGATCAGTTACATGCATAAATTATCCACTCTGTTGTGGGGGGTTAACTAAACATAGAAGAAAAAAAAGAAAAAAAGAATTAGAGTTCACTTATGTCTACTTTGCTTGCTGATCAATTAAGGCAATCCTGTATTCCCCTTCAAGGAACCGAACCAAGCATCCCGTTAAGTTGTGTGAGCCAAAAATGGATCGGTTTTTCAGGCTTCTGTTCATATGGTGCTGCATCCCGCTGGTTTTGGACTACCTCTGTATGCATTGCACACATGGGTTATGAAGTTCACATATTCCTGCATACCCAAAAGCAGAGGACTGAGAAAATGAGAGACAAAGGAAGAGATCGAAAAAGAAGCGGAACAAAAGAGATTGCCAGCGATACTAACATCGAGTAGTGGTTTATTATTCACTACAACCCACGGCACGTACTCGATCCTTGGATCCAGATTGTATGTTTCCTTGCCGTGTTGTATTACGAGCTGCAACATCAATATGCAACTTGTTCTTATCACTGTCATAAGTAGAAGAAAATTTTCTTTAGAAAATAATCACGAGCAAAATTGATAAACCTTCTTCCCATTTCCGCTTTCATAGCAATTCGCAATAAGTTCTGGATTCAGTCCTAGTTCTTCACAACAATATTTCCACACTTCCTGATCCACCTGCTTGGAATCGCCCATGGCTAGACCTTCAACACACACGATGAATGTGAAGTGACGTTCCTGCAAGAATAAATTACAAGTCAATACTTCTCGTACTGGTTATGGTTGTGACAAGTCATTTTGGTGCTCAGATTGTAGTGCAACACCAAATAGATTACCGGCCAGGCATCGATAGCGCATGCTTCCACTGCATTTAGATAACACTCAGCAGAACCGTGCTGACAAATAGAATGAGAGTGGAATTCAAAATCCAGAACAAATCGAGATTGCAGCATAAATTCATTCAAGATCGAAGTCGATGTTCAAACAATAAACTAATTGAAAGCGAACCTGGCAGATGATGTGACTGTCATCATCAACACGAGCGTTGCCCCAGGGGACAAGCCTGAGATTAACAATGTCGATTACATCGGAGGCGAAGAGGACTGGCAGGCGATTGGTGATGAAGTCGGAGCAATGTGGACAAAGAGTTTCGTAATAGAGCGTTAGATTCACTTTCTGATCAGTTGGGATCATGCCAGGAGCAGAAAAAACGGCTGCCTCGACCTGATCTTGATTTTCGGAAGTATGAAGACGGGATAATAGCAGAGCCAGCAGAGTAATCAGAAGAAGGAAGACGAATATGTGTCGATGCGTCACTCTTGACCTGGAGGGGGTCGTTCTGGTACGATAAAGCTCCATTCAAGTAGCTAATGGAGAACTATAGCTCTAGCAATCACTCTGTGTTATTTGAAAGCTTTATACCAACTTCTCCCTCGCTATGAAGAAGACAGTTTGACCGAGCGGTTTAGGCAAGAGGTATACAATTATGAATTTAGAATATGATTAATTTCTAATTGAGTAATTAGAAGTTGTTTGGTATTGATCGGGTACTGATTAATTAATCTGGCAAGTACTGATACGGTAATTATTCTGGATCAATTAATTTTCACAGTTAAGGCTAGTTAGAATCTACAAATTAAGGCAATGAAGTATGGGCCGATGGATCAAATGGCCCAAACGCAGATATCAAATCCATTTCGAGAAGTTCTTAAGAGGCCATTGGGCTTAGTTGTATGAGACAATGACAATGATACTGATTTTTGTCTGAATTGTGATTGTCTGAGAGTAAAAGTTTAACAACCACTTGACCACCAACCATTGGGCTGGTCTGAAAGTACAAGTTAGAAGTCAAAATATAACATATTAACAAGATTTAGCATGTTAAACCACATGTTTTTTTTTTTTCTCTGTTGCCGACAAAACCACATGGTAATTAGCTATGTAATTGGCATCCCCACGATCTAATTATTTTATTTATAGTTAAATTGCCACGTACATATACATATACATATATATGTAGGTATACATTTTGGTACTGGTGTTTATAACCTGGAATTAGATGCAAAACAAGCTTGAATATTGTTAGGCCTGATGCCAAGACAGTCTCAGACATACAGTCTCAGCTTAGGCGGTGGAAACTAAGGTTGGGATAGGGTCAGCATAATCTAAGGAAACAGAGTATCGAAGGGAGATGATAGCTGAGACTAAAATCCGATAGGTCTGAGGGAGCATCAGTCGGACTAGTAGCTACTAAGTGGGATAAAAAGTCATTGGACGACAATGAGGTTGAGTCAAATATTTCCTCACTTAACTCATATATAAGCATGGAAACACCGAACGAGTGAACATGTAGAGAGCAACCGACACTTGAGTGGAGACCATGCTCCTAACAAGTAGACAGTGGTGGCGCCGCTACACGTTGAGGCGCTCTAGAGGTGTCAGACTGGGGCAGCGCAATAGTGCGCTGAGAGACCCATGAGTGAGAGCAGATTTCTATCGTGTCAAACTGCAGAAGTGCTGACATCTATCATGAAGCAAGAAGTAATCATAATATTGAGCAATAGAAGCAAGACATGTATAAAGTTGTATGAGATTTCTTAATCTTGACCATATATAAAAACTAATAAGCATTACGTAAACGGGTAATGCATCTTTCCTAAGTGAATAACAAGTTTACGCATATAATCTTTATCCATCTATCTAGAAAATTGATTAGAGCGACAGAACATGATTGGCCGACCACCATCTCAGTTACAGTTTGTTGGTGAATACATGTATCAATCTTAAAATACACTATAGATAAAAGAGTCATTTATAACAGACGAAAATTCACATCAATAAATACTAATGAGATTCACTGGTCGGCAAGGTACCGGAGTGATCGCAGGACAGAAGAAGCAGCAGAACTAGACCTACCCATGATCACTCTCTACTTTTATGTGCTCTAGCCTCTACAACATTCACTTCTGATCCAACTATGAATGTAATTACCATCATAACAAAGGCCTGAGACGTTTGAAACTCACCGTGTCGCTCAAATTATTAATGCTGGACAAGAAGACAGGTTTGTGCCAGTTGCTTACGTGAGTTCGAATCATCATCCCATTAATACAAAGAAAGGTTTTTAATTCCTACAGCTCAACAACCAGTTCCCTGCTTCAGAATATGTAATAGATATTAAATATTGGAAAATAGCGGGGAGAGGAAATAAAAACTAAATTTGATTAAAGTTGCTGACTAACCAACTATTCACGTAATTTTTCATTATCCAAATTTAATTTTTGTTCGTTATCCTTAAAAATTAATAAATAGACTAGATAGTGGGCTTTGGTCCAAAAAAATACTGGGCCTACATTTCCATTACCCAATATTTTAAAAAAGAGGCCTTTCATTATGACCCATTACGCAATAAACTGGCCCAATGGGCAGTGGATTCATTACCTTTTAGTCTTTTGAGTTTTGACTGTTTTTTTTTTTTTTTAATAAATATTTTCTGATGATTTTTCTTCCACCGACACTGTGTTTGAGCTTGGCAGAACTGAAGGAGGCCACGCGTGTCACTTTCTCATTTGCAAGTACAGTTTCATTGGGGAGACAAAACCTGTCTCGTAATCTGGAGTACGTGTAGATACGTAAAATGAAGTCGCAGGATTCGTGTAAACTGAATCTGGACGACATTTGTCATGTCTCCTTTGGTCATGGCCTTTTTTTTTTTTTTTTTTTAATCCGAAAAATTCTTCCGTAATTATAAATTTTTAAAAAGCAGTTAATCTCATTATATTCTTCAGAGAGTTATCCGTACCCTACCTGACCGCTTGGGTAAGGATCTCCTTTGGTCATCTTGGAATATATATATATATCACCGATCCTGGTCGGGCTAAAGAAAAAGGAAAATGGAAGATAGTGTTACAGATTCCGAGAGCTTGATGCAGATTACTGCGAATCACAGTTCGAGCTTAGGTGTTAGAACCGGAGAGGTTAAAGAGGAAGAGAAAGAAGAAAACAGAGGTGGGATTATAAGCAATCTCATCTCAAACTTAGTCTCTCCTGTCATGAGTCCGAGATCAGGAGGAGCTAGTACTACTGAATCGAGAGCGAAGGTTTTCGAGGTTGAAAATGGGGAGCATCCTACGGCGGTGGAGAAAGATAAAGACGGTGGTGGTAATGGAGGAAAGGCTACGATCAGCAACCTTATTTCAAACTTGTTTCATCATCAACCTGAAGGTGAAGCAAGGAATGGAGGCAAGAAAACAGAGGCTGGTGAAGAAAATGGAGAGGTAAAGAATGAAGAGGAAAATGTTGGCGGTGGAAGAGGTGGTGGCATCATCGACAACCTAGTCTCTCACTTGCCTGCATCCCTCACAGGTAGCTACATGACAAAAATCTAAAGTACCCAGAATTCTTCTTTTTAACTTTTTATATATAATGATCTATGCACTAATTGTTGTATCGTTAATGATATTGTGACGGAACAGATGAGGCGGTTCCAGTTCCCACAACTGATGAAGCTTCTATATTGATCCACTCCATTATCCATGACTAGAAGAGGATTCTCACCCTGTAATCAGACCGTTAAAACTTCCCTGATCAATAATGATCTTTTTCTTTCTGTTTTTTGTCCTGTAGTGATAAATAGAGTTATTGAGTAATTTTCGATTTTTTAAAAAATAATTAAACACGTGATTTGATTAGCTAAAATTATTTTTATATCTCTATGTTGTTTATATATAAAAGATCTCAAACACAATCAATTACAATCCTCTCAGTGAACGAACTCCTAGAGGCAATGAGTACTACATTCAATAAATAGTTTACTACAACCTTAAAAATACAGTCATATATTTCAATACTTTCTGGTCCCGCATAAAACCTATTAATTAAATCACTCCATAAAATAATATCATTATTATTAAGTAAGATTATTTTTAATTAATAAATTAAGATATAATTAAAATAAGATTTTAAACTGATTCTAAATTAAGATATAACTACTCTTCATCACGTAATTATAATTAATTTTTATTTTATTTTTTAAATTTAATAATTCTAAAATAATCATAAATTCAATTATTTTGATCTTGATTTACTTATTCTTTAAGTAAAATAAGTTATTTACTTATCATATTTTCATTAAATAAATATAATAATAATAATTTATAACTATTATAAATATTAATAAAGCACAACAAATTTAAAAAAGAGATAACTGAATTGGCTAGAATTAATTGACAAAAATATCATGTCTAGAATTTTGAGATCATCCGTAACTAAATAAAAATTTAACTACTCATAATAACTCAACTAACATAACTGAATCTATTGAGATTGATATCCTGAAGCAAAACTTCTTTCCCTCTTTTTCTCACCCTTTTTGCTTGGCCCAACTCTTACTTGTGCATCCAAATTTTCTTTCTAATAGAAGAACAACGTAACTTTTGGGCCAGTTTTGCTTTCTCCGCATGTCTCTCCTTGACTACATGGAATGTGCGAATGAACTTTAGAAACTAGAGGGCCCCATCTCTTCTAATGCGTGGCTGCTTGGGTACATGCTTAATTAATGCCTTTTCAACCCTTCAACTTGTTGTAATTGCATTCTATTTTATTGCTTTTCATTTTCATATAAAGCTTGATTCCCTAACATGTAAAATTTATATAATTATCTTATGAGTGCAAATATTATTCAAAAAATTTTGAAAGTATTAATTATAACACTTATTACAAATAATCAATTCATGACTGAAAATCAATTAACAACGGGAATAATCTTGTAAATATTAATAATAATTATAAGGTTTTTGAAAAATAGTTTATATGTTTTAGGTGAGATTTGTATTTACATAGATTTCATGCTTTCTATTGAGGGGTTTCGAGTATTTCCTGAATATTGGATCTATTATATGTTGTCCAATCGATAATTTAAATTAATAAAAACTTAACTCTCTATAAATTTTTCTATTTAATTTCTATTTATTGAAAACTAAAAACTTAGTTTCTATTTATTTTATTTGTTGGATTCACCCCAAGACTTTTAAATTTAATTTTTTTCATCCTAAAATAACTTCGTAAGTAAATTTTTAAAATGAGAATTTTATGTCCGAACTATTTATCTCTTTATATAATATACACAAAAATTACAAACTTTTTAGTTAACTAAGTAAAATTTATTTTATCTACAGTTATATGTTTAGTTAGAAATTTTTGGAGGTTTAGACATCCTGCCCACTGCCTCTCCTCGCCGCCATCCGATCTTGCACTATGGCTCGCCCTCCACCACTTGTCTCCACCTCTCTTCATTGCAGCATAGCAGAAGACTCACTTACTTGGAGTAATTTAATATCTAATTTTTCTTTTACCAAGTTTACATCTCTCTTTGTCCCCCTCCCCTTCAAGCTCTCATATGAGATATAAATGTTGAAATATGAGTTTACATCTCAGAATCAATTGACTATGAGAAAAGTTTGTCCATTTTTCTTATATAATTTCTCAAATATTCTCTTTCGGATATAAAATATAATATTTTCAGCACGGGCCCGTTATATATGGCATTATTTTGAACTTATAAGTGAATATTTTTTATATGAGTAACGCGGATTATATGTGACGGTTAGTCCAATCACGTGTTAGGCGTAACTTTGATACTATATTGAAATCTGAGTTTTCAACTCAAAATCAATTGATTATGAAAAGAGTTAACCTATTTTTTTATATATATTAATTTCTTAAATATAATATTTTTGATAATAAAATGGGAATTACAACTTTCTATGGAGCTTATTTCTCTCACTAGATGGAGCTTCTTTGTATATGTAAAATTGCAGAATGAAATGCGCCATTGGATACATCATGTGGGCTGTTTAACAGAAAAAAAATCGGATACCTTATATCCGATCGGACCTTATGTGGATCGGATCAGGTTAAAAAGTGACAAAATATTTTTATCAGATAGATATTCGATCTGATTAAAATATAAGATATTCAGTTGTATTGGGTCGACCCGATCCGGTCCTAATGCTCAAGCCTAATACAAAAGAAGTGATATTTAAGCTGAAGTGGGTTATGATTTTTACGAAATGAACAGATATTTAATCACACTAGCAAGTGGTAATCATAAAACATACTTTGTTGTTCTTTAAACTGGAAGCCAAACGTCGACGCTCCATAGTATGGTTGTTTTCGTTTGTCTCTGTGGATATCTTTTATAATTTCCATTAACCCCCAATAGTGGAAACTAGGACGTATCAAAAATCATAAATATGCGCTACATGTATAATATGCCGATGGGTTAGTAGATTCAAAGATTATAAGAAGAAGCTTGAATTAGTCACATGCAAAGTAGATGGATCGATGTCTCGATCCACGTCCCTATCATGAATTCAGTCTCAAGTGTTCCAGGTATGACCACTTGCATAAACTATTCACTTTTCTCATGCGAAAAAGCCAAAAGAACTGAATTATTAGTCCATTTTTTCTTTGGATTTTTTCTTTTATTTAGATTAACTTGAAATATCGTAACCAGATGTTAGACGTTAACGTCTACCCTTAACGAGACTAATTAATGGCTAGCCCGTAAAAAATGTCTACACTTACCACATCACCTATCAACTTGCTTAGATTTCTCTTTGTTTTTTTAGCGAAAAAACCAAGTCTTCAAAGTTATCGCGAAAGCCAGATCATGTTTCGTAGTAAATGCTTATCTTATCCTTCGCCGTACGCACGCTTCATCTCCAGCAATTTGATAGGTGATAATAGTCTATAAACCATACAAGCCGTTTATATACGACACCGTCTTTGTACATATTCGTAAACTACCGACACAATCCTTGGAAGTTGGACTATCTTGATTTATATTGCTAAGTTTGGCTAATGAAAAGAGTCAGTCAAAAGGGTAAACTCGTAAGTTTGGCAAACGAAGGGTTATTTGGTAACATCAACACGTCCAAGTTGGCCTACAATATGACCCTCACGTGAATTTCCATAAACCTTTCAGAAAGTCTAACCATCATCTGCTGAATCGCCTACTGGCTACTTGGAACGTGACTACTCCCATCTCCACCACTTCTTCTTATTCAAATAATATACATTATATATCTCTCGCTCTATATATATATATATATATATATATATATGTATACACATGTAAACTCATACCCTCCCACCTTAACTCTCAGGAAAAACCTTTCTCACTTCGACGAAAATGCTTTCGAATCCGCCTAAGTCATCTGTCATACTACACAGAATAAACAATACGAGTGCAACGAGCACAATAACCTCCACCACCACGGCGGGCGGGGCAGGGATTCAAAAGCAGCGGTTCTCCCTAACATGCGGCGGCGAGACACAACTTCCGGACACCGTGGCATGCTTCCACATACAAGCGATGGGCCCCAACCAATGCTCCTCCACCGTGGTACAAGAAGTAGAAGCCCCGGTTTCAATCGTGTGGTCCGTCGTCCGACGTTTCGACAACCCACAGGCGTACAAGCACTTCTTGAAGAGCTGCCACGTCATCGTGGGAGATGGAAAAGTCGGTACACTCCGAGAAGTCAACGTCATATCTGGGCTACCTGCCGCCAGAAGCACTGAGCGGCTCGAGATTCTGGACGATGATCGCCACGTCATGAGCTTCAGCGTCGTCGATGGGGACCATCGTCTATTGAATTACAGGTCAGTGACCTCCCTCCACGCGTCACCCAAGGGTAACGGTAACGGAACCGTGGTGATGGAATCCTACGTGGTGGACGTACCTCAAGGGAACACGGAAGAGGAAACTTCTGTATTCGTAGAGACCATCGTACGTTGCAATCTGCAGTCACTCGCACAAATTGCAAAGAATTTGAGCAGGCGAAACCAGATATTATGAGAACGTACGCGATTAATTTCTTCATTTTCGAAGCTTTTTGCACAACATCCCATGATCATGGCTGAAAACGCCGATGTATTTTGTGACTGCGAGTTGTGTTTTTCCGAAACTCATGTATTTACAGCATTAACGGCGAATGGTTCCCACCGGCTCGGGGATTGATAATGTCGGCAGCGAGAGTGCTGCCGTTGTATTTTGAGTTTGTGTTATATATGTTTATTTTGTAATATAAATAATGAGAGATGGATTATCAGATAGACATCCCATCATGATCATCGGTAATAATTCATGCTTGTCTTAAATTCTAGAAGGCTAATTAATTAATAAAAAATGGTTTATAAATTCTAATAAAATCAAACGGAAATATCTCATCATTTATCAAGATCTTCATAAACTTTATTAATTTAAATTTCTTCCAATTTACAAAATATGCGATTCAATAATTCCCTTTTGTAATTAAAAAAAAAAAATTGTTTCTTGTGGCCGACAAGATGAATTCCAGTGGAAAATGATAACAAGTTAAGACCGGAGAGGCAAAGGAGAAGATGTGTTCATATGGGGGGGAAAAGGAAGAAATCAAAATGTGTTTAATTGGGAGAAGTAGTTGTTCCCAGTTGAGGTAACAAAAACGGCATCGTTCTGGGGAATCAATAATAAACTGCTACCTAGCTGAATGCCTGGTCTGGTTGCAACTTATATAACCTTTTTCCTTTTGACAACTCGACTCAACAGGCAGGCAGGCTGCTGCATGCTCATAAATGGTAGATAGATAGATCTTACTACAACTTGCGGTTTACTATCACTGTCTTTCTCTCTGTCCACTACCTTGTCTTAAAAGGAAAGGAAATGCAACTTGGCTTCTGCATGGGTCTTGCAAGTTGATGAACAAGTTGATCATAAAGGCCAGGAGGCCTCTACTTTAAATGACCCATCTCTCTCTCTCTCTCTCTCTCTCTATATATATATATATTGCAATTATATTATATTCCTTCCTTTATAAAAAATAATCATATCAGTCTCTGTCTCTTCCTCTTAGCCCTGATTCTCTGCCTTGTTTGGAGGGATCCCTTTTATTTCCACGGTCTTGATTATGTTTACATAAATTGACTCTCCGACATGTACATTAATCAAATCGCATAAGTTAAGCTGGCTCCGTTGAATGCTTCTACTGTCATCTATCCGTCGTAGGTATATTAACTATTAAGGCTTAACGTAGTAATTAAGGTCCATGAATTTCAAAGATATATGGGATTCTCATTCAAATCCTAGATAGCAAGCCGTGAAAGATGAACTTTACTAACTTATAAGGTTTGGAGCTCGAGGCAGGTTGCACGTTTGTTTCTTGACGAGAAAGGATAGGGGGATGTGGAAATGTCAACCACCTTGACCTGAAAAGAACCATTTTTCATATATTTAGCCAATATAGCTCATCTCTAACCACATTCAGCCAACCATAAGATATGGTTGACTGCAACTTGCTCTTACATGAATTTACTAAATTGCACCCCTAGCTTGACTCTTTATTGTTTTCAAATATGAAAATACTATATGGTTGTCATGAACGAATTTTTTATTTATTTGGGAGAGGGGGTAGAATCTGACCAAGTAAGTAACCATTGAACTATGATTCCATTTAATTAATGCTTACTGAGACCCCCTAAATGGAATAAGATATACGTATATGATCGGAAGGATATATAATAATAAGTTACGTTAAATTTTCAGTATCAACCGAGGTTTGGAAGTTGAACGAGACTAATTGAATGGTAATTGTGGAATATCCTACACTGATATACCTCCGGAAATGAAGGGGAAAAAAAAACTCAGAGAAATATGTGCACTTATTTTTTTCGATGGGTATAATTGGAAGATTCGGGAGATACTTGTCGGGTGATATATATATGATAATCACGTTCACCAATTGATCTAGTGCGAGTGTTGGTAGGAGGTCAAATAGCACCCTTTCCTTGTCAGCTAAACACCATTTAAGAACAAGCAATTAAGTATACTCTCGAGGAAAATCATTGTCTGAAAAGCTTAATCAAAATATTTGTGTCCTGTAAATTTGAACCAGCGCTAACCTTACTTGGTTTAGGTAGTTTAATAAATCTGTAATTAGTTTACAAGCATAAAGTACATGTATCTTCCGCTTTCAGTAACCTACTCATGAAAGCAATTCCTACTTCACATCAAATCTTGAAACACAAGTCTTCTGATCACCACCTACTTGAAAAGTTGAAACCTTCATATATAGACTTGAGGGAAAGCTAGTCGAATAGATGATCAATATATAATAATTAATGAATGGCAAAAAAACAGCAAGATGTGATCATCGCCCCTGCAATACAGACATGGCCGGGATCATCATCGATCAGAAGCAGCTTTACTTCTGCCATAGCTCTAATTCTGATTGCCCTCTTAGTCATTACCGCTCTCTATTTAACTCAAGATGGATCGGTACGGCTTGTAGAAGATTGGAGCCAGGCCTATAAAACATCTTCAGGCTCATCATCGACTAAAGCGTCCGAGTGCAACATGTTTTCAGGAAAATGGGTATTCGATAACTATACATACCCTCTCTACAGGGAGCAGCAATGCACCTTCATGTCTGATCAATTGGCTTGCACCAAGTTTGGGAGGACCGATTTGAGCTACCAGAATTGGCGCTGGAAACCACATAACTGTGACATCCCTAGGTACTAATTATTAGCATTGAATAAATATAATATGAATTATTGTATAATATTATATTAGCTCGACTTTTTAGGATAAATAATAATTCAATATAATATCAAAATGTAGTCTCATGTTTAAATTACGCAGTCTCTAAAATTATTAATGTCACGGACAAATCCTTTAACTTTCACTTGTTATATTAAGAGCTTATATGTGAGGGAAAATGTTAGCGTTGTCTAAATATAATGTGAATTGTTATATCATATCATACCAACTCGATCTTTTAGGATAAATGAGAATTCAACACTAATTCATGCATTCTAATTGATGTAGTTTCTTTTTCCTTTCCTGATCAGTTTTCATGGAAATGATTCCATTGTTAAGGTTCAGTGCGACGGCGTTGCTCGAGACAATAAGGAACAAGAGGATGGTGTTCGTCGGAGATTCGTTGAATAGAGGGCAATGGGTTTCCATGGTGTGCTTGGTCGAGTCGGTTGTCCCTCCAACACTCAAAACCATGCAAAATAATGGCTCTTTGATGTCCTTCAAGGCTATTGTGAGTAAATAATATAATAACAATACTAATAGCAATTATGGTGTAATTTATTAATGAAGAATGATGCGTTGTTAATCAAGGAATACAATGCGTCGATTGATTTCTACTGGGCCCCATTACTGGTGGAGTCAAATTCAGATGATCCAGTGAACCATCGGCTACCCGAACGAATAGTAAGAGTAAACGCAATTGAAAAACATGGAAGACACTGGACCGATGCCGACATATTGGTGTTTAATTCATATCTTTGGTGGAAACGACCTAAAATGAAGGTTCTGTAAGTACCCTTTCCAACCTAATAAAAAAACGTACGCAATGATGTATGATTATCTGGAGAATTGATTAAAGAAAACGAGTATGATTAGGTGGGGATCATTTCAAGACCCAGATGAAGGCATCTATAAAGAAGTAGAAATGCTGCGTGTATATGAAATGGCCTTGAAGACATGGTCAGATTGGTTAGAAGTTCATGTCAACCCAAACAAAACCCACTTGTTTTTTGTAAGCATGTCACCAACTCATGAAAGGTATTATTCTAATCTGTCTCTACCAAATACGAAGTTGATGACTGAACTACTATCCACGTGGGGTTTTAACATACGATTACAGGGGTGAAGAATGGGGCGCGGAAAAAGGGCAAAACTGTTACAGCGAGAGAGATCCGGTTAGGAATGAAGGATATAGGGGAAGCGGGTCGGAATCGGATGATGTTAAAATGATGGGTGCGGTTAAGAGCGTGATAGATGAGTTGCAAAGGAGATCGGGATTGAAAGTGCAAGTGCTCAACATAACAGAGATGTCGGAATACAGAAAAGAAGGGCACCCATCCGTCTATAGGAAGCAATGGGAGCCGTTGACCGAAGATCAATTGTCAAACCCGACCACTTATGCTGACTGCATTCATTGGTGCCTTCCTGGAGTTTCTGACGTGTGGAATGAAATTCTGTATGCTTACCTTGTTCATCAATAACACTTCCTAATTTTTTGGAAAATGAAAATTATTACATTGATGCCTTTTGTTAAAAGTCAAATACAGTATTTTACCCTGGCCAAAGATGAAGAATAATCAAAATCTTAATAAAGAAATTGCCTGTGTGTCTTAATTGAGAATCTTAATTATGAGTTATTAAATAAATGACTCCTTTGCGGGGCCCCAAAACCGGTGTGGTAACGCTTCGGGATCGTCAGCGCACGTTAGTTGGAAATTGGAACATTCCTTTCGTGGTCAATATAGTAATCACAAGCTGCCAAAAAGCCCCTCAGTAATTTTCAATTAGACGGACCAATAAAAATTGAGATATAGGTCCCACATGACCAGTCAACCTGACGGTTGAGACTGTCCGAATAATGATAAATTAAAACGCTAGAATCTTGCTAAATTAGTGATGGTGGTGGCCATGCAGAAGTTGCGTTACCGGGTGTACAATATCTGTATGGTATCGGAAGCAGAGAATCAATCCGCAATATCCAATGGGTAAAATCAATCTGTCGGTCTCTCTACGTACATGTGTTAGAACCACCGCATTCGCATTATTCTTTTGAGTGATTTTTTGGTCAAAAATCTTTTCGTTTTGAAGTCTCTCTATCATCATGTTACAGAGGTGGAATAGAAAGAAAAACCATTTACATATACTTGCCCTTCTCCTCTTCTTCTTCATAGCTTTTACTATTCTTCACTACGAGCACAGAATTCGTCAAATCCAAGAAGACCCAGAACGTGTCGATCACCATCACAAGGCTTCAATCACATACGTGAAGCCCAATATTCTACTCGAAACAGCGCCAGGTACGAATTACTTAAGTTTTGTATTCTCTTCGCCCAATTTGTTTGCTTTCCGTGATTAGTACTTCCTTTGCTGGATTGTAGTGGCTCTGGATAGATTTAGTATATGTAACTCAACGAAAGAATATAGCGGCCGGAAAATTGAGTGGGATCATAGTAGGAAAGAGTCAGGTCGCCGGAGAGTTAGGTCAGAGAGCTGCGATGTGTTTTCCGGAAAATGGGTGTTTGATAACAGCTCGTATCCTCTATACGACGAGGCCCACTGTCCCTACATGTCGGACCAGCTGGCATGTCGCAGGCACGGCAGGTCTGACTTGGAGTACCAGTATTGGAGATGGCAACCCCATCACTGCAATTTGAAGAGGTTTTCTTCTTTTCTGCTTCTGTTTTTTACTTGTTTATGCTGTCGTTGAAATTTCTTAGACTATGGGGCGTACTGGAATTGGATTTTAAATTTTTAGTCTACAAAACATTTTCAAGGGCTTCTGATTACATTTCTTAAAATCAATATTATTCATGAATCATTTATACTTGATGTAGTTTGGTTGGATGTTACTTTATGGTGGTTTTCTGTCTACTTAAACATTCTTCAAATACCGGTTTGTAGATGGGATGTAACGGAGATGTGGGAGAAGTTGAGAGGTAAAAGATTGATGTTTGTTGGTGATTCACTAAACAGAGGACAATGGATATCCATGGTCTGTTTGTTACAGTCTGTTATTCCGGCTGATAAGAAGTCCATGACCCCAAACGCACAGCTTACCATTTTCAGAGCAGAGGTATAAATAGTCACAATCTCTGCCTCTTCTAATGACGAAGTAGAAATACAAACATTTTGGTGTCCTATGAATATCTGTCTTGAATCGATAATCATTGGTTATATGAATGTGTAAAATTGGCAGGAGTACAATGCCACAATAGAGTTTCTGTGGGCACCACTTCTTGTGGAATCGAATTCCGATGACCCGGTAAATCACAGATTGGACGAGAGGATAATTCGTCCAGATTCTGTTCTTAGTCATGCATCTCAATGGGAACATGCTGATATCTTAGTGTTCAACACATACTTGTGGTGGAGACAAGGCCCTGTTAAGCTCATGTGGGTACAAATTCAATCAACATTTTCATAGGAAGAAAAAGAAAACATTTGAACTTGAATTCTGATGAGAACTTGAATTCTGATGAGGACTTGAAACTTGTTGCAGGTGGACAAGTGAAGAAAATGGAGCTTGTGAAGAATTGGATGGGCTTGGAGCTATGGAGTTAGCCATGGGAGCATGGGCCGTCTGGGTGGCTTCTCACGTCGAGCCTCTTAGCAAGCGGGCCTTTTTCGTTACCATGTCCCCAACTCATCTATGGTCTGCACCATAATTTCCACTTCTGTTCTTTTGTAAATATTTACCAACGACTGAAAATATGAAAGTCGTGAACTTTTGGTGGGTCTAATTGCAGGAGTCGGGAGTGGGATCCGGGGAGTGAAGGCAATTGCTATAATGAGAAAACGCCGATTAATGTGGAGAGCTATTGGGGAAGTGGCTCTGATCAGGCTACAATGCAGATGGTGGAGAAGGTCCTTGACAAGTTGGGTTCAAAGGTGACAGTTGTGAATATAACTCAGCTTTCTGAGTATAGAAAAGATGGGCACCCTTCCATTTATCGAAAGTTCTGGGAGAAGCTGAGTTCTGAACAATTGTCCAAACCTTCTACTTACTCTGATTGCATACATTGGTGTCTGCCTGGTGTTCCTGATGTTTGGAATGAGCTTTTATTCCATTTTCTATAAAGAACACAAACAAATGTATTGGATTCTTCATATAACACAGTGAGAGATGAAAATTGAAAATGAATAAGAATCTGAACTTTGATATGCACTTTCTCAGAGGATTGTTTTTGGGCCTGAGAGAAAATAGACCTTCACCCACATAGATCATGTAAAGACCATTACTAATGGCAAGCAAAAACAGGCCCACTATGATTGGGATGAGACGATGAATAATGTAGCCATTGGGCCTAAAGATTAGGCCCAACAAAGAGAAGGGCGAGTGGGCGACGGTGACGCGGGAAGATATTTTCATGAGCACGTATTGTAAACCGTTGAAATTTCGTAGAGCACGGAGGCAGTGTTAGTGTATATGATTTCTGAAAGAAAGAGAAGGCTCAGAAGCTCATTAGAAGCCGGAAATGGCGAGCAGTCTTCTAAACCATATGCTATGCATACACTCCCCTCATATCGATTTCTCTTCCAAGTATCGAACATCGACCAGAAATCCTAATTGCACCGTTCGTTTCCGATTTCTGGCTAAATCGTCGGTCCAGAAGAAGCCTGGAAATTCTCTGGAGAGTCCGCCAAAAGAATCGAAACCTGACTCCCCATCTACTAACCGGATTAAGATTCCTGACTCGGCGTCTTCATCCAGATCGTTTCCTCTTCTACGTCGTTTGACGTACGTGCTTGTTTCATATTAGAATGCTTTGTTTAGTCGCAAGGAGTTGGTCGTCGCTAGAAATATAGTGTCTCAGTTTAGGAATGGCGTAATTCAAATCTGATGTTTGGACTTAATTTCTCGAATTTTATAGAAATACGTCTTTAAAGTTGGATCAGCTTGGGCTGGAGATACTGACAATTGCATTGCCTGCTGCGTTGGCTCTGGCTGCTGACCCCGTTGCATCATTGGTTGATACTGCATTTGTCGGCCACATTGGTATCTGTTTCATATTGATTAACAGATATATTTGTTAACATTGGCTTGGAGTTAATGGAACGTTGTTGTCTTGTATATGAGTTTTAATCCTCCATTATTGTCGTTACTCCAAAAAAGAATGTTTGAAATGCTCTTATTCTTAGTCAGTTGATTCTCTTCTCATCCACTGTTGGTAGCAATCACTACTATCTTGTGTGTAATCTTATTCATTATGTATTGTTTTATTCTTCTAGGATCTACTGAATTGGCAGCAGTTGGGGTATCCGTGTCAGTATTCAATTTAGTTTCAAAGTTGTTCAATGTTCCCTTGCTCAACATTACTACGTCTTTTGTTGCTGAAGAGCAGGCATCAATTAGTGGGATTGATGAAAGTTCTGGGCCGAATAGTGATGGTAGTTATTGAGGATTTTCTTTTCTATTACGTCCATCTCCATTTTATATTGATGGGATGTTTGGATTTCTGTTTTCCTTCTTTCATCCAGATTGCATGGCTGAGCATCAAGGGAAGGAGCTACTTTCCTCAGTGTCCACTTCTTTGATATTAGCTACTGGCCTTGGCATTGCTGAAGCTGTTGCACTCTCTCTTGGTTCAGGATCTTTAATGAATATCATGGGTATAGCTGCTGTATGTCAAACCTCGCCACTTGTGTGTATTTGGTATATAAAAATGATATTTTATCTCTGCCCCTAATTTTTCTATACATAGCATGTTAACATTTCCAGCAGTCAAAAACTATTTTCTGGGTTTTTTAGTTATTTGGATTCAGTATTACTGAGTGGTATATCAGTACTTTTATGTTCTATGCTAAATTGAGTGTATTTTCTTAAATTATGTTTTAAGGATTCACCAATGCGTCAGCCAGCCGAGCATTTTCTTAGTATGAGGGCTTTTGGTGCTCCACCCATTGTCATTGCACTTGCTGCACAAGGTGCTTTTCGTGGATTCAAGGACACAAAAATGCCTTTGTATGCCATTGGCAAGTATTATTATCTCTCTCTCTCTCTCTGATTTAGTCGCACCCACAGACGAAAGGACTCGTGTCCCGATAATCATCGGATAGACCATGTTACACTACCTATAACTTCTTTTAACAAGCAATAAATCTGTATTATCTTATGCTGCTTCCTTTTGAGTTTCTTGTTTTTATAAGTAAGAAAGTAGACCACCTAGTCCCGTAATATATTTATTGATTTCCAAATGAGTGATAAATAGTCTCTGCTATTACAGGTGCTGGAAATTTACTCAATGCAGTGTTGGATCCAATATTAATATTTTTTCTTGACTTTGGTATTGGAGGTGCTGCAATCGCTACTGTGATTTCTGAGTACGTCAAAAATGTGCGAAACTTGATAATACCAGGGCACTTTTGAACTTGAGTTCCCATAGGCTGTTAATATATGACTGCTATTAGAGTTTTCTTTGAACATAATTAATGATGTTTATTTTTCATCAGGTACCTTATTGCTTTTATTCTTCTATGGAAGTTGAATGGAAAAATATCACTTGTTCCATCCAACATCAACGGGAGAAAGATTCTCAGCTATCTTCAATCCGGTATGCCCTATAGACAATATTGTGGTATAACTTCAAGAAGAATCTGGTGGAAAAATTATCAGTGAGACAAGTACAGAGTAGTTAAATTAATAATTTTTTAGATGAAAATAACTCTTGGCAGAGTTGATATGCTATCAACCATATGTCAAATATTTTCTTTAAGCTTTACTCTTAAATTCTAGCTGCGTCTGTGGTACTCCTCAGGTGGTCTTCTCATTGGGCGGACATTGGCTGTGCTCGTAACTATGACCCTTGCAACATCCATGGCAGCTAGACAGGGCCCAGTTTCTATGGCTGGTTATCAAATTTGTGTGCAAATTTGGTTGGCTGTCTCTTTGCTCACTGATGCTTTAGCACTTGCTGGACAGGTAAAAAGATGAACCGGATCAAGCTATGACTCTGGCTACATCCATACAGACTTAATAATTAGTTGGAAGTTCTTGATTTCTTGATCTAATAACCATAAATTTGATGCTTCTTTAACAGGCACTTCTAGCCAGTGACTACTCCCAAGGAAATTATGAACAGTCACGTGAAGTTATTTACAGAGTTCTGCAGGTCAACTGCATATCTCAGTTCTACCTATTATCTCATCTTAAATGGTTTCTTTTGTTAATAGTAGAATACATATAATTGCTCTTCTGTTCGGACGAAACCAGAATTGATGCAAAAAGTACTTCTTTGGAAGCAGATTGGCTTGACAACCGGAGTTTCTTTGGCTGTTGTCTTATTCTTCGGATTTGGGGCATTTTCTAGCTTATTTACTACAGACTCTGAAGTTCTGGAAATTGCCTCGTCTGGTTTATTGGTAAGGATATTGCCATGTGAAAATTTGTACTATGAAGAAATTTCTTGTAATGACACGTGGTTGCATTCTTTTGCAGATCGATAATAAGGGGTAGTTACGTAGCATCTTAGGTCCACTAATATGGGGTTCTCCCAAGTGATTGTGATATTGAGAAATATATTGTCCAAACCGCTTAAATAAATAAAGTAATAAACATCTTGTATCTTCTAGGAGGGCTAGTGGGGAATAAATATTTAGTAGATCTAGGCCACAATGCTCAAAATGAACAAATCAATGTTCCTATCACGATGGTTGAGTTATAAGCCCTGGTGTAATTCTATCGTGGTTGACCTGATTTCTATGGCCATATCTCTGCAGTTTGTTGCTGGAACTCAACCGGTGAATGCCTTAGCTTTTGTTATTGATGGGCTCTACTACGGGGTTTCAGACTTTGGATATGCAACCTACTCTATGGTATGTTCCTTCTTCTTTGCTGAAGGAATTTGGCATTTTCACTTTCTTAGTAAAGGGTAATATCTATTTAAGATCCATCTGTACTTAAATATTAGGTGCTTGTTGGAGTGGTTTCTTCCGTATTTCTACTTGTAGTTGCTCCTGTGTTTGGTCTAGCTGGGGTCTGGACCGGGTTGTCTCTCTTTATGATCTTGCGTGTGGGAGCTGGATTTTGGAGGTAAATCCAATTCTGATAGTAAACATTTATTATATGATCTCCCATTTATTTCATGTTACTCAATTGTGGCTGCACATACCCATTGACTTCATTGATAAATGTACCATGAAAGTGACGGGGACTGTCACTGGGGATGAAAAGTCGAGGCTTCAAGCAAATGGTAGTTCATAGTGTGTCGGCGTATCCCATTGAAACCTAGATCAGTTTAAAAGAGTGAATGGATTTACATGAAAGAAAAACAGAATTAGACCAGAACTTAGTATGAGCTGAACTAGGCTAAAGTTATATTCGTTCTCTTAATTCTTTCTGTATATCACGTTATCCAGATTGAGCTCAAAGAGTGGACCGTGGAAAATGGTCTGGGACAAGGTAGAGCAGAGAAGCATGTGAGATCTATCTCAAGTTCTCTGGCCATGCTCGCGATGTATATACAACCCCATCAGAGAGGTAAGGAACGACATACATGACCATGCCCAAATTTCAGAAGGCAGAGCAACTGCTTGTATAGACACTCTTGTCAAGGTCTTGCAACGGATTCTTAGCGGGATTCTCGTTCCAGCATATATTACAATGGAGGATAAGGACACTGGAATTAATCATCGCCACATAAGGTAACGAAGGTTTCACTGTTTAATAAAATACCGATTAGTGTTATGTCTCTATGGTTCTTCTACCGTAGTTTGACCCATTTTACGTCGTTTCTCTGATTCGAATTTGTCTTTAAATGACGTAGTAATTTTTTTCTTATGATTCACATATATGTGTATATAAAAAGTGAATTAAGAACAAAAAATGATTCATTTATATTTTGCAGACATGATTCATAGATGAAATACATTCTCGTAAGAGTTCCCTACAACACTCCCTATATGCTAATATCAAATGTGATGTGTAAACTGTCGTTTCAAAATTAGTAGAAAACAAATCACAGATGCTGCAGCAGCATCTACCATTAACAGACCTATTCTCCCAGACGTGTTGACTTATGGAACCATGAATCAAGTAAGAGTTGCTCTTCCTTCAACCCGAAATCATAGTCGGGCCTCAGGAAATCAAAACTGTAATCAACTCCTGAGTCTTCCATCTTCACATCATTGAAGCTCCCAATAAGCTGATCATCATTTGAAGGATTCTCTGATTGCTGATAAAGAATATATTGCCTCTCACTCTCTGAAACAGAATTGTTTATGATAGAATCCATCTTCAACTGATAATTCTCAACATTTCTCTCTGAACTACTGCATCGAGTAGAATCTTCTCGATCTTTCTGCAAGTACTCAGAGCCAGTAGATTCCATATAATCAGAAGTTCCCTCCTCCTTTGCCTTCTGTTGGTGATTGACATAGGAATCAGGGAAATTAAGGCGAGCGTAAGGACCATACATGGCTCTAGCTGCTTCATCATAAGCAAAAGCTGCTTCAAGAGCAGTCGAGAATGTACCGAGCCATAGTCGACTCGCCTTCTTCGGGTTACTCATGAAAGTACTGGGCTCTCTAATCTCAGCAACCCACTTGCCCCAAGTCCTCTGTCGAACACCTCTATACTTGCAGACTGAGTTTTCAGGCCCACCTTTCCCTTGCATACAACCTTTCCTGGAGCCCTTGGCTGGGATTCTTCGAGTCTCTCTAAGTACTCCGTCATCATCTTCTGCAGAGTATATTTGATGCTTCTGTTTCTTCCACTTGGTGAGAGTGTCTTCTACTGATTCACATCCATTGCGTCTCTTTTTCGTTTTTATTACGTCCCTGCGAATTAGAATTCAAGAGATGAAAATCATGAATCCTGTTTGTTTGCACACTTCTTTGTTAACGAGTAATATAAGAAGAAAGAAATCTCACCCATCAACATCATCCGTCTTCATACGACTTTTCAAATGTGCTTTGTAGTATCTTTTCTTCCGTCTCTCCTTTAGTTTTGTTACTAGGGTTTTAGGGGGTTTATCTCACTTTAGAAGCAGCCTTAGTTTCTTGGGCAAGAAGTTTGTCAACGTATTGAAAACTGAAACTGATTGTAGATTACATGATGACGTGGTCGCCCCCTTTTAATGTTCTGTCTTGATGGAAGACACGATGCACGAGATGTTACGTGTATTGATTTGCTTCAGTCTTTTTTCCTTAGTCACGAAGTTTAACTCCTTCAGGCAGGCAAGTTGGACAAAGAGCAGACCTGGTGGGGTTGGATTCCATCCAGAGGGTAGCCCTCCAGATGCATCAAGAGGAATTAATCCGGACCATTTAGATTGATCGTGCGGTTGGGTAAACGCCACCTCATCATGTGTGTGTGTCTGTTTTTTTTTCTTCTCCTCACTCAAACTCACGTTCTCTCCTCCGTTAACCATATTTTACCTTCACCTTTACCTTTCTCCTCTCTCTCGTCTCCCCCATGCTCTTCGCTCCAAACCAGCGGAAAGAGAGGAATTCACAGAACTGCCGCACCTTTCTCTCTCTTCTCCCTCTCCATCTTCTCTTCGCTCCAGGCCAGCACGGCAATCAGAGGTCTGAAAACACCACGCATCGCAGAACACTCATCACCGGCGGGACGACGCTAACGATCTCCGGCAACGTGCATGTTGCGGAAAGTCAAAATCTGTTGGACTTTTTCCTTTGACTAAAGTGAAATTGATTAAAGACTCAAAGCCCAAAAAATGTTTAATAAATGTAATTAAATACATCCTACATTGGAAAGGGAGAAATATTTTCAAGCATTTATAAGTAATTGTAAATAGTAAATATTTGTAATAATAAATAAGTATTGAGGTTTGGCTGAGACTTACACTTACACGCACGCGTGAAGCGCTTTTGGCGCTTATTAGACGTACTTGGCACTTTTGCGACGTGGCGGCCTGTGGCGGCTGGTGATCGACTACTTAAACGGTTAACAGTTAAAACGGTTAGTTACCGTTAGAGTTTGAATTTTGGGAATTCAAATATCTGACTGTTAAAGCAGTTAAACTATTTTAAACGAATAAGTGTGACTGTTTGTGAAACAGTATACTGTTTCACGAACAGATGCCGTAATTTGCCTATAAAACCATTCTTCTCAGTTTTCATACTCTCGGAAACCGAATATATTGCATAACAAAATTTCACTATTACTTGTGATCTTTTGTAAAAGCTTGTCATATCCCGAAAACTATTTTTACAGTAACCTAAAACAATCTGGGAAAATGAAAATATCATTTTTTAGAAAACATATATATTACGTGTTTCAAGTCTTGATACCATTTAATTTCAACAAAATCAGTTCCTGCAAAATCATTGGATTTTATAAGCGTATATGGTCTATCCCTCCCCCCACCACACACAGAACAAGTTTAAGCTATTCTTGTACACGTAAACCCAAATCACGAAAACAAAATTTTGTATAAATTTTTTTGATAATTGAGGTCCGGCGGAGTGTATATAATCCCACTAAAGCACACTTATAAATCTTTCAATCTTAGAATTTTGAGATTGGCAACCTTTAACTTTTATGTTTTGAAGTTCCAAAAACAACAGATTGTTGTATAGAGAATGAAACGGGAGGGTTGTACTATTATCACAATCAATCAGATTTTCATTTTAACTTCTATGCAGACTTGGTTCCTACCGAGGTTATTGAGTTGATTCATTGCAGCCTGGCCAATTGAATCACTTGCTGGGTGTTTAACAGAGAACTTCACATTTTCCAGAACCCACTTGATCATTTCAGCATCAAAATCATCTTCCAAGACCATAATTCGAACTTCAAGGGCAATTTTTATTCTGAAAATATTATATATAGATGTGTATCACTATTAATAATAAATTTAGTCCAAATGGTATACGGCCAGACTGATCCGAACCCGTATGTACCGAATCCCCATCCTTGTTGGATTTGTTCCGTACCGTAATAATTTCTATCTAAGGTTGGGATGGGAACTAATAGCAGTTTCACAGTCTATCAAACAATGCCACCACGTCATCATAGTCTCCTCTTCTGGGGGAAAAAAGCAATTGCGAATTTCGAGAGAAGCAGAGCCAGATATCCAGATCCATTTCAAAGAAACAAGAAGAGTTTCTGGGTCAGAGTATTCTTCTGTTGTAATTTATAATGCGGTAAAGCAATTGGCAACAAAGGCAGAGCATTGGATACACAAGAAGTAGACTGCATCTCAAAATCAGAAGGTGAAAACATTACAGAAAACAAGGTAGTGTCGGGCCCTAAATTTTCCCTACAGCCCACCAAACAACCCTCTACTGCTTTGGAGTGTAAAACAGCAGTTTCCAATTGATGTATTTATGTCCCTCCGACTGCGACAACAAGTTCTTGCAGTTCCTGTTTCCGGTGACATTACAACAAAACAAGCATAACCATGAGTTAGGAAACAGCACATGCCCTACTTCCTAGAGAGGGCGCGGATGACTGAAACTAAGATAGGAGGAAACGATATAACATTACCTGGCACAGAACAAGAACACCAATGGTAGAAGAAAAGAAGTTACTCAACCCCAAGAATCTTAGCAACTTTATATCTCATCCTCCTGTTAAGAAGTTCCTGCCACATTTAACCGTATAACCCATTGAGCAGCAATGTATAGGCTATAGCAAGGTACGCTAGGAAATGGAACATCTTAACAGAATGTCTTACCTGCTCAAGAACCTTGGCAGAGGTCTTCTCGACATGTCTGGACAAGCACTCAATCTTGACAAGCATTTTCTGGTACAGATCTTCAACTCCAGCAGTATAGGCTTCTGAACCCATTAACCGACTCAAGCTCCCAACCTCCAACCCCTCTGCGCACTTATCCAACTCCTTCTGATCCTTCAAAATCTGCTTCATCTCGTTCAATCTCTCTTCGTTCCTGTCCTCATTCATTGGCGAAGCCCTGAGCTCGAAGGGCAGTATTGGGAACGGTGAATTAGGGCTAAAAGACTCGTAATTACCTCGAAATGCTGGACCAATATTCACGATGTCCATAGATTTGGGCTCCAAAGACTCGGTGCAGGCACGAAACTGGTACGCTCTGTACTCGTGAGTATGGATGATTTGGTTTGATAAGGGCGAAGCGAATAGCAGAAACAAACGAGGAGTGAGATTTGTAGGATTGTCAGCGTTTTTCACGGGGAAAGAGAACTGAGATTTGGAAGAGAGAGAGGCGGTGACTGCAAACTCACGCATGGACGGTCGGAGTTGCGTGTTGAGGCGGCCGGAGAACCAGCCGAGGAGATAGTTCGGGGTTTGAGCTGGGGCTTGAGGTTGGTGGCGGAGTAGACGGCTAAGGGATAGCGAATCCACTCGACCAGATGACTCGTAGAAGCTATTTATGGTGCCGGAGCAAAGGAAACCGGTGATGGTGGCGACAAGTGCCGATGAATCTGTATCAGTTGAATCGTCGGAGAGAGCGGAGGGTTTGATTTCGGTGACGTGGCCGAAAATGAGACCGTCGACGGCACCGGGGGAGGTCGAAAACCGTTGGATCATGGAGGCGAGGGTGGGCCCTGAGATTGCTGTCTTCTGAAAGCAAGGATCCTCCATGGCCGATTCTCAAGAGAAATAAAATTTGAGAGACAAATTTTCTTTTATAGGACAGACCACTAGTAGAAGTTCGTTTCCACAAAATACGATGGTGCGATGCGTCGTTGTGATAACTCGACAGGTCGGCTTTGAGTAAATTATAACGACATGTCGCTGTACATCTATTATTAACGACGTGTAGACAGAGTATAGAGTCACCATGGACATTTTTTCAGAGCATTTACGGGTTGGCGGAGTTGTATTGTTCTCTGAAAACGGATGCCTTGCTTACATTACGAGACAATTAACGTATTTTCAAAATGCTTTTATACTTTACCCCATGAAATGATTGATCAAAATCGGGCTCAAGCTCCATTAAAATTCCAGAAGAAAACTGAAAAAATATGAAGATGAAAATTGTGACTGTAAATCTGTAATCAGTCGGAAGAATTAGAGATGCTGCATAAAGAACATATTCCAGAAGAAAACAGAGAAAATTTATAGATCCACAAAGAAACAAAAAGAAATGAAGTTCCAAGTTTTCTAAGAGACAAAAGAATATGGCCCAGATCAATAATTTCTTCAGTATTAAACCCAACTCCGTCCTCTTATCTCATCGGATTAGACACGAGCAGCCACAGATGCTGCGGCAACGGCAGCATTGGAGGCGGCTGTGTTGAAAAACGAGAGGAATCCCGTGGATGCATTTTCTTGCTCATCCAAGAACAGATCTTCAGGGACCCTAAAAGCGCCGTGAGCACAAACCAGAGCCGCGCCAACCACGAGAGCGGAAACCAGAAGAGATCCAACATTGGTGAGGAATATAACGAAGACGCTTAAAACGACCAAGAGAATGAGCGTTTCGCTGTCCTTGAAGGTGCGGCCAAAGAGGACGAGAGGCTGATCAGAGGCTCGGAAGAGGTAGAGGAAGATCCAGGCGGCGAGTAGACCGGCAAGAAAGATAAGCGAGATAGGATTAGTGACCAGAGAGAATCCAAGGATGAGAGCTACGACGGCGAGATAATTGACGCGGAAGTAGGAGTAGTTCTTGCGGATGCGAAGGGTGGCGTCCGAGAACGACTCCGGTTTGGAAAAGGCGGTGTGATCAACCAGCTCGGCCCAAGGGCGGCGTTGAGAGAGGCCGTTACGGAGCGAATCGGAAAGATTGTTAACGAAGGCTCGAAGTGCAGGGGTAGCAACGGGGACTTGGGACTGAACCGATCCGCCGGAGGCGGTGGTGGTAGTTTGGGGATTAGAGATCGGGAGGACGGCTGGCGACGACATCGGTTTGGTAGATCTTGAAGGGTTTTGGAATCAGAAATGGAAGAAGGGGAGGAATTTGTTTTCAGCGATTTGAGGGGGTTTATCGATTATCGATCTTGCGTAGAATACATGCGAGAGGAAGAAGGGAAGAGAGTTTTTCCGATTCTTTCTGGCTTCTATGTTGAGGAAACATTTACAAACGCGTTGGGCCCCGCGTTAGGTTAGAAGGTAAACTTGTCGAAGTATCGACCGAGTAAACCTGTAATGACAAGAAGGGTCTTTCAAAAGTAGAGATCTTTCGTCTGACCATTCTTAGTTTGGGCTTTTCTTCATTTACAAGTACCCATTAGTAATCATAATACTTAATTCAAGCCCATGATCTTTTTGTCCAACAGAAAAGAATATAAACCTATGATTTATCTTGAGCAGATCTGATAGACCGATCAATTTCGCCCCCGGTTTCACACTATCGCATCAACACTCATTTATTAATAGAACAACAATGTTTCACATTTGCCTGACTCCACAAACATTGACATTGTCTCCCAACTAGTACTAAAGAAACAGATTACCTGAATTTTTAGAATCCTGAGAGTTTCAAGGCATGCCATGAGGTTAAGTAACAGAAACTTCAAAAGGTAGACCCATTCCACCCAAAGTTGGAACCCTGCAAATAGATATACAGACATCAGTACGTTCTCCTATGGCGGTGAATACTTTATGGCCACATGCGGAGAAAAATGACTGACTTTGATTCGTGAAAGAAAAAAGAAGTAAAATCTAACGGGAACTATGTACGAGGATTCAAATAGAAAAGATTAATTTACAGGATCTAGTTTTGATGTAAAGCATGCAAACACTGCATATTCTTGAGTTTGATGTGCCTAGAAAAAAAGGGAAGAATGCAATGAGAATAAATGAATGCACGGCAATGACAGTCTTCGGGATGAGTGAGCAAGTAGAGATGGCTTACCTTGGTATCATAGAATTTGAGAAAGAAGCGTGATTTGGGCACGGACAACTTGGTCTCAAGAATAGAGGCAATTGCAGCACTTAGCTTCTTGTTTGCATCAGGATTAAGGCCACCAATAGAGACCAACTCTCCATAGGCTGCTGGCTGTTCAGTACCACCAAATGCTATGGGTACTGATCCCTTCAACACAATCATCACATACTGCATTGCCAGAAAAAAAAAAAGCACTAGAGAGATTTTGAAGTGAACAATGGACAGAATAATATCAATACTACTTTGCAGCTAACTATGGTGCATGCACATACGTCCAGGACGACTAAAAGTATAACAGCATTTGACTATTTAGTGACAAATTTTACAGTTAGTTCTAGATGCGAGGAAACTGTTATATCTAGAAAAAAGACTCTTCAATGAGGAAGAAAGTCATAGAAGGTTTTGCTTTACAGAACTCATCCCTCTGCATAGCCACATCAGTTCACTGACAAACGACTACACTGTCAAAGATTTCACATAAGATCATGTTTTCATATACATATATAGTTTCATAATCCGCAGGCAAACATACCTAACAACAACTTGGGAGAAAAATAAATGAATTCCCAGGAAATTAAAGAAAAAAAAAAAAAACAGAGCTCATATTCTGTTACTTTGTATCAAAGCAGCTAAGCAGGTCTAAAATCGTAGTCAAACAAAAGCCACTATGATCGTTAATTGGAACCATAGTTGTTTTCAACTAGCGATGATATTCGAGTAGACTTGTTAATGAAGCATACGCTCCCCAACCTATGCCCTACAACCAACTCCGTCCCTAAAGCCAGAATAGCATTAACTTAAACAGGACGGACTCGAAAATAGCTAATTAAGAAAGGCAAATTAAAACAAATAGTGCAGTAGATCCCTCGAGTAATTCATACTAGAGCAACGAATATAGCTAATCGAAGAATGTAAGAATCAATATAAATGCCGAAAAACTATAAGAAGAAAAAAAAAAAAAAAACTGAGGAAACGACAGAAAACTTGGGGGAGGGGAATCGTACGGCGGGAGGCTTGCCGATGATGGTGGCGACGGTGGAGGTGGCCTCGGAAAGAATAGCGGAGGTGTCTACTCCGTCCAAGGGAACGTTCGTCGAAATGTTCAGGCACGGCATCTTCTCTCTCTCTCTCTCTCTCTGTTTGCTTGTTCCCTATCTGCACCTGCTAGCTCTACTGGTCTCAAACCCGCCCTCGTCGCTTCACTTCCGCTCTCCAACAAATTTCGGTGACTCGGTCTGCCAACTTAGTTATAAATGGGCCGAATATTCCCTGATTGTCCTGTCCAGTTAGCCTCTAGAACAGTCGGGCTTCCTTTCAAACTTTCTTTATCACCGAAACTCAGGTGGCCCGGCCCATATCCTCTCGGACTTAAATGGGTCGTCAGCTCCATAGCATGAGGTAATAGTCACTGTGGGCCCTACACATTTATAACTCATCCAAGCAGAATATGGGATCATAGATCAACTTTATCCAAACGTTGAAAAAGCTCGTATTATGTTGATCTTTAAGATTACATAATGAGCTGTGTGTCCTTGTATGTTTTTGTCTCTACTCCTTGTGGTGGGCCATCAAAGTTGAAACCTCTTGAACAAAAGAAAGAAAAACATGACACTAAAATCTTAAATCACATTCAGACTGCGGTTTGATATCTCTTCCACAGTTCCATTTTACAGGCGATATATTCTTTTCAGATGACACGGTTCACACCTCTTCCGGCTTCAAAGCATATTTCCAAGTTCTAATATTATGTCTTAATCGACGTTTTGTAACTGTTTCACTTAGATATTTGTGAAACAATATAATATATAAATGACAGGTAAATTTGAATTTACCTGCTCTATTTTCATGCAAAACTATATAATAATAAAAAATTAATCATAAATAAATAATAAGAAATCATTTTGTTGCAGCAATATGTCATGTTCTATCTGCAATGATTTCCATGCATGTTCTCCTCTCTCAAGAAGAACACCTTTGTATTGATATTAAGTCGAAGCTAAATTATGTGAAGAATGTTTGTCTTGTCATATAAGAGATAAACGGCGGTTCCCGTCCCACACTCCCACTGCAAACTGCAGTTGTAATTAGCAGATCAGTAATTGTGATTAGAGAGAAGGACCAGTAATTATAAGACGCAAGACTTTTTTCAACAGTTATGATTAAAAGATAAGCTAATCGAGTGAAGTTAGTGCACAGGTCAAAAGCACAAAAGAAAGAACAAACATTTTTTAAACCTTCCCCCCCCCCCCCCCCCCTCGCGAATTTCACATGTTATTGCGGGCCTAATTTATCCGATTCTTTGTACTTTAAACACGGCCAATTTTGAATGTCTGGATTGAAGTGATCTTTTTCAAAAAAAAGATACATACAAATCTATCATCGTTTCCCCAAAAAAAGTTACTTCACCATTTTTCACCCTAATCTCTCTTATACTTTAACATCTATCAGGTCCATGTGATTATTATTAGTGTTCAAAGTATAATTTATGGAAAGCTAATGAGCATGTGTAAGTGGGTAAAATGATTAATGAGAGGGTCCTTTGTTATGCATGCATGTTTATTTTTTACCTTTCTTTTTATCAGCATCGTCTAGCTGGATCTCTAAATATTCTCAAAACCTTATATTTAACCCCATGTTTAGTACTTAGTACTATACTAAACGCAAAAGATGAAAAGGAAATGGGTATAGATTCATTTCAGTCTTTTTTTAGAATCCAATGCAAATTATGGATTTATGGGTCCATCTTTGGACCAAAAGTGGGGCTAAATTTGTATGTAATGCATGCATGCATGCGTAGATACAAAAAAGGGATATGCCATAATATCTCGTTAAACGGTGACGTAAATAACCAGTAAAAAAAAAAAAAGAGAAAAAAATTAACAATAACAGAGGTGTTTCCTAGATAATTTTATTCATATAATATGATAAATTATATTAAATATATATTTTATTTTATTTTATTTATTAAATTAATATATAAATAAAATTTATAGAGTTTTTCAATGCACAAAAAAAATCTTTTTACCGTGAAGCGAAAATTTAAACGAGAAAATAGGTGTGGAAGTTGGACCATATGATTTAATCGTCCAAATGTGGATTTCCTTACACGTATCTTTTTCTTTAAGTAAGACTATAGATTTAAAAATTATGATTTTTTTTTTTAAATTTATTTAATGTATAATTAATATAACTTTTTTTAAAAAAATAAACAATAATTTTTTATAAAAAAAATTTAATACCAATACCAAATTAGAATATAAATTTTATACTTTCAATATCCATTATACGAGAATGATACCAATTTTCTATAATACCCGATAATGGTAATAATTTTGACCACCCCTTGGGGATAAGCTCTTCCACCTTATTATAGCTCATTGAAGCTCAACTTATATGGACCATATCTGACCTTCAAAAATTTACAATTTTTTTTTTTTTTTTTTTCATGAAGTATCTGATTAATGGATGGTTTTTAAAGATTTTAAGTTATTTTTTATTTAAAAATAAATAATTAAAATTGATACAATATTCAAACTCTAAATTGCACGTAGGATAATTATTTTGCTCTCTAGGGAAGAGAAGAGTGCACAGTGCCTGCTTTTTTTTTTTTTTTTCTTTTTTTTTTTAAGATTACTTATAAAAAATAAAAAATAAAAGAATAAATAAATAATTTTAAAAAAAATTTTAAAAAGTAAAAATGTACTTTTTAAAAATACTTACGAAGCAGTTGTCATTTTACAGCCCGAAAATCGAGGGAGGCTTATTACAGAAATTTGAGCCCATGGGCCATAGTCCATAGACTCCAAGCTAAAAGTCTCAAATAGTAAAAGAAAAGTAGGGGGGGGGGGGGCAAATGGGCCCCGCAAATAACGTAACAAATCCCCTCAACCCGCTTTACAGAATTTCCAGTGTTCTCAATTATTATCACGCCTAATTCTCTTCTCTACACTTCACCGCACCTAATCCTGCCTCTCACTACAGCATACAAATACAAACATACCATCTTCGCCTCACTCACGCAAAAACTTTGTCTACTCTCTATAGAGAGCGCGTGCTCCTACGCCCTAGCATTCGAATTTCTCTGTTTGAACTTTTTCGTTCACACTCAAAAATAAAATCGCGCCGCGCCACCCCCTCTCTCTCTCTGTCTCTCTGCTGCGTCACCGTACTCTTGTGTTTTTCGACTTCTTGTCCATCTATGTTTCTTTCTCTCTCTTTTGGTTGAAGCCACGCTTTTGTGTAAAGTTCCCTTCTCCCTCGGAAACACCTATTAAACTCAAACTCAAACCACAGGTAACACCTTAGGAGGTAATACTGCTATTTTTCTCACACACAGATTCCAACTGGGTCTTACTCTAAACCCACGAAAATGGAAGCTCCATCACCAGTCTCCATTCCAGAAGCCTCACCAGCGCCCTACAAGAAAAGCTTCGTCGCGACCTTAATGGAAGCAGCGACTCTTCGCTCCCCATCCTTCAAAGAAGACACCTACTTGGTGTCTCACTTAAAAACCTCCGAGAAGAAGGCCCTCAAAGAGCTCAAAGACAAGCTCACCGATTCTGATGGCTCCGACGCGTCTCTATGGAGCATTCCTCTGTTAGGAGGCGACGAGCGGGCCGATGTAGTGCTCTTGAAATTCCTCCGAGCTAGAGATTTCAAGGTATCCGACTCTCTTGATATGCTGCAGAAATGCTTGGCGTGGAGGAAAGAGTTTGGAGCGGACGGGATCATAGAGGAGGATTTAGGGTTTAAGGAGCTGGAAGGAGTCGTGGCTTACATGCAGGGTTTTGATAAAGAGGGCCATCCCGTCTGTTACAATGCTTATGGGGTGTTTAAGGACAGAGACATGTACGAGAGGATTTTTGGGGATGAAGAGAAGCTGAAGAAATTTCTAAGATGGAGGGTTCAGGTTCTGGAGAGAGGGATTCATCTGTTGCATTTCAAGCCTGGTGGGGTTAACTCTCTCATTCAGGTTACTGATCTTAAAGACATGCCCAAGAGGGAACTTAGGGTAGCCTCTAATCACATCCTTTCTCTATTTCAAGACAATTACCCTGAAATGGTAGCTCGAAAGGTAATCAACCTCATTTCCTGCCATCTTATCTTGTACCCGATTTTGCTTTGCATTGTCTAAACAAATTTTCTTTTATCTGGGTTTAGATTTTCATCAATGTGCCATGGTACTTCAGCATGTTGTATTCTATGTTTAGCCCCTTCCTGACTCAGAGGACTAAGAGCAAATTCGTGATATCAAAGGAGGGTAATGTTGCTGAAACGCTTTACAAGTGAGCAACTCTCTTGAATTTTTCCATTCTTACTTAGTTCAAGTCAATTCTTTTTAACTTACCAAGTTTTTCCATTTTCGTGAGTCTACTAGATATATAAGACCTGAAGACATCCCAGTCCAGTATGGTGGACTAAGTCGACCCAGTGATCTGCAGAATGGCCCCCCTAAACCAGCTTCCGAGTTCATCGTCAAAGGAGGCGAGAAAGTCAACATTCAGATTGAGGGCATTGAGGTAGAAGTCTTAACTGCTTATGGGGGTAGTAATTGATCGTTTAAGCTTTAATAAGGCTGCCATCCCATTTGTGTTCCTCTTTGAGTTATGTTTCGATCCCAATTACTATTGACAGGGAGGTGCAACAATAACATGGGACATCGTGGTTGGAGGTTGGGATTTGGAATATTGCGCAGAGTTCGTTCCAAATGCAGAAAGCAGCTACACCATTGCAGTGGAGAAGGCAAGGAAGGTTGGGCACAACGAGGAGGCCATTCACAACTCCTACATCTCTCGAGAAGCTGGAAAGATGGTTCTCTCCGTCGACAACACTGCTTCCCGCAAGAAGAAGGTAGCTGCTTATCGTTATGTCGTCCGCAAATCCACTGCCCTCATCACAATCTGAGCTGATGCGCTAAGACTCGCTATTATTCTAATTAAAATCGTAATTTTGTAACATGGTATTATGTTACCACTGTCTTTTTGTGTAATATTGGAAGATGGTTTGGTTAAATTAATGGGTGGGATGTTTTGTGTGAGGTTTAATTTAAATTTAGAGTCTTGATGAATCTGACATGATAGTATGACACTACTGCAGCAGCACAATGTGTAAGAAAAAAAAAGGTTATGGTATTATACTAAGATTATATATTGCGTGGTATAGAAGAGAAAACAGACCCACTTTTGCTTTTACTTTTATCAGTGCCGTGCTACTGTTTGTCCTTTGTCTGGTGACTTGTCTTGCAGTTTTTTCTTTTCTTGTTTTGTTTTGATCTTTTACACAGAGTTTCAGGTCAGGTAGGAAGGATGATGTATCCTCTTCAAGATCGTCTTTTCAGTCTTCAGAGGCTTTTGCAGTTTGCTTCTTGGACCAGTGGGCGTGGCGTGGGTTAAAAACAGAAAATGGAATTTGCTTTATTTCCCCATCCGATTTTTACCCACTTGTGATTTTACCTTTATGAATGAATGAATGAATGATCGAAGAGGGTATCGTTAATAATGCGTTTTCTTCTGAAGTTGGGGGTGGGGGTGGTTGGCCCAGAAGTTTGGATTTGGTTAAAGACAGTGATGGGACGCTGGGTTGATGTTGCGCTGATACAAGGGACTTCATTGAATTGTGTGTCTGGCGAGGTTGTAAGAAACCCAAACAAGTTATGATGGTCACAAGAGGGAATTTCATAGGGAGATGTGTGTGTTAATGAATGAATGTGGATTGCAAACGTCGGTCGCGTGCTGTCATTGGCGCCGTTGATGAAATGGTAATGGTGTCTGGTGGTGATGATCATGACGTCGCTGCCATCCTCACCGTGCTCTCTCTGACACGGGATCCTAATGATTCTCTTCCCATTTGCGCTCTCCCAAATAGCGTGTTCTTCTAGACTCGTACACAAGACATACAAGCCCTATTCGCATTAATATCTTTGCTTAACTGGACTCTTTATTTCTATCCATGGCCCATACATTTGGGTCCATTTCCATCGTCAGCAACCAAGCCCATCTTCATTTTTCAAAACCTCTTTGGGCCTGAGTTATTGTGGAAGAAAGGCCTTCCTCCGATTTACTCTCTGGGCCATTGTTAAAAAATATCTCTGTCTTCGAGATTCAACCGATGCCGTACAGTGTCAAACTCGAGAACTCGGGACTTATTGTCGTAAGATATTAATTACAACGTGACTTTTCTTCTTCTTTTTTCAATGACCAGAGAGGCTTTGCCGTATACCCCCATTCGAAATTTTTAGTACCACTTGACCTTTGGCTTTGACTATTGAGCCATTTGAAAGGAAAATGGTATGTCTAGTGATTATTGCTCCGAACCAACACGTCGCTGAATATTATCCAAAAGTTGAAATTCTTGTACATCAAACTACTTGTAATTTATATCTTTTGTTCATTATTTAATGGGTCCCACCTCCACCCGACGTGACATCCCATTACCCAACTCCGTACGCTACGAATACAACTTCTCTAACAAAACCAAAACGCCGTTACGACATTCTCAAATTAATAAAAATAAATAGACATACAATTTTTGGCCTTTCCAACTTTGCGAATCCTAACTGCATTTTGGACATGTCCTCCTATGCAGAAGAAGACGCCGCATCAAAGCAATATATCGGAGCAACTCCGACAGCTCCTCCGGCCACCGCATCCGAGACACATACACCGGCAACCGAACTCGGGGTATCTTCGATCATGAACCGATGGAAGATAGAAGACTCGTTGAGACGAAGCTCTATCGCTCTGAGGGGATTGGCTCTGATTTTTTCACTGCTTGCTTTTCTAATCATGGCTACCAACAAACATGGCGGTTGGAAAACTTTCGACAAGTACGAAGAATTCAGGTAAACAGACTGATATTGTTTTTCTTTTTAACCTTCTACAAGATTCTTGATTAATCCTCAATTCAAATTTCTTTTGGTGTTGGAATTGGAAAAGGTACGTGTTAGCAATCGCGATATTGTCAACTCTGTATTCAATCTTCCAAATATGTCGACAAGTTCATGAACTGTTGACCGGAAGACTCATCTTTCAGATGCGAACTCTGGCGCTGGTTGACTTTTTCGGAGATCAGGTTGGTGTTTGGTTTCCTAAGAAAATGAAAAAACAAAGCATTTATCTTCTTCTTAATCAATACTTGATAAATAGTGTATCGGTGTTGCAGGTTTTGGCATACTTGCTGTTATCGGCAGCATCTTCTGCGGTTCCAATGACAAACAGAATGAGACAGGACTCAGATAACATATTCACAGACTCGTTAGCAGCGGCTATTAGCATGTCCTTTTTCGCCTTTTTCTCTTTAGCAAGTTCCGCCATAATTTCTTCATATAAGCTCTTTGCACAGTCTTAGTTTTCATCTTTTATTTTCATAATTGAGAGACGGAATAAAAATTTAAATACACTTGTACACGATACTTTACTTATCATCATGAATGAGATATGTTTGTTTGAATTAATCTTGAACTACCTCGATCCGAGAATTTCTTGCACCATTTCCGTAGCTTGACAATGCAATCGTGCCATTTAGGAAAGTCAGATATGCATAACATAGTCATTTATTAGGCTACGAAAATAATACACAGGTAATGCTTATGCAAAAATTTCTAGATCGATCCCTACTGTTAAAAGCTCGAAATGGAGCCTGGAAACAAATAAATAAAGAAATTGTACCTAACTTCTCAAGCTAAGATGTTACAGCAATAACTATACAACAAAAGCGTATCCGATTCCCAATTGCTATGGTTCTAACTTCTTAAGAAAGAAACGACTCGAAGAATGTGTCGTCCTTAACTTCTTGCTTAGGCCCGGAGAAGAAACCTCCCGAGTTTTGTGTCTCGTCCATGTAGCTAGAAGCGTTCGATTTTCCGAACATGATTCCAAAACTGTCTGAACTTTGCAATCTCTTTAGAGTAAAGGGAGGTTGTTGGTGACTACTAGGCAAAGCTACAGGCCGTAAAGTAGAATGTGCATTGTTGGTCGATGATGGCCTATTGATTGCGTAGCTCCCACTTCCACGAGCCGCTGGAACATCGTGGTTGTGTTTCCCTTCATATGTTGTAATGACGGCCTTCGTATCCGTGGCTGCTCGTTCCACATGTTTCCGAACTGGACATGCTGGTGAAGTACATTTGTAATAGCTCCTGGTGACACAAGATTAGAAAAAAAAAATTGTCAGGAATTTTTAGGATAAGTAATGACAAACCTCTAAGCATGTCTAGGCAATGGGAAATGTATAATATACCTTGGATTTGGGTTCCCCTTAACTACTTTCTGCCCATATTTCCTCCATCTATAGCCGTCGTCTAGAATATCGATTTCACTTGTCGTTTGAACAACAACTCTCGGTTCTCTTACAGTTCGACTTCCAGGAGCTGAATATCCTTCATTTTCATTTTCCCCCTTCCTGTAATAATAATGGCAAGTAAGCCAAATGAGATACTTTACTTGCATTAAGTTAATATGTAAAGTAAATAGAAAATCCTTACCATCTTTTTGCATGGGGCTGCTCATTTTCATCATATCCTAGGGAATTACTCATTGAAGAATCAGGTTCCAAATCATCATCTCCAATCGATACAGAGTTAGAATCTTCCTGCAATGGAACAGATTCCATCTGGGTATTGCTTAGTGGGTGAGATGATGGATCAGAGATTGATGAATTGGCTTGTGAAACTGTAAAATGGATCAAGTGAGAATGAGTACTCGAATTGGATCTTTTGGTAGATTGAGGCTTGGGATGATTATGACTTCCTTTGTATACAATTTCAGTAATCTGTCCCTCCAAAGATGTTTCAACTTTCTTCTTTGTCGGGCAATTCGGGTATGTGCACTTGTAATAACTCCGAGGATTTTCGCTTCCTTTCACTTGTTTTTGCCCGTACTTTCTCCAGTTGTATCCGTCTTGAGACTTTTTTTGCTCTCTTAGGTAATGAGATGGTTGAGCAGTGTAATGATGGGTTTGATCAGAATTGCTCTGCATCTTCATTTGTTCACTCCCCATTAATTCCGACTTCACTTGGGCCGAGAAATCAGATCGAGTCGCTGGTTGTTTTTCATTGTTATCAGGTTGGTTCCATGCCTCTTGTTGCTGCTGAACAGAGATTGAAGATGTCAAATTAGTACATTTACCTCAAACCCAGAAACATTATAAAATAAAAATAAAAAAAGAACAAATTTTACAAGGGTTGGATTGAAATGGACTGATCAGTTAAAGAACATACTATAGAAAGCATGGTGGACGAAGAAGGTTGAAAGAAAGAGGAAGATGTTGTCGTCTGTGTTGCCGCTGTTGTGGACCCTGAGATTTTTTGTGGCTCAAATGAGAAATCAAAGTAATTTTCGGATACTTCTCCATTCCGTCCTTGTTGGTTGTTAATACCATTAGTAGAATTAACACTCCAGTCAAAGCTCTGGCCAGCAAAACCTCCACTTGTTGTTGATGGTGGGAAAATCTAATACAAACATGCGAAAAAACTAGCGTTTAGAATCAACTAAAGCTTTAACTTATAAGCTTAAACAACTTGATTACATAAACGAACTTAAACTTACATCAGGAGAGGTCAGAAACAAAGGCGAGTTTAAGAGTTCAGATGGGAAAGAGAAGTAGGAGGAAGGAGAGACAGGAGGAGGAGAGAGAGGCAGAGAAGAGGGTTGTAGTGATCTGAATTTCGGAATCTGGACATAAAATCCAGTTCCATGGGTTTTGTGGTCATAGTTATTTGCCGACCAGCTGCTGTGTCCATTTGTCTCTTGCCCAACATGGTCCATACTGTTATTGGAAAGAACGTTTGTAAGAGAACTTGTCATGGGTTTCTGGTTGTGAAAGAAATATTGTTGAGATGAGAACTTATATAAAGAATGGATAGGAGAGGGAGACTAGAGACAGAAATGGAGTATATTATACAATGTATATTTTTTAGGGGTTAAGAAGTATGTATATGAGCAAGGTGTAACGAGCTTCTTCTGAGAAATTGAGGCGCAAGTTTGACTGTGGAAAATTTTTTTGGTCCAAGCTTGTGGCTTTGACTTGACTGGTCTTGGTCAGTGGCAATTTCGGTCAGGGCGGCTGAGTTGGAGGCTTTAGAGAAAGTGTTGAACAGATTATAATTTTCGCAGTTCGCATAATTAGAATTTATAGGGATTTATAAAATTTATTAATTATATCTTAATGTAATAATCTTTAAAATATATATATATATATATATATATATATCATTAGAATTATTCATAAAATATGAAAATTAAAAATTGAGAACAGAAAATTAATTAAGGAAGATCTTTAAAATTATTTAGGTCAACCAAATATTAAGTACTTAACTTCATTATAATAATTTAACTTTATGTCGATAGTTAATTTCGTTAAGAAATAATGATTCATTCGTGTTACTAAGTATTCATAATTACAACTCAACAATGGTATATAGTTTTTGATATATATAAAAATATCAGACACGTATCGCACGTTGAATGAGTTAAATCGAAAGATTAAATATAACTGTTAAAAAGGTAATATTAATTAGATTATGAAATAATTAATCTCGATCGACTGAATAAGTTTTAAGTGATAAAATTATATTTAATCATGAAACGAGATAAGGATTTCATTTGGATTAATGACATAGCACAAGGAGGGCCATTGATTAAGGGCACAAGGATTACTCAAGACGCAATCTTGACCATATGAAGAAAAGACAAAAAATCATTCCTCACCATGCAAGGTAAGGTTCGCCCAAAATGGAAAAGTAAAAAGAATTTCAGGCGAAATCTTTTTCTTAACAGAAACTTTTTACTTTTTCAAACAGGTGGATGGAAATCAAATATATTTCAACCATTTAGAGAAAATGGCTGGAAATTTAGATATAATGGGAGGATTTCGGCTGGATCAAGAGGAAGAGAGAGTGTGAGATGGTTGTGACGAATCTGGACTCCATTTCAATTGGATTTGATCGGAAATTATAGGAAAAAGTTAGCTCGTCCAAAAAGTGACTGGAGCCCATAAAGTGAGAAGGTGGCCGAAATTTTAGAGAAAAGTTGAGCTTTAATTTGAATTATTTACGACTATGTCATCGAGAATTTAGCCTATAAATATCAGGTTTTGGTGAAGGCAAAAAGGGCATCCATTCGATCACCAATATTCTCAAATACTTACCGATTAACAACCAAACAAAACTCGTAATTTTTCCTATACTCCGGCTATTGTTGTATCCAAATGAATAAGTTTGAAGGGGTAAAATTCTATTTAACGTTGAGAATTCAACGTTCTAATAATTGTTCAGTTAATAGTTCTCTATTTATTTCAAACGTTCATTATTTCAAAGTTTTCATTTCCATAATTGTCATTCATTTATTCTTAACTCTTAATTTAATCCACTCATCAGTAGATACACCGAAATTAAAGTAGGCCTAGATTAGCTTCAAATCATTCGCTTATTCATCATAACAGTTTGATTTAATTTCCTTAATGAAATGGTAGTGCATTTATTACTTACATTTATATTTTTAATTAATAATGTGAACTTCAATTAAAATTTTTGGTACGCTCGTATTTATTACAACCGTTTATTTGATCGTTTTGTATTTATTAGTCAGATCCTTAAGACCATACAATGTCTTGAAGCCCTTGTCAATCATTGTGCGACGATCGTTTTCTCGACATAAACAAATTGGCACGCCCAGTGAGACTTTTTACGAGTGAATTGTTATAAGTTTTACAAATAGTCTGACGATTACGGAGTCATAGTCAGAATCCACTATCGAGGAAGTCTCCACCACCTTGCTAGGCCGACAACCACGAAGACGGCCCGACTGCATTAAAATTCGGCTTGAGGCACACAATCCAACCCATCCGACCAATTGGCGACCCGACTGATCGAACGGTTGGAAGTGGCCGAAAGATAGTCGGAGACCACGATGACCTATTCTCTTAGCCATTTAGAATGACTCAGTCAACACTTACCACCGACTGAGCCGCTTCACCCTATGCTAGAACGGGACTATTGAGGGGGCAATTGGACGTCCAAATCCGGCCCTCATATTTTAGGTCAATGGTCCTTTAGGGGCCATCTCGAACAGGCCATCGGAGTCCTCACTACATCGACTCCAAGTTCGGCTCGACCGCCTTCGAAACACAAATGGGCTGAACCAACAACCAAGGCCGGCCCCACCTCTACCTCAGAGGAAAAATGCTGATATGTTCCCCAATGACACTTTCCCGACACATTAGAGGTATAACTTATGAGTATAAAAACTTTCGAGATATAACTGCTAGTTTACTTTATGATTTAATTATTTTCACCCAAAGCTTCTTAAAAATAGTTTCAATCTAATTACCTATAAAAATGCTCACTAAATACATCAAATAACCAATTTTACAAGAAAATATAATATAAATATAAAATTTAAGATTAAAAAAAATAATATATATATATAAATTTGTACAATATTGATTGTTTGAGTGGGTCTTTTCTTACCCTATTACATGTATTAGCAGCCTAATAACAAGAAACATAATCCCACAAGTAACTACTAACCAGAATCATTAGGGGGAAAAATTGGAAATTATCAAGTAACTAGATTGTGGGTCCCTATGTTTTCATCCGATTAGTGGGCAAAAAGAGAAATTTCTATTGTCGACATCGATTATTTAGATTAACCAGAAATAGTATAGAATCGGGGGTTTAGATAGAAATTGACCCTTTCCTCAAGGCTTAACCCATGTTTTAAGGTTTGCGTTGAAGTTCACAGTGATATAATCTATCTACATGCCGTGTGCAGCATCAAGGCTCCATGGTGTAGTGGTTAGCACTCTGGACTTTGAATGCAGCGACCTGGGTGGGACCTCTTTTATCATTTATATTTTCATTTTTCATTAATAGAATTTAATGTAACCCTTTTATTTCATTGAGATGGCGAAACAGAACCATTGATATGTCGAAAAATAGGTGCGATGCCCTGGTCATTGTGGCTCCAATAGAAAGACAAATGCCTCGCCAATGGTTGCAATGAGGGTATAATCATTGATCACTTCAAGTGGAAAGGCTTCCTAACAGTTTCCCTTTTGTACAACAATGACAAAATATATTACACTAAATATGAGAAATTCTAGTAGAAGTATGACTCATATATTATTCCCGTAATCTAATAAATAAAATTGCGCCACATATCTAAATTTACGACATTACTTTATTCGTCAAATTACAAAAATAATACATAAGTCATACACATGTAAAAAATTATGCACTAAATATATACTGATATATCCAGTGACCACAACACCAGTTTAATTTAGTGTAAAAACAGTCAGTGCTTCGTGAAGATGACGAGCAGGTGCTATTTAAAGCTCACCCTACAAAACAACAATGAACTATTATGATCAACAAATCCCAACACACTCGTCTCATAGAAAATATATCATATGTAAGATTATATTCCAATTTCCAAATATAACAAATCCGATACTAAATTCCTGCTATTTATTATGGACACAATTGTTGCTAATTTGAAGATTCTGACGGCAGGAATATACTTATACCAAGAGGTGCTCAAGATAGAAGAAATAGTTTCTTCTTTTATTTCTTCTCAAACACCCTTATCTCAGAATGGGAGCCTGTAATCACTGATTTTACCAATCACGGAAAACTGATATGCTGATGGATGTTTTGAAAACCGTAAACTTCAGAAAATTTAGGACCTCTCGGTCAATTAACAGGGTATGACCTTCTCCCCTGTCATACAGAGGTATGAGCTTCATCTTAAAGAAATATATTTAATTTTATATCTCGTTTCCCCTTTCCTTCAGGGTTTGAAGGAGGGCTAAGAGAGAGATAGGGTAAGCTTTATAGGGATGGAAGTATATTACGAACCAAATCTTACCTTAAAGAGTAAACTAAAAAAAAAACTACAGAAGCTAGTTAAACAAACATCATCCAAAGACTAGCATGAGGACCGAATTAAGTGTATGATTTAGAAGCTATGAAGCTATGATAACAAATGGCATCAAAGCAAAGCCAGTTTGCAGTGGGAAAGCCAGCTCACATTTTGATTTTGCCAATGATCTCATCTGGTAAAGTTAAGAATCACCATTTAATTCATCAGAATCTGAATCACTTGCATTGTAACCTGTCAAAAGATCCAACAAAACCAAAGATGGGCAAAATTAGAAATAAATATATAACCCAAGCGAAAAGACAGTAACAGATTAACAGGGGATAGTTCAAACTTCAAACCTGGACGTTTATCGCTAACTTTCCAAACTGAAGATCTTATCTTGGATGCCTTTGTAATCCAAATTTTTCCCTGCAGCTCAAAACAAAGAAATTACCTTTTGGAAACAATACATCTCCAAAAAGCAGGAAATTCAGAAGTCTGCTAGATGAGTCGCTACTCATCTAAATGACTTCTAACGAGCTCAAAAACAAAGCAATAAAGAAATTTAAGCACATAAAGAAATGGCATGATTTCATAAAGCCAGAAAGGTGACATATACTTAAGAACTAGAAGAAACCAGACCTTCTGAGCATCTCTGGGAACTCCATAGCCGCTATAATACATCTGACCAACCAAAACCTGCATATTTATATCCCCGGCTTTGGCCTCCTTCACCGTGTCCTTAAACCATCTTTTGACGCAATCAGCCACCACCTCCGATAGCGGCACTCGATTCTGACCCTCGGTACCTTCGCTGCTCTCCATCTCAACCGCTCCGATTCCTCGCTGACGACTACACTTCACTTACGGCTTTTTCTTAGGGTTTTGAGGCAGTGATCGAAAATACGCGGCTTTGCTTGAGCTGAAAAGGCGTCGTCTCGGAAACGATTGTAGTTTACCATAAAGAAAGGAAAAAAACAAATTAATTTAATAATTGATTGTAGATTCTCGTCTGGGAAGCTTAGTAGATGAAGAGTTTTGCTTGCAAATGGCAGTTGCCATATACGGCGGCGTCTTTAGAATTTAGAACCGCTACAAGAAGACAAAAGTAAACCCACTAGCCACTACTTACTGCATTCAACGAGACCACCACCCCTCTAACGACGGGATTGAAGATTAGATTTTTATTTTATTAAATGAGTTAATTTATTTTATATATGATGATATTAATATAAATAAATTTAAAAGTTTTAGTTGAAATAGTAAAAATTATTTTATTATTTTTTAATTAAAATATTTTTATTTATTTTATTTCAATAAAAGTTTAAATTTTTTTATTTAACTACCAATAATTTTAAATGAAATATTAGCCCTCAAATCGACCTCAACTTGGGATTTTCTTTTCCAAATCCAAAGATTACCAATTCAATCTTTCCGTAAGAAAGTCAAAACAGGAGAGAAATTGACTGACCAAACCCGTGATTGGGCTGGACGACAAAGTGTGGAAGTTGGTTAATTAACAGGAAAGACAGTTTTTACAAGTTAGAAGTAGAACACAAACGGTATGTCAACTGAAGTTTAAAAAGTCAATGGAAGTATGTGCTACAAATATTCATGTCAAGCTCCATCATTAGTTAATGCGCACTCAATTCATATAGCACCATAAAAATAGATGAGAGACATATATGAGCGTACTTCAAAGAATTTCACAGTAAGACAACTTTACAGAGCACAACAAAGAGGGCCGTAACTATTTTGATTTATACAAACATACTACCATAAGTACAATACTACAGACAACAAAATTTATGCCACACTAAAGCGATTTACTACGTACACAAAGATTTTACTAATTATTCATAGAATCTGAGTTGGTCCAGCACTTCTTGTATGCTGAGCCACAGCTGTATTCTTGTATAGAAAGTTTGACTGGCCAAATTGGAATTCTGGGACAGGACAGAACAATATGTCGATACAAATCTAGAGGGGAGGGGAGGTGAAGGAGATATATTATACATGAACAGGCGAAGAGAGGAAAAGCATAACACCAGATCTGGAAATTTTCATGTTTCAAAGGAGAAAAGTGAATTCAACCCAGTATTAGCTCTTTTGAGGAAAAATTTTTCAATCAGAATCACTCCAACTGTTGTTATCATCGTCTTCATCACTCCCAGCCAATGCCTATTTCAAAGTTCTGAAGTAAGCACGATACCAAGAATACAGAGAGAGAGAGAGCGCAATACCAAGAAGTAAGCACGATACCAATGCCTAGTTCAAAGTTCTGAAATAAGCACGATACCAAGAAGTAAGCACGACATGTACCTGGCGAATTGCATTTGCTTTCTCCAAGATAGCAGCAACTTTCAAATTGTGTTTCGGACCCTGAATATTAGGTCTTGCTGACAGTGCAGGCTTCAAGTTGAAGGACTGAGAGAGCAATAAAGGCTAGTTAGTTCACATAATGAAACTATAAATAAGGGAGAATAAAACGCAAAGGGAAGTGACAAGCAAGGCCTATCTCTGTTTCAACCTTGGTACGTATCTGTTGTAGTAATGAATCTCTTTCCTCACCCTTTGCTCCTATCTGAGGCAGTACCCGGTCAGCAGCTTTTCTCAACTGCAGAAGGGTCAAAAGTTTAAAGCATGTATTTTGCAAGCATACAGAAAATAATAATAGTTATGTTTTATGGGGGGGAAAAAGACCGGAAAATCATCCCACCTTGCTTTGGCCATGAGCAACAGCAGCATCAATGAGAGGGTTCCGAGGACGAGCAATTTTACTAGTGTGATTTCCATTAGGATTACCAACCTCAGAGGTAGAAGCCATAGCAGGTGTGTTCGAAAATGATGCCCTTTCTCCCTCTAGACTCATCAAACTAGGCTGAGGTTGCTCATCCTTAATCAATACTGATGGTGCCGATGAAACAGGATCACTCCACTGCTCCCCTTCCGAATTTTGTAGGGTTTGTTGAAGCTTCACGAACTTTGAACCTGTTTCTGATGATAACTTGTTCATAGGATGGGATGAATTTCCTAAAAATGATACGTTATCTGGTTCACAGGCACTATCTTCAATCATTGGCATATGTGAGGATGGCTTCAACTTAGACAGTAGCATTTCCACATGTTCAGGTTTCTCATTGGATACTGCTGGTAATGTCCCAAATGGGTTGGAAGACTGTGTATCATCCAAAGTGAGCTGGCTGTTTTGAAGGGCATCGCTGCTAAACACAATCGGAAATTGCTCTGAAACATTGTTGGTTATCTCAGATTCTGATTCAGTGAGGCATACAAATGGATTCTGAGGCTGTCCATCTGCTGTTAACGAACCAAATTTAGCTTTTGAATCAGCTTTAGATGGCAGCATTGACAGAAATGGGTTCCCATGAGCTTCAATTAGTTCTCCGCTTACAGCAGGGAAAGTTGGTTGAATCCTCCCTAACCTCCACTGCATTGGAGGCAGAGGTGGCAATGGTGGCATCTCCTCCAGACCGACTGGGGCAGCCTCGGGGAGTGGGACAAAGCTAGGAACAAAACACGGGAGTTGATGATCCACTGCTCCATTTGCACTCTTGAATTCCTCCAAGCCAGATTGCGGAGAGGACTTTGATTCTGAAGGTACACTTGGAAGGCTTTCTCCAAGAGACTGGAAAGATGTATCAAAACAACTTTTGCAGTCCTCTAGGTTAGAAGATTGTACCTTTTCATGATTATCCTCATCCATGTCATTTAGAGAATCCATCTTCTCCCAACAAAAAGATTCGGATACGTTATTAATTTCTTCATATGCTTGCAAATGTTCACCAAGTGGGTTAAGTGGCAACCCCATTGACTGCTCTAAAAGTGTTTGTGAATGTGGGAGACAAGAAGGTGAAGATATGATATCATCCATGTCCCCAAAATCATGACTTTGACAAGGAGACTCTGATTCCAATTCCAGATTTCTTCGTTCAAAAGCTATAGGACATGTGTTGACATCATCAACAGACAATCTCTCTGCCTGGAATTGTGAATTTGGAGTTGAACTACAGACAATCTCAAGTATTTTTAACTTGGAATAACTTGTGGAGTCCAAATGTGTGGAACCAATTTTGAATTGACTTGATTCTTCGTTGGTGAATCCTTCCGGGGTAACTTGCTCATTGATTTGGAACTCCTGCGGCAAAACTTGCTCATTGATTTGCAACTCTAGCGGCTGTTGATCACTGAAGACAGAATCATCTTGGTGCAAATATTCACCCTCCCTTGATGGGAAGGAAATAACATCCAAAGATGGGCAGACAACTTCATCGACCTCATCATCAGTCTTGCGAACAATAGATACAATCGCATCTTCTGCTTGAAATCTTAAAGTTGAAAAATCGTAAGAGTATACTTGATCCTCCAAAATGGGATCATTTATAATCTTAGACGGAAGTTCAAAAAAGGCAGCAGTCTCATGGCCTGAAGATGCAGAGACAGCCACGTCTTCAGGTTGAAATGCCTTAGTAGCAATATCATCAAAGCACGGATTCTCCTCCTGTTCCACATGACCAACTGATGTTAGTTCCACAGGGATGGCATCAGCAGAAATAGATATATTCACATCATCTTCTGGAACTGTTTCTGTTGCAGACTCATCTAGGTTTATATGACCCTCACAGTCTGCATTATTCAAGTAATCTGATGGTAGTTTAGTCAAGGCAACATTTGCTTCCACCACACACATATTGCATACAAATGGGACCATTTCACTAACATCAACTAGACTCGAGTTCTCTTCAGTATTAGATTTCTCTTCTGAATTGAAGGGATGCAGTTCCGCTAAACCAGCTTCAAGTATGACACCGTTTGTTTTCGACACTGGCCCGTCACTCAAGATATGGGTTGAGGGAGGGAAATCTTCTGATTTGACTTCAGTCTCTGTGACATTATTAACGACTTCAAAAAGATGATCCTTTGAATTGACATTCGAGGAACCATCTTTAACAGGAACGGCAGGTAAATTATCTTGTAGTAATGAAATATCTGAACAAGACTCTACTTCCATAGAGGTGGAGGTTAGGAGCTGATCTTGTCTAGGTGTACTACTTGTACTCACTGAATCAACGAAACAATTTTCAGCAGAATTTTCATCCTGGTACTCTCTTTGAAGTAATTCATCATAACATGCATTGTCGATTTTCTTTTCAGAAGCCAGCTCCAGGGTATTTGATGAAGGCAGAAAAGCATCAACAGTGACATCAGACTCCACATCATTTACAGAATGGAATTCAGATATAACCGTGTGGTATGTTTCATCCCTGGAGAGAGAAGGGACATCAGGGTGAACATCTTCAATATCATCCAGACCTGTCATAGTTTTTGAAGTTTTGGAATCAAAACTCACATGATCATAAGGTGTTTTATCTTCAATATCACCCACTACTAGATTTACTGACGAGTTTGTTTCTGGGTCTGAATTTGGTAGTGCAGGATTTAAGTCCAAGGGACACGAAGAGCTAGAGATTACACCAAAGTTGGTGAGTTTCTCTTCATCTACATATGTCTCAAGTGACAACTGACGTTCATGAGCTTTAGTTTCTTCTGAATCAGCTACAATAGGACGTGGACTAGAGGGTGCATCTGCAATATCCACCGTGCCAGTTGTAGGGGTTGATAAGAATGCTTTAGCACCGATATCCCCATCAGATGTGGTATTGTCACCTATGCTGCTCACTGTATCAGAGCAGGAGGAACTAGATCTGTCTTTCTTGAATGAACTATTTCCATCATATGAGACAGAGGAGTTACCAAAAGACTGAGGATCCAAAAATTGATCTTGGGGTTCTAGATTGTCTTCGTTTGCATCAACCTCTATCCTGTGTTTCCCTAAGTTGCTCACTGTATCAGAGCAGGAGGAACTGGATCTGTCTTTCTTGAATGAACTATTTCCATCATCTGAGACAGAGGAGTTACCAAAAGACTGAGGATCCAAAAATTGATCTTGGGGATCCAGATTGTCCTCGTTTGCATCAGCCTCTATCCTGTGTTTCCCTATATTCAGGAAGTGCTGATCATTCTTGGATCTATTCTCATTGTCTATGTCAACTTCCGAATCCATGGTAGTAAGAGCATCCATGTAATTGTCTACTTCACTAGTCATATCATCAGAATGATCCTCGTCTACTATGGTTTTGGCATTGACTTCTCCGCCAATTAATTCGTTTTCAACTACACACTTGTTAAGGATGAGAAGATTTTCCTCTGTCACACCATCAGTAATTGGTTCAGATACTAACACAATTTCTCTACCAGTGATCTCCTCATCTGTTGATGGTCCTAATATTTCTTCTTCTACCATTGATGACGGTGTGCTTTCCCTTCCAGGAGAATCGCTTGCAACAGGACTTACCCTAATCATGTCGAGTATTTTAACCCCCACTTCAGTAGTATCCTCTGATGGCAGCTGCAAGGATGGCGGAGCAACAGAAGCTTCACAAATCATCTTATGTTCCGGTGAAGGAGTCTCCAGGAATCTCTCCATGTAACTTTTCCCAGTTCTTGAGTCAATGCCAGAGCCACTCAATTGTCGTTTCTTCAATTTTACAAGGCGTGCAGGGTCATTATAACCATTTTCAATACGTTCCTCCAAAAGTAACTGATGCAATCTGCACTATTTGAATACAATTTGTGTTAACCAACCAACCATCTACATTTAGCACCTGAGGGTAAAAGTAGACCTCAAAGATCCTGTGCGTGAAATTTGAATTAGTAGCCTTACTTGGCAGATGTTGGTCCAGCTTCTGGGGCCCCTCCATTCCTCCAGCGTGGTCCTTTTTTGGGCTACAAGTCAAAGAAGTTAAATTTCAATCTTTGAACAGAAAAAAAAGGCGTGAACTAATAAGTTACAATTCTTAGAGCAGAAGAGAAAACTAGGAGTCATAAAGTAAAATCGATTTTTGTAGGCATCAATCCTAATTTTTTGTCCCTTGCAATGAGATGATAAATGAGATATACCTTCACTCTACGAATTTTCTTTTCCCTTGGACGACTTTCAGTTTCTATTCCATATTCCACTTTAAAGAAAGACGGGTCAGTGTACCGCTTCAAACACGCCCCAGCCCCCGCAACATCAAACCTGTTTAATGCAAGTGATGGCATTGCAATATCAATTAATCCTGGATCTCCAGTTAAGGAAAGACATACCGACTTTTCCAAATTCCATAAAAAATTTTCCTGACATTAATATCATGTCCTCTTTAAGGAAATTAAAAAGATAGAAACAAAATGCTATACTTGTCCAGAAGGAATAAACGGGGTGGACCACGACATTCTTCATATGAATCCATTACAAAGCGGGGTAGGTCTCCACGAGCTATAAGATTTTGCTCACTATGCAGATTGGGATGCCAATCAACACCTGCGATGAAATTAGCACTGTAATTGTTGTGATCATGCAATTTCAAATAATATTTTTCTACCAATAAAATTAGGAAATTAGAGTCAATTAAGAATTATTTGGGAGCCTGGTAGAGAGAGGAGGACCAGGGGGGGTGGGGGGTACATTATCAGGCTGTTCAGAATTTCTCACTTTCACAGTTGTGGCGCAGGAAACAAGAAAAAATCTATACAGTATACCATTGCAGAGTATAATCTTACCTTCATTGGAAAAGAATGAAGTATGACTAGTTTGGGACAGAATCACTTTCTCAATCGAAGGAAATTCTGCCTCAAGTTGTTGGACACGAACCATTAGACCATGGCCTCTTGAAGCGGTTGCCATTACTTCTTCGTGCAAGTCATGGAATATCTCAGCAGCAAACCTACCAAGTATGAGAAATTGATAATTCAACGAAAAATGCAATCCCCCTAAACTCTGGGCACGGAAAGAAAAGCACCTTAATAGGTCGTCTCAAGAAATAAATTATTTTGCATGAATTTGAAATCTCGATCACAATTTCAGCATTTCGTAGCTCAAAAACAAAATCTAATAAACTATTTGACAAAGCGAGGTCAATCCGATCGTCTAATCCATTCCTAAGACTTGACTCCAGATGGAATTCTTGATTCAACGTTTATTTCAAACACTTAAACCGTTATACTATCTCAATTTGGACCAGCAGAAACGAGAACTTAGAGCATATAAAGACAAGGTAAATGAGAGAATGAACTCACTCAGCAAGGTCGCCAAGCTGGCGCAAGACTCCAACAAGGCCGGCCATGGCAACGCCTTCCAATAGCGCTTCAGGATCATCTTTATCGGCGGCTCTGTACAGCTCCGGATCCGCCAAGCCGTACTCGTTCCTTATCTGGTATCTCGTCAACGGCATTCTTCTTCTTCTACCTGCTCTGCGATGGCAAACCCTAACCTCAGTGAAATGCAATCCTGCACTTGACCAAACTACTCCACATTGCCACAGGCAACATCAAATTCCAGAGCGGAGTGAGAATCGAAGGTTGCGGTGAAGATATAACATACGGTGGCCAGAGAAGTCACAGACGCTGTGAGTTGGACTATTTTAATCAGCTATTTATTTAGTGGTTTTTTCTCAGAAGAATGGAAGTTAACGGTGTCAAAATGTAAACGTTGCAAGTTACGTGTAAAGTAGATCCTGGGCGCCCCTTGTGGCGCCTATAATGCACTCGCCGTATTGGATCATGTTTCCCCCTTCAAATGAACAACTAAGTAATATTTTTAGTTGAAAAATCATATGCTTGATTCCCGCTTTAACACAGTTGAATGGGAAAAAACACTTCATTCGAGTCGACTCAAATTTTCTCGTTATAAAAAACTACATCAAGAAAGTCTTATACCATATCCCAGTCCCACCTGAGTTATGACAGGACAAATAAGTAGGAAGACCAAGACAGTGGATAGACTAAGAAAAGTCGTAGTAGGTAATCGCACCTACTCATTCAATTATCATTCTGCAGCTCCTTCATCGGTCCGTCTAACAGTTTAGCAATCCTTGTCTAACATACTGCCTATCGTTAGTGTTTTACAATTTTGTAACATGCAAGGGAGGGAGCGACGACGTTGGGGCCATCTAATGTTTGTGATGTGAAAAAAAAGATATCCACATAATGAAATGATTCTATTCCTATATGTGAACACAAAACTGTTGGAATGAATACTACTAATACAGGACCACTAGAAAATCGACCAAAAGTAATCAGTTCAGTTTGCGTAGCAACGAAGGAGAGCGATCGAACAGTTTGTAACATAGTAATAAGTGCATGAAAAAGACAAATTTATAACTGGTGGAGTTAACGTTAATCCTTAATTATTTAAGTATGCAACCATATATACTTAAACTTCCATAAACTTCAATATATGTGGGCGTACGTGCAAATCTTTGAACCTAAGTTTCATGATTAGATCCTGATGAAATGAATCACCATCCACTCTCTTAACTATTTTATAGATTTTGTTCTATAAACTCATTCTGTAAAGATTAAGCAACCACGTACGTACGTACGATGTTATATACATTAAAAAACAATAATAATAATTATTAAAATAAATAAATTTTGATGTGTCCATCTCGTTAAAATAATGGACAGCACATCTATCGTTGTCGGAAGCTCCAGGGTCCATATACATTATGTTCCATATCCGTGATCTTGTTTAAACTATCCGTGGTTGTTTCTACACTTGATTCAGAATAATATGTTCCGATGAAATTCGGGGCAGTTTAAAAACAGCACGACACCGTATGCAATCATAATTCGGGTCATTTTAGTACTAGATGGGCTTTTGTTTTGTTTGGCCCAGTACGTAGGCTTACAAGTTTTAAGCAATTATAATTCCTATGGGCCTCACGTGACAACACCTCGTCATCATGTAGATGACACCTTGATGGTGTTGAGTAAGTATGATCAATCTATTTCTCCAGAAAACGCAGGTTAAAAAAGAGAAGGTCTCCAAACTTCACAACTTACTGGTATCCCATGAAGCTAAGCTGAAACACCTCACTACCGCTGCCGGAACCCTCGTCGCCTCAGCCAATAGCTCCAGATGCCAGCCTTCTTCACGCAGCAACCGTGGCTGGCAATGGAGGAAAAACAACCTTCCTCATTCTCCATATTTAATTCAAATCAAATTATGGGCCCAAATCAAAACATGGGGTTACATCAGTGGGCCAACTCAATTCCTTTTGCTAATAACAATCTGCGGGCTGCAAATCACAACCGGACCTCATTTGCCACTCAGGCCAGATCTCAACACAAATGACACAAAATGAATCGGACTCAAGGGCCCATTTACGAATACAGCTCCAGCATATCGCAAGATATATATCCCACAGCAAACTCGGCCCAATATACTTCACTCGCTTAATCATCATCGGAAAACCAGTGACTTCTTCACACAGATGCCTCTCCAATTTTATATCCATTCACTCCGATTAGTAGTGCTTATTGCTCGATTAGTAGTGCATATTTAAAATTAAAATGCTTAATTTTCAAATGAATCAGTTTAATCTAAGCCAATTTTAAATATTATTGTGGTTGTGAGTGATGTATCCATTACATTCCTAATAGGCTAAATAGTCTCATTTACCTACTTTCTCTCGCTTGCCTTCGATCCCCCCCTTTTTCATGAACACCACCTCATTACTCATTACTCACTAACAATTTTGTCCCTTTTCACATGTGACATCGTGATGTCAAGTATAGATTACAAAATAAATCCTTCCTTTTGATGGTTTTGTTGGCATTTCTTGAACTTGCATTTGTCTCATTCTACTCACATCTCCATCAAATAAAACAAAATTAAACCAAAAAAAAATTACGAGAAGAAAATAAATAGTAAGTTAAAGAGTCTCAAGACATCTGGCCCCTGCCCCTAATCAGTGCTTCAACCCATTTTCCACTTCTTTCAAATATAAAATTTGGAAAAAAAATAAAAGAAAAAGGAATTACATTCGAAAAATATGAACTATCAAACGCCCCTTGAAAACTGATAGGGCACCATATACTGCGCTAAATGCAACGTCAACTAGAGACACAAGTACTAATGATTTTGTCCTAGGAAAACTCAAATGTTCCGTATTCAGAAAAAGAAAAGATACTCTTGCATATGCTGCCATGCTTTATAAACATGCAAAGACATACATATAGACTATAATACTAATAATATATATTGAGAAGTGGGGAGGGAATAGGAAAGAGACAGAGTGGACGGATGGAGAGTCGAAGTGAAGTGGAGGTGGGTGGGTCTAGCTTAGCTAGTAGTTAAGACGACAAGATTTTCACGAGTACAATCATCATATCATCAAATGGGTTGAGGCTAGGTTAATGAGAATGACTAGGCTAGCTCTTTCAACTCTGCAAAGGAGAGAACGAATCTAAACTACTAATGGAAAGTTGACTCAGCTACAAAAACCATGCTCGGCCACATGTACATTACTTTCCTAGCTAAATTGGTGCATATTTTACTTTCTTGTGTACGTATAAGCATGTGAGGGTTTTTATTCGCTTCATATATCTCCATCAACCATACCAACACAGCCATTGATGATAGATAGAGCTAAGCTATGATCTTCTTTTCCATCTTCCGCGTCTAGGGTGAATACTTTTTTCATGGGTCTGATCACATGATATTAGTTTTGTTTTCTTCATAATATATATCCCTTTCTCAAGTTCGTGAAGGAGAGAGTGCCAATTTGTCTATTTTCATCATTGTTTCTCATGTGCTATTATTAGATTGTCATCATTTCTTGTCCATAGTTGATATGTTTATTAGATTCCAACAACCAGAAATTTAATCTCTTGATTAAGACACAAAATTAGGTGTCTCTTCCAGGAATTTAGGTCTAAAAAAAAAAAAAAAAAAATTAGAAGTTAGAAAGCTTTAGAATATATCTCAAATTTAAAAAAAAAAAATTATTAAGAAAATTGATTATTTCAAATATATCCCCCCGTGATTAACTCTATGTTGATGAGGAATTTTTTATTTTTTTATTTTTTATTTAAATAAATTGATTACTTCACTTTCGATATAGGCATCAGTAATTATAAATATTAAATTAAAGTAGATAAGAACAGGTTAGTCAGTGTCTGATTCTTAAAAGCTATACCTACTTAATTTGTTATAAATGAACATGTAATTAATAGAAACATGATGGACGATCCACCCTTCGAAATGTATATATACTTAAACTGTGTCTCGTGAAGTAGCTGATTGGAAGCAGGAGCTGGCTAGTACAGCAACTGGATCTCGTGTAAGTAACTCAGCACAATATACATAAGACATATTATTGAAATATTTTCATATATAAATTATGTAGTGGTTTCTCTGTAGATCCATTTACCTAGTGATTGGTCGTGTACCTCGTGGTCCTATATTAAATTTTGACAAGCTGGGTCGGAAAATGAAGGAGGAGGTCCCACGCGGCCACACCCATTAATTTACTCATCATCCTTTTTATTTAATTTGCTGCTCACTACACACCAACTAATTATTTTGCAGTACTACTACTGCATCGATCTCATCCATTTATCTTGCTAGCCTTCTCTCTGTCTGTCTGTCTGTCTCTCTCTCTCTCTCTCTTTCTCTTTAGAAGTTATAAATCAGCGGAGGAGCTACCTAGGTTGATCAAGCAAGCTTGCATGCATGATCAGAAAGGTGGGCTGTTGTTCAAGATGGAGAAGCAGGGCACGTGCATTACTAACTCATAACTAGCTAGGTAGCTAAGAGATGACCAGTACACAGGATTGCTACTGGTACTAGTACTAGCTAGCTAGTACTGATCATCATGAGTTAGTTCTTCATGTGCCCATCTTCCCCATCGTGACCCAGCACTGCATCTTATAATTAGTGTTCTAATCCAATCTTCATGCGCCCATCTTAATTCCCCATCGTGACCCGCTGCATCTTGGTGTTCTAATCCAATTCCCGGGAGGCCAGGACTGTGATCAGAAAGACTCATTTCGTCCACTATCAAGGGCTTAATTATGCAGTTATCATTTGAAAAGATATGGATCAAGGCTGTGGTTTCAAGCTAGTAAGTGGAATAATACTTCTACTTTTCAGGTAAGATCAGATTTTCTTGTTTAATCCAAATCAAGGTTTTTTTTTTAGCTTGTTTAGGTTAGAGTTTATACGTTATGACAGAAATAAATCATCTCCGCCGTGCATGGGGGAAGATTGGTTAGTTGTAGACGTATGTATGATCAGGATAATTACTAAGAATCGGATGAAGATAAGAAGAACTGAATTAGGATTAGTATGAAAGCTGACCATTGACTTATCATATATATACAGATGATAGTGTATCGTCGTAATCAGTTCATATAGATAATAGAGTAACTCTTAGACATTGACAAGAGGCAGTAGCTACGACCTACCAAGCTAGATAGCGTGATTGTTCAGCGATGAAGTTTGAGTCAAGAACGTTTCTGGAGACTTTTTTCTCTCTTTTTGTTCTTCTGGATGAGTATTAAACTTTGCTTATAATTAAACATGAACTGGTGAGGTAATTGAAAATTTAGTTCAGCCTCTTTAATTATCAGAAAAGGTGAAGTAAGATTATATGTACACATATTTCATGTATTCATTTTAACGACGATTTGAGCTGGTACAGCCTGCCTGGAGACACTGCAATTTTAATTATCGACGTTGATTAGCTAGATCTCTCTCAAATTTGATTAGATCTTCGGTTAATCGATCAAGATCGACTCTCGTTCACGGTGCAATAAGACTATAATTATTAATTATATTGCTTCTTCCTAGAATAGAACTTGTTCTCTAAATAAACAAACTTTCCGATATCCTATCCGTAATCTTCAATTATGTGCTAAGATTGATTTTCATTTCGTAACATGGACTCTCCATCATGCACGTTTCTATCGCATTTAGGTATGGATCATGCATATTTTCCGTATATGCCAAGATCGACTTTCATTTCGTGACGCGGACTCTCCATCATGCAATCACAATTAGGACACTTTTGCAAACGGGACATCATCATGCACATAATGTTCCCTCTCAAGTCTCAACCACGTCTCTGACCGACAACGTTAACCGATGTCCTGTTTGCAAAAAGTGTCTTAATTTTTCTTCTAATTACGTATAAGGGTAGCGTTGGGTCATAAAAATGTTAAGAGCACAGCTTCGACAGGAATGAGATTTCTCATTTTGACACAGACAGCAATGTCGAGATGATTATGACATCATTGAGTAATTTTTAGTTGTGGACAACGTTTTTGCCCTTTCGCACCGACAACGAGGTTACCACACACACTAGTGAAAAAATACTTGCCAAGCAAATCATTCAAAATAGCTGTAGGAAATTTAGGGCAAGTACATTACATATACATTACATATACAGGGCATGGCATCATCAGATTTCAAAATTTGAAAGGAATTTCTGGAATGCGAGTAATGAGATGGATAGGGACAGGGGAAAGCGACGTGAATCCAGGCAATAACATGTCCAATATATATGACCCATAGACAATAAGAAAATCTAACAGGAAAATCTATGTGGGTTCGATCATCATTATCTTTTTGTTTTGAATCCAATCCAAACACAGGTTTGGCAGTTGTCTAGATCAGTAGATCGACCACCACTTTGATGGAATATACTATACAATAAGCACTTAGTCTGGTCTGTATTCGGTAGACGGTAGTGCATGCATGTATGTCTGAGAATAACCATTTCTATGTGCAGCCAAGAAAGCACCGATAACTCCACTTATTTCTTCTCACCAATAAGCCTGGACCCATTTCTATTTATTTGTCTTAAGCTCTACGATTATAAAAAGAGTGTAATCTAAGGGGCACAGACAAAATATCCACCGTTTATGAATCCAACATTCCAACTCATGTCACTGTTTTTTTGTTGCTTGCAAGGTAAATATGTTCTGCAGTCTGCACTGCTAAACATCAATTACACTACGTCAAAATTCCTGAGAGCAAGTTCAAACACAATTTCACAAGTTGGACTAACACAAAGTTGTATTAGACTAGCAGACTGCAAAACTTAAAAACTGATACGATAAGAATATGATGGAAACACTAACCGTAGTGACCACCGGATGGCAACATCAGATAAAGAGTATCAGTATTGTATCTTCAATTGGTGAACTAGGCTCAAGTCCTTCCAAATTGTTCCAATCAAGCTTAGCCCCACATGGCTATTCAGTTAGTTGAGTACAATCAAGGGTCTTGATCTTCTTTGATCATATATGTTGGAGAAAATACTTCGCTAAACATTCTAACTGGGCAAGATTCCATGAAGTTCACCAACTCTGCTAAAGTGGTCTCCTTCAAGTTTGACTCCACTGCTGAGGAGAAGAGCTTCCCAAGCCTTAGCACCAGGAGATGCATTCTTTGAAACAATATTCTCAAGCAGTTCCAGCGCTTTAGAAGCCAATCCCATTTCACACAACCTAGAAATTATCCCATCAAATGCTGAATGTCTATGAGAGAAACACTTCCCTAACATTTCATCCAATAAGACACAGAGCTCAATAAAGTCAGCTCCATTATTACTCAGACCATCCAGCACAATCCTATACGTCCGCAAATTCTTCTCAACACCCTTCATTTTCATCCTCTTTAGGAGCTCTCTTGCTCTGTCCAGCTCCCCTGCTTTACACAAAACCTCCAATAAGATATTGTAAGTAATCACATTTGCTTCACAACCCAACTCTTCCATACTGCTAACCATCTTAATCCCCCCCTCCACATTATTTTCTTTGCTCAATCCATGAATAAACACATTGTAAGTATATATATCAGGAATTAAACCGAACAGAAGCAGCTCATCAAACAACTCATGTGCCTTCTCATGATCATCTTCTGCTATAACTCCACTTAAAACCATGGTATAACAAACAATATCTGGCTTGAATCCATCAGCTTTCATCTGACTCAGCACATCCAAAGCATCCAAACCCTTCCCTTCTTTCGCCAAGCTCCTAATCACATTAGAATAATCCATTGGACCAGGACGGAACCCTTTATGCTTCATTTCTTCCAGAAACACCTTAACGCCAGAGGAGGTCTTTTGTTTGCATAATGCAGACAATATTAATGAGCAAATTCTTGTATTGAGACCATACCCATCATTTATCATATAATTCAGCATCTCAATGGCAAACCCAACTTTTCCAATTCTACACAGTGCCGTAATTAATATCTTAAAGCTTGATTCTTCAAGACGAATTCTCATAAGCCGACTCTTCAACAGAATTTGGGGAACCATCTTAAGACTTTCCCTATTTCTACAAAGCACTAAAAGTAAAGCATTGAGAGAGAACGCAGAAGGGACACACCTGAACTTGGGAATTCTCACAAATAGATGAACGGCCTCTAGAATCTTGTTAGCTTGGCCATAAGTCTTAATAAGATCAGCAAGAATGTATTCGGGGGTTTCAAATTTCTCGACCTGTTCAAGGCGGTCTAGAACAGGGGGAATGTGATGGAATTGAAAGGTGTTAATCAAGGTTTTGAGGACAATGTGGTAAGCACTAGGGGTTGGATCACAGTTATAGGTGTTGTAGGAGTCTATTAGAGCTGATAGAAGGTATGATTCCTCGGGGTTTGGCCTTTGTGGGTTTTGTGTTGTTAGTGAAGGGGTTATTTTTGCGGCCTGTTTAATGATTTGCAGTGCTTGGTGCTCGTCAAAGACTCGATGCCATTTGGTTTTGTAAGGTGAGTATGGCCACTTCCTGTGTTTCCTGAGGAAATAACTGGCATGCTTAAGGGCAGAGGACCTAACCATTTTTGAAATCCAAAATGGTCTAGACTCTAAATATTGGAATGGAATGTTTTAGATAGAGCTCCTTCAGCTTCTTTCTTCTATACTGGATTCAGCCCATATTAGCCAGTATCCAAATACTAACAAAGGAACTCGTCACCTGGTCCCTTTTCATGAGCAAAGATCCTGCTGAGGAAGACAAACACTATTCTAGCAAAGAAGAAAGTAATCTTCCCCAATCAAACTCTAATATCTGTTATTATCTGTTCCCATCAACATAGAGAAAGAGACGAGGGGCAAGAGGTTCTAGAGATGAAATAGAGAGAGGCGTGGTAGAAGAAAGTGGGTAACTGAATTGGGACAGATAGGTAAGTTGAGATAAAAGGTGATAGAGGAAGCTCAATCGATTGCAATGGAGAAATACGTGAGAGATAGAGAGATATTGGTACCTGTGAGTCACAGACTGCGACTGTGAGTGAGGCTGGTGACTGATGGTGGCCTGGCCGCAGGCGCTGCTTGGAGAAGGAGGAGAACGTCTCGAGAGGCTTTCTTCTGTTTATTTTTAAGGAAATAATAAAATATGACCCCTTTAATTACACGAAATCATAGATTTACTCCATACGATTGCAAAAATTATTATTGACCGCCACAAAAATAATTTTTTCTCTCTGTTTCTCCATCTCTTGAATCGGGGAGTGCTAGTGGCATAGTAACATATTTCAGAATCATCAGTTCTTGACATCTTGTCTTATCCTCAGCTATGGCTTTTCCTCCGTCGATGGCCGGTTCGTCAAGCTACCCACCGCAGGGGAACCAACTGGCGGTGGTAAGCCCACAGTTCTGCGCACCTTATCCTGTGGATCTGCGCATCGTGAAAAAGCTCATGACCCTCGCTGAAGGTACCTTCAACGTTACCGATGTCAACGGCAACGTCCTGTTCAAGATCAAAGGCTCTGTCTTTAGCCTTCGCGACCGCCGTGTTCTTGTTGACGCCGCTGGCCAACCCATCATCTCTTTTCAGCAGAAGGTACTTCTCTATTCAATTAATTAATTAATTATTAGTTCGTGACACAATATCGTATTAACTCTGATCCGTCCGGCCTCCGGCCATCATGTTTCTTAATTATTGTTAAGATATTAACAGCGCATAGGAGATGGCACGTTTATAGAGGAGATAGTTCAGACTCGAAAGATATCCTTTTCAGTGTGAAAAAGTCGTCGCTGATTCAATTCAAAACACAGTTAGATGTGTTTTTGGCTGCTAACACTAAAGAAGACGTCCCTGACTTCAAGATCAAAGGCAGTTGGTTCGAGAGATCATGCACTATCTCTCTTGCAGATACTTCTACTATCATCGCTCAAGTAAGCCATATTGCCCATATCTAACTTCATATTATGTTAATGATCGAGCTCTAAGTAACTCAGTAATTACTAATGATGTAGATGCATAAGCAACACAGTGTGCAGAGCATTGTGCTTGACAAAGACACTTTTGGAGTGACTGTATATCCTAATATTGACCACGCCTTCATTGTTGCTCTTGTGGCCATTCTGTATGAGATCAATCAGGACAGAAAAGGCAACGACTAAACCAAGATCGGGTATCATTTCCCTACATGCTACTTCATGTGCCGTGTGCGTTCTAGTTTACTCATGAACATCAATTATGTTTGTATTTCTTTAGAACAAATTTTATGTGAGCTGTGTTAAGCTGTATGCAGATAATCATGTGATTATCTTTGTTTATGAGAGAAAAACATATCTCGAGTTGGCTTATAAATTAGCGTAAAACTTCTTAATGTGTGTGTACCAAAAATATGTGAAAGTTAACTTGAGAGGAAGTCCATTCAAGCCTGAGATGGCTAAATCCACCGATACAAAAGTACGATATCTATTATGAGTACAAAGACGAGTTCACAGCTTACATGTGAGTAAATTAACGATCCCCAACACGTCCAGCTCCACCACCACGGAGCCCGATTGTATAGCTCACAAGCATGCCTCCGCTTCCACCTCGCAAATAAAAGCATATCCACTCTCCTTTCGCGCAACCTAGAAATTATCCCATCAAATGCAGAGTGTCTATGAGAGAAACAGTTCCCTAATATTTCGTCCAATAAGACACAGAGCTCACTAAAGTCAGCTCCATTATTAGACAGATCATCCAGCATAATCCTATTCGTTCGCAAATTCTTCTCAACACCCTTCATTTCCATCCTCTTTAGGAGCTCCCTTGCTTTACACAACCTCCAATAAGATACTGCAAGTAATCACATTAGCTTCACACCCCCAACTCTTCCATATCGCTAATTTCTGAATTCCCCCATCCACATTATTTTGTTCGCACAATCCATGAATAAGCATATTGTAATCACCTTCTGGTATAACTCCACTTAAGACCATACCCTTCCCTAAGTTCCCTCCTTTCACCAAGCTCCTAATCATATTAGGAGAAATACGTGAGAGATAGAGAAGAGAGAGAGAGAGAGAGATTGGTAGCTGTGATTGTGAGTGAGGCTGGCGAGTGGTGGTGGCCTGCCGCAGGCGCTGCTTGGTGAAGGAGGAGAACGGTAGTCTTGACCCTTTCTTCTTCTTGTTTTTTTTTCTTTCCATCTTCTCTCTTTCTGTTTCTCCATCTCTAGAATCGTGGAGTGCTAGTGTCATAGTAGGAGTGGCAGGTAGTTGAAAGCTTCGGCATCCTATCTATGCTCGCATCGCCATTCGGGTGTGCTAGTAGCTTAGTTGGCCTTGCTATCGTGTAGTTTGTGACTGGGAATAACAAGAGGGGTCTGTCTCCCAGTGCTCCACGACCAAAAGTGGCGATCCTTTTCCTACAGCTTAGTATATTTGAAACTTTTTCTCTTTCAACAATCGACAATGTCAATGTTGCACGCATACGACAATTTCCAATTTCACCTTATAAACGAAATCAGAAACGTAAAAGCTAGCAACAGTAACGAATGTGGCAAAAGTCAACGAGTAGTTTAAAATAGGACGCGGGACGCCAGACATTTCAAATATCACATATTTCTGAATCATCGGTTCTTGTCCTATCTGAATTCTTAGCCATGGCTATTCCTCCGTTTATGACCGGTTCATCAAGCTACCCACCACAGCAAAACGAACCAAGTGGCGGTCGTAAGCCCACAGTACTTCTGCGCACCTTATCCTGTGGATCTGCGGATCGTGAAAAAACTCATGACCCTCGCTGGAGTTAGGTTCAATGTCACCGATGTCAACGGCAACGTCATGTTCAAGATCAAAGGATTCGCCTTTAGCCTTCGCGACCTCCATGTTCTTGTTGAATTTGTAGCCACAGTTAAAAAATACATATATCTGAATTTAGAACACCAATTTAATTACAGAAAAATTGTACTACACATTATTAGTTGAAAGATTACTTAAATTTTATAAACAGTAGTCTATGCAACGCACGAGAATAACGCATCAAAAAATTAATTATTGAGATTTTAAATCTGGATCGATCCGGATGCATGCATGCTACTATAATTCTTTAGTTTATAATCTAACTGTGTCCCGGAGATGATCTACGCTTGCCAGAAACAAAAACCAAACGGATCAGTTACGGAATGGATTGTTCAGAGGAATGCTTTACTTAGTCAAAGTCCACATTTTAGTGCCTGTTGGTTATCGTAGAAACTAGAAACAATTGATGACCTCGTATGTAACTTGTGTTTGGAGGCTTCGAAAGATCACGTTTGTCTAAAAAAGACTTGTCTGATTAAACTCATCAGTATTATGCCTTGCTCAATATATTTAAGGCGACATTACTGAATGAATCAAACAATTTTTAAATCTTCTTTGATCCTAGGAAATAACATTTATAGAGACAGGAGAGGGAAAAAAATGATGGAAATAACAAGAAGCACGCGAGTAGTTTAGTATATATATGTTTTTGTCACATCTTGATCTGCGGACGCCGGACATTCGCTCATGAATCGGTGGTGATACAACTCCCAAAATATATGTCACATATTTCAGAATCATCGGTTCTTGTACTATCTGAGCTATGGCTATTCCTCCGTCGATGAGGGCCGGTTCGTCAAGCTACCCACCGCAGGAGAACCAAGTGGCGGTGGTCAGCCCACAGTTCTGCGCACCTGATCCTGTGGATCTGCGCATCGTGAAAAATCTCATCGCGCTGAAGGCAGCTTCAATCGTGACCGCCATGTTCTTGTTGACGCCGCCGGCCACCCCATCATCTCTTTTCAGCATAAGGCGCTTCTCTAATAAATTTAATTCTCAGTTTGTCACACAATATCATATTAACTCCGATCCGGCCGACCATCAGGTTTCTTAACAAAGATATTAACAGTGCATATGAGATGGAAAGTTTATAGAGGAGAGAGTTTAGACTCAAAAGATCATCTCCTTTTCAGTGTGAAGAAGTCGTCGCGGATTCAATTCAAAACACAATTAGATGTGTTTTTGGCTGCTAATACTTAAAGAAGACGTCCCTGACTACAAGATCAAAGGCAGTTGGTTCGAGAGATCATGCACTATCTTACTTGCAGATACTTCTACCATCATCGCTCAAGTAAGCCATATCTAATCTCATATTATGATAATGATCGTGAAATTGTAGCTGCTGCTGTTTTTTCGTGCTCTAATTAACTATGTAATTACTAATGATGTAGATGCATAAGCCCCGTAGTTTGAAGAGCATTGTCGGTTACAAAGACACTTTAGAAGTAACTGTGTATCCTAATATCGATCACGCTTTCATTGTTGTTCTTCTGGCCATTCTGTATGAGATCAACCAACACAAAGGGCTAGGACTAGGCATAGATATTACACCTTTTAGGTGATGTTACTGGAGAAATGAACTTGTAGTATTTAAGACTTATTTACGTAATAATTTTTATGGGCAAATATTAGCATCATAATTTGTTTATGACATGCATTAAGTAGAAATTTACATCTTAGAGGGATTTGAACAAACCATTTAGTAGGGTTGTAGTTTTACATTGTAATTATCTATTGACTATAATATTATACTTAATACATTTCATGTGTATTGAATAGGACCAATGACTACCTGGAGTTATTTTCTTTTTACACAACATCAGAAAATAAACACCTAATGTTATTATGGATGTTTATACTTTTAATTAGGAGATAATAATGAACACATGCATGTAATGATTATCCCATCATATGCAATGGTGGGAGGTTGATTATCGAAGGAATCCATATCCCAATCCAATAACTCTTAGGTTGATAATGTCATCTTGAGAAAGTTCATACGTTTTGTTGATATTAAGTCATGTAAGTAGATTTAATTATCCGAAATGACAAATAAGATGAGTGTTACATAATAAACGATATAGATATCATTTAATATAAATTATCAATACTTTATTTTAATTAATGTATATTGGATGTCTTAATATTAGGAGATAATGAACTATAATAAGGAGTTCGAAATATAATTTTGAAATCGGAAAAATAGTATAACAATAACACTCCTTAGTAGACCGAGTTATTATTCGTGAGCTTATGATGGCTGTTTGGGCCTAATATTGGAGTCCTAATCACACCACGAGACCAAGCCATAATTTATCCTCAGCGTCCCTACCATAGCCTATTTTTATGCATTTTAACTCCAAAATTTCAGCCACTTGAATATCACTCGCGAAATAGAAACCCTAAAGAGAAGTGAGGATGAAATTGGGAGAGATTCGGTAGATCATAGCTTGCACTGTGACCGAATTGCTGGTTGTGATATATAGTAGAAGATCTCGAAAATTCATTGTGTTGTGCCCTCCATCACATTGTTTGCTTCTAACCCTAAATTTCATTGGACGTATAATAGTTTGACTTATTTCGCATGATCTAAATCAATCAGTACGTACCGTAGATGATCTAGGACCTTCAAAGATGATCTGGGACCTTCAAAGTTCTTTCAAGTAATTACTTCGTATGCGTTCTAGGTCAATCATAAATATCAATTATGTCCGTATTTCTTTAGAACAATTTTAATGTGTGATGTTACACTGTATGCATATAATAACACTTATGATGAAATAAAAGCATATATATGTTTCGTTTATAGTCTAATCCTGTGTCCTGGAGATTCCTTCTCCAGAAGATTGCAAAAGTTAATATTTACCTCTACAATTTTGAACCGTATACTCTCTCGCTCTCTCTTTCTCAATCTCTTGAATCGTGGAGTGCTGGTGGTATAGTAGTAGTGACAGGTAGTTGAAACTTCAAACTTAGAAAGCTTTGGCGACACGTCTTTGAAACTTCAAACTTGAAAGCTTTGGTGACAGGTATTTGAAACTTCAAACTTGAAAGCTTTGGTAACAGGTATTTGAAACTTCAAACTTAGAAAGCTTTGGTGACAGGTATTTGAAACTTCAAACTTGAAAGCTTTGGTGACAGGCATTTGAAACTTCCAACTTGAAAGCTTTGGTGCTAGTTGCATGGCTTTGCTGTCGTGTAGTTTGTGACTGGGAATAACAAGAGGGGGTCTGTGATCTCCTAGTGCACCGCGACCAAAAGTGGCGATCCTTAGTTTTCTCCCTCTATCCTTTTCTTACAGCTTCGCAGATTTGAAAATTTCTCTCTTTCAGTAATTGACGATGTCTTGTTGCACGCGTACCACAATTTCTAATTTCAAGTTTTCGTGGAATTATGTTTATGTTTGATTTTGAGTTAAGTTTACTTTATATAAATGAATGGTTAAAATTGATTCGAATTCTCTTAAGAGTTTCGAATTAGTATATAATATATTTAAAATGATTAATGAGTTAATAAAAAATTAAATTTTAAATTATAACTATTGAAATAATTTAAAAAATAAAAAAATAATAGAGAAAATTTTATCTCATTAAAATTAAAATAAATAAAATAATATTTATATAAAATTATACATTTATTAACGGATTATAAAATATAAATTATAATATTTTATCGTTCGCATACAAATGCAGACCGAATCGAAACTCATGTACGGCCTCATTTAAAGCATTAAATATCAGCCCATAAATAACCCAATTTTCTTTTCTTCCTGGAATTTTTCTTTCTCCTCCTCTTCCTCAGAAAAGTAAGACCAGTAAATGCTAACAACACATAACGTGTCAAAAATCAACGAGTAGTTTAGTCTATATATTTCTGCCAAATCCTATCACATATTTCAGAATCATCAGTTCTTGTTCTATCTGAGCTATGGCTATTCCTCCGTTTAGGACCGGTTGGTCAAGCTACCCATCGCAGCAGACGAACCAAGTGGCGGTGGTAAGCCCACTGTTCTGTGCACCTTATCCAGTTGATCTGCGCATAGTAAAAAAGCTCACGATCCTCTCTCGAGGTAGGTTCAACGTCACCGATGTCAACGGCAAAGTCATGTTCAAGATCAAAGGCTCCGTCTTTAACTTTCGAGACCGCCGTGTTCTTGTTGACGCCGCTGGCCGCCCCATCATCTCTTTTCAGCAGAAGATATTAACAGCGCATAGTAGATGGCAAGTTTATAGAGGAGTCAGTTCAAGCTCAAGAGATCTCCTTTTCAGCGTGAAGAGATCATCGCTGTTTCAATTCAAAACGCGATTAAATGTATTTTTGGCTGCTAATGTTAAAGAAGACGTCCCTGACTTCAAGATCAAAGGCAGTTGGTTCGAGAGATCATGCTCTATCTATCTTGCAGATACTTCTACTATCATCGCTGAAGTAAGCCATGTGTATTTCATATTATGATACTAATCGTGAAACTGTTGCTGCTGTTGTTTTTTCGTGCTCTGATTGATAACTAAGTACTTTTTAATGATGCAGATGCATAAGCAACACAGTTTGGAGAGCTTTGTGCTTGGCAAAGACACTTTAGGAGTGACTGTGTATCCTAATATCGATTACGCCTTCATTGTTGCTCTTGTGGCCATTCTATATGAGATCAATGAGACAAGCAGCAGCGCCTAAAACAAGATGTTTGCATCATTTCCCCACATATCACTTCATGTGCGTTCTAGTTTACTTGTATAATGAATTATGTTTATATTTCTTTAGAACATTTTTGTGTGTGTGTGCTGTTACGCTGCATGAAATAAAAGCATATGATATGTAATAGTTTTGTTTATCCATTTGATATGTCCTCTGTCTGGGAGATTCCTAGACTTGCCTGAAAGACAAACCAAACGGATCAGTTTGGAGAATAGTCCGAATCCAAATTATAATTTGGGCCAAGACTGGCCCATTTAATACATACCCATAAAAAATATATTAATGGATTATGAAGGATTCTATTTTTGAATGAGCGGAGAGGAGATGATTAGCATACTTTATTTGAATGAGTGGGTAGCAAATTGTTTGTATAAGGAACCAGCAAGGCAGCTACTTTCTATGTTTTTTATTCTTTAGTGTTATTATAGTTATGATCATGATTTTACATTTTCTTTTTCTGAATATTAATTTAAATAATAATAATAATAATAATAATAATAATAATAACTGTCTGATTTTATTAATTAAAAAATCATAATTATTTAAATAAAATTTAAACGGATATTATTTCAAATAAAGTGGGAGGATGTAACCCTTTTTCGGGATAGCTCTACAAAGTTGAAAAGGACAGCCATAATATCAGATATATTTTTTAATTGAATGGGGTAAAATAAATAGGAGCAGCCAAACGTTACCCAAATTGTGCATTTTATTATATCCCCACTATGAGAAAGGTGGGTGACTCACTCATCCAAAGATGAGACAGGGAGGGGCCAGCCAGACAGAGACAGAAAACGGCATCACCATTTTTTCTGTCAAACGCTCTAATCCAAGTTTCAACTCTATGCCACCGTTTAGTGTCCCCATATAAAAAAACTTGGCCCCACACAATATTTTATAGTTATATAAAGGTTATTCGAAACAGTGGCCTTCTGGAAAGTATATGCCACTCGCGCGAGTACCAACAACTTCAAAAGACGCTACAGAGACGCTGTTTTGTTTTTTTTTCTTCTTCTTCTTTTTTCATCCCCACGATCAAGATATCATTATATTGCCACTTGTCACGTATCATGCAACAAACGTGCGAGGCGAGTACAACAATATCTTAAAAATGCGTGGAAAAGTATTCTATTCTCGACTAGGAAGACACAAGAGGTAGAAGAAAACGAAATTTTCGGGAAGAAAAAGGCGAGACTGCGAGACCGAGCCAGCGAGCGAGAGAGAGATTCAGAACATTTTTTGTAGTTTGGGGAAGAAATCAGGAATTTTCCGCAAGTATTTCTTAGGGTTTTATCAGTTTTCCGGCTTCTCCAGTCGATGACGACGACTTATTTGGGAGGAAATTAAAGATTCAGAATCGGTTTTAATCTTTCTTCGAAGCAAACACACCTCGGTTTCTATTATTGCAGAAAGCTTGAGAGAGAGATTGAAAAAGAAGAAATGTCTTTTTCTTCTTCAGCGACTGTAGCAGTGGAGAAGGCGACGAGCGACCTTCTAATGTCTCCTGATTGGACAATGAACATCGATATTTGCGATTCTCTTAACTCCAATAATTGGTAATAGGAACTATTCAAATTATATTACGTTTGTTGCGGTTGACCTTGATCGTGAATTAGCGTTCCTATTTGATTAAAAATTGACCCATTTTAATCGTTTCTACTGATATTCTGCATGAGATTCTTACGTCAATTCCTGCAGACTCATGTAGGTAATTTTGTCTTTCACACTTCGTTCAGGAATCTATGTTAGTCTTCACATCTTTTCGGAATCTGTTAGCATATTTCTGCGATGGAATTTTGTTCTGTTACGAAGTTGTTTTTTCTTGGTGCTTTGTTTTTCATGTTGATTCTTTCCTTTAACATGTTCTATTCGAAGTGATTCTTTGTGTTTGTGCCGAAATATTTTTCAGAACTCTAGTAGTTTACGTATTCTTGAGAATTACTATTATTATTATTTTTTATCATCATTTTTGTAAAAGGAAATTGATGTTGATTGAAGGGAGTCAGTTTTTATCTCCATGAGATGGATGATTTTCTAACTGGTTTTCATTTGAAAATAAGCACAATTATGCTCTGTTCTTGCTTAATCTGAAATTGGAAATCACTTTTGAGTTGTTTTATTGATGGCTCTTTTTTCAACTGATCAGGCAGGCGAAGGATGTTATGAAAGCTTTGAAAAAGAGGCTGCAGCATAAGAATCCTAACGTTCAACTGTTGTCTCTGACGGTACTTTCTGCTCCAGTCTTTTTCTCTCAGTTTTGTATTTGCCTGCTCATATTTTCTGAATATGAATTTTTATGGTTGAATTTGTGCTGGTATGGTTGTTTTTACCTCTGTGAGCTATACTCCAATAAATGATTTGTGGTGATGGCTGTACTTGTCAAACGTTTAGTTAATCGTATGCCAAATCAATGTTTGTAGCTATTGGAGACAATGGTAAAGAATTGCGGCGAGTACATACATTTTCAGATTGCTGATAGGAATATTCTTGGCGAGATGACCAAAATTGTAAAGAAGAAGGTAAGGATTCAAGACACTTGTGGTTTCCAGGCTTATGATTCACATGTTAAAGACTGCCAGATTATATTTTTCTGACATCAAATTCATCCATGAGAAGAAAGTGTCAAAGTGAGGGTAGTGTGGTTTGTCAAGGGGAAGCTGGGACAACAAGTGTGGTTATCTCACTTTTTCAACAGCCATTTAACTGATTTTCTATATTTTCCAACTAGATATATTAGTTCTTTTCCACTTTTTCTGCTGTGGGAGGCCACTGTAAGAGCAGCAACACTGAGATCAAATGCTCGATGCTAGCATAAAAATAGAGGTGTGACTAGAGCAGCAACACTTTGACATGGAGGCCTTTAGAGTTTCACTTTGGGCAGAGTAGGCTATTACTAGTAGGAGTAGATATGGTTGGATATGTCATGGAAATCTTTAGAGTAGGCTATTACTTTGACATGGAAGTCTTTAGAGTTTCACTTTGGGCAGAACAGCAACACTTAGACGTGGAAGTCTTTAGTTTTTTATTCTTTAATTCATCAACTAAATAAATGCGTTTTTAGTTTTTTTATTCTTATACCTCCATTTGATATTTTCTTGTTTGGTAGCCATGTTTCACCTCCTTCGAAGCCAGATAGTGCTTCTTTTCTATACTTGAGACTCTTCCTTTTGACATATTCTTTGGATCTTGCAGGCAGATATGAGAGTGAGAGATAAAATATTGATGTTGCTAGACTCTTGGCAAGAGGCTTTTGGTGGGCCTGGAGGAAAACATACTCAATATTATTGGGCGTATGACGAACTACGCGTAAGTATCTAGCTGCCTCTTTCTATCAAGTTTGGTATCAAATTGTTGTATGTATTGATTGGGCTTCTTATAGCTAGCTGTTATTAGACAATAGGATCTTGGTTCTATTGTATAACCTTGCAGGTTTGCACTCAAGTGGTTGTCCATGATTTTATTTCGGGCGACATTGGGTTCACGCCCCAGGTTTTTAAACGCCCACAATATTATTTTTAGGACCTCAATTATAAATAAGGACCTAATCTAACTCAAATAAATTTGCTCATGGCCCACATTGTCCTATCTAGATTTTAGTTTACTCAAATTATATAGGTCCTAGCACTTAAACTCAAAGCTTCAATTCGACCCTCATAAATTAGCTGTTGAACTTCGAAATGTCGTCATCAAGGTTCTTAAATTCTGCTTATGTTTTTGCTTATCACGATGAAAATATTTTATATATGATCCTTTCACAGACAAGCATAATTGATTTGAATGCAGCATTTTGGTATCGAATTTCCCAAACGTTTGTTAGATGCTGCCCCAATATTTACGCCGCCTGTTTCCCATGCATCAACAATACATACTCAAGCTGGATATGGGATGCCAAGCAATTCTTCAAGAAGACTTGATGAGACAATGGCCAGAGAAGTAGAGGTTTTAAGGTTAGGGTTCAGGTTTTCTTTGGATTTATTTATTTTACAGATGTTATGAGCAGTTTCATTGTTGAGTTGTACTTACATTGATATCTCAGTTTATCAAGCATGGATGCAGTGCACGATGTTATGGAGCTCTTAGCCGATATGCTGCAAGCAGTGAACCCTGGAGACTCAGCAGTATGCCTTCACTATGATGTTTTTATGTGTCCTCTGTTTACTTAGTTGTATTTTTTACCTTTTTATCTGTGCTGGTAGGCTGTGAAAGATGAAGTGATCGTTGACCTTGTCGACCAGTGTCGTTCCAACCAAAAGAAGTTAAGGCAAATGCTGACTACTACAGGGTTAGTTCCGTCATGTCATTTAACTAGGAGTTTTGGTTTCCCCCATTACTGCTTGTCTACAGTTGGATGTGTTATCACTCACCACCTGTGATTATATATTCGAAACTCCAAAGCTTGTCAGTTTCTGTTGCATACGTGCAAAATTGTCCAGGCTTGTATTTAGATGTCTTAATTGTGTTGGGCTGGCAGGGATGAAGAACTTCTTGGCAGGGGTCTTGAACTAAATGACGGTCTGCAAAGTTTGCTTGCCAAACATGATGCAATTGCTTCTGGTTCCCCACTGCCAGTTCAAGTTACAGGTTCAAGTGCTCAACAAGCTGAAACATCTGTCCCCAGTCACAAACCAACTGAAACAGGACCTCTCGGCCCACAGGACCGCAGCCCTATGCCTAATAATAACTCTTCAGCAGTTTCTATATTAGCAAGAAGTCAAATTGATGAAGAGGAAGAAGAGGAAGATGAATTTTCACTCATAGCCCGAAGGTTCGTAATCCTTGATCATATTATTATACTGGTCATTATTAGGTGTCTAATTTGGTTGGTAAATGCATATTTTGGGAGAAGTTGGTAAATTGCATATTGATCTTATACAGCTGTCTTATTCACTTATGAAGCGAAGCTCCTAGGTTTTACTTCCCATTAATGTACTCAGGTTATTTAGCCCATCTTGTCTTCAGTCATATAACCCTGCTTTAAAAATACCAAATGCAGGCATTCCAAAGCGCAGCCAATGCCCAGTCAAAGCCACCCCACAGAAATCACTGAAAGTGTGGCAGCAGATAATAAGGGGAATACATCAACATCATCTATGCCAGTGGTCTCCACCTCTGCCTCTTCCAATGAATTGGCTCTAGTAGACCCACCTCTGCCAGTTAGAAGCACAAAAGAACAGGATGTAATTGACCTTTTAAGCCTCACCTTGTCAACAACTTTAGCATCTCCTGAAACTTCATCAGCTGCTAATGAAAACGTGCAAAAATATGACTACACCACCCAAGCATACCCTGAAAGCCAAGGGCAGGTTCCTTACAACAATTATGTTGTTTCATGGGCCCAACCGCAGGCCCAACTGCCATTACAACCTCAGCCGCCACCTCAACAGCAGTTACAGTCTCGGTACCAGCCGCAGTTACAGTCTCAACAAGTCCAGCCTCAACCTCAACCACAATTACAAACTCAGTTCCAGTTACAGCTACAAGGTCAACATATTACCCGTCAACCTCAACAACAACTACAATCGCAGTTCCAGCCACATTTGAACAATCAATATATCCCGACTCACACTCAACCTCAAGCACAGCAACAATTACCGTCTCAGTTCAGACATCAGTCGCAAACTCATTACAATAGCCAACAGTCATCAGGCTATCCTGCTCCACCATGGGGAGCTTCTTCTCCTTATTCTAACAACCAGAATGGTTCATCTGGACCTAGGACATTTTCCAACTCATATACACACCCAGCTAGATTGTTGCAGCATCATAACTCGTTCCCAGCAAGAGAAATGAACGGACCAGCTATGCATGGCGATCCAGGGCTGAGTTATGCTCCCAGGAACCCTGTACCTGCAACAGCGCAGAAACCATTTGTTCCTTCGTATAGATTATTTGAAGACCTGAACGTATTTGGAAATGCTGATGAAAAGCTGAAGATGACGGGCAGTAATGCATCTGCAAGCTTTGGGGGATCATCTGGCCAAGGTATGGTTGGTGGGAGGAAGTAATGCATCTGCAAGCTAAGGGGGATCATCTGACCAACGTTTGGTTGGCGGGAGGTAGTTAACCTCATGAGAAGACAACCTGTGAATATACGCCCATAATATTCATAACCATTAGTCGATAAAACGAAAAAGAACCAAAAAAGAAAGAAAGATGTTAAATCGGGTCAAGGTACCCTAATCAGGGCGAGCGTGGGGCGAGCTTGCAGCATTCTAGGGCGATGCCCCAACCTCGAAAGGGAAGAAGCTGTCGTCTTCATGTTTGCAGTTTTCTCATTTTCATTCTTGTTTCGATGGTTACAATTTTAATCTTTGCTAATGGCTTGTAATATCCAACAATAGTCATCATATACTTGATGAGTACGAGTGTCTGTTCAAGGTATTTCAATGTTGTTTTAGTAGCAAAGCGGTATTACCTTCTAGCTGTTCCGCTTGCGCATGGGCCCAGTTTTTAAATTTTACGCCTGGTGGTTCACCATGGGTCCATTATTTCGCTTTTCAAGGACCCATTATGATTTGTTGTTGAACACGAGCCCAATTTTAATTACAGACGCAGAACTTTGGGCCGAACTTGTAGTTGGATACTGGACCTGTACTCATTTTTTGTCTAGGAGACTGAGCTTTTGGCCCAGGTAGAAATTTACAGATGGGCCTGGGACCAGATTTTAATTTGCTAGACCTGGACCCATTTTATTTTATTTTATATTAAGCCTGAACCCACTCTAAATACTAAGAATTTGAACCTATAGAGATGGGCCAAGGCCCAATATGTGACTTTTAGTAGGCCCAGTTTATATCTTGTACTGCTGTTATTGGACGGAAATTTGAAGTTTTATTTTCGCGGCTGACGCGGGACCATTTCATATATATAGTTTTTGCCAAGGAACAGAAAAAGTGGGTCTCCGACTACTAAAATCCCGCAACTTTTGCCCAAAAAAAAAAAGTGGGTCTCAGCAACGCGCGACTCGCGGTACAAAGTGGACAATATAACATAAGACAGCCTTTTAACAGTACAATTGTAGATAAACAATGCCATACCGTTTCATGTATAATTGCGGAGTAGTGATATTTCTTTGAATATTTCTTAGTGCTTTTGAGGTGCCATTAGAAAATGGATCTTCATTGGCGAGAAACATGATGAAGAACTTGAGATAATTTTCTACAACATAAACCATAAGCATTTGTTAGGAAAGATGGATGAAATGAACACAGAATTTCCTTGACCAGGAAAGTGTGAGTTACACCAGCAGGTTATCTCGCTTAATGTACAATAATACATGAATACTATATAGCTTTCACCTTGTTCATTCCGCAAAATAGATATATACGAAAGATAGCCCACGTTCTTCAAATGTCGTCCATCAAAGTCTTAAAAATACTTGGCGGATCAAAATTTGGCATTGGCATTTCTGAAGTGAAAGAAAATGTTATTCAATAAGAACGCTTACACAAATGGATAAGGTAATGGTTTGAGCTAATAGAAATAGATCAGCCAGTAACATTGCCTGAAAAGTAAACTGGTAAGAAGGAACTAGTTCAATCAAATCAAAGTCAAATCAAATAAGAAAGAATTTTCAATAAGAAAAGGCCGTAACAAATGAAATGAAAGGATCCTGAATAAGACTAACTACTTAATAGCAGTGGTCCACGTCTAGTAGGGATCTAATGCAAAGGGAACCAAAAAGGAAGAAAGTAATTGATGCATATAGATGCACAGATATGACAAACTAAGATATCTTACTCAGTGACTCACATCAGTCTAATGAACACTAATGTATAAACTTAAAACTAGACTGCAGACCTAGACTGCAACTCTTGTCTTCATCTCCACAAATTGGTAGAAGTTAGAATTAGAAATCAGTAATACATATAGTGAATACAGCAATGTAAATAATCTCGAAGCACCTCAAGGAATTAACTAATACTTAATAATGAATTATTAAAAACATCTCCAAGTGAAATATTGAATAGTACTATCAACTATGGGCATCCTACACACTATTTCCCTCCCTTCTACCATTGAGACATTGAAGATACTTATTTTTACAAACTTATCATTAAGAGGTTTGCATTTTCACGGCAATCAACCGAAAGCCTGAGTAAGATCTATAGTCGGTACATGTTCGAGGTAACACTCTAAGTCTAAGACAGTCTATAATCCAAAAGGACCTTTCTATGCATATAAGCATTCTTCAGACATATTCAGAAATAGAATTCCAACGGTTAGTTAAGAGCATATTTTCACAGCTAATCAATAGCAAGAGTTTGGTATTCTACCAATTTAACGAATCTCCTCATCAGAATCTACAGCTACAAAGGACCTAAATCTTGTCAGGCGTGACGCTGAATTATGTATTAGGGCACGCAAGGTTTCTGTCAGCAAAAATGCCATAACTCAGATCGGAAAAATAAAAAATATACAGTATATGTAGAGATTTAAGACTTACTCTGCCTTTCTCCAGCATCGATTTCATAAGCGTAAATCCCTATTTTCGTGACCTGAAACATAATCATCACAGAGATTCGAAGCGAGAGCCTGAGAAGATTGAGAAAACGATCGTGCCGTAAAATCCCCCAATTACATTCAAATTTTGAGAGAGAGAGAGGCAAAGAGATGGATTATATACTGTCTTAGACTCCAATTGATGATATTCGATTGCGCCGGAGCGAAGAGTATGAGAATGCTCTCGCTCTTGATTTCGCGTATGTAACACGCAGAACAGAAGGTCAGATTATGAATCAGGATGGAACCGAATCAGGACCTTATAGAGCCCACGTAAAAATCGCGGCTTCTTGTTACCTTAAGCTTAAAGAATGGATTACTTTAGTAACCGTATCATACTCCTTTTTTATTTTTATTTATTTTTTATTTTATTTTTGTGCATAGTAAAGATTTACCAATTAAGAGGGCGAGGCAATTGTCAAACTAAAATAGAAACACATTAAGATATGATTTAGGCGAGAGACAACGAGCAGTTGACTCATCGTTTAAGTCTTAACAACATTGCAATAAGTATAAACAGAAGCCTCGTATTTTATAATAATATGTCATATAATACGAATAATACGTCTCTCTCACACAAAGCCTTAGTGATACAGAGCTTCTTCGGTCCTCCCATCTTTTATTCATATTCACAAAATAAGCCTTTTTCACTCTGAAGGTTTCACTTTTCAGGATTCACATCTGACATAGTGTAGTCCAGTGCGTCCACAAGGAAATCTGCGGAAAGAGTCCCGCAGAATATATAAGTCATGCCGAGAAACGCAGATATAAATTGAACTCTTAACTCACTAATTTCGTCCACTGATAGAGAAGACTTCTTCTTACCTGCATCTTCCTTAGTGAAGCAGAGAGGTGGAGTAATTCTGAACACATTTCCATAGTATCCACCTTTGCCAATCAATACACCCAAGTCTACAGTGGAAAATAAGGCTGGGTTGGTCAACAATCATAAAATAGCATTGAAGATAGTGTCTACATACCAAACTGGATATACACTGACCTTTCATCTGATCCATCACATGCAGAGTTTCAGCCTTAGCGGGTGTTTTCAGTTCCCGATCGGTGACAAGTTCTAGGCCCAACATCAGTCCCTGTCCTCGTACATCCCCTATAACTGCAAATGGGGATATCAGTTTATTATTCTCAAACATCAGCTTCCTAGTAACATCTTCATGATGCCTAGGGTATTCATTTGATGTAAGTTTTACAAAAATGTCGGAGAGAGGGAGAGAGATAAACTACTTTCATATTTATCCTTGAGCCTGAAAAGTCTATTTTTCAGATAAGTTCCGACAACAAAAGCATTTTCCTGAAGCTTTTCTTTCTCAATGACTTTCAAAACGGCATGTCCTGCAGCAGTACAGACTGGGTTTCCACCAAAAGTGTTGAAATAACTGCGACGAGTCAAGACCTCTGCAATCTCAGGAGTAGTCACAACAGCGCCAAGTGGAATGCCATTGCCAATTCCCTGTCCAAACCAGAAAGTAATGAAGCAGTTTGATCACAATCATAAATGCCCATAAAGGAAAAATTCCTGGAATAGATAATCAACCTTAGCCATAGTAACTATGTCAGGCACAACGCCATGAGATTCAAATCCCCAAAAGTGGCTTCCTGTGCGAGCAAACCCGGCCTGGACCTCATCTGCAATACAGAGGCCGCCTGCTTTCTTTATAGTGGTATAAACAGCAGGCAAGTAACCAGGGGCTAATTCAACAATACCCCCCACTCCCTGCAATTATAAGACAAGGGTGTTTTTTATTCAAAGCATTGGATCATCCATCAGCTTTGCATATGTAGGGAAATATATGGATATATAGAGTAGATAATATACCTGTATGGCTTCAGACATAAAACCAGCAACATGACCCGAAGTTCCAAAATCGATGAGGTCTTGTACATCTTTTGCGTACTTTTCTCCATCTGCACCGAAGACGCCTCTATATGGGTCTGGATTCACTGCATGATGAACGCCACTCTGTTCAAAATGTTAGTGAAGTTCATTAGACAGTCCTCTGCTTAAACTAGATTACATCTTATTGCTTATTTTAAGTATCAGAAGTGCTTCCAGCTCTTACTATAGAGTATTTTATCGCAAACAAAGACTTAGATTACTAAATGTTCAGTCATTACTAAGACTTAATTAATCTCATAGCCATCAAATGAATATGAAAGGTACTCATTACCGACCGAGGTCTACACTAGTTCAGATGGGCATCTAACAAACATATCCAGGTCACAGTGCTTCTTGATAAATAATTCACGATGAGTAAAAAATACTTCCGCTTGACTATGAATCTTGTATTGACACGTTATGGGACTACTACTTTGGCACTTTCTATACGACCAAATGGTGGGCATTGCCACCATGCAAGTTGCTGGACGTTCATGCAAACGAAAGAAAACAAGACAAAGTTTTCTACTTCCAACCTAACATGCAAACGAAAACATAAAACAGTCATCGTCATCTTTAAATACTTAAAAATCATCTTTTGCATGGTGGGACCTACACTTGTTTATATTTTGGGAAGCATTACAACTTATTAGTGTGCTGTGAGACAAAAGAAAAAAATGGGAAAGTAACCTGTATAATGTTAAATTTCCAGTTGCTCTGAGCAGTGGCCCCCATGGTTCCAGCAGCATTTCCATGATAAGCATTCCTTAGAGATATAATATCATGGCACCCTGTGTATAACCTCGCCATCATCATCGCTAGCTCATTCGCTTCTGTCCCTGAATTCGTAAAGAACACCACCTACACGAAGCGTGACATTACATAAGGCAATATGCCAATAAAGAAACTGGACCCAGAAATTAAAAAAAAAATGCTTATCTAAAAGATTGTATAATCACAATTGGCATGATCATAATAAAGAATAAATTATTTACTCTTAAGGAGCGGCCATAATTTGCTGTAATGATGAATCATTTGTAGATTCATCGTATTAAGCCATAAATGACAAATCAGTATCATGCTGAGCATGAATTGATACAGACTCGTATATCGTTTCGCTTTGAATAATTCATAGAACTTAATAATTAATTGATTTCCAGAATTGAAAGCCCAAAAAAGCAGAGACGTTGAATGAGAAAGCTAAAGGACCCACACCTTAAGATCGCCAGGCAATTTGGAAGCGAGAGCTTCAGCAAAATCAGCGATGGAGTGGTTAAGGTAGAGGATGGTAGAGTGCTGTAAGCTCTTGGTCTGGTTGACAATGGCGTCAACGACATCAGGATGGCAATGGCCGCAGCACACCGTAGCGATCCCTCCAAAAGCGTCAAGATATCTGCGCCCATGCTCGTCGAACAAGTACTGCTTCTTTCCATGTACCACGTTCAGCTGTCGGTTTATCATACCAAAATTTGTCACGATCGGACGGTCACAGATGAATAGAGTAGATGCGTATTGCAGTAAATCAAAATAGTCGATTCATATTCGGTTTTTTTTTTTTTCAATCTCGAGAAAAAGTAATTTACCAACTAATTGTTATTAGAACAATAGAAATACAATAAAGAAGCACTAATTGTATATTCTTCTACAGCAGAGAGACTCACGGGCTTCTTGTAGAAATGGAACATGGAGGGGCTGAGATACTGTTTCCGCTTGTCCAGGATCTCGTCTGCGGAGGGTCCGGAGTAAGGCGGAGGAGAGTAGTCGAAGGGAGGTATTTTGGGAAGAATATCGTCATTATCTTGAAGAGAGACATTCTTTTGAGCGACCTGAGAGAAGCATCGATGCCATGGCAGAGCATTCTTCTCCAATATCACCCTCTTTGAGATGAATCTCTGCATTTTTTTTTGTCTTCCTTTTTTCACTATTTCTTCCTTCTATAGAGATTTCAGATTTTCTCTCCGCGCGGTTTTGGTTTGTGCTGCTATTTCATCGTTAGAATATTCCGAAATGGAAATAGAGAGGGAGAGAGAGAGAGAGTAGGCAAGGAAGCTGTGAGTTGTGAAACATATAGAGATTAGAGAGAGAGAGAGTAAGCATGATGGATTCCATGTCAGCATGCAAGATATTAAACGGTCAGGATCATTATTCTCTTTTTTGGTACAACGTCAATTAAATATTATTCCTCGCAATTTTTATTTTATTTTATTTATTTATTTAAGTAACTCAAATATTTATATTTTTTTAAATCATAAATTAAATTTATTTTTTTAAAAATTTTATTAAAATATTAATTAATTATATTATCCACTTTAATATAACAATCTCGACCCATATTTAATAGCTTTTTTTCTTCTTTTAATTAATGATGTCTTTTACTTTTTTCGAAATTAAATATGTCGATTAAAAACATATCTAATTATTATATCCAAATAAATAATTTTTTAATAAAATTTTAAAATTAAATATTTAAATCTAATCTTAAATTAAAATATATATATAATTTATTTTTATAAATTTAAGGGATCTAAATTTAATAAAATAATAATAATAATAATTAAGGGATACGGTCCATTTATTTATTTTTCTTTCTAAAGAGCTTAGCCTGATCATACATAATTCCGTATTATTGGTTTATAGAATGATTATTCTCATCTTACCTTATGCATACGCTGGTGGAATGAAAGACACGTGTCACGTGATGAAGAGAGCTTTTAGCGAAAATGAAAGGGCCATTAGAGAGTGACATGATCACAAAGCTAGTAGCACTTCTAATTAATAATGATTTTTAACCTAAACCAAAATGAAACGACAGGTACATAAAGAAGCTGTCATGATTCATGTAGTTATGCTTACCGAGTAGGATTTCCACATTAGTCACTCTCTCTATTCTCAAATCTCCTTCATACGTGTTTCCGGCCTATCGCATTAACAAGAAGATACTTAATTAGAAGAAACAAAAAATGGTCATCCCATTAAAAATTGGGCCACATTTTCAACGTTTGTTTAACAGAAAACGAGCTTCTTCAGATAGAGAACAAACACAACAAACATGCACAGAAGGAAACAAATTTCAAAACAGATGCATGCAGACAGTGATTCATAAAATCCAACCTATGAAGCCTCGACACGTACAATCAATGGACCCCATTATCTATGACAAAAAAGGAACCAAAAACGTATCGAAGACAAGGAACTTATAGATGAGAGAGATCGAAGATATACATTAGATAAATACTCTTTTACTCCTATTCCTAATGATCACAGAATAGATTCCTTATCTGGCTTTGTTTTTGTACGAACACTGTAGCTTATCCAGTTCTCTGACACGTTCGACTACATATATGAAGCTGATGGGGACAATATGCCCGATTGCCTGCATTATTGGATCGGTCACTAATGGCACCTACCCCATAATGAGGAACAGATATCATTATCTTCATAGATAAAGCTTATATAATATATATCACAAGATTCATAGAAGAAAACAAACGACTGTGATAAGGATTTGGAGCTTTACTTTATGAAGAACCTATCTAGAAGAGACTGTAACTGAAAGTGTCTACAATCCAAGCAGCTCACACCTGACAGACTAAGATTTACTTCTTACGAGTTTACCGGATAATGTGATAGTCGGGATTTCCATTTGTTCCTCACCTACGAGATAGAAAAACTTTACCAGAAGTACGTCATGCAGGGAAATTAATTGGGGAATGATACCAAATCAGATGAAACAGAACGAATATAAAGGCAAAAGGTAGGAAAGTTTAAAAAGTTAAAGAAAGAAAAAGACACACCTGAAGGAATGTTTAATGATTAATCCCTAAAGGTAAGATTGAGGCAGCCAGGACGAAGCCCGGTTTCTTTTAGCAAGGATTTGGGAGCTGAGTTTGGTATTATTGACGACACTCCATGCTATATAAGCCTTGACTCACCACCAAATATAAGTACATCACCAGATTCCAGTACAAGTTTATTTGCATTGTCTACATCTCTCTCATCCCCATACAGAAATACTGCTGCATCCCCTATTGAGGAGATGACAGGTACTCCATTTTCAATAGTCCTGCTTTCATCACGATCCCACATGAATCAAGATTATAAACATTCCCCAAATTAAGAACTTTTTATCATATATTTTTAACACAGACACACAAAAGGCTAAAAAATCCCATCTTCTATGTTCCGTAAGATTTTGATTGTTTAATACCGACCTGATGGAGACCCAATTTCCCACTGGTTGTATAGAAGTTGACAATGCATATGCTTGGAGACATTGACGGCAGTTCATCTTCTACTTTGTATATTCCAGAATGCCTGATAAGGGCATGAGCACTTTGAATTGCTCTTAGAACCATTTCACTGAATTCAGAAGGAATGGTAGGTGGCTTACTACCATAAATTTGCGGCCGATTTTCATATCTTCTTGTTTGGGGATCCCAGTTTTGACCAAGACATGTCATCCGCAGTCTAAGTTTTCTTCCATCCTGATAACCAGGCTGGTAAAACCCTCCTGGCCCAAGACCAAGCAATTGACATTTCTTTATATGTTTACCTAGCAGAATAATACATACAAGTGAAAAGAATAATAACAACATATTTTCCAGAAATATACAGCAATGAAAGAGCAGGATAATTTGAATCTTTTGGCCATAACCAGTAAGTTACTACCAATCTGATTCTGGTGTCGGAAGTCAAATATCAATAGGACAATATGAATTTAAGGAGTATATGAATTTCTGGAGTCAAGAACCTGTTCACAGTAAGTAATGTAATTCTTCAATAAAACCATTCCAGACCTCAGCAACATTTGTCCTGTCCCTTCAGCTCTCTGTTCCATTCCTGTCCTTCTTACCCTACTTTTAACAGGCCAAGAAGCACTTGGGCAAATATCAAATGATTGCATGTTTAAGTCCCTTGAAAAACTAGAATTCTTGGTAGCAGTTGCATATGAAAAACAGGTTTGGACAGCCCGAGTAGGTAGAAACGATCCATCTTGCTCACTTATGCAGTTTGACCTTAACTTTATGAGGGTACTCCTTTTATAAGGATCTTTCCAGGATGGACAGAAATTCTCCTCATATATGGCATCCAAGTTACAAGCAGAATTTGTAGTCCCCTCATCTATCTTATCCAGTTTGGGTCCTTTTGATGCGAGGATTTCAATACCGTACTCTCCGAGTTCCCACACTGATCATTTGAAAATACATTCAGAATGGGTCAGTGTTTTAAGCATACTGGAATTCTTCCTACCATTATCAGCTCCAAGTTATCATTTTTACTACTTGACACACCTAAACACCCACATGGCAGTTTAGCCCCAGCCTATAATACGAAAACACAAATAAGAAACATTATTATAAGGCGATGCTTGTGGACCTGTGATTACTTAAGAGAGAAATTTAAGAGCATAGATCAATAGACAGGCCAAAGAGGAACACTTATGGTTTGACCCCATTATAAGTGCACTCGCCATAGTGAGAAACTCAACTGAAATTTATCTAATCAACACTTTCACTTTTAAAACCAACAAAAATTTGTACAAAGAAAAGGAGGGAAAACTAACAGAGTTATTTGCAGAACTGGCAATGGTGCCTGCACCTCGTATTGCGCTGTTCTTGCAATGGTTCATCTGCTCCATCAATGAGAATCGAAGAGATACTTGGCGGGAAATGTACCGGCCCAAAGATGAGAGAAGACAAAGACTCCACCACTTGAACGATGAAACAGAGACCGTATGGAAGGCTAACATTGTGCAGTGACGAAGTTTAATACGAAACCAATCGTCGCCTCGTGAGAGAAGTGAAAGCGTCGGGGGGAAAAGCAAAGCCGATGCTGAAATTTCAAGTAGGTGGAGACCGAAGAGAAGGATCAAGGGAAGCATTTATATTGGGCCTGGACCCTGGATTTTCAAGTTTGGTCTCTACGCTTTTTACTGGGCTGAGAGCGAGGGTCCTAAGACACGGATTATAATTAGTTCTTAATTCATGAGCAGAATATAGGGCCATGAACTGGCCCATAATTGCCCAAAAAATATACTGGCCCACAATAATAAACTGCATTAAAAAAAAAAAAAAAAAGAAGCTGGAATTTCTAGGCTTTTACTATTAACCGGGGCCCATGACAGGTAGCAGACACACGTGTGCATATCTTTCCAAATTTACTAAGAGACTAGAGATTTTGTTGTAATCTTCTTCGCCTTGTTCTCAAAGATGCTCGTAAGAGTTATTTTCCAGCTAGCTATTCAATATGGGAAGAGTTTTTTGAAATTTTGGAAAAAAAAAAAAAACAGAAACAAAAATCATGAATCTGGCACTGATCAGCCGCTAGGCCATTTGACCAAATCATCAGAAACTGTTAATTTACAGATACGAGAGAATCCGGAAAAGTAGCAGTAGCTAGCGCGCGCAGGCTGTCTTTGTCTCAATATGAAGACCAACCACTGTCACCTTGTTAATTCCTTTTAACTCAAAAGTGAATGGAGCCTCCTATTTTGTTGGGATCGATTATTAAAAGCAAAAATATTGTTAGGTTTCGAGAGCTAGGTAGCTCATGGTACTAGAGTGATTAAATTATTAAAAGCAAGTCAAAATTGTCGAGAACATGCTCAAAAAATGACCTTCATGAAGGGAAAGCTTCTAAGATATCAACCTCTCGCGCGCCACGATGCACTAGTTCTACTAGTTTATACGCATTCTAAGCGCGCCATATGTCCCACATGTGAGGAAGGGGACAAAGACATGAGTATGCATATAAATTCAGATATGGAATGTATTGGTTTCGGTTGTTGTTTGGTAACTGAGAATCTGGCCCGTGAACCAGATAAATGTCGCTACTTGATCGCTCATCACTAGTCTCACATCACACCAGAGGGCATTACACATATATCTAGCTTACCAACCTATGATCAGCCCATCTCTCTACTATCACCTACCCCACTCGAGCATCATGTTCCCATTATCTTAATCAACTCTTAAGTATCCTTTTGTCTGAAATAATTATTATCCTCAAATAATGTTTTGTTGATTGTATAAAGTATATGATCACTTTGCTTATAAATGAAAGGATATTGCTTCCAAATATACCTTCTTTTTTTTTTTTTTTTTTTTTTTTTTTTTTTGTCTTTGGGACTAATTATATCATGGCTTGACCGACATAAGTTAATTACTATGCATGCGCGTCTAATTGATATGCCGTTTTAAATAGACATAGGATTTATATATATTATATATGTATATATGACAATAACTTGACCACCAAACAATATTGTATAGAATTGCACAATATCTACTCCATAGAATTAAACTGTTAACAGTACCTAGCTAGTTACTGCATGCATGCTACATACATAGGTTGGGTAGAAAATTCATAGGGAACGAGTACTCTCGTGCCAAGCATGGTTCACGTTCGATCTTCACGCCACCTATGAGCGAGTTCTTCATGGGAATTCTAATTCTGCATTCAGACTCATGAGTCAATGAGTATCCAATTTCATGTAAATCTTGACTACATCTTGATCGTGACGAGTCATCAAAACGAACATTAAATATTGAGGAAGTGGGGTTACAGTGTTACACTACTAATGGGCAGACAGCAGTCGCAAGTTGCATCATCTCATTCTCATCAGATTATAAAATTAGTATCAGTTCCGATCAGTTTCAGTAGCAATAACAAAGGAAGTAAAAGTAAGATGGATCTGCAGTTAAAGAGGTCGTGGATCCAAGATTTTCGGACATTGTTTATTAAGTAAAATCGTCGGAGCCTTGCTTGGGGCTTGCCTCCAAAAATAGGAAGTTTGGTAAAAAAAGAATAATATATATCACGAGATACATTTCCAAAATTAGCACTATTTTTTCATAAACAAAATAACCTATTACCTGATTGGACGTTTAATCATGCACATTTTACTATCGCCAAAACCATGCAAATTAGACGCATATTATCTCTATACCAAAATACCAATACTAATAATAATAATAAACATTAAAATAGAAGAAAATAAATGTAAGACAAAAAGAAATAAAACATTCTCCGACATGTAGTCAGCATATAAGGTACAAACAAAAAATGTAACATTTACCCTTGCTACTAGTACTGGAACATGAAGGTAGAAGTAGAATCATCCCTTAAGAGAATCTTTCTCCCACTTGGTGGTAATTATAAATCATAACACATGAAAACTCGTTTCGGAATATTGATGCTGATAAGCATCAAGTCACCCTCAAAAAAAAAAAAAAAAAAAAAAAAAAGACAAAAAAAACACACACACACACACACATGTTGTTCGATTAGCAATCACTTTAATTTAGTCAATGATCTTCAGGTCGAATAGAAATCCTGCGAGACAAACAAGAGATGTAATAAGATAAATTACGGACAAGGCAAAATAGGTCATCATTACAAACTTAATCAGTATGGACAGCAAGCAGGTAAATAATAAGAGCTGCAGAATTTTCTTCAAAACCATATGATGGGTTTTTCAATAATTATAAAGAAGAAATCTGGAGTGGGACCTCGCTGTTTCTGTTTCTTAAAAACAGAAGAAAATGCAAGAAGGAACATTATTTATATTAATACATTAATTTCATGGATAATTAGTGTTAATTAGAGAACACGAAATTAATCTTGCCTAGATTCCAGAGCCTAAAAACCTAAGAGATATAAAAATTGGGACAACAAGGGAGAGGAGACAAAGTGTAAGTAAACGATTGTTTTGTTGCGATGATTACTGACTACTGGGTACACGTGAATTTGTGGGTACCTTGCGGTTTGTTTGTGTGCAATGGTGACAATCTTCGAGCAATATTGCTGCCTCTAATTCTTCATCATCATCTAACTTATTCCGATACTTTCAAGTCGAGGACACGAGATATTAATTTTCAAACATACTTTGCACACGTGAAAAATACTAACGTATATATCAAGTTACTTGAGTTTTCTTTTCTATATAATCATGAGCAAAGTAGAGAGAACTTTTACTAATTATTATATGCCCACTCAATGAAACAGAACATATCAAGTGGTTCGCAATTATGATTAACGATTAACGATTAACATTAGGAATTAAGTTTCAAAAAATAAAGCATTAGGAATGATATATGTACGGTGTATGATCCATGCAGCCATCGTTTTCGAAGAAGACTAGGTCACGTGATAAGAGACTGCCACGTGCTTATTAAAATAAAATATTAAAGGAATAGCAGGGAAGTGAGGGAGAGGCTATAAACGAGTTCAGGGAAAGAATCTGCACGTGAGGGCCGGAGAGTGAAGAGATATATAGCTAAGAAGACTAGGCGTTGAAGTCTTCATGAAGAGAGAGAGTTAATAAGCTTCGAAAGTAGCGAAGGAAAGAATGGTGAAATGGTGATGCATGTTTAGCTGTCAATCCCTCCAAAGACTTTTCACGGGACTCAGACCCTCATCCCTGCTGCTCTCAAACACTCTTATGTTGTCTTAATGTGAAACTTAATTTACTCAAATGCCCTGCAGCGTTAAGCATTTTATTGGAATCCCATGGGCATGCATCTACATTTCCTCGTCATTAGTTCACACATCACGTGAAATATTAATCATAAATCCGTCAAGTTGTCGTAGATACTAACATATATATCCATGTCGACGGGGCCCTAATAACAGGCAGAAAGTACAAACAAGCAACCAAAGAAACAAACAAACAAGGATAAAGACAACAAATGTGCATCATCCAATTCAAAAAAATTGTAAAAGGCCAGAAAGAATTAGAGGTCAGCCTAGTAAATTAGTAAATCATGAGAAAGTACAGAAAAATATTTCCCGAAGCGAGCTAGGTAGGCAGTCGCACAGGAGACAAATATATATATAGAGGTAAGGTCGATCGAGTTCATTAACTAGTCTCGTTTCTGGGAGCTAGAGGAGTGAGAGTGGCCGGCACATCGATCGATCATGAGCTCGAGGGACCGAAAGAAAGCTGCTCGAAATGACAAGCGGAAAACAAATCGTGCATCCACCAGCTCTTCTGCTGTAAGTACATCCATGATCCAACTACATGTATGTATATTTAAATATCTATATATATGTATATATATCTATACGTGTGTGTGTGCAGATATAGTTGATTCTGACTTTAATTTGACTAGCTAGTAATACACTTTGACTATTTGTATCAGCAGCAGGTAAGCGTGGAAACCCTAGAAAATGGTTTTCTTATAAACGTGTGTATGGAAGAAAACTCTCCGAGTTTGCTCGTTCAGATATTGGAAGTCTTCGAGGAGCTGGGTCTGGAAGTATCAGATGCCACGGTGTCTTGCTCTGATAGTTTCCAACTAGAAGCTGTTGGCGGAGAAGTAAGGGTTCATCTTATCCTCAACTTTTTCTTCTTTTATTTTTTATTTATATTTATTCAGTATTAATTTATCGGTACAACTTCCTAATAATAAAAAAAAATAAAAGTTAACTATTGAAATTAATTATTTAAAAAATTATATTATTTGAATTTGAGATATTATACTATTTATTCTAAAAATTTAAATTAATAAAACATGAGATAATAATTTATATTATATTTATTAATATTAATATTTTTTCAATTTAATCTGTATTTCATTTCCTTAAGACTGTAGTGGTATTGGAAGCTTAGAAAAATCTACTTTTTTACAGATTTTTGCTGTTTTAATTTCCTCTATTTCAATTGCTTGACGTGCCATGCTAGCGCATGCATGACACTTAATTTACGTGTTTCTTGGATTATTAGTAACTAGTTAATTAATGAGTTAATGTATCGATTTCACAGAATCAAGGGCACAACTTAGATGCTCAAGTGGTCAAGCAAGCAGTGTCACAGGCAATCCAGAAATGGAGTGAGAGTAATGAGAAAAAATGATAGGGTAGCCCCCCCCCATAGATGTGATCATGATAGTTATGTGTTACACGCATCTTCTTCCTTCTTTTATTTTTTAATTATTAATTTGCTCCTCGTCTTGTTTCGTGTAATAAAAGTTATCTACACTTGAAGCTGGGAGAGGTACCTTGAAATCAAGCTACTACTCTTATATTCAATACAGGACTTTTGTCTTTTTCTATTATGTACGTAGCACTCTTGATTGTCGACCAAATCGCCTCATTTCTTGAGATGCCAAAATCCTATTCGCTCGCAAAGGTCAAGATTCTAAGATATACAGAAAACAAGATATGCTAAATATCCATCCAGCGAATAGAAGAAATTCGAAAGGCCAGAAGGTTCAATCGGCTGGGACACGTGGGCTGCCTCGCTAAAACCTGGGTTGGGTTTTCATTTCAGCATGTGTTTCTTCTTTCACTTTTTCGATGGATTAATATTTTCGCTCAAGCCGAGAATAAACATGTCCGGTCAGACTAGTAATCGAGCCTATAAACTGAATTCGAGCCTATATTGAATCTGTCGGCGTCGGCCCATCTTTCCCCTCAGTAACCGCGATTGTTTTGTCCAGATGACTACTGGACTAGTAGATTCATCAAGTCGTTGTTTTTTCTTATGTTGGGCTGGATCTAAACTAAAACGTTGTACCAAATTCCTTACGGGCTACATGAGAAAGAAAAAGTCGAAGCAATCGTCGAAGTCGATGAGTTTTGACTTTGATATTGTATGTGTGTCTATATATATATATATATATTATATTTTGGGTTGGGAAAGCGAACACTTTTATTTTATGGGCACCCAAAAGCCCGTTGTTTCCGTTAATAGACCACGTAGACCGTAAATGGGAAGAACCGAATACAACACATGCAGCTCCATAAGTTATATTGTATACTAACAGAATTGAAAATGAACTTACTGACTTCATTGCATAGGAAAGTAAATAATACAAATACATGTACGCGAGCTAAGGGAACTGTTAAGCTAGAAAGAGAGGCAGAGCTAGAGCTAGTAACTAACTATACAAGTCTATTAACCGTTAAATTAATAACAGAGTATAACATAGTATAATTCTAACACACTGAGCTTGGAGAGTAAGTAGTGATGTTGTTGTTCGCCAAGTGCTTTAGTAAGCAAATCTGCAAGCTGTTCATCGGTATTTAAATAGGCTGTCTGGATGACACCTTCCTTGATCTTGTCATGAATTAAATGACAATCAATCTTTATGTGTTTTGTTTTATCATGAAACATAGGGTTAGAAGAAATATGTAAAGCCGCCTTGTTGTCACAATAGAGAAGACAATGAGGGCTAATTGAAACAGACAAATCCTTGAGTAAAGCAAGTAACCAAACCGGCTCACAAGTAGTGCTAGCCAGAGCATGATATCCAGATTCAGTGGAAGATCTGGAAATGGTTGCCTTCTTCTTTGAATGCCAAGAAACCAAAGAATCACCAAGCATAATACAAAATCCAGTATGAGACTTTCGGGTCATCGGACAAGCAACCCAATTGAAATCAGTGAAAACACTAATTTGCAAGTTTGATTGTTTTCTAAGGCTAATAACTTCTAAATCCATAGCATTTTTCCAATTTTCATTAGTGCATGCCTCATGGTAAGAAGAATGTTCAGTTTGAGAAGATAGATTGGCAATAAATTAAAAATGGGAAGGGGAAATGTTAGAATAGGATAAAGAAGCAGAGATGTGTTACCTTATTGATGTAGAAGCCTTGGAACCAGAATGATAGTAGTTGAGTACCAATAGTCATCCCTCCAAGATGAAGGTCTTATTTTCTTAGTTGATCTTCTTATGATAAGCACAGATTCATTTACAATATTCATATAAGTGTTATCAACAAAAATAAAAGGAATATCATAAGAAGTAAATTGGGTCTGAGTTGAAGCCTAAATCCGAAGTGGGCCAATTTCTTTGGCAATAGGGTCAGGCTTTGATTGGCCAAAACCAATACCAATAAAACTTATCTCTTTTTAACCTTTATTTGATGGATTTATTTTGACAAAAATTAATCTCTCTCATTTTTCTCTCTTAAATGGCTAAGTTATGGTTTACTCTCTCTTTGATTATCTCTGTGATATATTGATTCTGATCTTACATATATGTTTAAGCTTGCTTTAATGGATATTTCATATGATTTTAGAAGTGTGATTCTTTTAGTATTAGATATGTATCATCGTGATATGATAGTTAGGGTGTTTGAACTATTTTTACTTTTATTTGGAATCTATGTTGTATATTATTAATCTTGAGATTGATTGTAAAGAAAGAACAATTATCATAGTGCACAAGATTTTCTAGTCGGGAGTCTCAAATTGAGTAACATTTTATGGTGAACCACTATAAGTCTTCTATATTCTTTAATTTATTATTTTTCTAAATCTGAAATTAAACATGCTTAAAGATAAAAAGGATTATTGAAATCGGTAAAATATTATATTAAAACATAACAAAAAGCCTCGATAAAACATCAAGATTGAATCTATATTTTTTCTTGGTCGGTTTGTGATTGAGACGGGAATAGGAAGAAGGAGGGGGAGTAAGAGGAGGAGTTGAATTATCAAAGAGAGGATGTTTAGGAGTACCAGGCTGTGATTCCCAAGTGAATGGTGCTCCAGAGATTGATCCGTAATAAACTCTAACAGAAGGACAAGGTGCTGCCGAGTTATTCGCAGCCGTAGGGGTACTAATCCTATCTTCCTTGGAGTTGGAGAGTTTCGTGAAGATGGATACTTTGGAATTAGAAGAGGCATGTTGGTAAGAAGGTGAAGGCGTAAGAGGAGGATCATTCACATTATTAGTACCGTTATTAATAGCAGTGTCGAGGTAGAGGTAGTCGGAGAGACGATCTTTAGGTGTACCAGGACGAGATTCCCAAGTGAAGGGAACAGAACCGCTGTTTCCACCGTAATAAACTCTTACAGTTAGCTACGGAATTTTTTTCTTGCTCAAGCTCTAAGAAGACAAGACAGCCTTGTGATTTTCAGTTTCCTGCTTCATTCCTCGGAACATGTTTTGGTTGATGCGTGATGAGTTCAATTGCTTGCTAGGTTGGTGATCAGTAGGGCCTACTACTTGAAGACGATCAAGTCCATGAGCTTAGTAGTATATATGATTTTGAATGTGGCAAGACTCGTTAAGTAATAAAAGTGGTGGCAGATCTCACATGCATGCGCATTATTAACTCGTGGATTACACGCCTAGTTGGTGCCCTTTTGCGTACTTACAGGTTCCTCTCTTTAAGTGTCGCCTCTAGTTTTACCTTCCCTGTAAGGGCACTCCCGTATTTTGATGTATAAATGATAAGGTCTTTACTTTTAGTAGCTAGCTAGGTACGTAGGGATTGCATGCCAACCAATATCGAGCTTATAAACTGAATTCGAGTTTGAGGACAAGTAGTACTATATTACATATGTACAATCCCACGAGATTTCCTTATCTTTTGCAACAAGAAGGAAAATGACTGAATAAATGAACTCCCGAACATTTGGCGATCTCAGATGACCTAGCAAGCAATCGAACTCATCACGCATCAACCAAAACGTGTTCCGAGGAATGAAGCAGGAAGCTGAAAATCACAAGGCTGTCTTGTCTTCTAAGAGCTTGAGCAAGAAAAAATTCCGTAGCTAACCCTTCCTCCCTTTAAGTGTCGCCTCTAGTTTTACCTTCCCTGTGAGGGCACTCCCTTATTTTGATGTATAAATGATACGGTCTTTACTTTTAGTAGCTAGCTAGGTACGTAGGGATTGCATGCCAACCAATATCGAGCCTATAAACTGAATTCGAGTTTGAGGACAAGTAGTACTATATTGAATCTGTCAGCGTCGGCCCATCTTTCCCCCAATATCCGCGATTGTTTTGTCCAGATGACTATTGGACTAGTAGATTCATCAAGTCATTGTTTTTTCTTATGTTGGGCTGGATCTAAACTAAAACGTTGTACCAAATTTTTTACGGGCTACATGAGAAAGAAAAAGCGAAGCACTAGTTGAAGTCGATGAGTTTTTGCGGGCTAGTGGCTACATAATATATTTATATATATTATATTTTAGGGTTGGGAAAGCGAATAGTTTTCTTTTATGGGGGGACCCAAAAGCCCGCAGTTTCCGTTAATAGACCACGTATACTGTAAATGGGAAGAACCGAACACAACACATGCAAACTCCATTAGTTATATAAAGTATCAATGCATGCATGGAATATTTCTTATTTTAGCTTTGGTTTCACATGCACCACCATTGACTCCTGGACAAGATCAAAATAATAATAATAATACAGGCGTGTTTGATTTTGATATGATAATTTGTCGCAAAGCTCTGAACTCATCCTATCTAAAGCATCTCGCTCGTAGTTTAAGCCTTAATTGGAAAAAGCCCCCCCTACTATGTGCATTTTGCCTAACCATTACCTTCCATTTGTTTGTGTAATTACATGATCAACTAGCTAGTATGATTCTACGATGAAATGTTAGCAGAAGGCAGTAGCTAGCTAAACAGTGTAAAAGTATTACATATAGTTGATTGAGTGTGTTTCTAATGGTAATATGTGTCGGCATCCATGGACGAAATCTACAGTACAAGATCGAACTATCCTAACAAGTAACAATCAGATCATTAAATACAAAGCAATCCACCAAATTTGAAAAGTTAAAAAACAAATGAAATGAAAGATTAGATAGATTGATCGATCCATATATATCTATCTAATAATCACAACAACTATCCTAACACCTAACACGGAATTAATAGATAATTAAATACAAAAAAAATCAACCAAGTTAAAATTATAAGAAATATTTAATTGATCGATCGATATATCTAACAAATAATCGTATTATCTATCCCTAACAATCAAGTTCGAGACATATGAAGTTATGTATCTAACTAATAATAACTATCCTAACAAATAGTAATTGGATCAATACGTACAAAACAATCCGCCAAGTTTGAAAAAATATGAACGATTCGTTGGACGCATCTATCTAATAAAGAACATGATAAATGAGATATGTTTTATGAAAAATCAAAAGAGCCTAGTTGTATAGCCTCGAATTCGATCGACGATAGCTAGCAAACAGGAAATGCTTCAACCTCGAGGAAGCGTGTCGGTTATGACGGGATCATGCATGTCCAAAAATTAGTTAACTTGTTGTCTACGTGACGAATTGTCAAATTATTACACTACAAAAAAGCAAGCAATTAGTCAACATTTCCAATAATTATTCAAATTAGCGTACGGGACAAAAGAAGAGCCCAAAAGATCAAACGAATAAATTAACTTAGCATCTGCTACCAATATCGTTATCGCATGTTTGAATTACCCTGTTTATTTATTTATTTATTTATTTATTTATTTATTTATTTATTTATTTATTTATTTATTTATTTATTTATTTATCAGAATTATAATCCATTTTTGGATAATATTTATAATTATAATTGTGATTGATGGATAAATGATAGAGCCATGTGTGTCAAAGATTATTTTGGTTTATTCAGTTCATATTTGTTAATCGCAGGACTAAGACGCTATTTATTTCCTTTACTTTATTACTCACTCTCTCAAGTTTGGACGTGTATACATGATATGGGAAATATATACATGATATGAGAATCCATATAAATATATACATATATATAGTATATATTATAAATTTTCACTGAAAGTCAAATTGAGGGTGCTCTTCCCTTTTAACTTTAATTATAATACACTTGGTGGCTGATAATGACGTGCTTAGCCTAAGCAATCTGGCATAAGTTGACCGGCCATGTGTACAAATTTGACTTTTCAAATCCAAGGACTCTTATATCTAATTTCCTCTTGGGTTTTTTATTTTTTTTATTTTTTATTTTAATAAATAATTAACTTGAATTTATTTTCCTAAAATAATTAATGAACAGCTGGGCCCAACTGATGCATCTGCCGCAATGCGTGCAATAGTGCATTGACATCTTTTGTCGCGTGCCCACACGTTTTTTCTTTGGCCTATGTTTGGCTGAAGAAGAAGGTAAGAAAGGTATGATTTAAGAAGGGAGAGTGAGAGTGAGAGTGAGAGTGAGAGTGAGAGTGAGAGTGAAATTGTTGGGTAGATTTTGATTTTTTCTCTCTTAGAGAGATGGAACGGTAATGGAAGAGAATGTTTATCATATTAATTATATTAAATAATTAAATATTTATTATTAGAATATATAATTATAAATAAAAAATATTTAAAAACATTATAAATGAAAATGATATTAGCTGTTATATTTGGAATAATCTGATCTAGGATTCTCGTTTAAACTATATCCACTAAAAAAAAAAAAATTGAATTTTAATACTATATTATATATAATATAAAAGGAAAAGATTCTTTACGCATTCAATAATATGGACAATACCCACTACTTAACCTAAACTCAAAGGGAAAGGTGAAGACAAAAATTATATGTTGGAAGTGTTCTTAATGTGAAAGCGGTAACCATAAGGTGTTCTTCTCTTAATTTTCTATATTTCTACATGGAATTCAAAAATAAATTTTATTATATATATATATATATATATATATATATGAAGAAAGCTAAATTATATTATCTACTCTTTGTCGTTTTTCCTTTATTCATTTGAAAGGATTAGAATATTTTGATCGTTGCATCAAGGTTCAACGATGACGACTAAACCATCTAGAATTTATAATATATATTATTAACATATGTGGTCGATTTTGCTTCTTATAAGTGAGATACATATCTTGATAGTAACAGACTAAGCAAAAATGGTGGAAGATTAATTAAGAGTATAATTAATGTTATAAATTACTACAGCTACTCTATGTACTTCTGGTAATTGTTTACTTTGTCGGTGTGGTTTCTGGGGTATCTCCGTTGGTCATATTTCCATTTCATTACTGTAATAAGTAATTGCTTAAAACAAAGATAATTCCAACAAACTCATGTTCCTTGACTCGTGGTGACGAGCGTTGATTGGAAGGAAGATTCAAAGGAGAGATCAAGGCATCATCAGTTGCCAAAGTGGTAAGGGAAGTTCGAACTACTCTTGTATAAATAGGAGAGAAATCATATGAAAACCCAACCCTCATTTTCTTCCTCTGCTTGATAATACAGGCATATTTTCAACTGTAAATTTACTCATGGCTACTTTTATCATACGTTTTTCCTTATTACTTCTAGTACTTGTTAATATTAGACCAACCTCAGCTCAGTTGTCTTCTACCTTTTACTCCACCTCATGTCCTAGAGCTGTTGCCACCATCAAATCCGCCATTAACTCTGCCGTCTCAAAAGAGCCGCGCATGGGAGCTTCCTTGCTCCGCCTTCATTTCCACGATTGCTTTGTTAATGCAAGTTCATTTCACACAATTCTTACTTTATTAGTTATATATATATATATAGATATATTCTTGCGTGCATGTCTGCTTCCATGCATGGTTTAATTTATGATTTTTTGTTATAGTTTACGTCCGCTTGACATCCATGCATTATTAGTTAGCGTATATGATTAGTATGCTAAAGTTGAAAATAAAATATACATATATATCTATATATATGTATATGTCACCGGCATGAAACCAGTCCACCCGAAAATTTGTTCTGAAAAAATAATGGGTCGTATTTGTAACAGTTAGATATAGTTCTTGGGTCCTTGCGTAATTGCGTTATAGAAACTACTATAAATGCTAATCAATAAAAAACATATGAATTTAACAGGGATGTGATGCTTCCATATTGTTGGACGACACGTCGAATTTCACGGGAGAGCAAACGGCGGGTCCGAATGCAAACTCGGTGAGAGGATATGAAGTAATCGATTCAATCAAAGCGCAGCTCGAGAGTATATGTCCAGGGGTCGTTTCTTGTGCTGACATCATAACAGTAGCAGCAAGAGACTCCACCGTAGCAGTAAGCAATTAATCATCCATTTAAGCTCGTCTAATAATATTTATAATTATCATGAATTAGATAGATTCTACTAATCTATATTCTTGATGGATCAGTTGGGTGGACCAAGTTGGGTAGTACCACTGGGTAGAAGAGACTCGACCACTGCAAGCTTAAGCACTGCGAATAGCGACCTCCCTGGCCCTGATTCGTCTCTAAGTTCCCTCATCACTTCTTTCTCAAACAAAGGTTTTACTGTTAAAGAAATGGTCGCTCTCTCAGGTAAATACTATTTTGCTCCTCATAAATATTGCATCTTTATAATTTTCTCCGCAGTACAAATAAATACATACACATGCAATGTAATGATTCAGGATCGCACACCATCGGACAGGCGCGGTGCGCAACGTTCCAGAGAAGACTGTACAACGATGCCAACATAAACGCTTCTTATGCGACAACTTTGAAAATAAATTGCCCAAGCTCTGGAGGTGACGCCAACTTATCACCTCTCGACGTAACCAGTCCAAAATCATTCGACAACGCATATTTCAAGAACTTGTTGACTCAGAAGGGCCTCTTGCACTCTGATCAGGAACTCTTCAACGGCGGCTCCACCGACTCCCAAGTCAACGCTTATAGCACCAACTTAGCGAGTTTCCGAACAGATTTCGCCAACGCCATGGTTAAGATGGGAAATCTTAGTCCACTTACGGGAACAAGTGGTCAGATTAGGACCAATTGTGGAAAGACCAATTGATCACTTAAATATATTACTTTGGTTGCCTTTTCGTAAAACAGAGGAGGGCCTTTTTATATTCTTGAAGTTTTTTTTTAGTGTTCTACTATTATGTGTATTTTTACCCTATCTCGAGTAATACTTGTATGATTCATGTCAACTATAGTGAATCAAATTAATAATAAAGTGTTATGTAGCACTTTATATACTATTTTAGAATATTTTCCAAAATCACTTTATAACTATATACTATATAATATTTATGAATATTAATATATAAGCTTTCTTTGATTAGTGAAATAAAACCAATACAATCTTCAATTTGGGCCACGCTCCACTCCCTGTACTTTATACAAAGTTCGCCTTGTTTATATATATTCTCTCGTATGATCGCATCATATGACTGTTGCCAATCCAGAAGCCCAACGGGCCACATTGAATTTATTAATCCACTGGACTAAGAATTTCACTTACTACTATTGGCCCACTATACTAATGCAAATGGAGGCCCACACACGTGGAGGAACCATTATGCACAGACACGTCACGGCGTCACGCACTATTCAACCCACCGCCAACATATTGCATTTAATCTATCCCGCTATGTTTAGAAGTTATCGTATAAGTGGATGATTAAAGTTTAATTAATTTTTTTAATATGAATTTCATAATTTAATTACACATACATGAATGAACGTACCAACATAAGCTTTCTGTCCTCCAATAAAAGAGATGAGCTACTACGGATATTGATGACCATAACGAGAAGCTAGGCGTGAGTGCGTATTAAAAAGATTCCATGCACGTTAACCGTTCCCAACTATATATTAAATAACGTGACGCATACATTTCATGATACACGGCGGCGAAAAATTTTAAGTGGACGAATCAATTGTTAACGGTTATCAATATTATATGATAGTTATGCAAAATTGATATGTAGCATTAATTGTCGACTATCTATAAAATTGATACGTTGAAATACGTGCTACTATCAATTTTTATATTATATAATTTATATTATATCTAATAAATTATCTAGTAGATATTACCCATACCACCTCGCTGTCTTGAAGTTTAATAAAACATCTACCACAATGTTTGGCAATAATGCGCTTTGGACCGGCTTAACGTACAAGGCATAAATGACCTGTGGCACCTTCTTCCCTCTACTCCACTCTACACAATAAAGAACATTACAGTCTCATGTATCTTTCCCTCCTTTTTTTCCTTTTTCTTTGTTTCTCTTGCTGAAATAAGTATGAATGTATCTTACTCTCTGTCGATTTTCATGAATTAAGAGCTACAGTTTGGAAGTAAACACAAGAGGACCGGATGAGATGTTCATGCAAGTAATGCATTAATAACACGATCAAATTTCAAACTTAGCCGTCTTAAATACGTACGAATGGAGTTTTTAAAAAAAAAAAAACAAAACAAAAAACACTAGAAATCATGATTTTTATTGGATCAAATCAAGATAGCTAACAAGAGACTGACACACATTAACCTTGGTATCAATTTCAATCTGAGCTTCTTCTACGCTACCGTTTCGATGATCGTTTTTTAGTTCCTGATTCAGGACTTGTAGCAGCTGATTTTAATCTTGGAAGTACTGCTTACCCTACAATTGCTGAAACACGGTGTTGAATTAGGCGAATTACCTTTAGTGTTGCCATCCTCCTGATCATGAATGTCATAGTTATACTCTTTCAAATCGTAGGATGAACTTCCGCTGGAAAATTGGCTGCGACGTCTATGTCTAATATGTCTAGTCGGCGTAGCAGTCACCGGAATAAAAATGGACGAGTTTGAGGAAGAAGAGCTTAGTGAATAGTTAGACGACGATTTAGAGGAAGAAGGCGGTATTACGGGGGAGGATGACACATCAATCTTCTTAACATTACTGAACTTGGTGAAAAGCCTCTGTAAAACATCAAGATTGAATCTATATTTTTTCTTGGTTGGTTTGTTATTGAGACGGGAATAGTAAGAAGGAGGGGGAGTGAGAGGAGGAGTTGAATTATCAAACAGAGGATGTTTAGGAGTACCAGGCTGTGATTCCCAAGTGAATGGAATTGCTCCAGAGATTGATCCGTAATAAACTCTAACAGAAGGACAAGGTGCTGCCGAGTTATTAGCGGCCGTAGGGGTACTAATCCTATCTTCCTTGGAGTTGGAGAGTTTCGTGAAGATGGATACTTTGGAATTAGAAGAGGCATGTTGGTAAGAAGGTGGAGGCGTAAGAGGAGGATCATTCATACTATTAGTACTGTTAGTAATAGCAGTGTCGAGGTTGAGGTAGTCGGAGAGACGATGTTTCGGTGTACCAGGACGAGATTCCCAAGTGAAGGGAACAGAACCGCTGTTTCCACCGTAATAAACTCTTACAGAAGGGTTCGCTACGGAGCTTTCCTTGCTCAAGCTCTTAGAAGACAAGACAGCCTTGTGATCTTCAGCTTGCTGCTTCATTCCGCGGAACATGTTTTGGTTGATGCGTGATGAGTCCAATTGCTTGCTAGGTTGGTGATCAGTAGGGCTACTACTTGAAGACGATCAAGTCCATGAGCATGATTAATATATATGATTTTGAGTGTGGCAAGACTCGTTAAGTAATAAAAGTGATGGCAGATCTCACATGCATGCGCATTATTAACTCGTGGATGATACGCCTAGTTGGTCCCCTTTTGCGTACTTACAGGTTCCTCTTTTTAAGTGTTGCCTCTAGTTTTACCTTCCCTGTAAGGGCACTCCCTTATTTTGATGTATAAATGTTACGGTCTTTACTTTTAGTAGCTAGTTAGGTACGTAGGGACTGCATGCCAACCAATCATATTTTAATTATGTACCTACAGCTGGCAGAGCTCATATGTTAATAATGCACCTTCGTATTAATTACGTAGAGCCTTGAGAGAGAAACATACAAAGGACATCGATTGATCTGCCGGTCGTAGAATCATATTGTTAATTGCTATCCACAAACGCGACAGCCGCCGCCATGCACACATGAAGGACGTCCAAGCGCTCCGACCGCCGCCTGAAGCAGCTTTCGGTCGCATCTCCGACATAGTCTACATCCTAGTAAATCTCTCCGGTATTCTTTAAGATCTCATGACAAATCAAGTTGAAAATACTATCACTGAGAATCCAAAAGCAGATCCTAAAGCCTTAAAAGGGTTCGTTCGCTCTTATGCGGCATCTTTAATGGACTCGGCCATTCTTTCTCCGATTACATTGCTAAGTCCAAAATGAAAGTCTGGAACCGGAACCATTTTGGAAACATATTCGTGGAATTGGCATCTTGGAGAGATAAATTTGACGCCTTTGATCAAGCGTTACAAGCGGGTTGGAATGAGCAAACCGAAAAAGAGCATGGGGAGGCAACTACCAAAAATCGAGAGAAATACGAATTAAGTAGGCGGAGATGGAAATACAAAGTTCTTTCACTCTTTGGTGCAGAACAAAAATAGGTATTTAAATTTGAGGAATATTACGAATGAAAATGGGGCGAGTCTTTCAAATCCGGAAGATTTCCGCCGTTATGCAATTAACCTTTTCCAAGAATTATACGAGTCCGAGGATGTGGTATTTGATCAGTGAATGATGAAGTGTATCCCTTCTATCCTTACTCAATCAGATAATGATTTTATTTTGGCTCCTTTTACTTTGGAAGAGGTTAAAGAATTTACTTAGTCTATTGAAGTAGATAGTGCTCTGGGGCTGGACTATGACTCTTCTTGTTTCTTTCAAATGTGTTGGGATATAGTGAAGATGGATATTCTAGAAGCAGCAAACTACTTCCTCTCGGGTCAGGTGCTTCCATCAGCCATGACAAATACCTTATTGGTGCTCATTCTGAAAAAGAAAAAATCCTACGTCTCTTAAGGTCGCTTTACCTTCTCTCATCTCGATCCTTAACATGGGTTTGTGCAAGGTCGCTTTATTCTTGAGGTCGTGGTTTTAGCCCATGAATCAACTAGAGACCTGACGAAGAAAGTTAAAGATTGAAATGTTATTTTTAAGCTGGACATGATGAAGGCCTATGACCATCTTAAATGGATCTTTTTTGGATACTATTCTTACAAGATTTGGATTTTCAGATCTTTTCCGCCAAGTGATATCAGACACTATGAAGGGGTGAACTTTTCAATTTTCATTCAAGGAGTCTACAAAGGCTAGTTCCAAGATACTCGTGGGTTGAGACAGGGTGACTCTATTTCTCCTATACTTTTTATCATTGCTGAAGAATGTTTAAGTATAAGTATTTCTGGAGCGGTGTGTAAAGGTCTAATCACTCATTTCTTGTCCAAACACGGCTGACCAATTGTTTCGCACCTTCTTTTTGCGGTTGACACACTCATATTTTCTAACGGTAACATTTAGTCGTTGGGAGTCTTAATGAATATCATCCAAGCTTATGAATTAGCTTCTGGACAAAGGGTAAGTTTAGCTAAAAGCAATTACAATGTTCATGGTGACTATCTACTGTCATAAGTAATATGATAGCTCACATCTCTCATTCATTACCCGTTAGTCTTTGGACGAGCTAGTCCACTAGCTCTCGGATGTGGAAGGAAATGGTGGATATGGTTCCAGTTTTTTTGAAATTTCTAAAATGAAGGATGGGCGACGACAAGTCCATTTCATTTTGATATGACAATTGAGGAGCAGAGGTATTCTCTTCATGTTAACATGATCAGCCGCATTCTCACATGCATGCGCATTAGTATATATATGATTTTGATTCACGTGCAGGTGGAAGACATTGAAGCAGCCTTACCCATATTTAATTCAGATAACGACATGAGGGTTTGAACAACAAGCAAAAGTGGTGAATTTTGTATTAATTCAACATGGGATGTGTTATCTTCTCAAGAGCATGCTAGCATCAACTGTTATGAGTACCTCTAGAGATTATTAACCTGTCATTTTAAGATTAAGATTTTTTGTTGGAAACTCTGCAAAAAAAGCACTGGTGATGGATGAAAATATAAAAAAGATGGGTATAAACATTTTTTCTGCATGCCACTATTGCTCGAAGAGAAAGGAGGAATCGGTTGTTCAATTCCTTTTTATACAAAGCCAAATTGCGTGTAAGGTTTGGTCCTTTTTTTTCTTTGATTTGCCTCATCAGAAACATGCAACAACCTATCACTCACAGACTTCTTCTTTGATTGTCGGCCTCTCATGCATTGGGGCATGTCAAAAACCTGATAATGCTCATTCCTATTCTCATCTATTGGGAAATATGGCTTTCTAGAAATGGAGCAGTTCATGAAGGGAAACAGATGCAAGCATAAGGTATAGTCAATAAGGTGCTGAGATAGGTGGTTGACATCAACTCATCTTGGTTGAAATTCAAGGCATTCTCCACCCTAGCTGTGGGGGTTTGGTAAGAAACTAACTTGGTAACATGAAGGTAGCTTTCTGTCGAACTCTATCTTGCTCTAATAGCTTCCAAGCGAAGGTCTACGCCTTGTACTATGGTCTCCAGCTTGCCTTGAAACACAACTTCTTACCTCTCCAAGTAGAAACACGACTTCTTCCAGAACTCTTTTTCTTGTGATAAAAAAGGAGCGCACTGACTGGCACCTCTCTTATATTTGGTATATCATTCATTTTTGGCTTCTTTATTTTCTTATTTTTATTTATAGAATGCAATTTTGTAGCAGGTTCCTTAACTTGTCTAAGTCTTTCTCATGTATTTAGATGAAGAGTTTGTCCCTATCTCCGTTATTTCTTGTTTAAAGAACGATAAGAATGCGAATACATACGTGACAGGTGATGAGATCGCTTTTTGAGTAGGTAGTGTCATGTACTAACAATGCGAATGGTTGAAATTCCAACAAGATTCATGCCCAACAACATTTTAATTTTGTGATTTTGATCGATCAAGACATATTTTTTTCCCGTATCTTTCTGTTTTTTTTTTTTTTTCCAGAAATTAGGAAGTCATATGATGCTGTAACATCGATTAGTATGTAGATTAAACTGAAACAGCCAAACAGATATGATCACTATTACCTACCATTTCACTGCTTGGGTAGATCGATCATATATATATATATATATATATACAACATAAATATGGATCTAGAACCTCCATGCGAACAGTGTCCTGTCCTAGCTGTTACTTGACAGTAGTTGGTGAGTTGATGAGGGTTAATGTAATTTTAGAATCATTCTCTTTATCTTCTCTCACCTGTACTCTCGTCCGTTTTGGTGTTATAAAGGGACATGGATTAAAAGGGCCTGGGATATGTACCATATGGTGTCGTGTAGGCCATTCAATTGAGCAGGGACCATACCAAAAGCTTTCGTAGCCCCCACATGAAACATACTAACAACTTCAACGCTTCCTTCAACCAAGTATGAATTATTTCTGGGATATATTGGAAATTTCAATCGACCTGTTTAAATGAGTAATACACACAGAATCACGTTGATTCTTTTATGCACTTTGACGTGAGTTCATTGAGAATGTAAGCAACTGTTATCATTTTTGCATTATATCAGATTCAAAATACTGTAATTTATAAAGATGAAAAATATTTACATATCTAACTGATCATTTTTTTAAGTAATTGAATTTATTGATCTATATAAAATTAGTGCTCATATGAATACTAGAGATTAGAACTTCTACTCCCTTCCCTTATCTTTAGACACGGACATCAATGGAACAAGCTAAACTTAAGGATTTTGGTTATAGAGTGACTGCAGGCAGAGGATGTGGGTACACAACAGTGAAGGAAGGAAGCCAGCTTTAATTGCACCTCCATCCATACATAATATTACCACTTCATAATGTTCATAATGGAGCACTTTTTTTTATTTTTCTCATGCAGGCCCAACACGCACGGTTGGTATTATGGGCTTTATCTATTAGGCCCGATTGTCGAGGATAAAAAGCTAGGCCCAATATGCAAAATAAATGTTATTTGTTTGTTGAAGCTTTTCAAATAAAAAGTCAAAAAAGAAAAAGCCTCATCGGCCCGTTAAGAAGACACATTGCCGTTGGAAAGAAGTAAGGCCCACACAGGCTTCCGAAAACCAAAATACACGGATAGACTTGTAAGAATGATTTCAGATTTCTTTCCTCCCAGGGGCCAAAGTTTCGATGTTTATTTCCTCTCGTACCAACTTGAGTCCCGTGAAAATGAATCAAATATGATAGGGCATTTCTGGAAAGTCATGGGAAAAATAATGCTTCAGTGATTTCCGCTCCTGTCTCGCGGTCTGTTTAGAGTGTAGGCTTTGTCGCGCCTCGCAGCTTCTTTTTGTTATCACTACAGCTACTGCTCAGTGCTTACTTCTTGAGCTTCTGTCGTTTCTCATTCTCTTAAAATCTCCATTAAATTTGGACGTTTGAGGTTTGTGCCTTTGTGGGAGCTTCTTTCTGTTTCAGTTTGTGATTGTGCTGTTGTTCTTGTTGTTGTGGGTTGTGTTTGAAACCCTAGATATCGTGACAGCGCGTGTAGCGTTAAAGCTGGACCGGAAATGGGGAGCGAGAGTAGTGAAGTTATGGGTTCGGGTATTACGATGATTTGTAGAGCGGAGGTCGATACTTCAGCTCCCTTCGAGTCAGTGAAGGAGGCAGCTACGAGGTTTGGTGGATTCGGTTTCTGGAAACCGTCTCACCATAAACATTCTGATTTTGAGGTAATTTATCTCCTGACAGAATGTATTTTTTTCCGATGCTGTAGCCTGCTATTAGGTATATTGTAAAGCCTCTTTTGAGACCTCCATCGTTTTGGTTTACTGCTAAATAAACACTTTGACGCTTATCGCCATTAGAGTGTTGCATGATTTGTATCTTGTGATGCTTCTCTTTGCTTTATAACAATTGTATCGTGACTGGTGTTTACTTGCCAGCATTACAACACACAGGAGGTTGACATCTCGAAGCTGGAGGTACAGACTTTATTTTTGGAGAAAGATTTGATTATGAAAGAAAGGGAAGCCCTGGATGTTTTAGAAGAACTTGATTCGACCAAGAAGATTGTTGAGGAGTTGAAGCTCAAGTTGCAGAAAGAAGCTTATGAAGTCAATATGACCCTTGAGACTGATACTAATTGTAGTAATACAAGTCCGATGGCTAAAGAAGAAGCAGATAAGGAAAACAGTGTGTATCTTGAAGGTCACTCTCAGAATTTGGTAGAAGGTGTGAGCCCTTGTTCTTCATCTCTGGGTTTAATCTTGATGGAATTGAAGCAGGCTAAGTTGAATCTGACCAGAAGGACTAATGACATTGCTGACATGCGAGCTTCTGTCGATTTATTAAACAAGAAATTAGAGAAAGAGAGAACCTCACTTGAGAAAACTCGTGAGAGGTTGACTCAGAATTTATCCAAAGTCTCTTCTCTTGAGGAAGAGCTGAATCAAACAAGACTAAAGCTACAAGTAGTTAGAGATGCCGAGGTAAATGGTTATTCTGGTACTCCTTTGGATATTTCAAATGAGTTGCAGAGATTGAATTCTGAGGCGAAGAAATTTAAACAGGTGAAAGAAGCTGAAAAATCAGAAGCTTTGTGGACAATAGCTGAGATTGAACAGACGAGAGTTAAAATAAAAACAGCCACATTTAGGTTAGTTGCAGCCAGGAAAATGAAGGAAGCAGCTCAAGCAGCAGAAGCTGTTGCTCTTGCTGAGATCAAGGTTCTGTCAAATCATGAGTGTCCATCTGGAGAGAGTTTTCCTGGACATGGAGGAGTAACACTTTCCTATGAGGAATACTTGTCTCTTTCCAGTAACGCTCAAGAAGCTGAGAAATTGTCTAAGAGGAGAGTCATTGATGCCATGAAACAAGTTGATGAAGCAAATGCATCGAAAATGGAAATCTTCAAACAAGTGAAGGAAGCTACAGAAGAAAGAAAAACTAGTAAAATGGCGCTAGAAGAAGCTCTGAAGAGGGTGGATTCTGCAAATAGGGCAAAGCTAGAAGTTGAAGAATCGCTTCGCAAATGGAGAGCAGAGAATGGTAGGAAAAGACGCGTTGTAAATAGCTCTATGAAATTTAAGAATTCGGGCCCGGTTCAGCATAGAAGAGATTCTATACTGGAAGGAAATGGACTGAATCTAGTGACTGATGCACCCACACCCGTTTTGAAGACCACCTTATCAATTGGACAGATACTAAGCAGAAAGCTACTTGTTCCAGAAAACAGTGAATCTGGGGTATTAGCAGAAAAAAGCTTTGTGAAACAGAAGATGTCATTGGGTCAAATGCTCGGCAAAGAAAATGGTGATAGGTCTTTCTCTGCTAAGGCGGAAAAGGATGGTGAGCAGAAGCAGAATATCAGGAAGAGAAAGAAGTTTGGATTTGCTCAGTTCTCATTACTATTGACAAAGCAAAAGAGGAAGAAGAAGTCAGCTTCAAACAAGAAGTAATCTAAGTGTATACAAAGATAACTAATCCCTCAAATGCTGTTTGTATCTGTTTGCCCCAAAACTCATGTTTTTCAACTATTCTGTACGTCTAGCTTGAGAAGATGTGTGATTTTTATGTACTTTTAGTATTCTTCTTATAAACGAACATTCTTATGTGTAACATTTGAACCATCATATTATTACTTATTATATTCATGTACAAGATACGTGTAATGAACATGATTGAGAAAGTAGACAAGAGTAGATTGACATCTTGGGCACTCTTATATAAACTTTTCTTTGAAGACAAGTTAGTAGTAATCTCTTGCTGATATATAATTGACTAATGAAAATGACAAAAGCTTTTCTTTTTCTTTTTCTTTTTAGGTTTTAGAAAATGAAAATTTCTTCAGTATTTTGACGTTTGATCCTCTACCGCTGGCGCCCCCGGGTCTGGATTCGGTACGGGTCGGAAGTGATTCATACCCATAATTATAATTAAATAAAATTAATTTAAATTATTATCTATTTTTATACGTTATTTATTATCAATTTTAATTTTTCTGTTTTTCTTTTTCTTAACAAAACAACCTAATAACATATTAAAAAGATAACGATTAGATTGCGAGTCTAAATCTGTTCTGGCCCTGTACCTTCTCGAAGGAATCTAAATCCCCCACGGGTTGGCTTGAATCTTGACAGATGCTTTAGTTAACTTCTATATAAGGTTTATTATACATAAAAACCCGTTCTGATGAGGAAGACGCCATTTTGGTTATCTACGAGTTACGGAAAGAGAGGGCTATTCCCGCAAGTTTCCTGGAAATTTACTCGTCGGATTCCTGTCTCAGGCAGAGTCTCAGACACCTTGATTTGTTACTTTGTTTAGTTGCCCAGCGGTCGGGCAATCCAAGCCAAGGTCTTGTATTTATATCGTTCTCTTTTGATATTATCCATCATTCGTTTTCTGTTTTAATTAGTTTGCAGGTGTATAAGGTATCCCAGGAGATCGTTTTTTTGTCTTTTTGTTTTCTTCTTAATCGGTTTCTATTTGTGTGATTTCTTACAACATAGGAAGTCAATATTTTCCTACTTGAGAAAAACCACACAGACTACCCAGTAATCGAACTTACATGGTGCCATAAGATTAATACGTCCGCTTTGAGGGCTAATCGTGGTTTTGCTCAATATATTGGCTCTTTTCATAGCTATCGTGTTTTTATCTATCTTTTGGGTCTCTCCCTTTATTTTATTTTTATTTTTTATTTTTAAAGAATACAAGTTTCTTACATGGGTTTTTCGCAATAAAGGTTAATGACTATCACTGAGTCAAGTTATGTTCTCATTAAAAAATGGAAACCTCTGTTTTATGCTTCTTCACTGCTGAAGCCCAAAGAAGCAATCTTTAAACCTGAAAAGATTTGTAGTTTATTGATTAGAATTGGGATTGTGGTAGCGTGCAAGCAAGTGTTTAAATTGTTCGGATTCATGCAAAACAAGCTTCAAGACAGCGGTTTTAGATTTGTTAGCTTATTAACTGCAATTTGCGTTTTAGGACTTGAACAAGCCTATAATAAACTAATGTAATACAATTTGTAAAATTTTGTATTTTCCTCTTGGTTGTTGATCCTCATCGAGAGAAGGAAATAGATTTGCAGGAGAGCTGAATTTTGTATGTTAGTGGAAGAGAAGAAGACAACAAGAATTGGACTACTGACTTATTCTTGGTCTTGCACTCATCCCCTGTTTTTACGTGTCCTCGAAATCTCATTATTGTGTTTTGATGTTTGATCCTTCAGGTGCCATGGACCTGAGATTTGAACTTGTTTTCATTCTTGTGTTGGTTGCTTCCACAGCATGCATTGCTAGGCAACTGGAAGATAATGATGTATCTGGTAAACTCTATCAACCAGCCTTCCTCTTATAAAATAGCTCTTCTTCATCTTTATGGGGGAGATTGCATAATTCTTTTAGCATATCTATTCATATGATAATTGAGGCTCTGTTAGTTGCTACTTGCTTGTACTGGGCTTGGCTGAGAGTCTGTTCACATGAATATTGCATAAACTACCAGTCAAAATCTATTTATTGGCTGCGTCCTTTGATATGGGAGAAGAACTCTGCAAAACTTCATTTTCTAGGCATCTTTAGAACTTCTGCCAAATATACGAACAATTTTGCTAAACTGATTATTACTAAAGTTGCAACAAAAATTTATGGATCCCATGCGAAAACTGTCTTACTATCTATGTAACAAGGTACCCACTTTTTCAGCTATGAAGATAATGTATCCAGATCAAGTAAACAAATGTGAGATATCAAAGGAAGTCTCCGAGAATGAAAATTTGTGTACACTGTGTGAAGAATTTACTAGTCAAGCAATTGATTATGTTGCTAAGAACAAGACTCAGACTGAGATTATTGTCTTTCTCCATGTGGCATGCTCTCAGCTTCACACTTTCAAGCGTCAGGTATATCTCTTTTGTCACGAGTTGGCACTTGAATTTTTTAAGGGCTTACAAGAGCAATAGACTAACCTCTCAAACCCCTTCTCTCCGAAAAAGAAAAGGAAAAGCTGAAGTAAAATCTAAACATGCAAGTGCTTCTAAATTTCTAATATCTATGTTAATGCTTGCAGTGCAGCACTTTGGTGGACTATTATGCTCCTCTCTTCTTCTCGGAGGTTTCCTCAGTTGAACCTGCAACTTTCTGCCGGAAGGTTGATCTCTGCAAACAAATTGCAAGCATCTCCTCACAACTTAAGGAAGATAGCTGTGGTTTTTGCCAAAATACCGTTTCAGATATTGAAAGTAAAATGAAAGATCCTGACATGCAGGTATGTATCTGCACCATTCGCTTATTTGAAAAGTTACCGTTAAAAAGCTTACTTTTGCATTCACGAATTACAACTATCATTCTCATAATATATTTCAATACATGGCAGATAAAGGTACTCGAGATGCTTCTGAAGGCATGTAACTCGATGCAGAACTATGAGGCAAAGTGCAAGAGAGCGATTTTCCAATATGGACCTCTGATCATGGCCAACGCAGAGAAGTTCTTAGAAACAGCAGATATCTGCAACGGCTTACATGCTTGTTCATCAGAAGCATCGGCTGAAGCAACCGTATCTTTACATTCGGACTCCTAATTTCCCCAGCTGGATATATGATTGTGCATATACTATGTAATCGTAATTTTCCTTTCGTTGCAAAATATGTGCTATAGAAATTTGGATGCTGCCCTTGTGAAATAAACTTACCTCTAAATTTCATACCCCCATTGTTATTCAACGTCTTCCCCCAACAATCTGTGTCTACTTTGTTTCTGCATTGTCAGTTTGGGTCGTAAGCTGGAAATTTTACGCTGTGTCTGGACACGATGGGCATAGATGAGTGATTGAGCTAGACTGGATTTTGAACTTTGAAGTTCGTGCCGTCTAGGCAATCAATCCTATTTGGTCCTTTGCTTTGGGCCTGGGCCCAATTCCGACAGTCTGATACAGTTAACTTTGAGTTGGTGCTGTTCAGTGTTCCAAAGAATGAGTTTCTCATCTGAGATCAAAAGAAGAAGCAACGCGTTTTTATCATTTTTCAACATTTTTCATTAAAATTTGATTCCAAATGATGGGACCGGATCAACTGGTACCCCCGAGGAGAGAGATATATCAATTAAAATTTATTTAAAATATAATTAAGAATATAAAAATAAAAATAATTTTTTTAGTTAAATTTATGAATTTAGATTATTTTTATGCGAATTAATAAAAAAATTAATTTAAAATAATAAATTGAATTAAAAAAATATAAGAATAAAATTTTAGGAAAAAAATATAAATATTTTAGATTTCAAGAAAACAGTATAAAATGCAAGTGAGAGGTTAAACTTTGATCTGGAAATAGTTTAAGCGGCTTCTTTCTCTTTCTCTTTCTCTTTCTCTTTCTCAAACGTGCTTGTTTGGGGGTCAACGGAGTTGTAGTTTGGTGGTTTGGCTTAAAGGCTGACACTTGAATTTTCCATTTCTCTTTGTTTACTTTACTCTCTTCTTCCTTCTTCCTTCTTCCTCCTCCATTGCCGTGAGATCCTTCGCCGCTTGATAGAAGTTGAGCCTCAACTCTTCCATTCTATTTCTCCATAAAAAATTTTCAGTTTGTCTTAGCTTCTCAGGTCTATTCCCTTTTCCTTCCTCAAAAGTCAAAACTAACCTCTTCTTAGAAAGAAAAAAAAATCATCATTTGTACATTCTAAATTTCAAATTGGTAGTACTTATGTTATTTTCGCGAACATTTTGACTACTGACTTTGTATGTCTTGCGTGCTTTTAATTGTCCTCGGAATCTCATTATTGTGTTTTGGTGGTTGATCCTTCAGGTGCACTGTACCTGAGATTTGAACTTGTGTTTCATTTTTGTGTTGGCTGCTTCCACAGCATGCACTGCTAAGGCAACTGGAAGATAATGTTGCATTTTGTAAGCTCCTATCAATCGGCTTTCCTTTTATAAAATAGCACTTCTTCATCTTTCTGGGGGAGATTACAGAATTCCTTACTTCTTTTTTCGTTATGTAAATCCCTAAGTTGCAAGTTTGTCGTTACTATGTCCATGCGAATGAAATCGGGACTGGTTTTTTATTTAGCATATATATTAATATGATTTGGCACGAGTTGGCACTTGTTGAATTTGTGAAGGGCTTACAAGTATAATAGACTAACCTCTAAAACCCCTTCTCCTGAAAGGACGAAGCAATATCTAAACCTGTAAATGCTTCTAAATTTCTAATATATATATTAGTGCTTACAGTGCATCGAGTTAGTGGACTATAATGCTCCTCTCTTCTTCTCGGATATGTCCGCTTCCTTAGTTGTACCTGCAACTTTCTGCCTGCGGATTAATCTTTGCACACGAATTGCAAGCATCTCCTCACAACTTGAGGAAGATAGATGTGGCTTTTGCCGACTGACCGTTCAGATATTGAAAATAAGTTGAAAGTTCCTGACATGAATGTACGTATCTGCATCATTCGCTTATCTGAAAAGTAACCGTTAAAAAGCTTACTTTTGCGGTCACAAATTCCAACTATGTCATTCTCATAGTATCTTTTGATATATAAGCAGATAAACGTCTCTATAGGCATGTAACTCGATGCAGAACTATGAGGCAAAGTGCAAGAGAGTGATTTTCCAACATGGACTGCTGATCATGGCCAACGCAGAGAAGTTCCTCGAAACAACAGATAACTGCACCACCTTACATGCTTGTTCATCATCGCCTACTTCTACCTCGAAAGAAGCATAGCAACCGTATCTTTAGACTCCTAATTTCCCGTGATGGATATATGATTATGATTTATGTATATACTATGTAATCTTCCCTTTGTTGTAAAATATGTGCCATTAGAATTTGGATGCTGCCCTTGCGAAATAAACTTGGTCTAAATTTCACAGCCCCATTGTTTTTCAACGTTTTCCCCCAACTATCTGTGTTTGTTTTGTTTCTGCATTGTCAGTTTGGGTCATATGCTTGATGTTTTACACTCTGGGCATAGATGAGTGATTTGAAGTTCGTGCGGTCTAGGTAATCCTATTTGGTCCTGTGGTTTGGGCTTAGGCCATATGTCGACAGTCTGATACAGGCAGGTTAACTTTGACTTGGTGCTGTTCAGTGGTTCCAAAGTCATGTGGCCCATATTACTTGTGCCATATAACATCATTATCTAGTCGATGTGAAGTTGGAGTGGGACCCAGATTTACCTAACGGATAAATGTATTAAAATAGTTAATACTATTCTTAAAGAATCTAACTATCGATCCTTTGGACTATTTTCAACAGACGGTAAACGTCGGCAAACCGCAGGTCAATGTTTTTCACGTTCTGCAAATCGCGTTGTTCATTTGTGAAAATCAACACGATATTCCACGTGTAAGCTGTGGATTAGTGAAAGATTAACCATTAACAAAGAGTAAATTGGTAAACCCATGACACTTGCTATTTTTGTCCGTTTGTGCTGTGATCGTGTGATTCATGAGACTCGTGATAATACTATGGGCTTCATAATCATTTTATGGGTAAGTTTTGGTGAGTATATTATATGATATAATTAATGGTAAGATAATATAATATATTAATTTTATTTAAAATTCTAATAATATAATATGAAAGTGATAATATGTTATAACTTTATTAAGTATGTGATACTAATTTTTAGAAGTGACAGATTCATCCAAGCATACTCTTATTATTACATATAGCATTCTGTAAACTTAACTAGATTTATTGGGTTATCGACATCCTTATCCACGTTGATTGCATGTTGAGCGTATTGCATGCATGGAATGTAAATATCCACGTATGACTTTTTGGGTCATTTTAATATAACATTAGAGAACAGTCTCAAGTTTAATTTAAGTGTTAGGTCATTTCGTATAGTATGAGGTTTTAGGACTAAGCAATAATTCCATTACCGCCGTTTGGATAAAATGTTAAATTGCTTCTTTCAAAGATTCTCTCGTTTCATAACAGCCGTTTGGATATTATTATTATTTTTGTTGACTTTTTGCATGATTGAACATGGAATATGTGATCTAATTCTGATCACCAGTTATCTTCATGATTAGTAGTGGGTGGGAAAGAACAAGGAAAAAGCAAAAGACAAGTTTCTCAGTTCTGAGGTGCAAACTACAAACTGCAAACAGTAGTCTGTCTGGAGCAATGTATGATTGAAGCCACAAACAAAATGGAGAAGTTGTTTGGTTGTGAGTTGGAGGGAGATGCTTTCGCAGGGGGCCACCATTTTTTCCTTGAAGCGAAGCCTACCAGTCCACTAGACATAGACGCCAAAATACTGGTTTATTCTAGATAGATTAAGTATGCTAAGATCGAAATAGTTGCCATGAAGGGTGTTGGTGTAAATTCACATGCCCACCCCATGTGGTGCTAGTGTGAAGGTTGATTTAAATTCTGCCTGCATTATGCACTGGATTGTTTGGCTCCACAAAGCGATAATATTTTAAGCTTAAATGGTTTGAAGCAACGATGATCGAAAGGACACGTGTGCGATCGATGCCACAGTTGACGCATGTCAGTGACGCCTGTTCTATTTATGTGAGAAAGCCCATCCGACGTGTCGCCCTCCTATTGGTTTTATTCGCGATGAGAATGGTAGTTGATCGACACGCTGAGTCCTTAATATTTAATGTATGTGTATGTTTGATACAAGTATTATTATTTCGAAATGGTATACCTACGCTTGGATGGACGGTACTTGTACAGATTCCATCACAACCAGAGTATGTATAAATTAATTTTAAAAAAACAACACAAATGCTTGCAATCACTTGTTGTCGGGGTCCCACCGGACAAGTAGTGTTTTCAATGAATCATGATTAGTGACGTATTATTAATTATTAATTATTAATAAGCGGTAGGAATGGAGGGGTGTTTTGGTAAACTGAGGAGGGTAAGTCAGGGACTGGTTGTGGCCACTTGTGGGATGCGCCATAGAACTAGAAGATATAAATATCAGATCTAGGGTTTACTGGAATTGTGCTTATAAAAAAAAAGAAGGCAGACTCTTGAATTTTCCAATTCTCCTTCGTTCACTTTACTCTCTTCTTCTTCTTCTTCTTCTTCCTCAATTGCCGTGAGATTCTTCGCCACTTGCTAGAAGGTGAGCCTCAACTATTCCATTTTGTTTCTTCCATCAAAAGTTTTTGTCTGTTTATAGCTTCTCGGATCGATTCCCTTTTATTTCCTCAAAACTAACCTCTGAGTTACTTGTATTTGGTTCTTAGAATGAAAAAAAATTATAATTTGTACTTTCAGAATTTAAATTGTTAATAGTTATAAGTTGTTTTGGCGAACAATTTGTTGTTTCTCTTACCCCTCGATTTTCCTTCTCTCTGTTTGGTTTTCGAGAAAATTCTTTCAACTTCTGTAGAAATTATTGGGTACGTTCTCCGTCACTTTGGGGTTTTAAAAAATAAATAAATATATATATATATGTATATATATAATTCTCTTTTTCTATTAATCACATAGCCTTCTTGAATTAAGTTACACATTGATTTATATCAGCAGATCTATTATCCAATTCTTGTAGCTGAGAGAGCTCAATTTTAATTCTCTCGATTTAATGTTTGCAGGTTTCATCACAAAACCAGGGAATGCTGAAAGATGTGCTTGAACGTTGAGACTTCTATCTCTAAGTTTGATGAGGGTGTATATCCTTCATACTGGATGCCCTTTTTCTTACTTGATGAAATTGGAAATCTAACTCAGACCCCATTGAGTGGTTGTTCTCAATTTTTCTCTGCTTCTGGAGGAAGCATAGGGGAATATACAGTGGTTGAGCTTTGTGAAGGTGGTTGAGCTTTCTTTCTTTTGATATCCTTTTCCTTCGAAGACCAGATATTTGTCTAGAAATTGGTAGTAGCTAGTAGTACTGGAAATGGAGAACAAAGGGAGTATTTTGATGGATCGCTATGAATTAGGAAGGTTGCTAGGCCAGGGAACCTTTGCTAAGGTTTACTATGCAAAAAACGTCGAAACTGGCATGACTGTGGCCATTAAGGTCATCGACAAAGAGAAGATCCTGAAGGTTGGATTGATTGATCAGATTAAGAGAGAAATTTTTGTGATGAGACTGGTTCGGCATCCTAATGTGGTGGAGCTTTATGAGGTGATGGCCAGCAAAACCAAGATTTACGTTGTCATGGAGTATGTTAAAGGGGGTGAGCTATTCAACAAGGTAGCCAAAGGAAAGCTCAAGGAAGCTGCTGCGAGGAAGTATTTCCAGCAACTGATCAGCGCTGTTGATTACTGTCACAGTAGGGGGGTCTATCATCGGGATTTAAAACCAGAGAACCTACTGTTAGATGAGCATGGTAATCTAAAGGTTTCTGATTTTGGGTTGAGTGCCTTTGCTGAATCTAAACGCCAGGATGGACTGCTCCATACAACATGTGGGACCCCTGCCTATGTTGCTCCGGAAGTGATTAACAGAAGAGGCTATGATGGATCGAAAGCTGATATTTGGTCATGTGGGGTGATCCTATTTGTTCTTCTGGCAGGTTATCTTCCATTCAATGACCCAAATTTGATGGAAATGTATAGGAAGATTGGTAAGGCGGAATTTACATTTCCTAACTGGTTCACGCCGGAGGTGCGCAGGTTGCTGTCAAAAATATTGGATCCCAACCCAAACACCAGGATATCTATGGCTCAGATAATGGAAAGTTCTTGGTTCAGAAAGGGTTTACACCCTAAACCTCAACTTAATGCGACAGAAGGGAAAGAAATAGTCCCTTTTGATGCCAATGCATCATTTGAGCTTAACGAGAATAGCAGTGCTCTTGGAGAGGGGAAGCAAGAGTCGGCAAGGCCATCTAATTTGAATGCTTTTGAAATTATATCCTTTTCTGCAGGATTTGACCTGTCTGGTTTGTTCGAGGAGACTCAGAAAAAGAGAAAAGTACGATTCACATCCAACAAGAGTGCCTCCACTATCATCTCCAGGCTGGAAGAAATCGCAAAGCGTTTAAGATTAAAGGTGAAAAAGAAAGATGGCGGGTTGTTAAAAATCGAAGGGTCCAAGGAAGGGCGAAAAGGAGCCTTAGCCATTGATGCAGAGCTATTTGAGATCACCCCATTATGCCATGTGGTGGAAATGAAGAAGTCGAATGGAGATACATTGGAATATCAGAAGATAATGGGCGAGGAGATTCGACCAGCTCTCAAAGACATTGTTTGGGCTTGGCAAGGGGAGCAAAGCCAGGAACAAGTACCGGTTATAGAAGAGCAAGTACAAACATTAGCAGCCACCTCACGCACTACTGCCTATGTAGATCAAATGCCTGTCTGACCAAATCGGTCATAAATTAGTGTAATTATCTTTCAATATCAATTTGATGTAGTCTATGAAAGTGTTTTGTGTGGCAGACGCTGTTTCTCTGAATGTTTTGGCGAGTTGAAAATGTAAATCCAGTTAAGTTATATGTTAAATCAAATTGCTATTTCATTTCATAACGCAGAGCGTTTATTTACTTGAAGCTATAATTTATAGCCATATTTTGTTGCTGAATGTATAAACGAGACGCGTAGATCTGTGACGGGATAGCCTTAGGTAGCAACTATTTAATATTTATAAAAGTTAGTTTAATGAAACTCCACTGCAACCAAACTGTTCGGAGAGCCTCGTGAACCCGATCAGTGACCAGATATGATGGCCTTGGGTAGCGCAGCTATTTTATATTTTATTAAACGTCAGTTTAATGTTTTGATATCAAATTTCGATCAATAGTCAATAATATCCAATTTAGGCACACAAAATCTAACCGGGAGAGAGACCATATAATTGATAATTTTGTTAGGTAGATCGACGACTAAAATAAATTAATACATCATTTACATGGTCTATTAAAAAATTTCACCATATAACTTAAAACTAAAATATACTTAGTTTGACCCAAATGAATTCCATACATAGTTGCAGCCGAAAATGTAATCAAAAGGGAGTGCCTATTATTCTTAGTGACTGCGTTAACCAGGAGAAGCGAAGCAGTACACACGCTTGTAGCTTAAGCACCGTTTACGCGTAGAACCGGGATGATTGACAGATTTCCTACCAAACACGACCACCTCAATTCTTCTACCATTTTTCCTAACTAGGCAAACGTAGGTAGTTATCATTATTAGCTCTTGGTAAATTAAGCTCATGAAACAATGTTACTTAGATAAATGGGGTATAGGTCCATGATCAAGCCAAAAAAACAAAAAAAAATTCCTTAAGAGTGGGAACCCCACCCTCCCTCCTCCTTTCATTTCTGATGAGAAAGATACGACTTCTAACAGTTACCTGATGTACAAGAGAATGCACGCCACGTATTTTTCTCCTATCTATGGCTAAAGGGTAAGTAAACATCAATTTCCCTGTAAAGAAGAGCAGGAAGATAAAGTGGATCCAGTCCTTTAAACACTCTCCAGTTGAAAAAGAGGATATATTTGCCTTTACCAAAAAAAAGTAGTGTATATTTAGGTCCATCAATCAAACTGACCATAATGACTCTACATCCGAGGAGGGAATCGGAAATTGATCCCCGACAGGAGGAGGCTTCATAAATGATAACTTTGCACCACTATCCCCTGCACCTTCCGGAGGCCATTCATTTCTGCCAAATAAAATAAAAGCCAATGAGTTTATGAATGAAGATGGGGTTTCCTTTTCATGCAACAAGAATCTAGTCTTGCCCCATGTAACAAACAAACTTCCGTATCACAGATGGGGTCGTCAGCTCAAAGACACTTCTCTCAAGCTAAAAATATGAAAATAACAACAGACAGGATGTTGCAATCACTAAAATAAATAGCCCAGTTCCTAGTATTAGACAAAGAATCTAAGGAAGGCAGGGAAAGAAAGCAAGGGTAATTATAATGCTAGTTCCCAATATGTATCTAAATTCAGAACCGATTTGATGTGAAGTCAGCCAAGACAGCGAAAACGAAGATGAAACTCTAATAGTATCAAGTATTAAAAGAAAATAAACAATATTTCACAGTAGCATTTTGATGAAGACAAGCAAACAAGCATCCCAGCTGAAATCACTTACTTGGACCAACAATTGGCTGGGGACAGTTCAAATGGATGGTTGGTGCATGGTCCACTAGGACTCCCATAATGCATTCCAGTTTGATTACTTCCATCAGGAGTCTTAAGAACAAAGTGGTTCTCACTGCCTGACAATTGTGAAAAGAAGGCGTTCTCTGACCATGGATCATGATCTCCAGAACCTATAACAGGGCTAAATGTCCCATTGCCATTGCTATTCCCATTGCCAATAGAAACATTCCGATGAGGATGAGCACCAGAGGGGACTTGATCATCTTTTGCAAACAGAGATGCCATAGTTTTTTGAGGAGGAGATTGCATAAAATCATCCTTGTTTGGTCTATTACAGTCGGGAGACAGAAGCCAGCTTACTGGTCCCCCTACTAGACCAAGACCATCCTGACCAAGGGGAGAACTGTTCCACATCTGCCATGTTCCCTGTTCGTTTGCATTCACACCCTCAACAACTCCGGTTTGCTTATCTTGGTGGTGGGCCTTAGGGGTACTTGGAAAACGGTTGGAACAACTATGCTTTTCCCTTGATAGCGGAGATTCAATAGGAGAAGGCTTGTTGATTTCAGAAGAAACAGATGCAAACTTTAAAACAGAAGGCCTTTCCAATCCAATTTCTGATATGAAGCCTGTCCCCTGATCCAACTGAAAATTATCTAGTGACTCTGAAACTGGCCCCAGTAAGGATACTGGATCAGGAATGTGACAAGTGTCTTCAAAAAGCTCAGGCTCTTCTGGGATGAGTTCACAAAACTCTCCTCCAACGCGAGGGAAGGGTTCTATTGCAGCTGAAAACCCTGAGCTAGTGGTTGGGGATCCATCTGGGAAGGTAGATATATTAAATGGTGAAGGCAAACCAAAACTGATTGGATTGTCAAACAAATGCATAGATGAAGATTGCCCAGAAAACTTTGGAATGCAAGCTTCCTGTTGGTTCTTCGGCACTGGTCTACTTATGACATTTGTATTTGTTGATTGAGGGGATGATGATGAACCAGTAAATAATTGTTGCCATGTCTTTTTAGGTGCTGTACTTGTTTGCTGTCTAGCAATAACCTGCAGCGGATTACGAAATGTTAAATGCCATTTTCACGCTGGCTGTACAGTCAGATTGTACGTGCAAGGCATCATTTTGACAGCCAATTCTTAGATTGTAAAATCTACAATCAAAGAGTAACTAACCAAACATGGAAATGTTGACAGATAAGTTCCACAACAAAGGAGATGGGTATAGTCTATTCGGGGAAATTGGGTTTGAATCAAGAAATAAAGATACAAAAGGCTACTGTCGATCAGGGGTTAAGTAAACTCTGTGGTTGCCCTTAAAAATCACTAACTCAACAGAATCATATTGTTTCGGTAAAGAAAAAAAAAATTACAATTGGAAACTCTAGAAGAATAATAAACATTAGCAAAACCTTAGACACCGATATCCTTAAAGAATGACAAGCAAAATGATGGTTATTTGCAAAACTTACAGGATTGTCAATATTCTTGTCATCTCCAATCAAACTATGTTTCACAGGCACATGCTCGATTGGATACATATCCCTCCTATTTCCAAATGGATGAACATGATCAACTGAGCTGTTAGGCTTGTTATCCTTATTACCAGTAGCAGTAGCAGTATTAGAACTCCTACCAAGGAAACCACTTCCACTGAATGCTTTAGAAGAAGACAAAAGAGTACCTTTCATATGATCCAGGTACCTGTTACCAGCATTTACCCGGCTAAAATTGTTTGCAGAAATATTCCTTATTCCATGCCCTGCATCCATGCTCTGACCTTTACCAGTTTCTGTCAAATATCTGTAACTTTCACGACGATCAATCTCACTCTTTTTTTCAGAGTCTCGCTTTTTCTCACTTTCCTTGCTAGATCTCTTATCCAACTCTTCTACATCTGAATTGCTCTTACTAGAACCCTTATCCTTCTCTTTCCTCCTCTCTTGACGCCTCTTTTCTGCTTCTTTCTTACTATCTCTATCTCTGACTTGCAACAATGCTTTGTCACGATCTTTTTCAGCTTCCAATTTTTCATCCCTCATTCTTCGACGTTCCTCCACCAACCTTGCAACCTCCTCTCTTTGCTTTCTCTCTTCCTCCTCCAAGAGTTCCTTCTCTATTCTAGCTTGTCTCTTCTCTTCAGCTTTTCTACGTGCCTTCTCACCCCTACTCTCTTGAAAGCTCCCCATATTCTCACTCCTCTTTCCTAACATCATCCTATGGTCTGCATCAGAGGAGATATCTTCTCTATTTGAGCCAACTCCAAAAGTCTTTCTCCAAAGCCACCTAATGCTCAACAAAAAAGAAGTCAAAATCTTGCAAGCATAAATGAGAATGCCTGAATAAGATTTCTCAGCTAAGCAATGCTCGTCTCCAAAAACACTACCCCCATTCTTTCTCCTATAAGTAGACTTCCCCACAACAGAGGGACTATCCCAGTTTCCATTTTCCAACCAATCTTGGCAATGCATCCACCCATTATCAGACCTCACTTTCCCGTTCAATATCTTCCTACTCTTTCCAACTAAATCCTTGATAAGCGCAGAATTTGAAAACCCAGGAGGAACAGGCAAGTCTAGAACAGGTCTCTTAGAAATATGACCACAGTATGAACACATAAACTTACCACCACCAGGGTTCTGATCTTTGTAAGGAGTCAAGCAGTTGCGGCAACGCCTTGTCGCCGTCTTTTTCAGCTTCTGCAATTCAATAGCTTCAAATCTTTTTCTCTCTCTAAGGCGCTCGTTTCTACGAACTCGCCAAGTTGATAGCTGAGGCATCAAAATCTCATACCAGAAGAGAGTAAACAAAAGTACAAAAACACAGGCAAGCCTTGGGGATGTAATCTCAAATCTAAAAGCAGGCGGTAAAAGCTGAGAAAGAGCCCATAGTCCTATTAGTGGAATAACTAACCAAGGGAGCATTGTAGCAACCCCGCGAGACCACTTCTGAATCACGCACAGTATACACATTATCCTTCAACCGACGCCTATCTTCCCCGTCTCCAATCAACAAAATAAACCCTAGAACCAGGTTAGTTATTCCTCGACCAGGAGTGCCTCGATCCAAAAAAACCCTAATCCTAACAAATCACTTCCCCGAATCGAATATAAATAAAGGTAATCCTTGACATTTGAAGAACCCTAAGAGCAATTAGCAAAGGAATCCGCAATCCTTCAAAACAGAAAGCTAATCCACCATTAATGTTTGAGGAATCAGATAGGAAACACAGAAGTAAAAGTAAGAAAAACATTTACTACGTGATTTAAAACATTGCGCTCTTCGCAGCTAAATGATGTAGAAAACTTACAGATGCAGAGCCCATGGCGACGCAATGAATCGAAATGAGAGCCGAAGAAGAAGGCGATTCGATACCGACAAGTTCCAGGTCCGTCCAAGGACGTTCTTGGGATTGAGGTAAATCGGGGCGGGAGCGGACGTGATGCTCTTGGGTCTGGGAGGTTCTTACCCGCGAAGAAAGTTTTGGAAAGAGGAATGTGTAAACGTTAAAAATAAAAATAAATTAAAAAAAAATAAAAAATAAAAAGGCAAAAATAAAAATGATGAGAGAGAGGAGAGAGGAGAGAGGAGAGAGGAGAGAGGAGAGATGAGAGAAGAAAGTTTGAAGAATTGAAGGAAATGTGAAAGGGGAAAAACAAAAGCGTTCAACCGGTCGCGTGAACCGGAATGTGTGGCTTGGACCGGTCCTCTTATAAGAACCCGAGCTATACCCCCTTAGGTTCCACAAAATAGTCAAATTTTGTGATAAAAAAAAATCACTGAATCTCTTGACCATGCTAATATTTACACCGTTAACCAATGCAATTAATCCGCTCAATTTACCTTTTTTTATTTTTCAATATAACAAGTTGAATATGAAAAGAAGACTGTAAGAAGTAAGAATTAGAAAAGAGGCAAACAAAACTCACATAAACGTGAGATGGCTATGAAATGGTCACTGTATTAAAAACAAAGAATAATTAACCTTAAAAATACAACATTGACACGGACATTTGTTTTATTATGGGCTAACGATAAGACATGTGTCACACAACAGTTGTGGGGACCAAATACAAAAATTTGTATAGAAGCGTTATTACAACACTGTCTCATGATTCATGAACGTTGCTAACAGGCCGGCCCATTTAGCAAAAGGACGACATCAAAGCCCATGTGGTCATAATTAAATCATGGTCTCGTATAACCCTTTCTTACAAAAGCCCTCCATTTTTTATTTATTTATTTATTTATTTATTTATTTATCTTATTTATTTGTTTCCTTACAAAAATAAAAAATAAAAATAAAAAAGGGAAAAACAAGAGACACTGGTGGGACCACCACAGTCCACTAACGTACGTAGTTGGTGGGGGAAATGGGACGATGGTGGTGGTGGTGGTGGTGGTGGTGGGTGGTCGATCCCGTGAAGTAGTTTTCAAAGCAAGCTGTTCAAGGATTTGAAAAATGTGAAATTCGCATCAACAACAACAGACAACAAATGGAGGCAAAGATATCTTTTTCTGAAACAGGGTGCTTATCGGGATCTTCCTAAGAGATTGATGGAAGGTTGAAGATTGATGAAAATATTTTTTTAATCGTATAATTATCATGTTATTCCAAACTATAATGAAGTGAGTAGGGTAGTAAGTAAGACAAAAACTAAAGAAGTTGACGAAATGGCAAACCATAAAACCAACGCACACAAATAACGCACAGAAATGATGCTTCGATGATTTCTAATGTCCGTCTCATTAAACAACAAGATCGGACATCTTGTCGGCCATATATATATATATATATGTACAGATCAGATCATACTTGCTTTTATATTCAACGGACGATCGGACGATTATCCCATCACAACCAAATTACAGAATATATATATATATATAATAAAAAATGACAGATCTTATCTTATTTATTTTATTTTATTTTTCTACCTTTATATATATATATATATATATATATATATATATATATATATATATGTATATATCGACACCAAAAGGGTGTACTAAACTCTCGCTATTATCATAAATCCATATCAATATTTCTTACAAAGAATTAGATCAATTTAAGAACATAGAAAAAGGTAGGGAAAGAGGAACCCATCTGTCCGATTTTTGATATATTCATTTTCTGTTTGTTTGCAAGCAAAAGCCAGGTGACAGGTCTCCGATTTGACGTGTTTGACTGTGAACCATGTTATTAGCACTAACTAGAATGTTTTATGTTTTGTGTTAAAACTAAACAATAAGCCCCAAATTTTGAGTACCGCGTTTTTGGGGATTATAAAATTAGGCCACTTCGCGTTTAACAACCGTCCGAAGGACGCCATTTGACAATCTGATGTCGGATGGACCCAAGATAACTCGACCACTTTCACTTGTTTATAAAAAATAAAATGAAAAAAGGGTCCATGCAGTGGGCCCCATATTCCATGATCTAGTCCACTGTCTTATGCACATTGAATCGTCCAAAAATTTTGCTCAGCACCTCTATATGTCTTCTTACCCTACTCAACATATCCAATCCATCAATCAACTCGTAGCAAGAAACAAGAATATCTATCTAACTCCAACGCACGTGTAAAGGCATACCATCGATACCCAATATGTTAATGTGGAACAACCGAACAAATCCTACTAATTCTAGCCCCTAACTGAAATCCCATTCTATTCTGAAAACCTTTTCACTCAAATCTAGACTCCTCTTTTCCACCGTCTCGGCGTCTTCTTCCATTAACCACTGAGAGAAGAGAAGTTCTACCAGACCTGGTCTCACTCTGTACGCGCTAATTTTGATCGGCATAAGAAATTGAGTCATATTTATATATTGTTTTCTGAAAATTTTGTAAAGCATGAATCTCATTTTATATTTATGTAATATTTTTACGCATGAAAATCATATCAGTTGACTGTACTAAGAGGAGATTATATGTAATATATGAGTCATTCAAACTACAAATATAATATATGACAACAAATCATATAAGATTTTCTCCGATCAGTTGCTCACATTCACGTGATTAGCAGCAACTCAGGTCTATCTTATAGAGACGGCATGCATATGACATACAACAAAGTAGACAATTAACGAAGCAAAACACGCGACGATTCCAAGCCCCATGCAGCTTGTTCTGTTGCCATTCTTAACTTCGACCAAATTGCTCTTGGTTGTTATTTAGTATTAAAAAAAAAAAAGGTCACACATCTGACTCATCCTCCAATTTGTCAGAGATAGAAGCCGTGAAAGAGTGGGACCCTCTCCCCTATGAGTTTAAATTCTGAATGCAAATTCCGATATTAAAGGAGAGTTTCGTATCCGCAGCGAAATAAATATATATACATACAAAGCCTTGTTGGCGAATCGTAAAAGCCCACAAAGCCACAAGGTCGCACCCTCAAAATCATATTCTCACCTTCTAGCTTTCTACCCTCTCTCCACCACCAAAGAGGTCCTACATGGAGACCAATCTATCACCCCCACAGAAACCATCAATTTCCACACGCCTGAATTCATCCGTTGCTGCCAGCCGTGTCGGAAAGCGGTTCAAACTAGATGAGAGAAACACCACGTTCACGACGGAGTTACGTGCAGGCACCGCCACCTTCCTAACCATGGCCTACATTCTAGCTGTCAACGCCAGTATACTCACTGACTCTGGCGGCCCCTGCTCCGTTGCTGACTGTACGCCACTCTGCTCCAACCCCACAATCCCTCTTTCCAGCTGTACCGCACCCAACTACAGAATCGTCCAACCCGATGCATCCTGCAAGTTCGACCCGGTGAACCCGGGTTATGCTGCCTGCCTTGAGAAAACCCGAAAAGATCTTATCGTAGCAACCATAGCTTCCTCGCTCATTGGGTGCGTCATCATGGGCATATTCGCTAACCTTCCTCTGGCTTTGGCTCCAGGTATGGGCAGCAACGCTTATTTTGCATACACAGTCATCGGGTTTCACGGGTCGGGTAACGTGACCTACCAAAGTGCCTTGGCCGTAATTTTCATAGAGGGTCTGCTCTTTCTTTTCATCTCATCCATTGGATTACGTGCCAAACTGGCCAAACTAGTCCCTAAACCCGTCCGGATATCGTCATCTGCTGGAATCGGACTATTCCTCGCTTTTATCGGTTTACAAAACAATCAAGGTATTGGACTTGTGGGGTACAGTTCATCAACACTGATCACTCTGGGAGCCTGCCCGAGATCTTCTCGGGCATCATTAGCTCCCGTTATAATGGCAGCTAACGGGACCATTAGCTTGTTACCAGGAGGAACAGTATCGGATCAGATCCTTTGCATGAGTCACCGCATGCAGAGCCCCACGTTCTGGCTGGGGATCGTAGGTTTCGTAATAATAGGATACTGCATGGTGAGAAATATCAAAGGAGCTATGATCTACGGCTTGATCTTCGTAACCGTAGTTTCTTGGTTCCGTAACACAGCCGTTACGGCATTTCCCAATACAGAGGCGGGAAACTCGTCGTATAAGTATTTCAAGAAGGTAGTCGACGTGCATGCAATCAAGACTACAGCTGGGGCATTGAATTTTAAGGGCATGAACAAGGCGCATTTTTGGGAAGCCCTGATCACATTTCTGTACGTTGACATTTTAGACACGACCGGTACGTTGTATTCGATGGCTAAATTCGCCGGCTTCACAGACTCAAACGGAGATTTCGAGGGTCAATATTTTGCCTTCTTGTCCGACGGCGCGTCTATCGTTGTGGGGTCTCTTCTCGGGACGTCACCGGTCACTACTTTCATAGAGTCTTCGACGGGGATAAGAGAAGGCGGACGGACTGGTCTCACCGCGATCACTGTAGCGGGGTACTTCTTTTTGGCGTTTTTCTTCACACCATTAATGGCGTCGATTCCAGCGTGGGCAGTGGGACCGCCGCTGATATTAGTTGGAGTACTGATGATCAGGTCTGTGGTGGAGATTGAATGGGAGAACATGAGGCAAGCGATTCCAGCTTTTGTCACGATCATACTGATGCCGCTGACGTATTCTATTGCGTATGGTTTGATAGGTGGCATTGGTACTTATATCGTATTGCATCTAGGGGACTGGGTAGAGGATCTTTTTAACAACATAACTCGGATCGGGAAGAAACCGGAGGCTCGTGATCGTAATAATTATTTAATCAATGATCAAAATCGTGCAAATCGAACGTCTAGCATTAATGGAAATACTAGTACAGCTGACCATGATCATCAGGACGATGCCATGACTAAAGTGTAGACTGCATAGTCGGCTTCGGAGCACTACACTGCGTTACTGTCTCACTCTTACATAAATCCAAAGTCTTATTTAGTACGCTTCAATCAATTTTTACGTACTATATACATATATTAATGGACACGATTTATATAATCTTTAGTACTTGTGTCGTTCATCGATCTTGTTGGGCCAACTATCTGTGTTATGAAGTCTAATGGCTGTAGGATAGATTTGACCTGATTTGACCAATTGGTCAAAGCAACCCGCCCAAGGACCATTGCCACTTGCTAACTCCTCTCTCACGTGAGGCAAATTTAGGGTATTCCCCCTACATAGCTAAAGGAAAATATCTCTCTCTCTCTCTCGATCTTCTTCGACAATTTGCGATTCAGGGAGGTGCATTCTTCTTCGGCGATTTCTACGGGCTAATCTATGAGATTTGGTTGCGAATTTCTTGGTTAATCTCGTCTCCCTCTCTTGCTTAATTTCTGTTCCTAGTTGTTAGGTTTGGAAGGTGGATTATCCATTTTTAATTAGAGATTCATGATTTAGATGGAATCTTAGGGAGAAATTTATACTTGAGAAGAGTGTGAAATATGTGGTGTACGTTTACCTCATGGGTCTTGTCAACCCTTAGACTAAGCCAACTACAACTACACGTGTAGCAGTTTGGATGAATAAATAGTTTGAAAGCTAACATAATCCTTAAAAAAAAAAATATGATTCAAGGAAATTTATCTTATATATGTTTGTATAATTGTATCTGTGAATCTGATAAGATAATATTAGTACCAGTTCCGGTAGTTTTCATGAGTTTTAACATTGGATGTAGCTTATTGATAGGTCAACTATAATATATCATTGTGTTGATCGTATTATTTTTCATTGCACATCAAATCCGAAATTGTAAACATAAATATTAGGTTAGTTTATTAAGATTAACCTAATTCAATTGAATAAGATTTTAATCAAATGTAAAAGTCCTAATAGTGATATTAGAGCCAGTTTGGCTTGATTGAAATTGAAACCGAATGTTTGTTTCATATGTATAGTCTATATTGTTTTGTTATTGTTTGAAGCTTAATTGGTTGGATAAATTGGTTTGCCCTGAAATCCTATCGAGTGGATATTGAGTAATATGTATAGTCTTTATTCTTTTGTGAATATTTTTGGTTTCTTGGAAAATATGTCTAAATCTTTTTGGTTTATTAATATTTATATCTTTCATATATATTACTCTTGGACTGTTTTGTTTGCTTCTCTTGTGTATTTTATGTTTATGAAAAATGAGCATAACATGCATGGAAATCTCATGCTTCAATGGAAAAACTGATTATGGTACATGAAAGAAGATGATGAGAGCGTTGCTCTCGCATAATAAGGTCCTTATTTCTCTTAAACCGGATGATACAAAATGGACAACACCAAACACAGCTAAGAGGGCTGAAATTGAGCAAGAAGCTCACTATGTACTTGTCCTAAATTTGGGAGACAACATGCTTTAGAATGTAGATGGAGATGAAACGCCTCTAGCACTTTGGACCAAGCTTGAGTCTATCTACTCCACTCAAACGGCTTCAAATTTGGCTTACTTGAAACATACACTATTTACTTGAAAAATATATGTTAGTAAAAATTTAGAAGATAATCTAGATGAATTCTTGAAATTGAATTTAGTCTTAAAGGGTATTGATCAAATATTAGATGATACTAGCCAAGCTGTGATCCTTTTACACTCATAACCCGAAAAGTATATGGAAGTTAAAAATGCCATAAAATACATTGGTGTGTTCCTAAGTAGGATTTGGTTATACCAAATCTTAGGGCTAGAGAGTTAGAGTTGAATATTAGTAAGAGGTCAAATTCTAACATATTTGTCTAAGGGTAAGAAAGAAAATAGGGAATTTGCTTATACAAATAGAAAGTCTAAGAAAAATAAAAATGATAAAAAGAATGTCAATAAGGAAACTAAAATATGTTATCATGGTAACAATCTAGGCCACTTAAAAAAAGATTATTTTGCGTTAAAAAATAAGAAACTAACTCAATGACATAATGAGGGCAATATGGGAAATACACATGTGTGTATGAAGTCCTTAATATGGCAAAACGCATTATTATAAATAGGTAGATTTTGGACTCCAATTACACTTTCTATATAAGTCCGAATAGAGAATGGTTTCAAGACTTTAATGAATCAGAGGATGATATGGTTTTCATGGATAACAATTATATATGTAAAATTAAAAGGATATGAAATATAACTTTAAAATTATATAATGAGAAAATAATTAGTTAGGTATATTATAGATTTAAAATGAAAATTAATCTCTTTAGCCACCTTAGATGAGGTCAGTTGTACATATAGGGTAGGGAAAAAGGAAATTTGATTGTTTATAGAAATGATAAACCGATTCTTAAAGGAATTAAGAAAAACATACTCTATGTTTTATGTGGCTATTTGTATGATTCTATTTCCAATATTGTATTTGTCTCTACTAACCATGATGTGATAGAACAATGACACTTTAGACTCTGTAATATGAGTCAAAAGGGCCGAGATATACTTAGCAAGTAAAGATATTTCGGTAAGAACTCTTTAACCTCACTTGATTTTTGTGAAATATGTACGATTGGTTAACATCATAAATCTAATTTTACTAACAAATTGCATCTAGCTAAAGAATATCTTGAATATTTACATGCCAATTTGTGGGGACCCATAAGGGTTCCATTTCATGGTGGTAGTGGGTTCTTTTTATCCATTGTAGATGATTTTAGGAGGAAGATTTGGGTCATATTTTTAAAGTCCAATGATAAAACAATTGATAGGTTTAAAGAGTGGAAAGTTCTAATCGAAAATCAAATAAATATAAAAGTTATAACTCTTAGGACATATAATGATATAGAGTTTTGTAACACTTTATTTAGTAACTTTTATAAGGAAAGTGGGATAACTAAGCATAGGACGGTTGTTAGGACACCTAAAAAAATAGGGCAGTGGAAAGGATGAATAAGACATTACTAGAAAAAGTAATGTTTACATGGGGTCTACCAAAGGCGTTTTAGGGAGAAGCCATAAAAACAACTACCTACTTAGTGAATAGAAGTCCATTAATAGTTCTAGATTTTAAGTGTCCGAAAGAAATTCGATCGAGTAGAAAGCTGAATTTATGGTACTGAAGAACTTTTGGGTACGTTGTATACATACAGAAAAGGGATGGAAAATTGGATCGTAGGTTACAAAAGTGCATTTTCTTAAGTTATGGAGAAGGTACAAAAGGGTATTGGTTATGGGATAAGGAATTGGTAGGTATTAGGGTCATAATTAGTAGATATGTCATTTTTAATGAAAATTTGTTTCCAAATAAGTCGACTAATATTGATGTAGATATCTCCTTCTTAAATGAGGATTCTCACATTAAGGTGGAGGATACAATCCTTGTTAATCCTTATGGACAACAAGAGAATTATGTTTTTCTCAATGATCTTAAGCAAAATGATGATATGCAAGACACATGCAAGACACGCATGATGGCTAAGATCAAGAACCAAATATTACTGAGATCTTAGATTAATCGGACCATGATGATTTAGTTGATTACCAACTAATCCGAGATAGGAAATAATAGACGGTAAAACCTAACCTTAAATTCTCATGCATATTTAATATTCTTTGCTTTAGTTGCATGCCATTAAGTTGTTTTAGGGGATGAACCAGATAATTACAATAAAGCAATTGTCTCAAAACAAAGTGACAAGTGCATGTCCGTTATGAAGGAGGAGATGGATTCACTTGCCGAAAACAAGACTTGGACAATGGTACCTAAACCAAATACGTCTGATCAATTGTATGTAGATCTTCAAATTCAAGAAAGGTATAGCTTATAACAACTCTCATAGGTATAAAGCTAGCCTTGTTGCCCATGGCTTTACATAAAATAAGGGTGTTGACTTTCATAAAATTTTCTTATCGGTAGTTAAGTTTAAGACTATTATGATTATATATATTAGCATTAGTAGTATATCATAATTTAGAGCTTGAACAAATATATGTTAAAATAGCATTTTTACATGGTGAGTTAGAGGAAGTCATTTATATGAAATAACTTAGAGGTTTTATGAGGAAGAAGCATCCTAATCATGTATGTATATTATATAAGTCATTGTACGATCTTAAATAATCTCCTAAGCAATGGTATACGAGACTTGATAAATTTGTGCTCAGCATAGGTTTTAAAAGAAGTATGTATGATAATTGTTTTTATTTTGTATCACTAGAAGTTTATTCTGATTTACTTGATATAATCTATGTAGATGACATATTGTTGATTACTAAATCTGAGACTAAAATTGTTGATTTAAAAATCAAACTAAATTCTGAATTTGATATGGAGGATTTAGGTAGAGCTAAAAAGATTTTTGGCAAGGAAATTAGGAGAGATAGAAAAAATAGCACCTTAATTTTGCATGGAAGTTCATATTTAAAGAAGTTGCATCTAGATTTGAAGTAGTAGGTTGTAAAGAAGTGAGCTTGCCTTTGGCTAGTTAATTTATCTTAGATAAATCTCAAAGTCCTAAAAATGAATAAGAGTTGTTAAAAATGGATAATATATCATATTCTAATGCTATTGGTTTGGTCATGTATGTAATGATAAGTATTAGTCTGAATTTTTCATATATCATTTCTTTATTGAGTAGGTTTATATTAAATCAGGGCTATAATCATTGGTTGGATTTAAAATGATTAATGAGGTATACTTGTTGCTTTTGTGATGTTGGTTTAAACTTTTCTAATTGGATGTTGGTTATCAATCAATTCCTTATTGGCGAGAATTGTATACGTTAGAAGTCACGACTTCAATTGCTTGTAACACTTTCTTCAACGAAGGTGAAATACATAACATTGACTAATGCATTCAAGGAGACAATATGGCTTCAAGGGCTTCTAAAAGAGGTTGGAATATTGGATGAAACATGTTCTATTTTTTCGGACAGGTAAAGTACAATTCACCTTAGCAATAATCTGGTGCACCATGAGAGAATGAAATATGTGGACGTTAAGTACCACTTCATTCGAGATCAAATGCTTATAGGTATGTCAAGATCTCTAAAGTTCTAATGGAAGAAAATTCTTCGGACATTGTACAAAGATTGTTACAATAATAAAGTTTGAATATTATTTGAACTTGTTGCACATGAGGTGATACTTAAATTTTGGGCTATAAGCGATTACCATCTTAGAGGTATACTACTATTATCTTAAATGAGAATTTTAGGTTAGGCTTCAAGAAGGATATTTTTTAGCCAAGTATTTGTGTTGTGAAGCCCAATAGGTGGTAGGATGGCTTTGACCTAGGTTTGACGCATTGGTTAAGGTAACCCACCCAAATGACCTTTGCCACTTGCTTGCTCCACTCTCAAGTGAGGCAAATTTAATGTATTCTCCTTACTTACCTACAATAACCACAAATACACATTGCAGTTGCAGAAAGAAAAAAAAAACAGTAAAAGGAAAATCTCCCTCAATCTTCTTCTACGATTTGTGATTCAAAGAGGTGTGTTCTTCTTCGGCAATTTTCACGGGATGATCTAAGAGATTTAGCTGTAGATTTCTTAGTTAATCTCTTTTCACTCTCATGCTTGATTACATTTTGTAGTTGTTAGATTTGAAAGGTTGATAATCCATCTTTGGTTATAGATTCATATTTAGGTTGAATCTTGGGAAATACGTGTTTGTATGAGAAGAATGTGAAATCTATGGTGTACGAGATGGTATGATTATATCTAATAAGATAATAATAGTACGAATTTCATTGATTTTTAGAAACTCTAGAGTGAATATATCCCATTAATAATTAAACTATTATATATCATTAAGTCAATTACTTATTGGTTTTCATTGCACATCAAATCAAAAATTACAAACATCGGTTATATTAGTTAATCAAGATTAATCTAATTGAATTAAATAAAAGTATAATTAAGGTAAAAATCGTAACACATCTCGCTACAAATGAATAGCTAGTGGTGTAGAGAGTTTAGAGGTTTATTCTGTAATGGATCCTCCTCCACTGCACGTGTATGATTATTATTACAAGTAGGTAAGCTTTTTGACTAACTATGATATGTGATATACAGATACCTAATAAATTAGTAAATGCTGTCTCACTTATGGGTAGTCAATTAAAAATAAAATAAAATAAAATAAAATAAAATAAAATAAAATAAAATAAAATAAAACTTTTAAGCATCGGAGAAAAATGAATCCACTAAACTTAGTATACTGTTCTTGTATAATACTTCAATGATATCTGATATCATTCTCCACCATGTATATATATAATAAAAAAAATCTCCTTAGCTTACACATATCCAAACCCACTTATGTATATAGTAGACTAATTACTAGTTGCAGTGCCTGGCCCAGCTTGGAGAGGGAATAAAGGAGATAGCTGCATAATAAAGCTGATAGTTACCATGCGTTGATAGAAATCTTGCACCAAACCCTAAAGCGAGAGAGAAAAAATAGTTGAGGTCGTGGTCGTGGGAAGAATCAATGAAGAGTTGTACATGAATCAGCAAATAATAAGAAGCAAAGAGACATATTGCATATATATAACAACAATATAAGCATGCAATTAAAAAGTAGGTAGCCGGAAAAGCTTCGAACCCAGTTGTTTATCGATTGAGGAGCAAGCAAGCAAGCAAGGACCGCAAGAAGACAGCAATCTACTTACTTGCTTGCTTTAAGGCTCTTTTCAAGCAAGCATGTATATATGTATATCTCACTTTCATGTTTTATGTTAACACTAGCACCTTAAAATAATTGGATCGAGATTTTGACATACACTAGAGCATTGATAATGCGTAGTTATTCATCACGTAAAAAGATAAAAAAGTTTTAAGATAAAACTATTTCTGATTTAATAATCTTTTTGTCTTTAAATATGTTGTTCTAATGATGTCGGCTAATGTTTGTGGGGCCTCTTTCATGAACAAAAGCAATACTGGATCCAGAAGAAGCGCGAGATAGATCACAAGACAAAGCCCAAATATGTTTTTTTTTTTTTTTTTTAAAGAATAAGATACCTAGTCGTACAGCTAGCAGCCCAATCTGAAAACCCTCATGGATTGGTGTCATTGGGCCGTAATAAACAAAGCTCACGTAAGAAGACAACTGCACTGAAAACATAAGAGGCGAAGAAGTCTGTAATCAACTTTATATGTATTGAATAGTTAAATATGTACGAAAAGACCGAAATGTCACGGGCACGTGGTTCGACCAGAAAATAAAAATGAATACAATTTTAGAACCAGTTTTAAACGTACTTGTCAGTCGAAATAGATTGTCCGAGAAGAAGATAGCCACCACAACAACTTCCAGTCTGATCAACTTTATCAATTTGAGATGACCAAAAATGGCGGCACACGGTGTCACGTTTATAGCTCGAAAACCGGAAACACATTTTGGGGCCTTTTAACTTCCAAAATAATTAATAGAAAATAGAAAATTACAAGTTTAACCTTATTAAATTTATTTTTAAAATTAAATTAAAATTTTAAAAATAACTAATTTAATATGAAATATTATTATACAAAATTTATCAATAATTTTTTAAATTTTTTAATTAATATAAATATTTTATTAATTCTAACGTAAGTACTTTTGGTATAGTGATAGATAAATTAGCTTTAACATACGGACAAAATAAAGTTGGTTGAGAAACATGTTTAAATGAGGAGACACTTTTTACTTAAAACAGAATCCATGTGCCCAGGATCAGTTTTGGGTGAGTTTCCGGTTGGTTTTTTTTTTTGTGTACAAGTTGATAACTAGTGGAGCCTTTAAAAATGAAACGCATATATCAGATCAGAGAACAGCGAGGATATGAAATGAAGAACATAGACGGAAAGTGGTGGGAAATGCAGTACATTGTTGGTCCATTAATTAAATTCTGATTATCCAAACACCAACCATTTGACATGTGACTTGTAATTTATTAATTTAATAAAATATTAAATTATTAAAAAATATATATTATTTTATTTTTAAACTGAAAAATAAAAAAATTACTTAATTAAAATTATTTAATTTATCGAAATTTTATTAACAACCTCACAAATTTTTGAACCAAAAAGTCGTGACGTGACATGACGCGACGTGACGTGTCGATCGAATAACTTTCAACTTACTACAAAATCAAAATGAAATAATTACGTTCGGGGAGGATTAGGATAGATGCTAAATTAGGTGCTCAAATCAAAATGGTTGTACAAAGTACAACCTTTGTCTTGTACAGCCATCTTTTACGTTTGTGGTGGCAATTACCTTCTCAAAAAGGTTGACTAGATTTGGGGGCACGTTAATTTCAGTCCATACTTAAACTCAAAGTTTGTTTTGTCTGTTCTTTTAAGATAAAAATCGATTTAAAAAATTGTACAGAAAGCTGGAAAATATACGGCGGCGTACCCGTGCCGGTTTGTTTTCCGGCCGGTACATGAAATGAAACATCAACATTAATAAATTCATTGATAAATTAAACAATTGAGTTGTGGTCTCAGTTTATCTTTCCAAATCTGTTGAGTTTCACCCCCGTGAATCGCGCTCTCCTTAAATTCCACCATAACTAATTTCTCAGTGAACCGGTAAATATTAACAACCACTTGGAAATTACCATTTACTCCCTCTAATTTTGCTCCCCACCCATTCTTCGCCAGCACCGTAACGTTTTCTGTTTTTGCAACGGCGTCCACCTTCTCCATGATCCGTTCTGGTGTCTCGGCCGACAGGAACCGTTCGTCGCTGGACGAAGTTTCCAAGTTGCTGATCAAAGGGTTCAAATCTAAACCGGAAGAGAAGGAAATCAAATCGAAGGCGTTCATGCTCTTGGCGTTGTCTAATTTGTTGCTGGAGCATTTCAAGAGCTCAGAATCGTCCGGATGAATGTCAGTCGCTCTGTATCCTTTTCTGAACCACGGATCGCATAGAATCTCATCGACGGAGATTCGAGTCTCGGGATTTGTGTCGAGAAGGCGCTTGATTAAGTGCCGGAGATCAGGAGACGTCCATTTGGGGAAACGGAACTCTCCCTTGTAAATCTTCCGGTACATGACCATTAGATTTGTGTCGTTGAACGGTAAGTAGCCAGCACTGAGCACGTAAAGCGTGATGCCGCATGACCACACGTCCACCTTCGCACCGTCGTAACCTTTCTTTGCCAGAATCTCCGGGGCCACGTAAGCCGGCGTTCCGCATAGAGTGTGGAGCAAGCCGTCGGGTTGAACCTGGTCTTTGACGGCACTAAGACCAAAATCCGTCACTTTCAGGTTCCAATTCTCATCGAGAAGGAGATTCTCCGGCTTCAAATCGCGATGGAAGATGCCTCTTGAATGACAATATCTAACGGCGGTGATAAGCTGCTGGAAGTAACAACGGCTTAGATCTTCGCTAAATCGTCCCTTGGAAATCTTGGCGAAAAGCTCGCCGCCTTTAGCGAACTCCATGACGAAGTAGATCTTCGTTATGCTGGCCAAAACCTCGATGAGGCGGACGACGTGAGGATGGTGGAGTCGGCTCATGATGGTCACCTCTCTCTTAATGTTTCCGGTCAATCCACCTTTCAAAACCTTCTTCTTGCTCACGGCCTTTACCGCCACACTTTGCCCCGTACTGATATCTCTCGCATGGTACACCTTTGCGAAAGCGCCGTAACCTAACAATTTCCCAAGCTCGTACTTTCCGAACAAAATAACTTCCCTCTGAGATTCATCGCCGATCCTCTCCTCACTCCTGTCACCGAGATCACTCTCCTGATCCGCCATTAATAACAAATTCTGGATCTGAGAAACGAAATAAACTCAGAGTTCTTCACATCAAAATCGGAAAGGAAACAACAAAAAACAAATTGATGAATTGAATAAACAGAAAGAGGAGAGATGAGGAGGTTAGAGACGGTTGGAGGTTTATACCTGTGGTTCTGGTTGTGGTTGAGGTGGAATTTATATTCGAGTTTCTGTATTATTTAAAAATTACCAGTCGACCTCCTCTTCTAAGGGAGAGAGAGAAGAGAGAGAGAGAGAGAGAGAGGTGGTGTGCAGAGTGACGTGGAAATGATCGTGGCCGTCCACGTGATCGTCATCTCTATTTCTGTTACGTAAACGCCTTAGTAAAAGTTCCGTTGACCATAGGGTCCCCACGGTGGGAAGGGGCGACTCTAAACTTACGAGGAGGATTCCCCAATTTAAAAAAAAGAAACGAAAAAAACAAATCCCGTTTATTGTAGAACCCCTTGTGTGGGCCCGGATAAGCCAATCTATGTAATTGTGTTCCCGTGTTGGGCTTTCTCTGTTGCTTAAGATATCTACTTTCTGTTTCTTGGAGGGCTCCACTCAGAGACCTTATCGAGTTAGTAGTAGTAATTCTGTATGTATGTATGTATATTTATGGGGTTTCAATCGTCCCCTGGCTCGATTTGATTGGGCAGGGGCGGGGCGGGGCCGCCGTCGTCCTTAATTTTTGTTCAAATATAATTAATTTTAATAAATTAATTATATATAATTAAAGTAAATATTTAAAAAATGTAAAATTAATAATTTTTATAAATTTTTTAAAAAATTAAAATTTACCCATACAAAAAATTAGGAATGATAAATATATTAATTATAAAACTAAACATCATTCCTAACAATTATTGAGCCGATATCTCAATAAGCCAGCCGGAACCACACTGTCCGGGCCCCATCACATGAATCAATGCCAGTTGCATATTATTTCATGGCTTTCAAGTTTTCATTTATGGTGTATTAGTGGTACCAGTGAGCGAGTGAGTCTCTGTATTGGTTAGAAGAAAGTTGGGAAAGGATAACGTACGTTACTCCGATTGTGAAATCTGTTGGCCTGTGTGCACTGTGTCTGTGTGCGGTACTCGGAAGGTAGTCAGTATCAGAAAACTGCCACGGTGCTCTAGTGATCCTGTGCTTCGACCCACTAATTTTAATGCACGATTGACCATACACATCTCTTTGGTACATAAATACAGATAACCTTCTTTTTATCAATTATTTAAGGGGACCCAATAATTGATCAGTGGCTGTATATAAAATAAGACAGAAATATATGCACACCAAATACGTCATGAAGGAATCTCGTATTCTCACCCATAATAAATAACAATATAAAATAAATATATATATAATATGGTTTCTACGATGCACATAATTCAACGTCACTCATCATTTTAGATTTGGCACACTTGGATCATTAAAAAGTGCTTCGTGTCACTCATCTACCTCATCCTTCTTCCAGTCATCGCTCTCTAACATGAAAGTCTGCAAGGGTGGGACTAATATTCTTTAGCTGCCTGTGATATGAGAAAGTTGTTAATTAACTAACCATGTAAAGATGCTAGGTAGGCCTAACCCAAACATATATCTCTTGTAAAACAGGATTACAGCCCATACTCTTTTATTCTCTTAAGCGGCCCAAATGGATCCATTCCCAACAAACTTCATCCTCTACTAGTGTGGGCCATGAAACTTTGTCTACTAATTGCTGGTAAGAAAGGAACATATTCTTTCAACTCAATCATGGAAGTGGTCGACAACCACCAATCAAAGCCATGCTTGCGGAGTGTCTGGCTCTAACATCATCACCCCATGGGAATAGATGCAATATTTAAATAAACAAAGTGGCCATTTCTTCAATTAATGATCATTCTGAATATATTATGCATAACTTAGCCGATGCTGGAGGCATTATCATACACAATACACAATCAGATCAATTTTTAGTGATAAGAGTGATGTCATTTTCAATATTGAAGACGAGAGGAATTAGAGATAAAAAAAATGATGTGATTATAATGACGTGTATGGATATAGATATGATATTATTACAGAAATCGAAAAATAAAAAAGCGTGACATGGAGTCTGGGACAGTAAACTAAAGTAATTGATCCACGGAACTCTTCCAAATGTAGATATGTATTTGAATAATTTAAGGTAAAAGACAAAAAAAAAGTCAACATTAAATGTTACTATCTATCTGGCATACCTGTTCCACATAGTCGGCTAATTGAAACTTTAATTGTAATTGGTGAGCCGACTTTTAGCTTGGCTGACCTGATCAAACCGGCTCATGCATATATATATATATATATATATTAGAATACATATAAAATGTATCACGTTTTGCTTTTCCCAAAAGTCAAAACCCCAACCCCAATACCAATATCAAGCGGTAAAACGCGCAAGAATGGTCAGAAACCAACAATCCTCGCTGCATAGACTATATATATTTCTTTTCATGGCTTTTTATTTTAGAAGAAAAAGGCAACTAATTATTAGCGAATCGAATACTTGTTCTTTAATCAACTAAACACAAAAGTCATCCTTGCTTCTTTGGATAAATCGCTTCTTCTTATTTTTCCTTATTTCTTATTCTTCAATCATACGCATTTCTCCAATTCGCTTTCAGAAATCATCTTGTTTTCACTTAAGGAAGTTACAGATTCTCGCGTGCGAAGTTATCTATGACAGTAACGCAGCCGGAATTTGTTTTAAGAAACCGACGGCCGCCGGCGGGAGCATTTATGGCACCGAAATGGACCGGCTTCAATCTCCTTGGATCGCTTCATGCTCTCTGCATAGAAATCTCCGCTCTAAAACCGCATCAGTTTCTTTTCAAACGTAATTCGCACTCGGTGATTCGTAAATCCGATGTCCTTGCTATCTATTTCGAAGAGATTCTTCACAGACCGATCTCCTCCTTCTCTCCCTCGGCCAAACTCTGCTTCGAAGAAATGTACATGGTTTTGCAGAGAGTCAAAACGTTGATCGAGGATTGTTCTAGCGGAGCCAAGATGTGGCTACTCATGCAGAACGAATCGCTGGCCAAAGATTTTAAGGAGCTTGTATTGGATTTGTCCACTCTCCTGGATATTTTCCCGGTAACACAGGTTGAATTGAGCGAAGATACCATAGAGCTTGTTTGTTTACTCAGAAAGCAGTGCTCTGAGTCGGAAGCTTGTGTGGAGCTGGAAGATGACAATCTCAAACGGCAGGTGTTGACGATGCTTGATCAAATTAAAAACGAGATAGTACCTGACGATTCCGAACTTTCTGAAATTTTCTCAAGGTTGGGGATTCGAGACGCCTCGAGTTGCAGAGAGGAACTGGAGAATCTGGAAGACGAATTAGTTCAGGATCAGATAGATAAAAAATCCAAATCAGAGATGATCGCTCTGATCGGGCTTGTTCGTTATGCCAAATGCGTTCTATTCGGTGCATCGATGGCCAACTCCAATGGCCGTCGAAAGAAGACAACGGCAGAAATAGTTCCTCCCGCCGATTTCAGGTGTCCGATCAGCCTCGATTTAATGCGTGATCCCGTTGCGGTTGCAACAGGACAGACGTACGATCGATCATCTATCAATCTCTGGATTGAATCCGGACACAGCACGTGTCCAAAGACGGGTCAGACCCTGGCCCACACAGACCTTATCCCCAATCATGCTTTGAGGAACTTGATCTCAATGTGGTGCCGTCAACACAGAATCCCCTTGGGCATGAATGGCGAGCATAAAGAGAAAGTCAACGAAATCCCAACGAATAAGACGGCGTTGGAAGCAAACAGAATGACGGCGTCGTATCTCATCAAGAAGCTCTATCAATCAGAATCGTTGGAGGCTACAAACGCCGTCATCTACGAGCTCCGTTCACTTGCCAAGACAGATTCGGATAGCCGAACCTGCATTGCAGAAGCAGAAGCTATACCGTTGCTGGTAGGATACCTAAATCAGGGTCAGGAGCACCCAAACCTTCAATTAAACGCCGTTACAACGATCCTTAACCTTTCCATCCTCGATGCGAACAAAGCGCGGATCATAAAAGATGACAAAGCTCTAAATGGAGTCATCATGGTTCTGCACGCAGGTGCCACGTGGGAAGCAAAAGGAAACGCCGCGGCCTTGATTTACAGCTTGTCGGGTGAACAGTCGTATAGAAGGAAACTAGGGAGGATGACAGGTGTCGTGAGGGGATTGCTGGATTTGGCAAGAGATGGGCCCACAAGTTCAAAGAGGGATGCTTTGGTGGCCATCATGAATTTGGCAGGGGACAAGGAGACGGTTGGGAGGTTGATTGAAGGCGGGGTGATGGACACGATTAGTTATCTGATGGATGGGGAGCTACCGGAAGATGCAGTAACAATACTTGAAGTGGTGGTGAGGAGGGGTGGGATACTAGCAGCTGTTTCTGCTTACAATTCGATGGGGAAATTGGTTGTGATGTTAAGGGATGGATCGGACAGAACAAGAGAGAGTGCAGCGGCTGTGCTTTTCACTGTCTGTCGGAAAGGGGGGCCGGAAATGGTGGGGGAACTTGCAGCGATTACAGGGATAGAAAGAGTTGTGTGGGAGCTAATGGGAAATGGGACCCGGAGAGCTAGAAGGAAAGCGGCTTCACTCTTAAGGATTCTCAGAAGATGGGCTGCCGGTGTGGATGTCTCTTCTCATCATGAACATGTGGACCGGGAATACTCCACATCATTCGTGAGTTCAGCAACAACTGCGGTGCCCATCTAGCATCAAACAAGTATCGTCTGCTTCTTCATTTATCTGTAAATCTTTTAATTACATGTACAATTTGATGTCTTCATTTGTTTTACTTGGTAAAGTTGTGACATCTTATACAGTTTAGATGAGCAAAGAAAATTGGGAAATTGCAAATCCTTTGCTCTGTTCATTTGGGTTTTATGCGAACGATTTCTAACATCATTTTCATAACTGGAGCTGGAGATGCCGAAATCGCACTTGCGAAAAGAAAACATGGCACTACGATAAACACACTATATGAATGGGCCGATCAAAACATGTAACTAGGAAAACAAAGATATAGTCGCCCTAACATTAAATGAGCCGGTTCACAAAGCCCAATAACTATTGAGCCCATCTTTCATCAAACTTATTTGAGCCCAATATTGAAACATACACAATTACAATCACCTGGGATGCAACTCAAAAATTTAAATATCTATAATTCTAATTACTAATTACTAATTACTAATTAGTGTCAATTAATTTTGCAAATTAATGGGATGAAATTTCTTGGTCTTTTTATAATTTTCTAAAATTTCATAATTAAAATTTATTTTATTTTATTTGATATTATTAGTACGAATTAACTGAATAATTATTTTTAACAGTTTTTAAATTATAATAATTTTCTATAATATATTTTTAATATTTATCAGAATATAATTAAATAAGCACCCCATTCGTATACTCTAAAATGAGACTTTGATTTTATTTCACGTTACACTCTGCATCAAAAGCTGCGGAGAACAATAATATTTTTACAAATTTTATAAACACCGTACGATATGATAAAGTTGTGAAAGAAAGAGAGAGAACCAAAAGCATGCACAGAAGGATTAGTATTATTAAATAATGTTATATATTTATTTAAATTTTTTTTAAATATGTTTTTAAGTTAATTTAAAAGTAAAAGTTAATGTACTTGGTTGTTGTTCATGTAGATAATTTAATTATTTAGCCAACTAAATAATAATATTTTATTTGAGACATGAGCTGGAAACCTGGTATGAACCAACCAACATTAACTACCAATTATAAAAAGTTAGAAAGCCTGTGCCATGTTGATCATCGAATGTGAAGGTGGGAAAAAAAAAAAAAAAAAAAAATCATCTCAAACAGTTCTATACAACCTCCTTACATGATACTCATCATCATGCCACTCTCTTCTTGCTTCTCACTTATTCTTAATTTTCATATTAAACAAAACACAATCTAAGAATGTGTCGTACTTAGGTTATTTTTAATTCTGCGCATGATGTAGTAGAAAAAAAAAGCTAGCTCTGATATAATACTCTTGCTTCTTAATTAGTTCTTATCATTCCTTTGCAACTAGCTGTACGTACTTGTTGTATAAACATAGTTGCTTGAGTTCTTTCATGTAAACTAATTAAGATCATAACAGCCCTAGCATCGACAACATCTGGGGTCTGGGCAAGGTGTCCAGGTGGATCTTGTTCGGTTTGATTTGTTGTAGTAATAATTTATTACAAGCTAGCTAGCTTTGATATTTTCCAAAGGATATATATGATGTGGTCTGATTCCGATGATCCTGATCAATCTCGAGGGATTATAAGTACAAGTCATGAACCTTTGATTTCAATGGATGAAAAAGAAGTGTACAAGGATGATATGGTAATGATGAGTAGCTCAAGAGCCGGCCGGGATGAATTCCTCAAAAGCTTTTTCGGCCAGCTTCTTCCGGTCAATGGCCTTCCCCAAATGCTACCTCCGGCCGAGGTGCGCATTGCTTCTTCCTCTTCCTCTTCCTCCTTAATTATATGTCGAATAATAATTAATCAACTTGTTAGAACGTGCACTCGTTCTTGTAGAAAGACCAATAAAAAAGACTAATACTGGTATGATCTAATCTATCCATGCAGATGAAAGAAGAGCTACTATCTATGGGGAAATTTGCGGGCCCCATTATACTGACTTCCCTCCTCATATACTCGAGATCATTCGTCTCCATGTTCTTTCTAGGTCATCTCGGTAACGTAGAGCTTGCCGGTGGTTCACTAGCCCTAGGATTCGGCAACATCACTGGCATATCAATACTCCGCGGGCTTTCCACCGGAATGGAACCTATCTGCTGTCAAGCTTATGGCGCCGCCAGATGGTCCGTCATCAGCCAAACATTCCTCCGAACACTCTACCTACTTCTCCTTGTTTCCATCCCCATATCTATCTTATGGCTCAACAGCGAACCCATCCTTCTTTGGTTGGGCCAGGACCCAGAAATCACTCGAGTCGCTAAAGTTTACATGCTCTTCTCCATTCCGGAACTCCTAGCCCAAGCCCATCTCTTACCATTACGGACCTTCTTAAGAACCCAGGGCTTAACTACCCCTCTCACGGTTGCCGCCATTTGTTCCGCCGTCTTACACCTCCCCATCAATTACTTCCTCGTCACATATTTGAAACTTGGAGTCGAAGGTGTTGCAATGGCTCTCGCTTGGAACACGCTAAACCTAAACGTAGCCTTACTGATCTATATCGCCGTCGCAGAGAAGCCACTAAAACCTTGGCATGGTGTCACCATTTCATCAACGTTTCAAGGATGGCGACCATTGTTGAATTTAGCGTTACCTAGTGCGATTTCCGTTTGCTTGGAAGGGTGGTGGTATGAACTAATGCTGCTCTTTTGTGGTTTACTTAGTAATCCTCAGGTTAGTGTAGCTGCCATGGGAATACTGTTGCAAACAAGTGGAATTTTGTATATCGTACCCTTTTCATTAAGTTGTGGATTAACAACTCGAGTGGGCCAGGCTTTGGGAGCAGGCCAGCCAGTTCGAGCCCAATGGACCGCTATAACTGGGCTTGCCGCGGCATCTGCTTTTGGACTCTCGGCTTTCATTTTCGTGACGGTCATGAGATCACATTGGGGGAAGTTATTTACGGACGAGCCACAGATTCTAGAAATGATTTCGGTCGCGCTACCTATCGTGGGGCTATGTGAAGTTAGCAACTCGCCGCAAACGGCGGCTTGCGGAGTGTTAACGGGGATGGCTCGGCCCAAACTTGGCGCGAAGATAAACTTGTACGCGTTTTATATGATTGGATTGCCTGTAGCGGTTCTGTCTACTTTCACGTTTGGAGTTGGTTTCTTGGGGCTGTGGTTTGGATTAATGTCGGCACAGGTTTCGTGTTTGTGTATGTTGGTCTACACTTTGACACACACGGATTGGAGGCAGCAGAGTAGGAGGGCCAGGGAATTTGCTACGTTCGCCGGAGAGGAGGCTGCCCAACACGACGGGGTTGTAGTACTGATACAGGAGGAGAATGCTTGACGATAGTAGTTAATTAGTTGGGAAACTGACAGTTCGGTTTATCGTACGTTTTTTGAAATCTTGTTAATCTGGTTCTTACAAAAAGTAGTGAATTTTTTTTTTTCCCTCCAAAAAAGCAAACGACATATCGTGTGTGCTGGGCTTAGATGGCACATGTGAAAATTGGGTAGGCAGATCTGGGTGGCAAGCGGCCCACCCATAATCCAGAACTGTACGTGGGCCTGATTGAAAGTTCGCTATTAAACTAATACGCACGTGTTTTCTATTTTTGTAAAATAAAGAAGATGTCATGTCATGCCCCATAGTTGGGTGGGCAAAGGCTGCTGGCGGACATGTCTTGACCTCGTGCACATCCATCCTAAACTAAAAGTCCGTTTGATTCTGGCGGTGGATTCAGTCCAGAGGGTTGGCCTCCAGATGGACCCAGAGGGTTGAATCTAGGCCATCTTTTTAAATTGTGCGGTTAGATAGGATGACACGTCAACTTAATTATTTTTTTAATTATTTTTTTCTCTTATTTTCCTCTCACAGACGGAAAGCGACGGTAGATGTTAAACGTTAAAAACATCTCTCTCCCTTTTCTCTTTTCTCTATTCATATCCTCTGTAATGTCTCCAACCTGAGCTTCCATTTTTGCTCCTCTATCTCTCCAAATCTTCTATGCGCATCCCGTTTTGATATTTATCCAATCAGTTTTTCCCCAACTATTCATGTCCGATTTCGTCCAAATCCAAAGCTAAGGGTTTTCTTTTTTTCCTTCAATCCAAACTGGCGCAATGAGGGATCGGACATTGGGGCCAAGTGAGGAAGCGAAGATATCGATGGATGTTTCTTTCATGCTCTTGAACGCGTCTTCTTCAGAAAGCTTGCATTTCTTCTTCTTCTTCTTCATCATGTTGTCACTGTCTTGAGTTTATTCGAGTTTATTTCCTATTGCCTATCTTGATATTGATGACCACGACCAAGATTTAATAATACAGGGAGAGAGAAAAGAGAGGAGAGAGAGAGAGAAAGAGACAAGGTTAATAATGTTTTAACGTTTACCGTCTGTGGGAGAGAAAAAAATAATAATAAAAGAAATAATTAAGTTGACGTGTCATCCAATCTAACCACACAATTTAACCATTTTTTAAAATCAATTTATTTAGGTGATTAAAATAAAAATTTTAATATAATAAAATTATAATTTCCATTCCATTTTCGAGAATCTAAACAAATAATTTCTAAATGATAATATATAATTTGCTAAACAAAGACCGTATAATAAATGCAACCATCCTTTTTTGTAAGTAACAAAAAAAGTCTTCGATCTCTCAAGGGTCCATGTCATTTGTCTGTACACGAGTTCGGAGAGAGTGCTCCACCCAACCCTGTTTTGTTCCACCAATAGCGTTCGAAATCGCTGATGGCGTCTGTGTTCTCCACGTGTACCTCTCGCATTGGATACATCTTTTTCTATCGTTTACTTTTCCTCTTTCCCTACTCCTCTTCTTTCGCTTTAAAACTTTTAAACAAATTATGGAACCCTCGTCGGAAACGATTCTCGGACTACTGCTTCATCGGAGATTCTCTCTCCTTTCATTGCATATCGTAGAATTTTGCAGCTTCTCTTTATTTCTTGAGCTTTAGGTTGCTTCTTTCAGTATGAAGGCCGAAGCTTCCTTCACTTGAAGATGATGGCGGGATTTTGATTCGGTATCTTCATCACTGGATTAGATTTTCCTGAGAAAATCTAGCTTCGGATGTAAGTTTCCTCTTTGTTTTGTATCCGCGTTTTACTTGTTATTGTATCTTTTCATATGCTACGCGGAAGGAGAGGCTTTGAATTCAAGCAAAGTTCTTAGAGCCAAGTCTGAAAAGGAGATATTCGCGGGAAGTGAAGACCTACTTATTAAAAAAGAAAAGAGAGAATCAAAGAAAGAAAGGGGGACGAGAGCTTCTTTTATGAGAAAAAGAGGAAGAATTTTTTTTTTTTTTTCTGAATTCAAATCTGTGGGGGCGAAACTAACAGTAAAGTAGAGGCAGTACTGACTTGCGTTCCCTTTTATCCTGCTCGTGTAGACGTTGTGTAGTAGCTGTGGCAGACTCGAATGCTTCATTCGTGCAAGGAAGTATCCACACTAGTAACATTGATTTTTGGTTTTCTGGTAAGAGAATGCTATGCAAATCCAAAGCAATAAAATTTTCTGACCTCTACGGATTGGGATAATGTTGACTCTGGAAAATTTTATAGAAGTGAGTTCGAAATGAAGAATATGGGTATAATTTGAGGTTGCAGCATGAGTTGCAGCGAGAATAACCGAGGAAGAGAAGAGAGGGAACAGGAGCAGCTCGTTCTAAGCCGATCTAATGAGTTTAATCCAGAATCTGTCACGGATAATGGGTCCATTACCTCACACCAGCTGACCATCGACGAGAATCGGCTGGTCGACCCTAAATTGTTGTTTATTGGATCAAAAATTGGCGAGGGAGCTCATGGAAAAGTTTACCAAGGAAGGTCTGTAGTTTCTGTAGCCTTAATTTTTCAGTCCATACTGTTTTGCATCTAACCACTGGCAGTTTTAGCCTTCATTTTCCTCAGCATTTGAACTTGAGTTTAGATAAACTGGAGCTTTCCAACAAATGGCCTACAGAGCTCATTTGGTTGTCTAACAATGTAATTTTACGCCATGATCAATGTGGATGTAATTCTCCATCCTTGATTATGACCTTGAGGCAGTTCTTGCCATGAATATCAGTTTTGACAAATCTGCTATGCCTTTGAGCGTTGTTGCTTAGGGACAATGACTTAGAGTTGGAGTAGTTTGTTTGTGGCCTACTGCTTTTGTCACATAAGAGTATTCAAATATTTCCAGGTATCGGGATCGTATTGTTGCTATCAAAGTTCTTCATCGTGGGAGTACTACTGAAGAACGAGCTACACTTGAGAAACGTTTTGCCCGGGAAGTTAATATGATGTGCCGAGTTAAACATGAGAATCTTGTCAAGGTGAGTGCCTAAAACTAGATATGTGCAAGACAGTCTTCTTGTGATATTTTCCTTGGCGCTATATTATGTGTTTCTTTCTTTTTCAGTTTATTGGAGCTTGTAAAGATCCTTTAATGGTGATAGTGACAGAGCTATTGCCTGGGATGTCCCTCCGGAAGTATCTACTTAGTATACGCCCAAATCAATTAGAACTTCACGTGGCTGTAAACTTTGCTTTGGATGTCGCTCGTGCTATGGAATGTCTACATGCCAATGGGATCATACATAGAGATCTCAAACCTGGTACCATATGGGTGGTCGAGCTCTATACTTTTTTTTTTTTTTCCTACTTGATTATTTGTAATGGATAATGTATTTGTACATAACCATTCAATTCTTATAGGATTTTATGGTTATGGTTCATCCGTTTGAGTAATTTGTGTTGCCTGTAAAATTTATCTTTGCTGGTGAATGGTGACTCTGCAGTGTAATCTTGTTTGTCTTCTGAATGTGACTTTTGAAACTCATTGGTGTTATAACTGCTGTTATTTCATTCGGGTACAACTTTTCACAGTATCTCAGTTCCGTTATCTTCACATGGTATGATTAAATAGTAAAAACTTGTTAATGCAGACAATTTGCTGCTCACAGCAAATCAGAAGTCCGTGAAGCTTGCAGACTTTGGTCTTGCAAGAGAAGAATCTGTGACCGAGATGATGACAGCTGAAACTGGGACTTATCGTTGGATGGCTCCTGAGGTATTGATCTATTCATCTTACACTTTTGTTATTGATTATGATGCTTACATACAACAAGACTCCTTTTGCAGTTGTACAGCACTGTGACATTGCGTCAGGGGGAGAAGAAGCATTACAATAACAAAGTTGATGTGTACAGCTTTGGAATTGTCTTATGGGAACTCTTGACCAACCGAATGCCCTTTGATGGCATGTCGAATTTGCAGGCCGCATATGCTGCTGCTTTTAAGGTCCCTAACCAAAACCTATCATCTGTTTCTACTATCTCATGAATGCTGAAATTGGAAAGAATTAACATCTTGATTTCATAGCAGTCTTATACAATATAATGTTTTTGTGAGAATGCAGCAAGAAAGGCCTAGTCTACCGGAGGACATATCTCCTGATTTGGCATTCGTAATTCAGTCTTGCTGGGTAGAGGATCCAAACATGAGGCCAAGCTTCAGTCAGATTATCCGGATGCTCAATGCATTTCTGTTTACACTATCCCCAGCTTTGACGTCTTTTCCGGAAAGTAACGCGGCCGAGGTGGCGGCGACTAGTAACGGTACCATTACTGTGCTTTCTGGTCGTGGAAGAGGGAAGTTTGGTTTTCTACGCCAACTGTTTGCTGCCAAGAGGACCAAGAACTGAACCAGTGCGGAGTAGTAGTACTTCGATTAGCTTCTTACAGTAGGTGCCAAGGCACATATTTGACACGTATCTGTTGTTTTGTTGGGAGAATAAACATAGCAAGGAATTGAGCATTCTTCTTGTTGACTTTCACTTTTTTCTTCTCCGACCATTGATACACATGGAATCGAACATTATTCCGTTCACATTATTCTTCTAACTGAAATAGAACGAAACGAACATCGACGTTTATGGGCCGGTGGGTGTGAGTGTGACTAATAACGAGTTTTCTAAGATGATGATTATGATGGGTCAAAGGTCAATAATCCCCGATCACGTAATTACTTGTTCTATGAGATGAGATGTTTAATTTTAGGATAAGTCAGTTTGAATTTGAATAATCAAACTATGTCCCAAGTCAAACTCATATATGTGTTTCTAAAATGAAAGGAGTAATGGGAATTTAGCAATCTAGCATATGATGTAAAAAATTCCTTGTATGAAATCGTATAATTTAGATTAATAAAATCGTATAATTTACCAAATTAGAAATCAGACCACGCGACACCAACAAGAATTTCTCCTAAAAACGTTAGAATTCGTTGTTGTAAGTAAAAGCCCGACGAGACGATTCCTGTCCGATCAACCAGCTTGGAAAATAATTTCGATATAACGACCAGCACGAGCGCTTAAGGGGTCATCGTCTCAGCGCCGTCGGATTGATGACCAGAAACACCACGCGTCAAACGAAAAGAAATATTCAACGGTCAAGATGTGGGTGCAAAGGGTATTCGCTAAGCCACATTTTCGTGAAGAGTATAGTAAACGGTGAACCCGAGTCAATGCTCTCACCAATCATCTTCCCGGCTCTCGTGAGCTAAGCCCACTGTGAGACAAAATATTTACTCCAAGTTGCTACGGGCCTTTTGACCATTTTTGTTACTTTGTAATACCGCAGATTTCTACGAAGAGAGAAAGAGTAAGAAAAAAGTTCGTCTCTGCAGGTTGGTAGAAGAAGAGACGAGATAGATTCTGTAAGGATTGCAGTATCTGTTTTGGGAATTTTCAAGATCCCTAGGAGGCAGAGTTAAAAGTGCACGGTCTGCATCTGTCATCGATTACCGTTCCGATTTTTTCCGAAGATTTCTGAGTCTCCTTTCAGGTTTTCGAGATAGAGATAGAGCGAGAGAGAGAGGGGAGTGTGATCAACAACTGATGTTTTGGTAGCATGTATGTATCAATGGTAACGAAGACAGGAATTTGGTACTAGTTTGATATTTTTGTGAGGGGTTGCAAGTAAAATTTCACTCGAATTGATCGTTTTGAAGGTTATTTCGGATGAGAAATGGGGGAAAGTGCAACCGCAACAGCCTTGCACACTGCTATAAACTCCGTTCAGGCAGTGGGAAGGGGCTTCGATGTGAATTTCGATACAAGGTTGCTCTACAGCAAAGGAGTTGCTGGTTCTAGGATAGTTGAGGTCGATTTGGAACACACAAGAGATCTCTGTCTGTATGACGACGTAGTTGTGCCTGATGTTTCCAAGGACATCCGGAACTCCCAGGAGCCCTCTGCGCATCACAGCTCTGGTATTTGCACTTTCGACGAGGTACTTTTCTTCCTTTTTTACTTTCCTCTTCTTCATTCTCGTTTGTGTTTTTGTAGCATACGTATCTACTTGTGTCCTTTCGCCGTCCGTATCTTGCTGGCGCGGGAGCTTATGTAACAAAATCTGTGCTTTAGAGTTAAGACTTGATCTCTCCTGTTGGGAGGATATTGCCTGTCTGTGAAAACTCTGTAACATGCTGACCTTGGACCTTGAACTCTAACGACTCGTAAATTGTATGGCAATTTCTTTAGTTCGGAACAATTGTGCATACATGAAGGAGAGAATGTGGATTGAATAGATTATTTATATATTTCTCTGAACTCAGAGAATCAACAGGTTGTTTGAATGTACTTGTTTCTGACATGCTTCCCATAAATATAAAAATGCAGATGGTGGATTATTTTAATCAAAGGACAAATCTTTCTGGAGGCTATCCGTCTGGTAGTTTTAATTCTGCGTTTAGCTTCACAGGTTCAAAGGATATTGATGCTGGAGCAACAAAGACCCTCTCTGTGGATGGGTTTTATATTCCACTTTACAAGTTTCAGCTTGCAAAATCTCCACTAGTGCTGCAAGAGAATGTCAAGCGGGCTGTCCCGACATGTTGGGACCCACCCTCCTTGGCGAGGTATGAGTCTCTCTACTTAGAAGCAAGTGTAGTAATAGCAGTATAGCCTCTTTCCTCATTGCTAGGTTCTTTTATTCTGGCAGCTTTATTGAAAATTTCGGGACACATGTTATCACATCTGTAACTATCGGTGGTAAGGATGTGATCTTTATCAAACAGCACCAAACCTCACCCTTGTCAACCTTGGAGATTAAAAACTATGTACAGGACATCAGAAACCAGAGGTTCTCCAATGCACAGGGCTGGACAAGTTCAGGTCAACTGAAGTACAAGGAAAAGGTTAGTTCCACAGTCAGATGTCCTATGTCTCTCCATTAGCTCGAAGAAAAGTTGTATATTCATGTTTTCCCTTTATGTATTATTTTTACAGGGCGTGGATCCTGGGCTGTTCAACAGTCAAGGGGTATACCCTCAACCCACTACCGCAACATATCTCACAGGAAAAGAAGTATGTGAAAAGTTAGCGTTTATGACAAACTGTTCCTATACTCAATCATCTAATTGCATAAGTATTAGGGCGATATTTGTTCCGTGTTGAATCCATCTGTAGTTTCTTATTATTGCTTGACAACAAGATATCCTCGATATTGTAGGATGTGACTGTTATATTTCGGAGGAGGGGAGGAGATGATCTGGAACAAAACCATGCCCAGTGGGCAAGAACTGTCAGGTCCTCACCAGATGTAATTGAGATGACTTTTTTCCCCATACCAGCTCTCCTCAATGATGTAATCGGAAGAGAGCATCTGACTCGTGCTATTGACCTCTATCTTGAATGTAAGACTGCTTGAGGTCTACCATCATTACCGCGGTTGGGATGGTGAACTATTCATTGCATTCCCTAAAATTTTAATTTGGATAACCACTTGCAGATAAGCCTCCAGTTGAAGAACTTAGATATTTCTTAGAGTTTCAGATTCCTCGTATATGGGCTCCTGTTCAAGACAGGATTCCCGGCCACCAGCGAAAAGAACCGGTTTGTCCTTCTTTGCAATTCAGCATGATGGGGCAAAAACTCTATGTCAGCCAAGAACAGGTACGAACTTTCATTTCTTAAGAGTCTACGACTGGAACCCTTTTGAATGAAAATTATTGTTGTGATAGTTGGGGAAAGATGGCCATTCTTGATGGAACTAGCTCATGTTTCTGTGAAATTTATGCAGATATCTGTGGGACGTAAGCCAGTAACGGGCCTGCGTTTATGTCTAGAGGGAGGCAAGAAGAATCGTCTGAGCATTCATCTTCAACACTTGGCTTCTCTCCCAAAAATTTTTCAACCATACTGGGATACCCACGTGGCAATTGGTGCTCCCAAGTGGCAAGGACCTGAGGAACAAGACAGCCGATGGTTTGAGCCAGTGAAGTGGAAAAACTTCTCTCATGTGAGCACTGCACCCATTGAGAACCCTGAAACATTCATAGGCGAGCTCTCTGGCGTCTATATAGTCACTGGAGCTCAGCTTGGAGTGTGGGAGTTTGGGTCGAGAAATGTTTTATACATGAAGCTTTTGTACTCTAGGCTGCCTGGTTGTACGATACGGAGATCCTTGTGGGACCATGCCCCTAATGACAAATTAAGGAAACTGCTGCCATCTGAACGTAATGGGAATGCAGGGGATTCAAGTTCAGGTTTAAAAGAGAATGTTTCGGGGACCAAGCTGACGAAGTTTATTGACATGACGGAAATGAGTAAGGGCCCGCACGACCCTCCAGGTCACTGGTTAGTTACTGGTGGGAAACTGGGAGTGGAGAAAGGGAAAATCATGTTGAGAGTGAAGTACTCCTTGCTCAATTACTGAGTTCTTGAATCTTATTGTTTTGTAAGATAATGTGCAGCCTTGGGCTTTTGTTGGGTGGGGGGAGAGGGGCGGTGTTTTTGATGAATGAATGCATGAAGTCTGTGTTCATGAAGCCTGGGAACTCTTTCATTTGCAGTTGGAGTGAGATGAATTGAGGTAAAAGGTAAATTACAAAATCGACTCCACTGTAATATAATGCCAGATGTTATTTCTTGCAAAAAGTTACCATTATCGGGAAAATGTCATCCGAGATAGAAGCCTTATCATAAAGTTTCCAGCTATCTAGTCTTGGGATTGACTTCATTCTGATTCTGTTAAATTACAGTACAAATCAGGACAAATGTCAATGTTGAGATATTTTGGGGAACGAGATATTTCTTCATTACCAATCTACGTACAGTACGTATCTCCATTTTCTTGGAATATTATGGTGTTAACCGTATAAGATTGCGCCATCAAAGTTTCCACTACAACAGAGCTCGAATCGTATACACATTTGTCAATATATTCATCGTTCGAATGCATTCATAATCACGTAATATTTCAAATTATATTATAAACGTAAATATTATTTTTATTTATGAGAGTATTATTTATATTTGTGATAAAATTTATATTGGTAGAGTTTAGTAATCGTGATTTGAAATATATATGAATATATTTTTTTTAAAATAATATCTTTACTATTTATGATTACATTAAATTATTATAAAAATAATTTTGGGGATATGATAAGGTTTTACAAGTATGTCTCATAAGCATCAGTGAAATTTTATTTTGGAATGTAAGTATGTGTATAGTTTTTTATGGTGAAAAAAATAGGTAAAAGAAAAAGTATATATCTTCTTTCCAGACTGCTTATATGCGAAATTAGTATTTATTTGTGAAATTGTGTATTGTTTAAACGGTCATATATTTGAATTCTCGAAATTCAAATTATAATAGTAACTAACTGTTTTAACTGTTTAAATAAAATTGTAAAATTAAATCAGTCAACTATTGTGCCTGATGGCCGATCGCCAAGTGCCAAGTGTGCCTAATAAGCGCCAAAAGCACCTCACGCCTACGCCATGCACGTGAGTCCCAATTAGACATCAGTATTTATTTATTATTATAAATACTCATTATTTACTATCATTTATAAATATTTTAATAACTCTATCTATTTTAAATATAATATATATTTAATTATATTTATAAAATATTTTTTAAACTTTTAACTTTTAACTCATTCACATTTTAACCATTATTTTAAAAAATTCAATATTATTAAAAAATCCAATAGGTCATATACAATCTATATACATGATTTTTCGACATGGGATTCTACTATATAGTTTAATGCGTACGTGTAAGGTAGGGATTAAGAATTGAAGGGTGGATTTGGTTCGGTTTTAGGAATTCTTAGTGATCATGATTTGGTAGGAAAAGCAAGTACCTATAATATCTAACTTTCTTGGGAATATCTTCTTTCTTAGTACCAGTGTCTCCTCCTAATTCCTTAATCAATGCTTTAGGTTAAAATCTCTAACAGGGTTGGCAAAGCTACTTTAATTGAATCGAACCAAAGTTCTTAACATCTTTATTTGGCACAATCTACCATGTTAACTTATAAGTATCTACAATTATTGTACTAATTACCACCGCCTCTTGAAAATATGTCATTATAGCTTAAGCTTAAATGCCACAGCGACTGATGAAGACATTCAATTGCTAACCACTTTCTCCGTCCCCATAAATGTCCTCGCCCCCCCTCCTTTCTTCTCTTCTTATCTCTATCATCTTTACCACAAGAAAGTCTTCTGACCGTATGACCTCGCCGTCGTCCGCCGTCGTATTTAGCTAGCATCCAACGTAACTGAAGAGAAAAGAAAAAGTACAAAAACAAAGTCGGTAATAGAATTGAGCCATGCAAGGGATCATGATGTCACAGTATCATGCCCGCCGTCTTCTTCAGAGTGATCTGAGTACTATAGCGCCGCCGCCAATTGGGGACAGCTCGACAAATATAAGCCAAAGGGTTACCGATTTCGATACCAACATGGTGATAATATTAGCAGTTTTGCTGTGCGCGCTAATAGCTTCACTTGGAATCAACTCCATCGCGCGTTGCGGTTTGCGTTTCGGAGGAAGGGGGGAGTGGCTGGGGGAACAAGGTGGAAAGGGGCTGAAGAAGCGCGATCTCCGTCAGATTCCGGTGGCGGTTTATGGATCTGGAGGCGGTGGCGGGAGTAGTAATATCATTAAGGGTACGGAATGCCCAATCTGTTTAGGGGAGTACGAAGAAGGTGATAAGGTTCGGGTATTGCCCAAATGTAGCCATGGATTCCACGTCAGCTGCGTTGACAGGTGGCTACTTTCGCACTCGTCTTGCCCCATTTGTCGACATTCCCTGCAAATGCCACTCGACCGGCCTGTTCCGGTTCCGGTTCAGACAGCTTCAAATGCTAATCAAGATCAGGCTGTTAGTGGGACCAGCCATCAAGGCAGAATTTTCTTAGTGATTTAGGACCACCCAGGTTCTGAATTAAACAGTGTATTAGTGTTCCGATTTTCTTATTACTGTATAGTCTACTCTTAACGTGGGTTTTATAACTTTATATTGTGTGTTTAATGGATGCTGCTGACCAGCGGGCACCCACGACTCTCTCTCTACAGTTCGTTTTCCTTTTTGGGCCGCCAGTGATTATAAAAAAACACACACTTTCCCCAGGCCCAAATTTTATATTGGCCCAGCCCAGATTTCATAAGGTTTTTAGCTAACGGCCTTTAAACTCTTGGCCCTTACCCCACGCGGGAGAAATAAGAAAGGAGGGAACTCATCTCAAAGAAGCCTCCCTTTTGAACAATGGGGCCCGCGCTTCCTTCTATGGCACATGGCGCGTGATCATCGTTCTGAACTATATCTCACCTTTACATTGCATTTAATAATTTAATGAAATTTAAAAACACATATTTTATATATTAAACAAGTATTTCTTTATTTCTTATAGACGAGAGGTATAGTACTTGTAGTTGTAGCTGTTGGCGTATTTAAAATCTTTTACGAAGACAAAACGTTGTTATCAGCGGGTCCCACTTTTGGCTTTAAAAAGAGCCAAAACGTGGCTGTTTGATTCATCTGCCACCCCCCAGTATGACGGTGCAGATGTAGAATCAAAGATCTGTATTGAATGGTCTCTTTGACCATAACATCATATTACATTTTTTTCACATCAATTCCTTCTTATCGACCTCTTCTTCAATTCAATACTTCCGTTCCGTTCTGTTCTGTTCTGTTAATTACCGGTTTTCAAGATCATTAGTAGTTAATTAAGTTTGAAGGTTTTGCTAATTTCAGACAGCATTGTTATATCTTATCTTTTTGAATTATTTATTTATTTATTTATTAGCTGATACTCTACGCCTCGCTCTGAGATCGTTTTCAGTTCTCTTTTGGGGCCTTCTACTTGTTTGCCTCGTTTAAGGGGAAGTTTCCCATCCAAAATCTAGAGGTCGGATTTTTCAAACTTGGTAATTTCTCCCCCCTCTCGATCCCTACGACTAATCAAACAACCTGCATGAGCTGCGCCTTTCAGGGAATCATCGTGTTCCTTTCCTCCCTTTCATCTTGTAAAACCCCCTGGATAAGAAGCTTCTCGGCACTTTAATTTCTCTTGGGCACTGTTAAAAATGGGTATTATTTTTATCTATATTTGTATATGAAGGAAAACACAGCGGCAGAGGGCTGCTTTTTTAGCTCTTCTTTCTATTTTATCACTCGTGGGAGATTTTGGGTTAATCTCTATCTGGATATGTTACCTTATTCCGTTGAATTCGTGCTATAGAGTAGTGGTATCTCGATCTATTTTATGAGTTCGTGGTTCATAGCTTGACTTCTTTTCTAGTTGGATGTTTGTAATTGGGTTCATTTGCGGGATATTCATTGCGTGGAATCCTTGACCTTTAGGGAAACAATTTTCTTGCCATAAAATTTTGTGGAATAGAGCCCATAAAGATCAGAAAAATGTGGAATAAGTTCTTTGTTATATTCCTCTATTTCCCCAAATTGTAGTTCTTTACTGGATTCTTAAGCATTTTGGTTAGAAGCAAAAGTGGAATTTGTATTGACATTGATTGCATAGGTTGCTACTAAAGCATCTGAGCATGTTATATATTGCAAGTGCATATGATACTGTCATTACCTGTCCAATTATCCTGATCAATATTTTTGTTGACCCTAGCAAATGATAGTTATATGTTCATGGTAGGGAAATCATTGAACACTGTTGATGATTCTGGTTGTAATATTCCTGAACTTCTTTTTGTTAATGATTTCAGTTTTACATTAGTTCTATATTTCATCTTGCAGATTGATCAATTAGGCTTATTATAGCCCCCCACAATTTTGAGATAAGATGGGGTGTTTCACAGTGTTGAAGGGTGGGAAGAAAAGATCTGACCAGTCAGTTTATGTGACACGTGTAAACCCCAAGGAGCATCTGCCGACGATTCTTCCTGAACCCAAAATCTCAATCTGCGCATTGCAGTCTGCACCATCGAGTTTTAGGACCAGAGTGAAACCCATTCGACCAGTAAATAGAACTTACAACAATAGAGCACGAACACTATCTGCACCACCAACTCTTGATGTTGCTGATCAAGATGCACTTGCATCTACTGGATATGATGACCAGGAAGAGTCTAAGTCCCGAGTGGGACTGAATAAGGAGCTAAGATCAAGTCCACAACCTCTTCCTCTTCCAAGCCCTCAGGGTTCTGCAGTGCTGAAGACAACTCGAAGCTTTAAATCAGTGACTTCAAGTGGCCCTTTATGCGCTTCTCGACCCTTGCCACTACCTCCGGTTGGAGCTGTTACGAACTTTTCCTTTGAAGAGATATCAGTTGCTTGCCATTATTTTTCTTTAGATTGTTGTGTCTTGGATGGCCTCTCTTCCATTACTTATATATGGCTTCCTTTGGGGATGATGTGTTGACTTCAAAGAAGCTTGAAGCTACTGTTACTTGTTTTCACCCATCCAATCAGGTAAATGTCATGTTCGATCCATTGGCAACTGCTACATTCCAGAACTTTTCAATGTTTACCTTTTTCTTTTTTGGTGCATACTTTTTTCTTCCATTTTCATAGGATCTTTACCGTGATGTCTACTTCTTTTTCCAGGGCTTAAAGGAATTTGTTAATGAGGTGAATACTCTGGCATCCATGCAACATCTAAACCTATGTAAATTGCTTGGTTTTCATGCACATGAAAGTTCGGAGCAGAGAATGTTGGTTTATGAGAGGCTTTTTCATGGAAGCTTAAACCGGCTACTGTATGGAAGATCAGATGGTCCTCCCCTTGATTGGAATACGAGAATGAAAATTGCATTATGCACAGCGCAAGGTCTTCTTATGTTCTTGCATGAAGAAGGGCCTTTCCAGGTGATACAACATATCTGTATTATGACTAATTATAACATGACTGATATGTGATGCTGCTTTTTGAGTCACCCTTCTAGTGCGAAAAACGTGACAAACTATAACATGGTCTACGTTTCAACAGGCAATGTTCAGTGAATTTTCGACCACCAATATACAAAATTGATAAAGATTTTAGTGCAAAGCTTTCTGGATATGGCTGTGTTGGACATCTTCCCGACACAGAAGTATCCAAGAACTCTGTTGTAAGTTGTTTGTTAATTATATCCATTTCTTGTCTCACTTCCAACTTTTGCACCCATGACTGCCCACATACAAATTGACTCTTTCTTGCATGATAAATCCAAGTCGCAAGCTGTCAAATTTATCTTTCACTTTTTGTTTACAATATATTATGCAGGCAGTGGCAAATCTGTCGGTGGAGACATTGGAAAGAGGTTTGCTCACTCCCAAAAGCAATGTGTGGAGTTTTGGGGCCATTCTTCTTGAGCTGCTTACTGTCAGAAGAAATCTGGACGGGCGTCATTCAAAGGAAGAGAGAAATTTGGTAAAGTGGAGTCGCCCTTTCCTAGCCGACGATTGTAGACTGTCATTGATCATGGACCCTCAGCTAAAAGGGAGGTTTCCAGCCAAAGCAGCGAGGACAATGGCTGACATTGCGCTGAGATGTCTTCAGAAGGACCCATCGAAAAGACCCACGATGAGAAGTGTGGTTGAACATCTCAGAATCATACAAGACATGAAGCACTCTTGTAGATTGCCTCTGCAAGAAACAGCCTCAATGGGATCATGTGCCCGCGTCCCTGATCCAGCTTCTCACCTTCACTGCCTTCTGGACCTCGGCTGTCCATCTCGCCCAGTAGGTAATTACATAGCAGTGTCAGATCACCTTTCTTCTTTCTATGCCCCTTCCTCGTCAACCCTGGAAGCAGTTATTGAAGGATTTTGATTCCGTATTACGCGCGGCGCTTTGCTTGCTTTGAGGCAATTCAACAGAATATATGTAGAAGATGATTGAGTGAAAGGAGAGGTTGCTCTTTTGTAGATATGACATAATTGCTAAAGGGCTGGAAAGCCTTTTGCATATGAAAGATCTCTACTCCCCTTTTCCTTCTTCTTGCATTGCACTTTCTTAACAACTTGTTTGTGCCATTGGGCGTAAGAAAGAGGAAAGATAATTTATTGATTAGACTACGTTCAAGGTCAACTATCCAGCGCAATCAACTATCAATCTCACTTATAAAGTTGGTGTAATATTTGATATGATGGTGTGAATATGATATATGAAGCTGAGATAAAATCAGGCTTATCCAAAAATTTATCAATAAAAGAAAGGATAAAACCAAACGCAGCTGTTCTCATTCTATGTGGCTATCTTCCATCGGTTCATAGTAAATTTTGTACCCCTTTGATCTCCATGCAGGTATGAGCACGTCTCTTCTACATGAAAGACATTTTTATTACAATATAGTAAACATGAGAGAATTAGGACTACACCGCTACCGCAATATATATAGGGACTTTTAGGTAAATATCTCTCCTTTTAAAATAATTTTATTTTTTCTCATTTTTTTAATGAATATCTTTATCATTTATTCATTAAAAAAATTAAAATTACCGTTTAATCTTTTTTTTTTCTTATTTCTCGGACGACAGATGCACATCTAAGCTCGCATTTGCTACTAAAATTGCTAGAAACACAACGATTGAAGTTTACTCGCTTGCTTAAAACATGAAACCTAACGACATTTGTTCTGTTGCTTTGAGGTATGTATCAAATTCTAATTTTTTTAAAGATGATATCGATATAATGAAAATTAGACCAATATAAACATGTTGGTCCAATGAAAATTTGACTGACGTCAACATGTCGGTCTAATAAAAATTGAACAAATATCTCTTTTCTTTTTCTTTTTCTTAAATATTGATCTAAAAAATTTGTTTGTTTGTTTATTTTGTAGGAATGGATTCATCTATTGCAATTTTTTCAGACAATAAAGGTTGATAGTGTGGATGCTGATACATTTGCAGTGACACAAATACAGAAGAGAAGGAAATGTGGTAATTGCCGATGTTTAGGACACAATATGAAGACTTGTCGAAGAATGATTCTAACGACACCGGTTGGAAACACTGCATAATATTCTATTTGTTATTTTATTTTGTAAGAATATTTTGCAAAAACTAAGAAAATAAATCGATAGACACTAATCCAGTTCGAAATGTTTAGACCGAAAATTTGAGTTGAGATTGTTAATATAAATTTAACTTTTAATATTAACTATGAATTTTGAATTAAATCCTGAATTTGTATATTTTTTTTATTTCACTTTAATTTTATTTTTCAATTGTTGAATGAGTTGTGTAATTTGATTACACCTAAAATGATTAAAATCAACAATAACTTAACCAATAATTAGGCTGAATATACATCATAATGAACATACAACATACATTGATGGTGTCAATGGGGCCTTTGACCGGTATAGTAAACTAGAGTTATGCTAGTATATGGGTCAACAGGGTCGAAGGTCCATTGTTTGTCGATAGGGTCAATGGGGTCGTATAGTAACTTGATGCTAAGGGTCGATGGGGTTTATAGCCTTCGACCCGTAAAGTAAACTAGCAGTTATGAGCATACTAGCATAACTGCTATATTTCATATAGGTTGATGGGGCCGATGGGACAAGGTGGGAATAAAAACGATGACTATTATGAAAATGTGTTTATGTTAGTTAATTTTATTTGTGTTAATTTATGTTGAATGTTTTTATCATATCTTAATATTTTAACATCCGACTTAGAACCGTAAATGTTAAATATTTCATCATTCTACCTAAAAGCCTTATATTATAACTTAATGTTTAAATTTTAGAATTAAAACCATAAATATTGTCCATTTTATCATTCGACCTAAATGTCGAACATTTCTATCATGCATGGCCTAATGTTTAAACATTAGACTTCGAACCCTAAAGGTTGAACCTTTCATTAATCAATCTAAAGGTTGAACATTTCTATCATGACTTAATGTTTAAACATTAGATTTCGAACCTTAAAATTTTAACCTTTCATCTTTTAACCTAAAGGTCAAACCTTTCTATCATAATCCAATGATTAAATATTAGACTTAGAACCATAAAGGTTTCACCTTTAATCATTAGACCTAAAAGTTGAACATTTCTATCATATTCTAATGTTTTAACATTCTACTTAGAACCACAAATGTTAAATATTTCATCATTCTACAGAAAGGTTGAACCTTTCTATTATAACATAGTGTTTAAAGTTTATATTTAAAACCATAAAAGTTGACCCTTTCATCATTCGACCTAAAAGTCGAACTTTTCTATCATGACAAAATGTTTAAACATTAGACTTCAAACTCTAAAGGTTGAACCTTTCATCATTCGACCTAAAGATTGAATATTTTTGTCATGACCTAATATTTAAACATTAGACTTCGAACCCTCGAGGTTAAATTTTTCATCATTCGACCTAAAGGCCGAACCTTTCTATCATAACCCAATGATTAAACATTTGACTTATAACCATAAAAGTTGAACCTTTCATCATTAAACCTAAAAATTGAACCTTTTTATCATGACCTAATATTTAAACATTAGATTTCGAACCGTAAATGTTAAACCTTTCATCATTCGATCAAAAGGTTGGATAGAAAGGTTGAATATTTAATCATTCGATAGGAAGGTCAGATGATGGAAGGTTTAACATTTACGGTTCGAAATCTAATGTTTAAATATTAGGTCATGATAAAAAGGTTCAATTTTTAGGTTTAATGATGAAAGGTTCAACTTTTGTGGTTATAAGTCAAATGTTTAATCATTGGGTTATGATAGAAAGGTTCGGCCTTTAGGTCGAATGATGAAAAATTTAACCTTGAGGGTTCGAAGTCTAATGTTTAAACATTAGGTCATGACAAAAATATTCAATCTTTAGGTCGAATGATGAAAGGTTCAACCTTTAGAGTTTGAAGTCTAATGTTTAAACATTTTGTCATGATAGAAAGGTTGACCTTTAGGTTGAATGATGAAAGGTTCAACCTTTAGGGTTCGAAGTCTAATGCTTAAACATTAGGTCATGATAGAAAAATTCGACCTTTTAGGTCGAATGATGAAAGGTTCAACATTTAAGATTCGAAGTTTAATGTTTAAACATTAGGGCATGATAAAAATGTTCGATGTTTAGGTCAAATGATGAAAAAGTCAATCCTTATGATTTAAAATCTAAAGTTTAAACATTGTGTTATAATAGAAGGGTTCAACCTTTAGATAAAATGATGAATTATTTAACATTTATCGTTCTAAGTATAATTTTAAAGTATTAAAATATGATAAAAATATTCAATTTTTAAGTCAAATGATGAAAGGTGAAACCTTTATGTATGATATAAAGGTTCGATCTTTAGGTTGAAATGAAAGGTTCAACTTTTAAGGTTGGAAGTCTAATGTTTAAACATTAGGTTACGATTGAAAGGTTCGACCTTTAGGTCGAATGATGAAAGGTTCAACATTTAGGTTGAATGATGAAAGGATAAACTTTTATGGTTTTAAGTATAATGTCTAAACATTATATTATAATAGAAGGGTTCAACATTTATGTAGAATGATGAAATATTTAACATTTATGGTTATAAGTAGAAGACATTAAGATATGATAGAAATGTTCAACTTTTAGGTATAATGATAAAAGATGAAATATTTATAGTTCTAAATCTAATGTTTAATCATTGGATTATGATAGAAGGGTTCAACCTTTAGGTCGAATGATGAAATGTTCAATCTTTAGTGTTATAAATTTAATATTTAAACGTTAGGTCATGATAGAAATGTTCGACCTTTAGGTATTAAATCAAATGTTAAAATATTATGATATGATAGAAATGTTCAACATAAATTAATACAAATAAAATTAACCAACATCAATCCACAACATAAATACAATTTCATAATAGTTATCGCTTTCATTCCCACCTTGTCCCATCGACCCGTATGAAACATAGCAACTATGCTACTATACTCATAACTGCTAGTTTACTTTAAGGGTCGAAAACTCTATCAACTCATCTACTTGTATAATCAAATTACTCTACAATATCATCTACACGTATAATTAAATTACTCTATAACCCTATCGATCATATCGATAAACGATAAGCTTTCGACCCCGTCGACCTGTAGAGTATTCAGATTAGAGACTTCTTAATCTCAAATGGATTATACATGTAATTTGACCTATTTTTGATCAAGATGCACAAACCGACATGTGATATCTCGGTCATAGACTACATACGTGACATGTGGTATGTGGTCTCAGACCGAGATTTCAGATCCACAACCATAATAACAAGCTCAAACTTAAACTTAAACTCTAAATCATATAACAATTTTTTCAAATTCAAATATTTTTCAAACCAATTATCCTCTATGACCGAGTGAGATGAGAATGAAGCCGTTGAGTGAGTAAGAAGAGAATGAGAGCGTGAGAGAAGAGGAAGAAGATTTCGGAGAAAAGGAAAGAAGAGGAGAGAATGAGAGAGTATGATAATATGAGATTTCGGTTAAAATGAAATGAAAAGAAGTGGAGAGAAAATAAAATGTCAGTTTGTAAGTTTAAGATATAGGGTTTGAAGAAAATGGAAGAAATAAAAATTATCGATATTTTTAATGCACATGAAGATTAATAGATATATATATTTTTTAATTTAAAAATATAAAAAAATGAATATAAAAGATAATAAAAAAAAATACATCGAGAGAAATATAATTTTTAAAATAATATTATATATATATATATATTAGAGAGAGAGAGAGAGAGAGAGAGAGAGAGAGAGAGAGGTAGAGTAGTCAAGCACTTGCTTCCCACTAAAAAGAATTTTATAAAGCACGAGAAGCAGAGATCTGACATGCACCATCACTCTATTCCATAAGAGAATATGAGTCATACGAAAAATATAGCTTCCCACTCTCATTGTTTGCTGTCTTGCTATCATGTAATGTACATATAAAAACTGATAAGAATAAGATCTGATAATACCTGTACGTGTTTCTCGTATTATATGGATAGTCAATAGTTAATCAGTCGTACCAATACCATTATTGATCAACTAAGCATAATTATGCATTGATTTAGGCACATGCAGATTGGGTTTTGCGGCACCACTTTCTGTTGCTATCAATATCAAAATCCAATGTTCTTGGCTAGTATTATGATTTTTTGAATGCACGGAACGCGAGTTTTTTAGCAGCCTGAAGTCTGGACCATCCACAGGTTTCTGGGTTTGGGCTGGCCGGTGGTGTCCGTGTCGGAGTTGGAACGCGTGCACAACTTCCGACTGCTCTCCAGTTTCAATCCTCTCGTGCCGCGTGTGCTCGCGTTTCTCTTTCAACCGAGGTTTGGTATCGTCGCACTTCTCGACCCATGATAAGATTAAAAATCAAACGGCTCATGATCGTTGAAGCACGTAGTTGGACGGCTTTATGACTTGGCATTGACCTGACTTTTACGGGCTATTATCGTAAAAACGTTATACGGTAAAGGTTATGTTCGTAATCTAACGTAATGTGATGGATGATATCGCAAGCGATGTCTGCGATGCGAAAGGATAAAACTTAAGAGTTAGTGGCGCATTATACGGTGCAGTCCTGTCGCCGTATTTCTCTATTTTAATTAAAATAAATATTTATGTCACAATTATTGGTTACTTACTACTTGATTGTTTTTAGAAAATAATAAATAATAAATAAAAAAGAACCCGGTCGTCGTTTCACGTATTGATCTAGGGAGATTTACGTCGTTTTACATACTTCACTATTTCCCACCATTTTCTGTAATTAAAATGAAACAGTAATTTGAAAGTTTTGATTTTGCTTCTCATTACAATTTACAATCAGAAAGTACAAAAAAAAAAAAAAAAAAAAAAGAAAGAAAGAAAGAGGGTAAGTGGGTGAAAGGGAGAGGGTGGATGATGGGAGAGTTAGCCGTGTCTTGAAGCATCATCGTGCATGCATTTTTGTGTTAACTCTCTGCCTCTCTCTCTCCTTCCCTCTGGCTTTTCTTTCTCTCTTTCTCTGTTACTTTGCATGCACACGTCTTCCTCCTCCCAAAGCTTTACGATTGGGCGATCTTTCTCTGATCAGCTTGTGGATAGTATCCTCTCAAGTTTCAACACAGCACAGCTTCGATCTCTCAAGTCTCTTCTATCGTCGTCTGTCGGGGAAATGACTGCCCAACTAGACGATGCGCCTTCCGTCTCTAACAACTACCGATGATTCGACTAGTTTACTTGTTCGTTCAGAGGTCGTTGCAGCTCGAGGTTCGCTCCGTTTCCCATCTGTTCGTTTTTTTTCCCTGATTTGCTTTTTTTTTTTTTTTGATTTTTTTTTTGTCTTGCATGCCTCCTTGGTTTTTCTTCTTCTCAGAGAGTATAGTAGGGCTTTTGTTTTTACGATTGGATGGAAATTTCGTGAAATTTGAACAATTAAATCCAAGGAATGGCGTCGAGAAGCTGCATGAATGTGGCGTGCGGTACGTCGGAGTCGAACGAGTGGAAGAAAGGTTGGGCTCTGCGATCCGGCGACTTCGCCACTCTATGCGACAAGTGCGGGTATCTGTTCTTGCTTCTCTACTCTCCTTTCTTGCTCTAATACTTCACAATTGACTCGTGCGAACTGCTGCTTGTGAGGATTTTGAATTTTGAATTCTAATTATCTTTTTCCTAATTTTAGTATATGTCTTGATCTGGACACCACTTTTTTGTTTAAATTAAGCTGAACTCTTTTTTGCTGAAAGTTCATGTAGAAGACAGCACAGATTTTGACTCTGATGTTGAACTTAAGAATGATAAGTATCTGTGCTACGTGTGTATTTTCATAAGCACACTAACTGGAGTGAGCTATTGGGTAGCATTGTTTATTGGCTTTATGAAGTTAATTTTGTTAATCTGTTCCAATACTTGATACAAAGAAAACTATGTCGTAGGTATTCTTATGAACAATCGAGTTTTTGTGATGTGTTCCATTTGACAGACTCGGGTTGGAGGGAATGTACAGTCTGTGGAAAGGTTAGCCAGTACTCGAAAGTTTCTCAACTTATTTGTTTTCCCCTCTTCCTCCCCCTTCCCTTTACCTTGATATAGTGAATTTTTGCTACAGCGTCTCCATTGTGGATGCATTGCCTCCAGATTCATGATGGAGCTACTTGACAGTGGGGGTGTGAACTGCATTAACTGTGCAAAGAATTCAGTACTTCATTCTGTAAGATTATACTACTTGCATAGCTTATTTTCTGTTATCTGTTAAACAGAATAATAGGCCATATTGCTGTAACAGAATTCAGTAACTGATACTGAAGAAAAAAAAAAGGGAGTATTTTTCTATTTAATGGATTCTTGTGGTCAAGAGATTGCGATCAATGATTTTATTTTTTATCACCTTTTCTGTGACTGCATTTTATTTTTTATCACCTTTTCTGTGACTGCATTTTATTTTTACGTATCACAAAATAATCTTCTGCCTATGAGATGTATTCATAGCAATGTGGATGTATTCATAGCAATTTCTGGCATCACAAAATAATCTTTCCAGCATTTATTATATCTCACTAAATGGTTACATTTTCTCTATGTCAGTAGTTTACCTTATGCCTATGAGATGTATTCATACAGATTGGAACTGATGAAAAGTGTAATGGCACCTCCAAAATTGATAATGTGGATGAATTGCAACTGCAATCTGCTGAATACAGCCAACTAAATGGTAGTGTTGACAAAATGACATTGATGCAATTGGGTAATCATACAGACCATAATGAGCTTAGGCACTTTCTCCATTCTCAAGATAATGGTAGAAGTGGTTCTGAAAAGATGAAACAGGAGGAAGTATATCCTTCCTTGGGGGAAACTGTAAGAGTTCCTTCATCAGACTTTAGACGGGTAGCAGATGGGTCTTGTGAAGCAGCCAGAGAAGACATCTGTAAAGAACATACTAGAACAAAAGATATGAATGAATCACTGGCACAGACCAGTTTGTGTATGAATTTGGGTTCAAGAAGCTCAACTGCCTTTGGTGGTGTTGCCATGGATGGAAGCGAGCACAGTAAGGCATGCTCTCCATTCCAACAAGGTCCCAGATCACGCCTTATTTTGCCAAAGCACCCAAGGTCAGTCCTTGCTACGGGCTTGGAGGCAAATGCTAACATGGTTTCACAAATTCGTGTTGCAAGGCCACCTGCTGAAGGTCGGGGACGGAATCAGTTACTTCCTCGTTATTGGCCCAGAATTACAGAGCAAGAATTACAGCAAATATCTGGATCGTATCCTGCTTTTGTTTTCTTTTTTGTAACTTCTTATTATCTTATTAATTACTTTCCTCTATCCGACTCTAAAAGGGTTCCCTTAACTGTTACTTCTTCAAGTTCTAATTCCACAGTAGTGCCATTGTTTGAAAAGATGCTCAGTGCCAGCGATGCTGGTAGAATTGGCCGTTTGGTTCTCCCAAAAGCTTGTGCAGAAGTATGTTCATTTTATACTTTGTCCAACTATTCCGTGTGATATTTGATTGTTTTTTTTGTCTTGATTAATATCATAGTTACTTCTGTATCAACTTACTAAGCTTCTTTACAGGCATATTTTCCGCCTATATCTCAACCAGAGGGTCTTCCCATAAGAATCCAAGATGTGAAGGGAAAAGAATGGGTCTTTCAGTTCAGATTTTGGCCTAACAATAACAGTAGGATGTATGTATTAGAGGGTGTAACTCCTTGCATACAGTCCATGCGGTTGCAAGCTGGAGACACTGGTATCTTTCAATGCCTGCACTTTTTAAATTTATTAGAATTTCGGAATGTTATATAGATCGTGAAGGTTCACTTGTCTATCTTTCTTGATACCTAGTATTTAGAAATATTGGTATTATTTGCCGTTGGTTGACTCAATTTACGTGAACTGCAGTAACTTTTAGCCGTATGGATCCTGAAGGAAAACTTATCATGGGATTCAGGAAAGCATCGAATTCTGCTGGAATGCAGGTAACAAAAAACGGCCAGTTTCAAGCTAGCATGTACTCAATCATGCAATTTTAATATATGAATGATTGAATAAACAGGATACTCATCCATCTGCCATTCCCAATGGTGGTTATTCAAGTGAAACTTTCTTTCCGGGTGTTTTTGAGAACCTTCCAATAATAAGTGGTTGCTCTGGCCTTCTGCATTCTCTGAAGGGAAGCACAGATCCACACCTAACTGCACTGTCCAAGCACTTCAATTCCGGCAGTGAGGATATTAGCTGGCTTAAAGCTGAGACACATGACGACGGGAAAAAGGAGGGATTGCTGCTGCCACCAGCATTTGTACCAGAAAGAAAAAGAGCTCGAAACATTGGGTCCAAAAGTAAGAGGTTGCTCATTGATAGCCAAGATGCTCTGGAGCTCAAGCTTACCTGGGAGGAGGCACAGGATTTGCTGCGTCCACCACCATCTGTCAAGCCCAACACTGCCATTGTTGAAAATCATGAATTTGAAGAATATGATGTTGGTACCATCTCAGTTTGCATTTTATTTTCTTTTGCAATATTCAGTTCTGTTTATGTTGATGAAGTTTTTATCTTACAGGAACCGCCAGTTTTTGGGAAGAAAAGCATATTTGTAGCCTGTTCAACTGGGTACAGTTTATGAGAAATTGCGATTTTGTTCTTTAAGTGCAAATAAATTTTTATTAAGTTGAGTTTGTAAACTTTATTTTGTGATGCCGACATTCTAAAAGCTGGCATCAATACACCACTTCCACCATGGATTCTAGAAACCTAAGAGTCTTTTCCTTTTTTATGTCTCTTATTCTAATTCACTGCCTAACCCTACTGTAAGCACTGTGACCTTGCTGCTTGCTGAGATATCTTTATTAAATGTTGAATCAGTATGCTTGATCTTCAGGGTAATAGAACAATGGTCTCAGTGTGACAGTTGTTCTAAATGGCGGAGGTTACCGGTTGATGTACTTCTCTCCTCCAAGTGGACATGTGCTGAAAATATATGGGATGAAAGAAGGTGGTTTCTGGTTCTATCCTTTCTGCATTAATTTGTCTGGATTTCGCAAGGAGCTGCTACTTTCTTATTATATTTTTACTCTAATTGTGTGTTTCCAGGAATTCCTGTTCTGCAGCTGATGAATTGAACCCGAGGGAACTGGAAGATCTTCTCAGGCTGCATAAAGGTACTGTGTAGGAAAGTTGTTTCTGTTTTTTAATAAGTTTGATTAGACAACCTGTTTACACCGAATTTTCTTACAGAATTCAAACGACAGAGAATACTGAATAGCCACAAGGGGATCCAGGATCAGGAATCATCTGGCCTAGATGCTCTGGCCAATGCAGCAGTCCTAAATGTGAGTGACCCAGCAGTCACTGCAACAGTTGCAACCACAACGAAACACCCAAGGCATCGTCCTGGTTGCTCCTGTATTGTGTGCATCCAGCCTCCAAGCGGGAAGGGCAAGCACAAGCCTACATGCACCTGCACGGTTTGCATGACTGTTAAACGCCGCTTTAAAACCTTAATGATGCGAAAGAAGAAGCGTCAATCAGAGCGCGAAGCAGAGATTGCCCAGAGAAATCAACACAAATGGGGACCAGCGGATGAAACAGAGGTAGACGCATCCTCTAGGCATGAATCACCTAATCTTGATACTTCAGAGACTGAAGCCCGATCAGCAAATGAGTTAGAATCATCGAAGATTCAAATTAACTTGGTTGAAAACAGTAAGGGACATTTAGATTTGAATTTCTGTCCTCATCAAGAGGAACTGCGAGTCGGGTCACCAAATGGTATTAGCATGATGAGCCTTGTTCAAGTAGCAAGCCTGCCTCTGGAGACATATCTTAAGCAGAATGGTCTTTCAAGTTTGATATCAGAGCCAGAAGCAAGTCCAGCAACACATCTGCTACCAGCAGTTGATAATGAATGTGAAGGACCAGGAATGCCTGATGACGATGATGATGGAAATGTTGTGTCCGCCGTACAAGAGCAGGAAAGTGGGGGTGACGGACATTGTGAGCCAGATCAAAGCCAAAATCAATCCTGATTCCTGAGAATTCAAAATACCCGCTTTTCCTATTAAAATCGAATACTAATGTCAATTAGTCAAAGTTTTGCTCTCTTTGTTGTATAATTATTAGTTACATGTTTAATAGAGGCGTTTCTCTTATGAGGTGTGGGAGTGGGAGGAAGGTAGGAAGCTCGTCTGTCATTTTAGAAATTATTTTTTTGTATTGTATAATTTGTACTCATTAACATTTGTATCTTTGTTCGCCACATTTCTCACTATCTCACTTTGAGTCAGCCTTAGAAATTGGACTTTATATTATTATATTTTATATCATATTAAATTTATAATAATATATAGTTATTGTATACCGTCGACTCACATATACAAGATAGATGTTTGACGGTGTCAAGACACCCTAACAACGACATGTCGTTTAATTTTTCCTCCTTGGAGGTAGTGTTGTCAGTTGTGTGCGGTTACAGGCCAGAGCGTACAAGCCTATTTAGACGTTCCTTATACGAGCCAGTGCAGGGAAAAGAGAGAATCAATGACAAGCTTCAATGTCTCATCGGCATCTTCAATGGTCGGCCGTCTATCACCTTCACTGCCTTCATCTTCACTCTCACTGGAGCCATACTTCCTTCCTGCGCGGAAGAGGTTTTATCGGACACTTCGCATTCCAGATTTCCCAGTAACCCACTTCTGCACTATCCGTTTTATAATTTCACATTTTTTGGTTACAGGTAGCTTGAAAATCTCTATCGCTAGGTTTTCACGCAGTGATTTTGTTACTCGTTGCAGGGATTCATGCGCTCACTAGCAACGACATTAAAGTTGGTACCGGCCTTGAAGTTGACGGAGCTCCTTCGCGAGTTATCGGTACTCTCTGCCTGCATTCCTCTTACCTATACTTCTTCTTCTTGTTTTCGGTTTGTTCATTCATGGAATGTAGCACTCAAGTAGACGACTGAATTTTTTTTTTCTCAGCTTGATGAAGCTTATGTATCCAAAGAAACCAAACAATTTATATACAAATAAGGTTCCCAGTTCGTCTTCATGGACCTGGTATTGTTAACAATCCTTCTTTCATCTAATCTAATTTGTAGATAGTTAATTGTCATTTTAGGACAGTTGAGCCAATTCCACTTCCATGGGAATCTAGTTCACATATAACTAACTGTATTCAGTTACTATTGGCGAAAAAGTATGGTTTCAGATTAAATATTCATTTTCATATTTCTGAATAATCTTGAATTTGAGATGTTGGTGTTTAAAATAGTACATATGAAGAAGTAGGTCTTAATGAAATAGATGTTGGGGATAAGACAAAGTGGCTGAAAGAAGGAATGGGCTGCAATGTAGTATATTGGAAAGGAAAGGTACTTCACGTCTATGTTGACTTGTGCATTTTTTTTTCAGCACTTTCTATGGTTTTTATTATATTGGGAAATGAAAGAAGGCCTTTCTTTACCATAAATTATTGCTCAAGACAGTGTTCTAGAACATTATAGGGTCCTACAAATATATTTCTTGCATATTTAAGGTAGTCTCTTTTCCCATTTTAGGGTTGAGGAATAGTGAAATGGTGGGTATGAGGACAATGGCTCTAGTTTCGGTTTGCTATGTAGTAAAATGGGTGGTCTCTTTCTTCCTTTTTCTTTTTGGGGACTTCAGGTTATTGATTTTGAAGTCCCCCCAATGTTAAGTTGACCGTGGTTGATGTTGAACCTGGTGGAAGAGGTGAAACTACCCAAGGTAACTGTCATGTCTTTCAATTATGATATCAGGTCCTCTTGTGAAATGTCTTGATCCAATTTTGCTATACCTGTTAATGAGTGTGACGAACCTGAGTGGCAGATCATAATTTCGGTGTGTGCTTTAGTGTTTAATTTTGTGATTTCTCATCTCAGAATCTCCTTGGGGGCTTTATAGTTTGAAATTGAATTTGGTTGCAGGTGGATCGAAACCAGCAACTCTAGATACTGGTGTAGTGGTTACTGTTCCGACATTTGTGAAGGTTGGAGATGAAATAAGTGTGGATACAAGAACTGGCAATACACTGAGTCGTGGATGAATATTTTTTGTAATCAACAGAGGACTGACTACTGGAAATGAATTTATGCTGAAGTTTTTGTAGATGGATTCAAAAAGCATGTCATTGTTCCATTGGACCTAGATATATGGGAAAATAACACAATCTAATTCAAAATGACACGCACTTTGACAAACAGGTCCAATATAAAAAGTCTTCCCTCACCTATGCCCCCAGCATATTGCTGTCACGATGCTCTTACTCAAATGCGCATGGATCTGTTCAGTGTCTTCCCAGACCTGAAATCCTTGGGATCTGGTGTGTCTCTTCGTCTTATAATGCGTTTGAGCAGCTTCTTCAAAACGTTGTTGAAGTGAGAGGCACGATGCCCTTTTGCATCATCTTTAGCAACCAGACACTGTGGGCTGCTGGATGCAGGAACAGTGAGGGGACGATGCCCTTTTACGCCTTGTTTCGTGACCAGACGTGGTCGGCTGCTGGATGCAGGAACAGTGAGTGGACGACGCCCTTTTGTGCCTTGTTTAGCAACCAGACGCGGTGGGCTGCAGGATGCAGGAACAGTGAGTGGGTGACGCCCTTTGTCATCCTGTTTAGCAACCAGACGTGGTGGGCTGCTGGATGCAAGAGCAGTGAGCGGATGTTGAGACCGTGGCACGCTTGGCTCGGAGACGCTCCGTCTAAGTATGGCCTGGTTCAGCTGCACCTCTATAGACAGTCTCTCATATCGGTCCAACAAGTTGCTTTCTTCATCCCCAAACTTTCTCGTGACCGCTGTTATTTCTCCCATCGCATACATTCATTACAATCACCAACTTTTTCCCCCACAAATGATATTCTGTTTTCGTACACTTGAGAAAGAAGACTTCCTTAATATAGCGGAACCACTATAGCTAGAATGTTTGCATTCTGATTCTCTGAAAGATGCAGTGCTTATTGTACTTCAATCCTCGTTGTAGAAAATAGATAAAGCTTATATTCCCAGCAGGGTCGAATACTTAACGTGGATATTAAGCTTAAACCTTTACACGTACAATATGGCTTCTCAGCTGTTGGATCTTAGAAGGCGAAGCCGTGATACGGGGCCGTTCTTTGATGGGCTTTTCATGAGTTGAACAAGTAGGGCCCAAGAAAAAGGTCTTTTTTTTAGTTTTGGGATAGGTGGCAGCCCATTTAATATCCATCCCAAAATGATATGATGAAGCCGAAGGGAGGAATTTTGTGGTTCCCCCCAAATTCTGTGTCCCTATCGTCGGAGAAGAAGGCTACTGTATTTCTTGCTTCCGGGTTCCGGCCGGAAGTCTTGATACCCCCATCGGAACACTATCGGTATGCATCTCTTTCTTCTAGTTATACAAGTTTTCGTTAATTCTTTTAAAATTATATTTATACAAGTTCCACTTTTTGCTTTCATGCTTTTTAGGGCTGTTCATTGCGGAGTTCATATCAATCGGAATAATGGTGGTCCTAAACCGCAGAATCCAACTCAGGCGACAGTGGACTGGATCCATTTCAAATTTCAGCTCCTGGAGGTCTCCGTCAATGAGCGAATTCGAAAAGGGATCAGGAGAAATTGGGGCTCGCAATAACCAAATTGCTAATTCACACCTCGCAATTCAGTAACGGGTGAGTTCATCAATATTGTTCTTAATTTCTGATTGTGTTGATATTCATGGCTAGCTGATTTGGACCTCACGATTCACTATGATCTGAACCTGAGGCAGAGGGTTGGATTGGGAGTTGATTGCTCCTATATTGCTATTGTATGTGTGGTAAAATTGTTTCTTGTGAGAGAGAATTTTGGACAGTATCTGCGGTGGACCGGACCGATGCATCTCAGTAACAGACATGATCATGTAATATAAGATACGTATATAACTGGGATGGACGGTACATCAAAGAATTTCTCTATGTTATAGCTGATTTGTGCTGCTGAGCATTAGAATTTGGAAGGATCCGATCCTTTGCTTTTGCGTGACAATATTTCCATCATAAAGAAGGGGGGGAGATCTGGTCTTACCATCATTAGAGCAGGTAGAATCTAGCATTGTAGAGGGAATAGAGCAAGCATATATTCAAAGCGATAATAATTCTTTTTTATCTACTTTCCGACACCATTTGATTGTGTGACGACTGTAGTAGGGACTTTTGGATCTGAACTAGCACTAATGGGCCAGCCCACCTACAAAAATAGATTTGCCCAAGCTGAAAGGAAGTAAGGCAGCCCACCTACGTCACGTCTCTTTTCTAGAAGCTTCCTTCGGTCCCAAACAGAAAACCACAAGTTAAAGCACTGAAAGCATTTCTTTCCTCGCAACTCTCGCCCGTCTCTCAGCATCTCTTCTCTCTCGCTCTCTCTGGTTTCTGGTCTCCTCGCGATAGTGGAACCCGACAATGGAGTCGCTTTTGTTCACTCATCCTAATTTTTGTGCTAGTTCGTTGCTATCGGGGAAGAAGAAGGCTTCTAACTCTTCGTGTTCTTCGCCCTCTCTACCTTTCCGTATAGTGGCTAGGCATCGCTGTTACATTCTCTCTGTCCCAACCAATGGCCTCGAACTTGGCCTTCTCTCCCAGGATCCTTGACGTTCGTGGCTCAGATCGGTTGTCGCTTTTGCATCACCAGATGACGAATCGGTATGCTCAATTTGATGTTTTCTTTCGAATTCGTGTTTTATAATTGGTTTACTACTGGACGTCTTGATAATCAGTGCGATTGAAGAACGTAATTTGAACATTGAACAGCTAAAGCTAGTTTAGAATGCTATTTGCCACTATAGAGAGGACGAAGTATCCTGACTTGGTGGTTTTCGAGTTTTAGGGTTCCTTAGGATTAGCAGCTGATAGAAATGAGTTCTCACTTGACCTTTTTTGATCATGATAAAGGGAACCGGCTCGAGAGGTTTGGATATATGAACTTAGTGATCTATAATTAATTTGACATAGACATGCTTTGATGTACGGTGGATAGAATTGTGCTCTATTTTATGCCTACCCTACATTGATTATAAATTGAATTTTTCGCACAATTTCATAAGCGTTCGGTAATTGAAGTTGAGAAGGAAAGAGATGAACGAGAATTTGGAAGTGAAGAGTCACAGGAAGCTTGGAAACAGGCTTTAGATGCTTTCAAAGAACAAGCTTTAAAGATGAAAAGCATTTCACAAGAGGCGTATGTTTTATACTCCAAAAAAGCATCGGTTATTTTGAAAGAAGTCTCAGAGGAGTTGAAAATACAAGCAGACAAGGCAAGAAATGATTTTACTGTGATAGCAAGAGAAAGAATTGAAGAAGGTAAACAATATATCTCCACAGCCGCTGAGAAATCCCCTGAAGAAATTAAGGATATTGTGGAGGCATTTACTTCTTCAACTGATGACCTTAGTCAAATATCCAAAGTTCAAGACTTTTACCTTGGAATACCATATGGTATGTATATGTAAATTCGATTTTAGAAATTTAGTATATGAAAGCTAAGGCCAACACCCATTAAAGAATATTCCTATGAATTTATCTGATAGTGCAATAAGTAAGATGTGTACTAATAGAGGGAATGATATATCAAACTTTTTTTGTCAATTTATATGATATATCATTCACAGGTCTCGCCCTTTGTCTCGGTGGTTTTCTTTCCTTTATGGTAACGGGAAGTATCACTGCCATCAGATTTGGTGTGATTCTTGGTGGTTCCCTTCTTGCATTGAGTATTTCTAGTTTACGGTCCCAGAAAAGAGGAAAATCTTTTGCTCTAGCATTGAAAGGGCAGACAGGTTTAGTTTGAATTTGAAAATAAACTACTAATTTATATAATTGTGATTTCTTACAGCGTATTCAGGTGATTTTGTATTCTTAACAACATATATCTGGATTTTTTTTTCCCAATCATTTATTAATGAAATATTCGATTTGCAGTAATAGCTGCTATCATATTTCTAAGAGAAGTACATTTGCTCTCTCAGGTATATCGATAATCATCCTTTTGCTTTTTTTCTCTGATCTCTTCAGATTTGCAAACCTTAATGATGTTTTTCTTTTATTCTTTTACAGAGACCATCATTTTTTAGCTATTTGACAGCCTCCGTCAGGTGCTCAATATTTTACAGAGATCATCCTTTTATTCTTTTTTTCTATGTTACCAGGGTGCCACTCACCGCACTTTCAGCAATATTTTTCAGTTGGTAAGAACTTGTCATCTGACGAGGTGCCTTTTCTTGTGCAGTGGAGTAATTGTGGCATTTTATCTCAATAGTGCTGCAGGGTCGCGATACAAAAGGGTAGATTCTGGAAGGCAGTCGATTTTGTGTGTAAGGTTAGTGAATGATTGCAAGAAGCAGTTCCTCTCGACAATGAAAGAACTTCAATATTTAAATCCTATCATTCTCTCAAATGCGAGCCAATATCCATTCCATCCAGGAAAGAACTTAAATTAGGTACCAATCTTATGATTGTGTCTACCAAATTGAAAGTGTCGTGCATACAGTGCTTGAGCTATTTTAATCTTTATCGTTATTTGTTTGCAGAATATGCCAATTAACAGAGACGGGGGAAGTCCCATACCTTTTCTCGTGGAGTACTGTTGTCGGTTTTTTACTTTTTATTCGTTAAAGCTATACACGTAATTATTTTGTTGATAGATTAGGCTTGTGAGTCAGTCTGACTCTTGAGAAATAATGCCTCGTGAAGGTACGCCAGAATTGTTCTTGGATCCACTTCTGTGGTCTTGTTGAGTGAATTGATATAAAGATTGCAAGGAATCTGTAGGCAGTGCGACGTTAAGAATTAATAGATCAACTCTCTTCTGTCAAAGCCCACCAGCGATTAATTTAGATCTAACTTCTGTCAACGGCCCACTACCGATCTGTTATTTCAAGTTTAGGGCCCATTTATTTCATATTTCGGGCCACAAACTGGATCGCCTAAGTGAATATGCGGCAGGAAACGTCCAATTTTGGTACACGGGCCGATATCCAGCCGAATGAAGTGCCAAATTATATGTTTTGGGCTGAGTAAGGCCTATTTAAATATGATTTGGGCTGAATACAGGCCCATTTAAATGCATGTTGGGCCGACCAAGGCCATTAAATGTATTTTGTGTCGATCTCAGGCCCGTTTAAATGTATTTTGGGCCGACCACAGGTCCGTCTACTTCGGGCTTATAAAGGCGTACTTGGGACAATTGGCTATCATGGCCTATTTAGTTGTTTTCTCGGGACTTTCTTTATTTAACTCGGCCTACGTACGCGAAATAGCTTATCGGTTAGGCCTACATACAAGCCTATGTGATTCACTAGTTGGTTAGCGCCCATTTTTCATTTTATTCGGGGATTGTCGGTCCTATTTGTAATTTCATTCGTACTTAGTAAGGCCCATGTTTTTTTCGGGCAGACGTTATGTGACAGTAATGGCTAGTTACGGGCTAATTACTATTTTATTCGGGTTTGTTAAAATTGTTCAGTGAAGATGGATATTTATCTACTTATTTGGGCTCACCTTTCCCCTTACACAACCAAATAGCCACATTCTTCTGGAGAAAAGCTGCCAGGAAACTTGTTGACCTGCTTAAAATACACGAATAGTACTGCGATTGTTTTCCATAGAGACAATCGCAAAAACCAAAAAGAAAAGTAAAAAAAAACACTAATCATGTTTTCTACGATTGTTTGTATGGAAAGGTAAGCAGAGAATGAATATCAGATATTGCATGCAATCAGCAGAGAGAAAGGTTTTGTATTCAAGGTGATCATTGATAGGCTGTAGGGCTGCAAGGACGATCAGATCTCGTACTATCTGTTTGCAATCATGCAGTAGTTCTATTAGATCCAGCACGATGCTCATATATTGACACCAAGAAGAACGGAAATCACATAATTGGGTTTACTGAATGTGTTACTGCTTCCAGGACAACCAACATTAATAGAAGGCTCAATTTTTTGAATTTATTGGAAGCAATCATTCACAAAGGTTAAACCTCAACGCAATTAAAAACCAATGCCAATGCAATACCTAAAAAATAACTTACTGTATGTATGTCTTCGAAATGAGACTGAGATCAGAGAAAGGTAGCTTAACTAGATAGAACAATCACGTAAACCTCTTAAAGACACTTGTGGTCAAAAAACCAAATTCTTATATGTTCTAAACTCGGTGTTGCATAAGTCTGGATCTCTAGACAAATGTGCTCAAAATACCATATTCTTATATGTTCTAATGTCGGCGTTGCATAAGTCTGGATCTCTGGATACATAGTTACAACTTCATCCCTAGACCCAACGTCCGAATCATGTTCTGTGGCACTGAAGCCTTAGAAATAAATAAAGCAAAGGATTTAGCATTGCAGAAAACATGGTCAGAAAACCTTTCAATATACTTCTTCTGACTACTGAGCAAGTTATATATATTTCCGTGTCTTAAAGAATAATTGCAGGTAACTGCCCTAGAAATCCTCAGCCTGCAAAAGTTATCTTTCACATTTCCAATACGGGGAAAATTCATGAAAAAATCAAGGAAATAAAGACAATAAGTAGATTCTATTTATAACATAAGCTAACAGGAACTAAAAGCTAAAGCAGAATGTAAGATTACGAGCAATGGATATCTTTCAGAATGTACATAGCTACATATTTCGGACAGAGAAAGGTAAACCTTCAATGAGACAGCAGCATATATGCAATGAAGAAAAGACTAAACCCTTAGTATAACCATAGATATGTCAATGGCAAGTTAGAAGTAAACAGCATTCTACTACTGAAGAAGAGCTATTATGGCACCAAATGCTAGAATGATGTCTCATGAAAAGAGCGATTATCCTGAAAGCCATCCAATACAAATGCAGATTTAAGCTAAAGTGTGCCTGGTTGTTACATCTAGAATGGAGTTTTAAGCTAAAGTTAATACAAATGCAGGATATAAAATAAGACAGAAAAATCGTCATCGACTTGACCATTTTCGTCCCTGTCTGACTCCATGAGCCTAAGACAGAAAAATCGTCATCTACTTGACGATTTACTAAACACGATAATCATAACAATCTTCTATCATTAAGAGATCATTCGAGTACACAGACAGATTCAAACAATGTTTTTTTGCAACCTCACTTGTAATAAATACCTGGCACGGACAGTAAGTTAACGATGAGGGTGATAGATCTCCAATACAAGCTTCTCTTTGCGTTCACCTTGAAACTTCCATAAGAAATCCATCCAGAAACGATTCATTTAGGGCGAAAGAGAAAAGAAAAGGTAAAATGATGAAGAATGAGTTGACAAGAACCACCACTCTACCTGAGAAATTTTTAGCTCCGGAAAGACGTGCTAACCGTAGGCATCTGAGGTTCTCAAGCAGCATTCATAAGAAATTCAGATCAGGCACATAATAACGGAGACGACTACGCCTAACCCTAGCATGGACCATGAAAATTGAAAACCCTAGGCCACTGGAACTCAACATGATTCTCGATGTCCGAATCTGTTACAAGATGACGAAGTGATACCGTCGAACCGAGTGGAAATCCAAGAACAGCGTTGAATAATCGAGCTTGCGCTAAGGTGAACGTCGCCTCCATCGCTTAATTCTGAAATCGGCGTAGGACTCTAATTTGAGAAAGTTTGTTACGAGTCTACGAGACTCGCATTGTCACGCGAGACTCGCTCTGCTTATCTCATTCGCGCCATCAACCGGTCCATTAGTGGGCCCGATATTGAGCCATAGGCCCATTTTCATTTGTTGTACTGGACCTTGCCCAAGCCCGTTAATTCTTTTAGAGCCTTTTTTGTATTCTATCATATTACCATCATCTAAATATATTTCCGATACTTTCAAAGTCAAAATCGATTTAACGGATATCTGTCTTGATCTTGAATCAAGATTCAGTTGAATCTAAGTCCTGAAAACTAGGATAATGCCTCGTTTAATCCTTTTGAACAGTGAAGAAGTAAACATATTTTGATGGGTTTAATTCTTAATTTTTGATAGTTTAAAGGGTTATAAGTCCTAAGACTATATAGTCTTAGCCTGCAAGTCTCCTCCAAGTGAGTCGGTCGCTCTTCCTACCTTCCAGTTCAACCTTGACAAAAACTCCATGCATTCTGTCTGGTTTTCCCTTGGACAAGACTCTTTACAACGTTTTACCTTTTACATATCATAAAGAGAATGAAGAACAGACATCCATGTAACTCGAATCTGGGAAATTGCAACAGTATCCCTCACCTCAATCATAACAGAACAGAAGATAAATTGCACGTGGATAGAGACACTCTTCTAAACTGTTCCTACACTATTACTATTACTATTACTAAGCAGATTCACTTTCAGACATCTCCACGAGGACGATGATTAGGGACATCCCCTTCACTATCCAACGGCATATACTGTGCCATTATTGCACGTATCTCTGAATCCATGTATCTCTGCATTCCCAAAAAGCAAAGAGACAAGAATCATATAGTCTATACCTCATTAACATATACAAAGTATGTATTGATAATGCCGCCCCGTAAACATCCATCTGTTCTTCCCCCTCTTCCCAAATTGTACCGGTCTTTAACAAAGTTCAAGGGTAGTTTTCCGCTAACAAGATTTGGAGATGCAGACAGAAGATGAGTTAATTTTTTAATAAGAATACAACTAACAATCCATACCCTGATTCTGTATTTGTAGACGGTATATCCTCCAACTCCGACAGCAGATAGTCCGAGAATTATAAACCAAATGGAGCTCCAGCTAAATACTGCACTTGCATTGGTACCTCCTTTTTTTTTTTGTCGAGAGCAATCAATAATCAATCATAATAGAGACAGTAACAAAAGGCTTCAAATAACAAGAGCAAACAGCAAGATAGCAAGACTACAGACCAAACAGATTTAGAGTCTCAATAGCCACGGACAAACACAGGGTATGGAACAAGAAAAAGAAGTAAAGGGAATACCTATACAAGTATCGTGTTCTCTTATGTACAATGAATTATCAGCGCAGGTGCAGTCAAAACCCCCCCAGGTGTTTTTGCAATTGCAGTGAGGGCACTGGCAGGCCACCTTCTCTTTGCACTCATCAACATCTGGACAACACACTCACCATAAGCCATCAAACACAAACACATGCTTCAAGTCGGCATGACATCAGCATATGGACATATACAATCCCGTTAGATCTCAAAATGGAATAACAAATCACCATGGCCGATGCTGGTCTACATCATAAACAGAGCCGGAAATGAGTACCTTCACAGGTGTGGATACCGTCGCCCCTGAATCCCGGTGGACATGTGCAACCCTTTGTGTGCTCATCCTGAATAATCCATCAGAGAACACAAAGTTGTCTTTAGCTTCCGGCCCCAATGTAATGATTAGTAAGCAGATGGGAAATTGAAACTTACGAAACATGCAGAAAATGTTCTGCCATCTTGGGTTTTCTTCCAACAACCTCCATTATTAAGCTCACAATGCAAAGCTCCCGAAGCTGTACCAACAAGTATAAACATGATGTACAAATAATAAATTTTAGAAGAAAGCTTCCTTCCAAGAAAATCAAGTATCTTACACAAACTACTCTACAGCTATTCCCCTTTTAATCAAACGAAGACACATTTTATTGTAGTATTAGCACTAGTTTGAAATGCTTACTGACACATTTGGAATATATATATATATATATATATATATATATATATGTATTACCTTCACAGTGAGTATAACCATCACCGAAAAACTTCACGCCTTGGACCGTAGGGCATTCACACACTCTTCCTCGAAAAGTGTCCTTTAAAGAGAAGGGGAGAGCAGAGAGAATTAAAGGAATTTGTTTAAAAGACCAAAACACTTCCGACCCTGACAAAACTGGAAACAATATATGTATGTGTGTGTGTGTATTTGTTTCAACATTTTCTTGACAAAAAAGTTCAAGGACTATGAAATACTCTGCAAGCAGTGACATTGGAAGCCTTGTCCTGCCAGCAGCCACCATTGTTTACCAGACACTCGTTGGTTTCTATATCTGCAGAGAAGAGATGTACTATTCAGTCCTAAAACCATCTCAACACACGTAGATAACTCAGCTAAGGTCAACCAATACTATTATAACATAACATGAGCTGCATGTACATCTATCTTAAAGGAATGGGTACATACTGAAGTTGAAATAAAATTAAATTAGCAGATCTGTTGATAAGTAATCGCTTCGATGAATAAAGAAATAAACTAAGGAGCTAGAACCTTCACTTAAACATATTGCTGGCTCTGTGGTCTCTTGAAAACCTGCACAGATGGCTTTGAGAACTGCTCTCTTGTCCAACTTGCCTATAACCAATAAAATATTAGAAAATCAATCAGTCTCAGCGATAAAGAGAATCATAGGTGATAAGAGGCCTAGAAGAAGAATGAACCTCGATATTGTCCATTGTTTATTACAAGAGTAGGAAGTATAGTAATGTCGCCGCGAGACCCCCTGCCTATCTGAAAAGAGAGAAACCAAAGATCAGAACAGGCAATGAAGCATGAGTGAGATTAGACAAGAAAGGAAATAACATAGCACCCAAACCTGTGCATCTTGTTCGGCCTTGAGCACGGCGTTTTCCACATCTGCACTCGAGTCTCCAACACACTCTTTTATCTTCTTAAGATCGACACCTTCATTGCACCCGACCAGAAAACACAATTCAGATGAGAATTTCTGGCATTATTTTAATGCATATAAATCGATTAGGAAGAAGAGAAAATAAAACAGCCCACTGCCTTTAAACCTACCCAGGGAATGAATAACTTGATCCGAACATTCATCATTGTATTTGTTGTGTTTCATAGGGCAACGGATAGCAAAGTCAGTAACATAGTCCCACCAAAGCCAAGGCTTTCCAGTCTCATTGGCCACTCTAAAGAAGCAAGCTTGTCTTAGATTCTGAACCACAACATCCTTTCCGTCGTAGCCTCTACTTAAATCCTGTTCTGGATCGGGAGCACAATACCTACCATGATTGATGCACTGAGATTGGCACTGTTTGCTCAAGACAAAAGGTTCTGGGCAGTACCAAGTAATATAGTGGGGAGTAAATTGAGTGTAGCCTTTCTCCTCAAGTATCTGAGCCGCTCCTTTGAAATTCTTGACAAACTCAATCTGAGAATCGCACTTGGCCCCACACTCGTCATTGCTATTAGTCCAGAACTCGTATTCTACCCGCTCATCAGGATGTGGAAGTGCCTCTCTCCAATCAAGATTAATGTTAACCATTTCTCCCAGAGACAGAGCATTCTTGATCTCATCCCCCAACCTTTTGGTAATAAGGGCAGAAGGAATGGTGATGTTTCGTACATAATCAGCATCAGCATTTTCCTCCTCAGGAATGTCCATGGTAATCAAGCGTTCAGCTCTGTCATCAGCAACAAGGATAGCAGCTGCTCCAGCCTTTTGAGCATTCCATGCCTTGAGGGTGAAGTAACAATCTGGCACGACGACACAAAAATCACATACCACATAGTTAGTCCCTGTATTCGATGGCAGATAGAGTCAATGCATCAATCTAAGACATGCAAAATTATATGCAATAACATTTATAGATAATTTGGAGAACTCAGAATAGAAAGAGAAAGAAAGACTGGCCTCCTCGATCGATAAGGAGAAAAGTAGGTCGATCTCCTGGCCTGGAGGAAAAAGAGAGGCCGAGTTCATGGAAGGGCTTGCAGGCCTTGGGATTGGGTCTGGGAAAGAGAACAGTACCGAGCATGGTACCTCCATACTGAGGAACTCCGAAGTTGCCAATGGCGCATTCATGAACGCCTTTCACAGAGTCAGGGGAGGTCACTCTCAAGCTATTCTTCTCCACCACGAACCTCCCTAAACACTTCGACCACCCACACAGAATCAAACAAACAATCCACACTACAATCTCCACATTTTTCCTCATTGTGATACTACCTACGTATGTACGTACTACTGCTGCTTCTCGATCTCGTATTTAATTATATTAGATACTTCACTAATCAAGCTAATAGCATATAGCCTGCAATCTCAGTCGAACAATTGCTATAACTAAACACGATTGAGTAAGAGGATGCTCGATCAGGCTCTATCGATCGAGATGCACAACCTCAAATTAAGACAATTCGATAACACGCAATCGACAAAAAGTAAGGGCGTTGTCTGCGAGTAATAGGAGATCTGAATGGGAAAACAAACAGTCTCTGCTTGTTAAAAACACGTGTGGGCAATATATATGAGTTTTGCGTTGCATGGAAACCCAGGTGTCCTGCGTCTTACGTCTAACGTCTTAAGTCGATCTACCACTTTACTGATTACTTGTAGAATCCATTCATAATTATTTATTATGTTATTTCACCTTTTTTTTTTGGGCGAATGCGTAATTCCCACGCTTAACGCTTAAGTTTACTTTTTTTAAGGGCCCAAAATAAGACAAAAATCATGGGCTGTCTTCAATATATATATACATGCATCGGTCTGTCTTGGTTTAAGGTGGCTAACAACGAAGCAGATCCAACGTAGAACATACAGCGGGTAACAGGTGACGATTCTATGCATAAAAGTCAGTAACCACTTTTAGATGAGGGTCTAGTATACGTCTTTTTCTGTACAGACTAGTAGTATGCAGCGAGTCTATAATATAAATTCATCAACGGATGCGATTAGTGTAGTCCAGAGTTTGACCTTTTCCCCTCACTGTTCTTTTCGCCAAGTTTTTTTTGTCTACGTATAGCAGAGTTTGACAAATCAGGATTTACCAGAGCGTCAGAAGCAACTGAAACTTATCCAAGATGTTTGAAGTTTGAAGATGATCGATCGTCCATGGGAGAAAAATCATCTATTCTCGTTTATCCTCCTCGACATCTTCTCCGTGCCCATACATGTGGTCACCTGCACTTGCGGCGGACCCCTTCCTTTCTTTCCTTTCCACTTTTGCATCCCCAACACTTGTCAAAGCGATGCCTTCCTCATCAAACTCATCCCCTGTCCCCTCTAAGTAGGCATACCTATGAACCCAATACAAACTATAAATATCAATAAAACAAAACATATATACAGCATGAAGGAGATACCAAAAAGTGTATAGTACCTAGTTGGGTTACTTGAAGGGGCCCAGAGAAGACATATTACAGCCAGGAGGGAGTAAGCGAGCAGAGTCCAGAATGCTGGGATGATCCAGGCAATTTTCCACAGCTCGCTCAGTGGGTCAGTTGCATTGAAGTAAAGCTGAGCCAAAATCATTAGGAGCAGATGAGTTCTCATGTTATTATTCTCTTTATTCTCTACAACATTGTCTTTTTCGGTAGTGGAGACTTGGAGAAGCCTCTCAAACCACTATAAATAAACCCATCAATCTGACAAAAATTTCATCCAAGTATATTCATGCGCAAAAGGGACAAACTGAGGGCATAGTCTCCCACTTCTGCAGGATCTCAAAAGGAATCCTATGTTTGTAGACTTGCAACAAATGCTAAACAAGATGGCAAACATGATTTGAATAGATGGCCTTCAGGTTGTATGAAATTATTAGCAATATTTATATTAAGTAAATAGAGAATTACCTCGAAGCCAAACCAAGCAATAGAAAGTAGTACAGATATGGCAAGAGCATTGGTGAACTTTTGGTACAACTCTAGTTTCGCCAAATTTCTCCTCATCTGCATCCATGATGAGGTTTAACAACATAAGAAAGGTCCGGAATGGAACTTCTCCATAACAGTAGAAAGAAAGAAACTATACAATCTTTGGTTGGTGAAAATTTGTCTACGACTGTCTCTGGTTACGAATGTTGTGTCTTTTAATTGCATACTTAACCACCCCACAGATGCATAATGGAATACATGACATAATGTTGAATCCATTTGGTAAGGAGATGGTAAGTGAATAAAATAATATCGAGAAATAAACATATAGCAACAGAAGCTATGAATAAGCAGATAAATGGTGGATATGATAGAACGCCAACCTGAAGTTTCTCTAAAGTTCTTGCTAATGATGAGAAAATCCACACAACAAAACACGAATCCAAGAAAGCAACAGGTAGAACCAGAAACAATGTTGTTTTCCCAGAGAAATCATTAATGTTTCCAAGATGTTCAACAAGCCCATGCGCCTCTGATGCAACAAAATATACAAGACCAAGACCAAGAACCTTTGAGGTTATACCACCAAGGTTCGGCCTCACTACACCATAACCCATTGAAACCACCAGAAGGAGAAGACGAGACAAAGTTTTCTTAACAGAAGTAAAGGTTACCGCCCATAAGGTAACTCCCATTGGTCTGCTCCCAGTAGAATTGAAATTGGCATACTCGAAGTACCAAACGGCCATTTCACACATTCCGAGAGCAATAACTGCTGTAATATGGTAGTGCAACTGTATGATATCCTTCCAATACTGAACAAACCTTATAAACCATATGAGGCCAAGTAAAAGGTAAGCCAATGACATGAATCCATAAAATGTCATCAAAGGAGCCATCTTTCCAGGCAAATAGCCATCTGGGTTCCGCCACACCGTCCTTCCTTTGATTACAGTACCATTTAGCTCGGGATCACAAAACATAAAATAAAGGTAGTACATTCCAGTGCTACTTATTTCAATATCGTGCGGCTCTATTTCAGCTACGTCACTCTTTCCCTCAAAGGAGGTTTTAATGCGTTTAGGCCAATCAGGGTTGTCCTGGTTTTTGCGGATGATAACCTCACCCGATTTGCATGATCCTGCATCACGAAGACTCTGGGTACAGCATATAACATCAGATTTTAGGAAAGATCCACCGATTCTTTCCCGATCTTTAACCTCGAGTAGGATTGCTTCGACCAACCCCGACTGCTGCATTTCACCTTGCTTAGCAGCGGACTCTTTCGTGCGCACAAAAGTGACAGTTTCGAACCTGAAATTCCCGAAGGGAGAAGGAGATGCTTACGGGTAAGATCCAATACAATTATACAGCAGTCGTATTATACAGTTTCTTATATAATCTAGAATCGAGGTCAGCCAAATATGATACTTGGTTTCCGGGAAACGAAACGAGTAAAATCAAGTATGTTTAACATAGGGGGGGGGGGGGGTGTTTACCTGATGAAGGACTTTCCCTTAAGGCTTTTGTCTTGAGAAATTGCAGAAGAAGAGTCGAGCAACTTGGAAGCAAAGAGGCCTTCGCTGCCGCCATGGAAGAAGAAGGCATTTGACTTGGGGCTGAATGATTCGCTTTTGTACTCGTGGATTGAAGCACTGACCTCAGCGATAAGGCTGCAGACGAAGAGTAACCCTATGAGAAACAGAAGCTCCGAGCTGTTCCTGGAGAAAAGTCGCGTCTGTTCCATCTCTCGATCGGAATCCCTCTTTCTATCAGACCAGTCCGGTGAGTGGGCATTTGATGCTGAATGTGGGAAGTTACGCCAACCAAACCGAACATACGAGAAATGATGACACGACACCCTCTTTTTTGGCCTAATTGCTAGCTTAGTACTAATTTCTTGTTTGGTCCAGTGAAATTTGACGTCCGATTTGTATTATTGTTAGTATTATTTTTTTTTTTCAATTTTATCTCCGAAGTATAATAATATTGTCTTCTTTACTTTACTTAAAAGAAGAGAGAGAGAGAAAAAAAAAGGCCCAAACCCATGGGGGCCTTATAAACAAACAGTTGAGAGAGAATGTAACCCCGGGCTGAAGGAAAGGCCCAAATATGCGGAATGGGAAGAATGATGATGGGCTCTTAGACCCAACACACAAATTTCTTGTGTATGGCCCAAACCCATGGGGGCCTTATTAAGTTTCTGTCTAAAGTTGTGATGATAGTTGACTCGGGTTTTGTTTTGTATAAAAAAAAAAATTTGGCCAAAAAACTTCGGACAACTAATTGAAAACGGAAATCAAGTAAACGACAAAGTGACTAGAAAAAATGAAAAATAAAAATAAAAATATAGTATTTAATTAAAATAGAATAGATAATTAGATGTGGAGTTACATAAAATTTTATTAATTAAAGTATTATTATATTAATTAAAATTAAAGTTTAATTTAAAGATTTGATAGAATAATTTATGCGAAAACTTTTTAGTTAATTATTAAATTCTTTAAATTTATCTTTATTTTAGTTAATAATATTTTGGATAACTCTAAATATGATTTTATAATATAGTTCTTAAATCTATTAAATGTTATAAATATCATATTTATTTATATTAAAAAATAGTTAAGAGCATTAACATCAAGTTATCTAAATATTCATATCTTCTAAATTTGTGAAAAATATTAAAATTTTTAGTATTCTAATAATATTTTTCTCTCATATTAATTCTTTTATTTAAATATTTTTTTAAAAAATTAATAGAATTTAATTGATTTAAAAAATAGAATAAACATTATGATTTAAAATTATTTGAAAATTTATTAATTAAACTTAAATTAAATTTTAAAAAAAATTATAGATAAAATGATATACATACTCACTTTTAGCTAACCGAATACGTCTACTTCTGCTACAGAAGGACTAAAACAAGCTTGCAACATAATCTTCTTTGACTCTTAAAAATCATATTCCACGCTTGTTATATGGATTTGAGCTTGTTGGGTAGTCGAAAGAGTAACAGGAATTTGAATCGACGCAGCTGTTGCTTGAGCGTGAAGAATCCGTGAGCTCGTATTGATCGTAATTGAATAGTAGAAGCTTTTCAGTCAAGTCAACACCATCTAAACTGAAAAAATTAAAAGTTAACTGGTGTTTACTCGAACAAATTAACAGCAGGTTCATACACATACAACCAAATTTATACACCAATTAAGTAATTGGTCTAATTAGTACACGCTGATGCATGCAATATTGTTCACTTAATCAGCTCTTTGACACCGATCTTAGTTACGCAAAAAAAATAGTAGATAGACGTTCGTATTGACTAATATTAGTCAGGAAGTATTGATCTGGTTGTTATTTTACACTGAAAAGAGAGTGATCAGGCATATATATTGATTAACATGAACGATTGTAAGGAACAAAATGATTCATCGAGCAGCAAAAATTTGAGACAACTCATCCCTAAAGGTGCACGGGTCAATAGAATCGGTGATCATACGAGCATCAGGATTCCCATCGGAATTAGAAGAAACGACCTCGTTAAGGGGAATGCATCCATAAGAGGAATCCATAAATATGGGTCCGAGACGATGATGATGATCAGCCGGCATGATCGAGTAATTGGAAGTAGAGGGAAATTGGTTTGTAACACTAGTATGGTGGGAGGGAGGCAAGGTTGATTCTAGTAGGTTAACAGCTTGGCGATGTTCGAAGTGTAAAAAGAAAAATGCAGAATGGAGTACCTCATCATCATGATGTGTATTATTATCGTTATTACCATATGTTGTGATCATGGGATTTGGAGCAGCAGCAGTAGTGGGCCTACTAGTATCAGAACCGTCAAAGCTGAGCATTTTGGAAGAACTGGAATACAGGATATCGATGTCGGTTAATTCCGGTGGAAGGTGGAGTTGTTGGAGATTGGTGCAAGTGTGGGGGCCGTAGTATGTGGTCTTGTACCTGGCTACTGTTTCATTCTGACATTGATCATCACCATCATCTATTCTCTGGACTTGTTTGATTGCTGGGCAACCATCGCTTCTGTGGCTGCACCTACAGTAGTTCCTGCACGAGAATGCATGCAGTAGTTCGGCAGATAGCTCTTTCATGTCGACCACTGCTGATAAGGACTCATGATGATCACCGATATTAGGTGAATCTTCGAATGAGAGTTTCGAGTCGTTGAGCTAGCTCCTGACCTTGAAGGAGTTCCTCCACTCCCTTCTTTCCATCGTCGGCGGAGGAGGAGGAGGAGGAGTCCATGAGTAGACGTCTAATCAGATAGATGATCCAGACAAAGAGGGAGCTCCGGTCCTTTTAATAACATGGAAAGCGGAAAGTGATCCATCTTTTCAGTTTTCACACTGCAACTTGCAACCCTGAATCAAATAAAATTCACTCACTCCCCCACGCGCGATTCAGAGCCACTTCTCTGTCTCTCGCATGTTTTATTACATGTTATCGAATGACGCCACTGCTATTTCGTCACTAGGATCGTCAGCTTTTTCCTTCTTTCTACCACGTTTCGTTCTCTTTCTTCATTTTATTTATTTATTTTATACTATAAATATACAATAAATATAATCTACTTAAAAATATAAATAATAAAATATATAAAATTAACATCTATAATTATAATCAATAATTAATGACCAAATCAAACTCAAGAATTCATTCCTCTATCTAATGAGAGAATAATAGATAGATTATCGAGGATTTCATGCAGCCTGATATGACCAACTATGATATTTCCGAGAGAGAATCCGCCATACTAAAGTACCAAATGTCGTGTATGTTCCCTACCATTATATCTTCAGATATGAGTAAAAAAAGTAGTGAAACCCACTCAATATTTCTTTACACACCTCTATTATATACAATTCTTTCTTTTGTTCCTCTCCTTTTTGTTAATGCCTACTCATGCAGATGCTACACTATGATACACTTCACACACCACTCTCCTCTCACTCTCTCACAAGGTAAGATCCCAACAGCAGCAGCCATCCCCGTTAAGACCGCATACCTTACCACGTCCTGGCAGCCATGTATTTTACCCTCTTCTTTCTTCATTTACCTTTTCCCAAATCAAATCGCCATAACCCACCTTGGGTTATGACATTCCCCTATTTAATCGCTTCTACTACAACGTGTGTAATCTGCAAAATGACGAGGACATAATTACATAAACAATGTACACAATACTAATACCAACGAAGCTCATATCCTAGTTACATATATAGCAATCTCTATAAATCTTGGATCATTTCCTGTCTCCTAACCAAAGCATGTTGTATTATGCTGTTAATGAAGACCTTGGTACTCAACATCAGTGTCTGGACCAGTTGAACTCATTAGTTAATATGTGAAAAATGCCTTAAGACCCAAATGAAAATATGAGCCTTCATTTTGCTTTCCTAATTTTGGAATTGATATCTCCTCTGAAATCACAGTTTAACTAAAATGGTCGGTATCTGAAGGACAAATTCTAAACAAATTACCAACCTTCAACTATACAACTGAGTGCCATCAGAGAGAGCCACCTGCAAAGGGGAAGTCCTCTGAAAATGAGCTTTGCCTACAAGAAGGTAATATACATGTTAACTGGAATCCTGATCTTGCTTTGACCCCAGGTGATATGTCTCTGACCTCAATATCTCAGCTTCTCTTGCTATCTGAATATCTGAAGGCCAAAAGCTTTGATGTACAACTTTGAAAAGAAAGCGAGGAAGCAATGCTACAATTGTTATAAGCAAAATGTTGAGCCAATAGCTAGGAGATTTGGCCAAGTGGAAAATTGTCCTGTCAAAGACAGCATAAAGTACATATTTTACAATAAATCATTAGTTCCATTTATTCAAGCCAGTACATAAGACGGTCATTGTATTTGAAAGCAAACAAGGAGACTGACCAGTAATTGGGAAATGATGGAATTAAATCCAGAATCACCATGCAAGTATATGTAATGATTATGGATCCCCACACTGCAGCATGAGTTATAAAAACCCAACGGTTTACATCCATTGCCAAGTGTACATTCACGAGGACAACAACTGCTAATGTCCACAAACTTCCCATGCTCCATATATCCATCGTGCTCTCTCTGTAGGTGAACAGTGGTACATAGAAGAGAACAAGACTCTGCCATAGTGTGTCAATCATTGTAATTGAAAACAGATGAAAATTGTAAGCCTCGTGCCTATAGCCCGAACCATAGAGCTTCGGATATTTTAACAGTGTCTTATGGCTCAAGTCTTTGTCCAGAATACCAACCACAATAGTAGGGACTGATGTATAGACAACAGAATATAATACACTACTCCAATCTGTTAAGGCAGAAGTTGTTGAGAAAGCTGTGCAAAGGATAAACCTGCACATTACGACACCAAGTGTATTACTAAGTGCTATTCACAAAGGGATGGAACCCCAAACCCTATACTTCATCAATGAATTTTTCACCTTGGTTTAACAACATCAGCACAATACACTAAAGAATCAAATTTCTAATGAATGATTTGTAAGAAGGATTAGTATTTTAAAATCGATCAAAATCAAACAAGGGGTCCATGTGATAATACACTGTGATTGACATTATCTTGCTCCATAGCACATGATGCTATGCTGTCACAAATCATACAAGTGGTTTGATTGCAGAACAAAAATTAGAAACCAGTAAACAGCCGTAACTTATCATCCATAGATCATGCAAAAAAAATATTGTATATGATATAAAAAGGATCCTTTACATACCAGAAAAGCATCAACACAAAAACAGCATTCCGGTAGAAGTTGTAAAGAACCATGTAGCCAACACGTTGATAATTCCAGTGTCCATGTACTAGAAGTAATCTTTTCAGAAAACAAAACTGTCCCATAGCAAAATCAGATGCCATCACTGCCTGCCGCCCTTCTTGACCACATATGCCGACACCAACATCAGCCATTTGAATCATTGATACATCATTCGCCCCTATCAAATTGCCATTGGTTAAATGAAATACAAAGATCAGTAACAAAACTTCATCATGAATCAATCACGCTTTAGCATGCACTTAAAGACAAACTAGTTGCTCGCTTCAACCAAAGTAAGAGTTATTCCCTTCATGCCATTTTCAATAAGCCATGATGAGGAAACTTACCGTCTCCTATCGCGAGTGTCATATCATCAGTACGGCTCTTGATTAGATCAACAATCCCAGCTTTCTGTAAGGGTGCAACACGACAGCATATTACAACCTTACATGAGGTTGCAACGTCAAAAAGCTGTCAAATACCAACAAAACAAAAAAAAAAATAACAGATTAACTTCAAATACGAAGTAGTACTTGTTGAAATATAATTCCAACAATCACATTGTGCGAAGAAAATTTCTAGGAGGAAGAGAGATAGATCCTTACCTCTGACTCCAGATCTTTCTCCAAAATGTACACCAAACTGTTTCCATCAATTATTAGTGCTAGTGGTGCACTCGTCATTTTTTCTTCCTTCCCTGCATGCCATTCTGGCAGACCAGGTGACTCTGTAACCCCTGACATCTCAAGATATTCATTTTCCCAAACCTGTTCCACCCCCAACTCGGGATTTTTCCTATTCACTAACTTAAAACCACACTTGATCTTTGCTTCAGTCAAAAGCTTTCTACAATCATTCTCTGAATTCCCATTGATAATAATCTGCTCCATATCTCCTGTCAGGAGTTTGCAAGAGAGGCCAATGGATATAGCAGTCTCCTGTTTATCTCCAGTAAGAACCCACACCTTTATTCCTGCTTGACGAAGGGATTCAATGGCTTCTGGCACACCATCCTGTAGCTTGTCCTCAATAGCAGTCGCGCCAAGAAGCTTTAAGTTGCATTCAATAATAGCTGCTGTTTGTCTTAGTTTTATGGCTCTATCAGTCAACGAAGTGCTTGCATCTTCATACCAACTCTGCCATTCATCAAGTTCTTCCTCGGAAAGGTCTCTAGAAGCGACCACGAGTGTACGTAAACCTTCTGATGAATATTCAGTCAAATGACCCTGAGTTGCAAGTTTTGTATGATGATTCCTCTCAGAAACATTTGCTAATGTACTGAACATTGATGTATCGGCACCTTTCACAAGAACCTTAACAGTATTGTCGGGAAATCTGATGACAACTGACATTCTTTTGCGCACACTATCAAACTCATGCAAGCCCAAAACATCCAACCTAGATTTGACCCAAAAGAAAAGTAGAAATTTCATAGTAGACAAATAATCATCAAAAGGTAGTTCAAACAACCAGTCCCAAAGAAGCAGATTGAGGGGAAAAGGTTTTTACCTTAGATTCTCACCATTGACATCAATTTCAATATGCCCGGATGCGCGCTCAAAAAGAGTATATCCATATGCAGAGGCTGCAGCAACTAGAGCTTGCTCGTCAGGAGATTCACCCTGATAGTCAATCGCTTCTGCATCTTCTTGTAACTCATTATTAGTGCAACTACAACGTTCATCACCAGCGACAATGGGAACTACAGTATTACATGCGGCCAAAGTAAGGAAAAATTCGTGCACAGATATCTTTTCATCTCCAGTTAGGTCCTTATGCAACAACTTGAGGAGTTCCGGATCAACAGGAATGTTAGATTTGAGCCTCCATCTCCTTCCTAAACCCATTGTTGCAATAGATTAAAACCAAATGAAGTCCGGCCATAAGAAATACAAGATGCAATCTCAGGCTTTAAAGAAGCAGTACTTATATAACAGTCCACGAAGATATTCATATCCACTGTGTGAGTATGTGAAAACATACAGAATGATCCACTATGGCATGGAATGAGATTATCCAAAATAGGTTATTGTACAGCATTATGACTATATTTCTCGAAGTAATAGATTGATTACTCTCTCAAGAACCAGTGGTCTAAAGGACCAAATCATAGAGCATAGACAAATCATAATGAATACAGCAAGAAGAGGGCTGAACTATATAAAGCTTGAGTCGCCACAATATGTAGAGACAATCAATTGACCTGATCGGAACTCGTGAAAACTGTAGCATTCTATTAGAGGAAGAAAAAGTAGAATCAGATATAGATAATAGATACTAAATGTCCCTATACAGAATAAGAGAACGAGGTTATGTCTACTGTCTTGCCAAGATTACTACTCAGACAGGACTAGGCAGAAACTTGTCTCGAGAACTGCTGGTGATGATTATATTAACTGTCCTAATTAGAGTTAGACATCGTACCCGAAACATTCTCTGTGTCTGATGGATCAGCTACGGCAGAGGAGCTTCCATAATTCTTCCCATATACACTTGCTCGTCGGAATTCCATTTTGTTTTCAGTAAGTGTTCCAGTTTTATCCGAAAATACGTAGCGTATTTGACCTAGGTCCTCATTAATATTCAATGATCTGCACTGGAATCTTGAGTCGGAATTACTGTCATACATATGGTCATCTTCAATCATGAAATATGACTGACCTAGACGAACTAATTCCATGGTAATATAAAGAGATATCGGTATCATTATCTGAAAGACAATTACAGAGCTCAAGAAGGAGAAAAAGGTCTCCATCGGTATTCCATAGTATTTGTACTTTTTACCAATACCCTTTAATGCTGATATATATGTTTTCCTGTAATAAGGCATGGTATCAAGTCGGTTCTTGTGGCGCACGAGCCATAAGCACATTCCCAAAGCCACAACCAGACACATGACAAAGAGGAAGAAAGATAACCACAATGTTTCCCTGTTCATATAACCTTCCAGTTTGCTTCTCTTCGAAGGTGAAGCTGCACTATTTAACATCGCTTTTGTTTCCTGCCCTGCATAGACGACAACCCCAATAATCCATTCAGTGTTCTTCAGCTGACAGCCACGTAGAACTATGTTTGATTGGCTGAGGGGAAATTTATGGTTTCTGAACTCCATGTTGGCTGTGAACTCATAGATATTTCTATTAGGTTGCTCACATCTTATAAGCCCCGATATCGAACTTCCCTCAGTCACTGCTGATGCCATTTCCTGCCTAGCAAACCTTGTTTTCAAGTTTGACTCACCATCCAAATTCATTGTCTGGATATAGGCAAGTCCACTAGGATCACTGCTCCCTAACAAAACCATGTCACATGGGATGCTCTCATCAGCACAGATCTTCACCACCTCACCAGCTAAAATATTCTTCCATTTTTTGAGTTGGAATTCGCCAGATTGAAACACAAGGGCCTCTCGATTGTTTTCTTTGCGATCTGATCGATGCCTCCGCCAATCCTCATAACCATCTTTGATAGCTGTGACAGAAAGCACAAATAAGAGAGGAAAAAGGGACACCGTTCTTCCAAAGACTGCCAGAGGTGGAAGCTGGTTAAGAGCGGCAATAGCAAGGAAGTATAGATAAGCAACCCGGTGAAACTGAATGAAGAGATTTTTTGGCAAGAAGGTGATCAACGTGTACTTGCTTGTTGTAATCTCATTGCCCGAGAACTCATACTTGTCATTTGTTCTCTTTGGGTCGTTGACACAGATCAGCCGGGGATTCTCGTCATGCAGCAAGTTATCTTCAAACTGCACACTTTTGTGGAAGATCCTCTGAGACTTGTTCAGCTTATCTTGCACCCTAGAAAGCTCAACACTTGCAGAATTGCTGTTAATATTATGCAGCTCCATTGTACCCCACGAGACCAGGTGTTTCCTTTCGGGCGTGGGGTACCCTAAGGAAAGCTGCTGAAAGAACGGAGCCCCCACAGAATGGAAGCGTTTCTTCCTTGGAAGTGAAGTAGGTATCTTAAGGCAATTCTCACTCAGATTAGTATGTCCAACAGAGCAGACACCATCCTTCACTTCAACAAAATCATGGCATCAAGTATCTTCACAACTGCAAGAGAAGAAAGAATCATTGAGGGAGCAACAAGAGCTAAAAGTCGATCAACATCTGTGTTTTGATAAAGCCAACAATGGCTGACCAGAAGTCATATATTATTCTGCAACCACATTGTAATAAAAAATGGAGATAAATTCAAGTTCAAACAACTAAGAATATCTTGCAACCGAATTCTGCCCCCAGAAAAGCCAGACAGAGCAGTGGAGGAATTAGCTTCTACCCCAATATGTGGTGCATGCTACTACACTTACTGTTCAAATTCATCAACAACAAAAAAAAATGTAAGACCAAGAAGCTCAGCAGCCACCAGCTTGATATCTCCGCAGCTATCATACTCTTTATTTTAATCAAATGATGCACTTGCAACCTAATAATTAAGCAATGAACAAAAACGTTGATGGTTTGAACTTTTATAATTCCAAACCTTCTCCCAGTAGGAGCAAATAACATATCCAGGCACCGTCTTACAGTCACACCTCCTTGCACAGATCTGATATAGATGAATCAAAGTTCCGCAGCTCGATTCCATTAAATGTCGACAAATGTCCCACTTTGTCGACCTGAAAGGGTACCAAAAGCGTACAGATCTCCAAAGACGCAATGTCAAATCTACAGATACAAATGCAAGAACAGAATATCAATGAGCGTGACCTCCTTACATAGAATTTTTTTTCTTTTCTCCTGTTATGAATAAAATGTGCCAAGTAATCGGCAATGATTCTAAGAAGCCCTACCCACTGGGAGAAACAAAAGTAAAAAGGACATACCTTTGACCGTGCGGTTGAAAAAGAAGCCCTACCCACTGGGAATTGGAGAAACGGTGCAGGTGATCAGGTAGATCGGAATAGTTGAGGAACGATAAATGCAAATAAAGAAATTCAAAACCAAAAAAATGTGGAAGGGGAGGTAGGAACGGAGATCCGCGATCTCACCGGCTCAACCCTGTGTCCTAGCTAGCTTCATGGAAAAAAAACCCGGGTTGTCTTTTTATGCTTTTTGAATTTATGGTGGTAAATTTGGAAAGGGAGAAATGTTTTATGGCAGATCTCGGGTTGTGCAGAGAGAGACGGAAGGAAACAAACAAAATTTATTAGGGTTGGGAGAAAATGAAAGGGAAAAAGGCAATGGTGAAGGTTTAGAGATGGAAGGAAGAGATGAGATGGTTGGGATTTGGGAAGGTGTAGGGGCCAAAAGAAAAGAGGAAGCAAAGCAAGGAAGGAAGGGGGAGAGTGCGAGGCCACCGAAAAGGAAGGGAATCGCTGATAGACGGAGAGAGAGAATATCGCTCCACCACCAATTCAATTCAATCAAAATTCAAAACCACCCTCTCTTGTCTCCTCGTCTCGTCCATTTTCCATCTTCTTTCATTTTTCAATTTTTGTGCCCGACAATGTTCTTCTCGAGCTCTCTTTTCTGCATATCCTTCCTTTTCTACTACTGCGCCATTTTTTTTTTCCTTTTTTTTTAATTAGTATTATTATAATTTCCTATCTCTGCGTTTCGTTCAAAATAAATAAATAATAAATATTGAAAAAAATAAAAATTATTTTTTATATTTTATTATTATTAATTTTTTAACAGTTTTAAAAGAAATTAAAAAATATAAAAAGAAGTTGTTAAAAATAAATAACGATTAAAAAAATTAATTTTTATATTTTAAATACATCATCAACCAACTAATAGAAAAAAAAAATTAAAAAAAAAGTTAATATTCTATTTTATTAATTCATCTTATTTAAAAATAAATTAAAAAATAAATTAAAAAATAAATTAAAAAATATTAATTAAAAAACATTATAGTAATCTTTTACTATTTCATTGGAATTTTGTTTTTTAACAAGCTCAAACCCAAATAAATTAATGTACCTATTAGAATGGGCCCGTGTTTCGAGGCAAAGAGATAAAGCAAAGGAATGGGGAGGGGGAACATTTGACAGATCCGTAGCTCCGTGAAGCTACTAGTTATTTTAACAGCTTCTCCCCTCTTTCGTTCCCTTGGTTTGGGCTTTCATGAAAGAATGGACAAAGCAACGGACCGTATGAAGCATAGGAGAAGTGTCTCATCCCATGTCTGACAGTTTATACTTGTGTGAGGGAGTTTTCTGATGGACCAAACTGCAAAATATCTTGCTCACGGTGCAAGAACGACCATAATAGACTTAACTCACGGCGTTGATTGAGAAGACCTAGACTTAGTTTTCTGCTAAAAAATTGTCAGCCCTTTATTATGCTCTCAGGTCAAATTGATAGAAAACAAAGTAAGGAAAACAGCAACATAAGGAAACTAACATAAAAGCAGGGAATCCAATCAAAGCAAGCTAAGAGATACTGAAAATTCTAACATGATTTAACTACAGCAGAATTGGAAAGAAACAACTAAAGTAAACTAATCTTCATAACGACTTGGTCTGGTGGTTTGGATCCAGCGGTAAGTTAAAACCTTCTATGGCTGTAGAGCAGGCACGCCATCACCTGAATATGGAGGTAATGTAGGACTCACTGTCCTAGTCACTCCACACGCAGCTTAAGAAGAGAAACGTGAAAAACTAGGATGTATGCGCGAATTCTCCGGTAACTCAAGTTTGTACGTACACTTCCCAAGCCAGCAACCACTTTAAATGGCACAAAAAATATGCTTGCAAGCTTCTGGTTGGCGCGCTTAAATACGAACTGCTGGCAGTATGTATGGTTAAAGCCTGACATACACATATTCTCTTATCTGAAAAGTCTCCTCTCGGCGTCCACAATCTGCATATTGCTTCATCTGCTTTGAAGCCATCACCAAATTGCTTTTCAATTCCTGTATAATTTCATCTCGGTCCCTCAACGCCCGATCCACCTCCTAGTTAGAATTAAACTCCATTCATTATTATGGTACCGTAATCTAAAATAATCTTTCCAAGACTCTTCAACCACTGTACCCCGAGGACAACATGCATGCCCGTGATGGGGTAAGACATACAATGTAGTAGAAAATTTGAACCCCTGGATGTTGATTTGGACCCGTGTATACATTTCTCTACGTTCCAAACGCTCTTCGCTCGCCACACGAACAACAAATGGCATAACTGGAGTCACAGCAAGCTTTAACCGCCCAGTTTCATTGGTATGAATGAAACTATACGTCGACCTAGTATCAACGACCATGTTGACAGTCTGTTGGTTGATATGAGCTTGCAAGCGCATAGTCCCAAGACCCGACCCACCTGCTAACACATATAGGGAAATCTGAGGGTCATTACTATCAACGCCAAGATCACATTGGCCCCCCTCATCCACCTCTTCCATATCGTTGTCGTCATCGAGGACCACCATAAAAGCTTGTGCCAGTTTACACCGATGACCTAGTGTAAATTTTTCATCACAATCGAAGCATAGATTCTTCTCCTGTCGTGCTCGCATCTCTTCGCACGTTAACTGTTTCATACCCGTCGACGGTAATGGGTGAGCAGCAGGAACACTGGCCTCGTGGTTAGTCCGCAGACTAGTTCGATTAGTCCGCAGATGTTGGATGTGAAACATTTTTTAGATTAACTGATAGATGATCTAAAAAATTACTATATATGCAGTATTGAACTCGTGATCCAGCGGTTACTTTACTTGTACTCTTCTTTTTCCTTTTTTAAAAGAGGGGATGGTGAAGACGACATTGGAATGTGAAAATATGAAACAAAAATTTCAAATATTCTTTGGCATGATATCAACTGATCATAGAGAAATATGAGTAAAATTGGCAAAATTTTAGAGAGCATAAAATACAAGAAATTGATCGGGGCAAGGACATCAGATCAGACCCAGGCTGTTTGATGTGCTGCTTTCATCCCCGGACTCTGCTGCTGCACTATCGATCTTATTCGTTTCCTGGATCGACAACATTTTTCTCATTCATTACAGTATTTCGACAAAGCGTCAAAAAGGGAATACATATTGTGGGAATGATGTCTATACCTTGTTTCCTTGTCCTCCATGAACCCTGTTTCCTTGTTCCTTTTCTCTCAGAGATCGAATCGGAGACACTCTCTGTTCCAAACCAACAATTCAGGATCGAAATTCAATGCAATCAAAATTAATGAACGAATACAAGTAATAGATATAGGATCTAGTGTAATCGGACCGTGCAGTAAGATCTGAGTTCCTTCAAGCGGTAGAGCTTATCAACCTCCATCTCCAGCGCCTTCTGAAACTGACCTCTCTCATGCAGGTCCTTCCTCTGCAACTCCAACACTAGCTCCCTCTCTTTCAACAACTTGTCCGTTTTCTCTCTGTCAAGCGTCAGTCTCTCTAGCTTCTTCTTAATCGCACTCAGCTCCTCCCCAAGTGATGCATCCAGCATCTCTATCTTTGTAGGAGCCTCATTTTCTGCGTATATCGGACGGTTCTCCTTATTCGATTCTCCCAAAAGCAACGATCGGATTCCCTCATCCTGCTTACCCCTGATGCAGTTCTCTGTTCCTAGAGGCGTACATGAGGAATTTATTGGCTGGAGAGGTATCCGGCCAGCTTTGGGGCGGAGATGGTGCTGAGATCCAGAGACCTGAGACAGAACAGTGGCCATTTTGATCGCTTGCTTGCTCGTTCGACGGGGGTCGTTGTCAAGCGTCTGCCTTTCACTCTGCGAGAGAGACAAGAGAGAGCGCTTAATAATAAGTAATTTAATGTTTTTATTCAAATTTTGAAACTAGACAGGCGGCAACGGCTACTCAGCTACGAGCTTTGACTGGTTAATACTTTATGGAGAATATATACAAAAGTGACATTGATATAACACAAACCTTGCAATATGCAATTAGAAATTTATCTACTTTTTGAAGTATATACTCCGAACGATTAGGATTTTGCCACGTCATCATTTAAAAGAATACATACTCCACGAGCACTTTTATCATTTCTGCTCTTGATTAGTTTTATTATATTTCCTTTTTTAATTCATAGAAACAACCAATTGATATTACTATTGAAAATGTAATGATAGAAACTTAGACAGCGAGTATTAAACTTTTTACATATGCAATATTTGTCTTACCAGACATTACCTAATACTATAACATTCCTGAAAGATTATGATCAGCCACGGGGCAGGCTTAGAACTAGAAAAGGAAAATATCAACAAACAGGATTCCCCATTAATTTATCACAAGTAATCCATTGGAAGCTCCCAATCGTCAGTCTCTTTCACCCTGTGAAGTTTCTGGTTCACAGAACTTGTCTGGCTTCTCCATTTGCGATCAGATCTAATAGATCTTTCAACTCTTAACTCTTCTCCGAGCTCCTCAATTGAATCTTGGGCACCCAAGAAACCCTGGTATGAACCAAAAAGTTAGGTTCATACCCTTTATCCTATTGTCAATTAGGATATTTTGTTGCATAATGATTAAGCATTCTTTCTCTCTACTTGACAGCCTCAAGATGCCGAGGAGATAAATAAAAGGTGTACCTTTGTTAGCCTCTGAATGCGTGATGCTGCAGCTTCATGCACGACTACTGCATCACATACAACTTCAAGCACATCCTCAACAAGCAAAGCATAGGTACTCACCTGATATTATCATTAATGGACTCTAATTAGTATTAAATAAAGATGACCTTCTGTTGGCTTCTATAGAATATGATTTGCAGCATTATAAGAGTACAAGAACCTTTCCACCATACCAGGGTTGATGGAATAATAGAAATCCCAAATGAATCGAGCTCAAGCGATTCAACAGCCCCCGAGTTAATATTGAAAGTGTATCCCCTTACCTGCATATGAAACGTGCTTTTAAAAAAAGATTGAAAATAAAATTTTTACAAGTTTCTTTCAAAGCAAAAACTCGGAACTTTCTGATGAAAAGCACCTTTCCGATGTTCCGTCGGGCCGGTGTCACAACTTTGTTTCCTACCTAGCAAACATCACATGGCTAAAAATCTTGAATAATACAAAACTACAAAATTTAAAGTACTCTAATCATACATGCTGAAAACTATGTCAAGCTTCACAATTAGATATTCTTTACAGAAGATGGAACTAAATCTTGAAAGCAACACGGAATACCAATGTTTCCAGTCCAGCCATTCTGAATTCATTCTCCATTAAAGTCTCATCCTGTACCAGTACAACATCACCCACCTGAAATGGATAGTAAACGGGGAATATCAGTCATGCACACAGGCTACAGTAAAAGCAGGAAACAAATGGTCAGCTTGACCAACCTGGCTAACATCCTCGAGAAGAAGCCATTCTGATTCTCCAGAAAGCAAGTTTGGCCTCACTTCTACATATAATACCATCCACTGGAAAAACAGTAAGAGTAAATTCAAAGGTCAGAATTACATTAATGTTTAAGCTTTAGATGATAGCCTCTCTACTTATTATTAGCACAGAAAAGGCCTTGATACAAACAATAGCGCCTACACTGGAGTTTTTGGTCAAAGGGCTAAGATGGAGTTAGGACATTAAGACTGTGAAGGCTTGCTCAAAAACATACGCAGAGTAAGTTTTTAGCACGGAACTCTGATCAATAGTATATATTTAACTGGCACATGCAATATACCAGCTATTTAATCTAAGCTTCCAGCCACAAGGAGTCATTTAAGATGGTCATCAACTTTTTTTTGTTTTTGAAAGTTGCAGAGTAAATGCTTCGTTCATTACTGAATATTGAAGGCAGAAAGAAGCAGGACTGCCAATAGGAAGCCCATAAAAAATGGTCAAGGGTGAGTGATAGACATGCAAAACAAGATAAAGACACCATAAACGTAGTACCAGGACCATCAAACATCACTTACAGCGGTGGTGTCAACCCAAAGCTGCGAGACAAAGCCGAGACTTAGAGCACTCTGAATGCTGATTACTTGTTTTGCCACTAGACTCGACCTCTTCATTACTTGCCTCCGTTTCATCAACCCCGCACTTCCCTTACGCCAATCTGATTCCCCTTTCCCCTTTTCTTCAAGCTTCCTATCCTTGTACTCACCCTCTGTCCTACCATTCCGCTCGATGAAATCCAGTGTCGACGAAGATGCTGCAGTACCGCTGTGACTGTCCCGCTTCTTACCTTTACTGGAAGCGACGGTGTTATGCCTTGTAACTGAATCGATGTAACTTGATTCCAAGTCCAAAAGACTATCTCCTTTCTCCTTGAGTCCTAATTCATGACGAAACTCATCCTTCTCTGATTCAAAGGCGCTCGAGGAGCAGCACTTAAAGAACGTACCTCTGAGGATCACAGACTGAGACCGGCAGTTATCAACAGCCGTGACGTACGATTTGGTGGAACTAGGTAGCTTTGGACGACTGGGAACCCAGTTGCATCTGGAAAATCCTAAATGTCGAAATTGGGGGAGGGAAAGAGTGAAAGTGGTTGAAGGAAGACAATCAGACATGGTCGTAACTTGAAACTGTCGACAGCGAGGGAGATGCAGTTAGAATGGCGCCGGTCCGAAAAGGTATCGATTAGAGAGACCCGCCTCCATATCGAGTCGAGTAGCTTCACAAATTAGACCTCCATATGAATTGATGATCGAAAACGAAAACGAAAACGAAGGAAGCAGGGGGGAGAAGAAAGCAAAAGGGATTTCAGGAAGGATAACAAAAGGTTCGATAAAAGGACACGTGGTGATTCAATTATGATTCAATTAATGGTCTCTCTCACCCTCCCTTCTGGGCCCAATTTCTAAGGATGGACCTCGCTGCAAAAAAGCCCTTAGGCCTGTGTAGTGCCCTGGCCCAATTCGATTCCATAGAAAAAGAACATGGACTCCGTAATATGAGCCTGTTTGAGATCATTTAAAAAACTATATGTTTATTTAAAAGTAAAATTGTACTTCAAAAAATGTTTACAAGTAAATGTTAATTAGGATATTTAAAATATGCTTATTTTTATAAATAAATAAAAATATTTATTTTAAAAAAAATAGGTATTAAATAATTTTTTTACTAAATATCGAAAATTACTTAATTATTTTATAAAAATAAAATGGGCTCCATAACGCTTGTTTACCTGTCTGGTAGTTGGAATTTGTCAACATGGGACTATGTTAGTAGCTTGCACGTTGTCTGTCTTATGACTCGCGAGGAAAGAATATATATATATATATAAATAATAAAAATAATATATATAATGAAGGGTCCAGATTGAGTGGCGGTGGCACCGTAGGATCAGATTCAAATACGATGAAAAGAAAAGGAAAACAAAAAACAAAAAAACAACTCCAAAATCCCATTCATTCACGATATTATTCGTGAAAACGCGTAAACCAAACAACGTTTTCATTAAATATTGTATTCAGGCAACTGAAACCGAAATTTAAATTGCAGTGAGGTTCACTTTTGAGTAAGGAAAGGGTCGGGTCCGTATATTGCAGCGAGATGAGAAGGAAGAAGAAGACAACCTAATACAACGACTGCAGTAGTAAAGGAAGAAAGTGAAGCAAGTGAAGAAAGTGATGGATGGCTAACAGCTACCTGTAGTTAGCTGTAATCAATATTGAAGATTCAAAAAACTCTCTCTCTTCCACCTTGCCGGTTTCCTCTCTCTCCTTTTTTTATTTTTTTGGTTCCAAATTCATCCAAGTCGCTCAAGTCTCCATCTTCATTCTCTGACCTCTCTTCTCTCCTTCATTACGTTCTTGTGTAGCACCGCCGCATCCGACTTATAGAGGTAATACTTCCTGTTTGCTCAACTTGTTTACATTTTTCAGTTTCCTTCCTCTTTTTGTTCCATGTGGCCATGTCTCTTTAGTTCGATCCATTTTCTGTTCTTTTTTCAATCCCAGAAATCTCATCTCCATTGATCATCCCATGTTGCTCTTGTTTATGAATGTCTAACGACCATCTTCCTTCCTCTGGATCTCCCTATATTCTCTCTCTCTCTCTCTCTCTCTCTCTCTGTTCCCTGGTTGCTGATCTGTTAAAACTCATCTATTCTCTCAAGTTGCTTGTTTTGAATCCATGAAGAACACCCACAAGCATCGTCTTGCTTCTGCCTCCATCTTCATTTATCTGGCCTTCACAGCTCGACTGATTTTAGCAGCAAATTATACCCCGGCCGAAGTCATCCTTCTCAATTGTGGAGGTCCTCCTCAAAGTAGCGATTCTGATGGTCGAAAATGGACCTCCGATGTCGATTCCCGGTTTATCGTGGCAGCCGGGAATTCTGTCACCTCGGAAGCTGCTACTCAGGACCCTTCAGTATCCGTGGTCCCTTACATGACCTCCCGTGTTTTCCCGTCAAACTTCACCTACAGTTTCCCCGTCGTAGCCGGCCGTAAGTTTGTCCGCCTCTACTTCTATCCTTCTTCTTACGGAGGCCTTAACGCTTCTAACGCACTCTTCTCTGTCACCGCCCAGTCTTTTACTCTCCTTAAGAACTTCAGTGCTCTTCAGACCACACAAGCGTTGAATTATGACTTTATCATCAAGGAATATGTAGTCAATGTTGGCGGAGATACATTGAACATAACTTTCAATCCATCGCCCACTACTTCCAATTCATTCGCTTTTGTTAATGGGATTGAAGTTGTGTCGATGCCTGATATCTATAGTGAGACTGATGGAACTGCGATGATTGTTGGTCAATCTTCTTCATTCACTGTCGACAACTACACTGCCCTTGAGAATGTTTACCGCTTGAATGTAGGAGGGAATGATATTTCACCCTCAGCTGATACAGGCCTCTTCCGGTCATGGAGTGACGATTCCGCCTACATCTTTGGGGCGATGCTTGGGATCACCATGGCTGCGGATCCAAACATCACAATCAACTATCCATCTGGTATTCCGAGTTATGTTGCACCTGTCGACGTTTATTCCACTGCTAGAGCAATGGGACCAAACAATAATGTCAACCTTAATTCCAATTTGACTTGGATCTTTTCAGTTGATTCAGGATTCTTTTACCTAGTCCGACTCCATTTTTGTGAGGTTTTTGTACACATTACCAAGGTGAATCAAAGAGTATTTGATATCTTCCTCAACAATCAAACTGCCATGCCTGGGGCTGATGTTGTTGCCTGGGCAGGAAAGAGTGAAGTTCCTGTTTTCAAGGATTTTGTGGTCTCTGTTCTGAGTGGGAGCCCACAGCAGGATCTGTGGCTCACGCTTCATCCAGACACAGCGACAGACCCCATGTATTATAATGCCATCTTGAACGGAGTGGAAATATTCAAAATCAATGACACGAAGGGTAATCTTGGAGGCACGAATCCTATTCCATCACCTAAACAGGACAGGATTAAGCCAATATCGCCACCACCTGCTCCTGTTAAATCAAAGAATCAATCAGCAGTTATTGGAGGGGGTGTTGGTGGTGGAATTGTGTTGGCCCTTTTGATTGGCATCTTTGTCGTTGCTGCTGCTCGCCGTCGTGGAAAGAGGAAAGAGTCAAGTGGCAGTGAAGGGCCTTCTGGATGGCTTCCTCTTTCTCTATATGGGAATTCACACTCTGCCGGTTCCGCCAAGACTAACACAACCGGCAGTTATGCCTCCTCCATACCTTCCAACCTCTGCCGCCACTTTTCATTTGCCGAGATCAAGGCTGCCACCAAGAACTTTAATGAGTCTTTGGTTCTCGGGGTGGGAGGTTTTGGCAAGGTATACAAGGGTGAAATCAATGGTGGAAGTGGAACGATCACAGTTGCAATCAAGCGTGGGAACCCACTCTCCGAGCAAGGGGTGCATGAGTTTCAAACTGAAATCGAAATGCTCTCAAAACTCCGACATCGCCACCTGGTTTCACTGATTGGCTATTGTGAAGAGAACTGTGAAATGATTCTTGTTTACGATTACATGGCTTATGGAACACTGCGAGAGCATCTATACAAGTCCCAAAAGCCCCCGTTACCTTGGAAGCAAAGGCTTGAGATATGCATCGGTGCTGCCCGAGGCCTACACTATCTCCACACGGGTGCGAAGCACACTATCATTCACCGAGATGTTAAGACAACCAACATTCTTTTAGATGAGAAGTGGGTGGCAAAGGTCTCTGATTTTGGTCTGTCAAAGACGGGTCCTACACTGGATAATACACATGTTAGCACTGTCGTGAAGGGTAGTTTTGGCTACTTGGATCCGGAGTACTTCCGAAGGCAGCAGTTGACAGACAAGTCTGATGTCTACTCATTTGGAGTTGTTCTTTTCGAGATATTGTGTGCTCGGCCAGCTCTGAACCCGGCCCTATCTAGAGAGCAGGTGAGCTTGGCGGAATGGGCTGCACATTGCCAGAGGAAAGGCATGCTGGACCAGATAATTGACCCTCATCTCAAGGGGAAGATAGCGCCCGAATGTCTCAAGAATTTTGCTGAGACAGCAATGAAGTGTGTGGCTGATCAGGGCATAGAAAGGCCATCAATGGGTGATGTCCTGTGGAACCTGGAGTTTGCTTTGCAGCTGCAGGAGAGTGCAGAAGAGAGTGGCGTTGTAAGCCGGTCCATTGATATCAAGGAGGACACTGAATTTGAAGTAGCTTTGAAAGGGAAGAAGGATCCGAATGCATTCGACAGTAATGTAACAGACTCGAGGAGCAGCGGAATGAGTATGAGCATCGGGGGTCGAAGCCTTGCCAGTGAAGACTCCGATGGACTCACACCAAGTACTGTATTCTCACAGATTATGAACCCAAAAGGCCGCTGAGATTATTAACTCTCCATTTTCTTGATTGCTGATCAATCATGCATTCAAATTTGTTTCATGCATTCTATTAATTTTCCCCTGTATAAGGAGAGTGTAAAAAGAATGTGTAATTTATCTTGCTTTTGATTTTAGAATACTTATTTTGGTATAATTGAAATTCCGTGACGAGTTTGCAGTTCTCTGTTCTAATGTTTATTGAATGACCGATTGAAAGAAAGATTCTACCAAAAAGATATTGAATGAGTCGCACTCATCAATTTCGTATCCGGTGGAGTTAACATGCAGATTGAGATCACCTCTCCCGCCAGGGCCATGTGAGTGGGGTCCATGAATATGGCTGTCATAACTTTCTTTAGAAATAAGTAAATAATGTCTATGACTATTGAGTATGAAATGAAATGGAGTGTCACGTATGAAGCTGGGAAGTGGAACCTATTGTCTGTGTTTTACAAGGTAATTTGTTGATGGGCGAAGGAATATATCATGGGTTGTGATGAGCTGGCAAACACGTGTTCTGTCCTGCTGTCATGTCCTGTAACAAGTTCCCGTGAGCCAAACCATCATTTATTCATCATATTATTTGGACAACTTTGACCGAACAATGGATTGGACTGGAATTTGGAATCATTTCGTGACTCATATGTCTGAATATTTTATTGTTATTATTTTTTGGTCAAATTGACGTGCAGAGTGAATTAGTCTTTTTGTGACGTGTTCTAAACCATGAGAATTTGACCAAGTCAAGGGCTTCTATGGTGGAGGTCACGTTCGGGAAACAAGAACTTTAAGGCTGAGTAGTGTGAGTCCATCAGTCATCACAACATTCACAACAACGAGATCGTAACTCGTACCCAATTTTTTCACACAATAAGATCAAATTCCGAGTATAAAATTTGCACCGACTAGCCAGGCAGTGAGCATGGGCTATGGTCTGATGGTGTAAAAAACAGGAGTATTTCATCCCCAACAAAAATTTAATCTGAATTTGACCCAAAAGAAAAATTTTAGTACTTGAAAGAACACACGATTGCGACCCAGGAATTTCAATGTGGAAATATCTGCATCCAGTAGGGTCTCACATATCTACATGCCAAAACAAATATACAGAAAAGAAGTAAAAAAGAACGAGAATTATCGAATGCTCAAAACAAATATGAAATCAAATGGCCTAACCGACAATGGAAACGACAGCAAACGGGCATGCCGTCAAAGGGCGACAGAATCTGCAAGTGCAGTTATCTTCTTCTGCAGCTCGGGCTTATTCGCTCCCACGAGTTTATCAACTTGCTGTCCATCTCTTAAAAAGAAGAACGTTGGAGTCGCTTTAATGTCCCAAGAAGAGCTAAATTCCTGCCACAAGACAAAGCATACATACCATTCGATCTAAGTCTCTCTATAGCTCTACAATTAACACGCTATCAACTATCATAACCCATCACATGGAAACTGGAATATAACCATCTAGTTCAGTATTAGTGGAAGGCCAAGAGTTTTAGCATCGGCGGCATGACTAGACAGTTGATTCTTTTTATCAAGAGGATAAAAGAGCACAAAATAATAAGCAAGAGAAAGCATACTTACAGTTAATTCATCAACATCAACTACTAGAAACATCAAAGAAGGGTATTTCTCAGATAACTCAGAGTAGAATGGTGCAATCATCTTACAAGGACCACACCATGTGGCACTGAAGTTCGCAATCACCTGTTGACATTGCAAATTAATTTTTTTTAAAAGATGATGAAATCTACTGCATAATACAGCATTAACAATACTGTCTAATCAGAAACAGAACAAACATAACTTGTCAATATTGTATAAGACATGCAATCCGAGTACATTAGTAAGACAAGTTTTTTTAATAATCACAAAATTCAGAAACTTAGAAAAATGACTAAATATGCAAATAAGAATGAAACATAGTTCCATAATCCTACAAGAACAAGAATCATAAAACAACTTACAATGTTTCCATCCCTACTAGCTTCCGCCAGCTTTTGATCCCAACTTTCTTTCGTTGTGATAAGGTGGACATTTCCGGTGGCAAATTCAACATGATGATCAGAATCATCTTCTTCAGTTTGAGGCTACAGAATTATGAATACCATAACTTCCTAATCAGGCGTTTTAATGAGAAATACAACAATATATCAGAGCAAGTTATATTTTTTTAATTTTCTATTAATATTTAGATTGTTTACAATGGTAAACTAGTTTCAGAATTACCAGGGGAAGGCACTAAAACAATAAATGGGACGCCATAATTACACCAAAAACGGGATAAATCATGTGATTTATCAAGTAGGACTTATATATCAAACACAACACAGGCTGTAGTACCAAAAAGAAAACTACAGAACTTCTGGGGTTGCTGATAAATGGATCAATCAGCTTATGAAATTACTTACAACAATCTACAGGCACTTACCTTGTTCAAGCATATTCCCATTTTAATTAATCGGAACCAACAGTTGACACAGCAGTACCCTGACACCATCAGAAAAATAAGGTAAGATGAGAAGAAGAAAAAATCCTAGGAGAAACTACACAAATGGGTTTTCGGAGAGGTGCTCCTTCACTGCAAAAGAAGGATACAAATATTATACAATTCCTGGCCGAGGCAAGATTGTTCATACCTATGATAAGGCAAGGAAATGATATAAAAAGGTGTTTTTGCTTAGTTTACTCTTCTCTACTCTTTCCATTATATTGAAAACCCGTTTAGAACATTCTACATGATTACTCAGATTACAAGGGTAAGATTAGACTAAGTGCATATCTGAAATAGAGGTTTTAAATTCTTATGAAATTCTAGGATTTGAACATATAGTAAAATCTCGATAAATTAATAGTCTGGAGAATGAATAAATCTATTAATTTAACGAAATATTAAATTATCGAGTAAAATTAGCATGTTACCCTCGAACCGTGACCAAAAAAAAAAAATTGTTGTTTAAGCGATTTTATTAATTTATGGAAGTTCTACTGTATTTGAATTAATGTTCTACAGGGACGAAGAGAACTTGAGAGTATTCCCCCTTATCTAGGTAGGACAGTAAAATGATCATACAATTAACTTGATCACAACTTGGCAAAATAACTGAAAATTCATTATAGCAACAAAAGCAGAAGGAAAAAATAATCCCCAAAAGACATTGATATGCTAACGGTCGCAAAATTACTGGACATATGTAATTTCTATGGTGCCTTGAGATGCTAAATTAAGGCTTACCCACCCTAATGATGCCCTACTCGCTGATCTAGCTTTCTTGATTCACTGTGCCTGATAGATGATAAAAAGGGAAAATTAATGAAGAAAAGTGGAGAAGATGATAGGGTTAAAGAAAAATCATCCTGTTAACGTCAAAAGACAAGCCGAAGAAAGTGTTGACATATGGCTGGGAAGAGATGAAATCCGGTGATTGTTAGATTCCATGAATTACTAACAAGCGTAAAGGACCAAATTACCTAGACCGATTTGCAGCGTCGACTAAAAAATGAAAAGGACCAAATTTGGGGATGCTGCTCTGAAACAAAACCCTAGAAATGCAGATTAGTGATTACCCAGGAGCCAACCAGAGACAAAAAGGCACTGTGCAAGAAGAAACGGAATATCGGGTGCAAATGGGGCCTATCGATCACATCTCATCAGCCTTTCAATTCACATTTCTATAACATAAACAGAGTATCATTTATTTATTAATTAATTATTAATTACTACTTATATGAATTGTACTCTCATTTCCTTACACTTTACAAGGGGGTTGGTTAGCGGTTGGTTAGCGGTTGGAACAAGGTCAAGAGCTCAGGGTATCTTTGACACCAATTTTTTCCTTTTTCTTTTTTTTTTTTTATAAAAAATTAAAATATGTAAATAGAGGAGACATCAAAAATTAAAAATATATTTTTTATGTCAATATTTACCGTTGACATCAAAATTATAAAAAATTGAAAATATTAAAATAATTACCTCCTTTTAAAAAAAAAAAAATTAGTAAATAATCTTCTCGATACATAAATATACAATTTTCCGAAAATTTCAATTACGTTTATGCTCAAAATAATTTCATACGGTAACAATATCTATAAAACATAGCTGATCGATTGATTAATCGTAGAATTATTATATTAAGAGAAAAGATTATAACATAGAGGTGACATGATAGATCAATTGTATCTACAAGGCTATAAAAAGTTCATGAAAAAGAAGTCCCAACGGTAATTTATAAAAAAAAATTAACAGAAAGAAGAATAGCCTCCCAACATTGGTCTGGTAAGGGACACACAGGCAAGGGAGAACGAACACAGGAATGCAATAACAATAAGAAGTTGTAACAATTATTAATCAAGACCCTCAAAAGAATTAGAGTACTGGAATCATCACCACAGTTTCATTTAATTTTATGAAATTTCGGTATGTTCTCCGATCCCATAGAAATTGGCTATATGAGGAAGGGAAACCGAATGGATCACTAGAGAGAAAGTCGAGGAGATGGAAAGGGATATATATATATATATATATATATATATATATATATAATGTTTATGGTGTGGTCTGAGTAGTTAACTCGTCCTTGGATTTGTTGTCCTCAGAAGAAGGCCGAGTTTCGGAACCAGACGGCCTGATTTCTTCGATCATCCTAACAACTTCATCCATGGAAGGTCTCATATCAGGCATCCTGGCTACGCATGCCATTGCTATCTGAAGCATTTGGACCAACTCTTCTTCTATATTCTGATACTTCATTAGCTCTATATCAAATACTTCTGAGGTCCACTCCTCTCTGACCACAGACTGGACCCACCTGGGAAGGTCCGCAACATCATCTCGCCCTGGGGACTGAACCGGTGCTTTTCCTGTTAACATCTCTAGAATAACTACGCCCAAGCTGTATACATCTGACTTTTGAGTTGACTTTCGCATGTCAATTACCTCAGGAGCTCGGTAGCCTGCACTTCTAGATGGCACGGTGGGGAAGTTGATGACAGATGTTAGGCCGAAATCTGAGATGCATCCATTGAGGTCCTGTGTAAGAAGGACATTAGAGGATTTGATGTTGCCATGGACAAGTTTGCCACCGCTTGAGGAATGGATATGTGCAATGCCCCTTGCAAATCCAAGTGAGATTTTTACCCTGGTTTCCCAGTCCGGGGGTGTCTGTCCGCTTAATTTGTTTCCTGCAGAGGGAATTGCACATTTTTTAAGAGATATTATATCACAACAAGATTATTATCGAGTCAAGTAGCAGGCAAGTTGGAGAGAGCCAGGAAGAGATTAGAGCGGGTAAGGCATACCATGCAGTAATGCAGAGAAACTACCAGCTGGTACGTAATCATAAACCAAAAGTTTCTCATCCTTGGAATAGTAATAAGCGCGGAGTGGCATGACATTTGGGTGCTGACCCACCCTCCCGACAATCTCCATCTGCTGTTCGAATTCCCTTTTACCAACCACCACTTCTTTCAACCTCTTCACAACTACAGTCGTTCCTTCCTCCAAGATAGCCTTATAAGTGGTCCCATAACTCCCCTTTCCAAGCACCTCTGCAGAAGCTCTCAACAAATCCTCTAGGTCAAAATTATAAGAACAGCCTTCAAAGAAAACCAACTTGTTCTTCTCAGCCTCTTGCACCCCGCTCCCAAAGTCCTCCTTTGGTTGCTCGCTCCTTTTACTCTTCCCTTTCACCGCACCAGTACCTTCATTATCTTTCTTCTTCAAACAGCATACTAGTGTTATCAGAAATAGGACAAACAGTAATGCAGAACCCCCCACTGCAATGGCAATAATTGCTCGACTATTGAGTTTCCTCTTGCTCTTTGGTTTTGGTGAGGCAGGTGGGGTAGGGGGTATATAAGTGGGAGAAGGGGAGGGTGATGGTATGACCGAAGAGCACTGGCTTAGTGGTGCTCCACATAGCAAAGAATTCCCTTCGAAAGAGGATGGAGGGAATGTTTTCAGAGCAGAAGGAATTGTGCCATTTAGATTGTTATAGCTCAAGTTCAGATTCCTAAGCCCAGGGAGATGCACATCAGGTATAGGTCCAGAAAGAGAATTATTTTGAAGGATGAGGCTAGTGAGATGTGACAAATTTTGAACTGCTGCTGGAATGTGGCCTGTGAGGATGTTGAATGACAGATCCAGAAAGGTGAAGTGGGGAGATAAGGAAGGAGGGATCTCGCCCGAAAAGTTGTTATGCTGAAGGTATAAGTTTTGGAGGGACGGAATGGATAAAACATCAGATGGAAGGCTCCCATTGAGACGGTTAGACCGAAGGCTAAGGATTCTGAGAGCATCAAGCCTTGAAAGTGTGTTGGCCGGAAGTGCACCATACAAGCCAACAGCAGGGAGCCGCACAGCCATCACTCTTGCCTTATCTTTTGTACAAGTGATGCCAACCCAAGAAGAGCAAACTGAGCTAGATTGATTCCAGTTAACTTTACGACCGTGAGGAACAGCGGCAATGAAATCAAGAAGGGCTTGCTTGTCTGAGTTTAGGTCAGATGAAACATGGAAAGGGAAATACACAAGTAAGAGGAGAAGTGGCACAGAGAAGAATAGTAGCTTCATATTGTTGGTTTACAGGTATCTGCAGGAGTTGGAATTATTTTGTGTTATCTCATCGATTACTTCACCTGCAAGACGATAAAATTTTGAGAAACTGTCCACCATATCCAACCCCAAAAATATCAGATCACGAAGCAGCTAAGCATATGGAAAAACCAGAGAAGCAATGTAAGGAAATACATCCAAAGAGCAGAATCTCGATTTCGCTGCGGGCATGATGCCACTTTGAAGCAATCATACCAAAACAACCAGCTACAACTAAAAGATCACTAAAAATTTGAACACAAAAGGCACTAGTCAGATATATTCAAATCCTTCACAGTAGTCAAAGAAAGTGCTAACAAGGACCAAAGCGAGGGGGTTTAAAAGACAATTTCTTCCTAAAGTTTGAGACTTCAATTTTCACTTCACAATCTACCTGCTGATCAGTACTTTCCTCTCTCACTCTCTCAAGCTGTCCACTATACTGACCATAGAAAAAGGAGTTGGTATTCCTCTTCTTTTGAGTAGAGTCAACATGTTCAAGGCAGGCGAATAATTTCTTTACATGCACCGATTGATTTCATTGAAAGAACTTGCAAACTAACACATTCACAAGACCATGATTAAGGGGAAACAAAAGAAAAAGGAAAAAGCATAATCGTTTCCCACAAAAGAGAAACAAAAGCATTAAAGGGTTAAAGCATGCACCGGAAAATGCTTAAAGAATCGCTTTATCTGCTTTTTGAATTATTCTTACCCAATTTCTCAAGGATATAATGAAAAATTGTGATAAGAAAGTATAAAGTTTGAAAAAGTTAGAAACCATGGTGAAAGAAAAAGCCACTCAAAATGAAAACTATAATTATGAGATTTCACATCTTTTGGGGACATTATTGGCCTCTATGTCAATGTCCAAACAGATTAGAATAAGTAGATGGGTGAGGGGTGGTGGATTAGAACGGATTAGAACAAGTAGATGGGTGAGGAGTTGTGGAAGATATCAGTTCATTACTAAGAACAGATAGAACAAGCAGATGAGTGAGGAGTTGTGGAAAACATCAGTCAATTACTAAGATATCTAAATCTAAACTGCTTACAATCCATCACGGCATTAGATTTCTCAGAATAGAACAGACAGAACTTAATCCAAGGGTCTTCAGAAAATTCTATCCCTGTAAATTCACTCTCTCAAAAAGATTTGTTTTTTCTTCTTTCACTAGATCTAGGCATATCAGAGAGGAAAATTGAACAGAAAATCTTGCACATTCTAGTTATAATTGCAAACATAGGAAATAAAGAAAGAAGGAGAAGAGACAAGGTAAGAGTAATAGTGAAATTAGGAGTTGGAACCTACCTAGAACTGGAAAGAAAGGGAATGTGCTCGAGGTAGAGGGAGGGGAGCAATAATGGAGGAAGCCAGCTTAGCTAGCAAGCTCGCTAGGCCTCGCCTGGATGATCTGAGAGGAAGCTCAAAGCCGACAAGCAGCAGCTGAAACAAGCACAGAGCAGCATTAGCTAGGACTTGAGAAGCAAACTTTTACGCAACGGCATTCCTTCACTAACAAGCTCAACCTCTAAAAAATCACTTCTACCTGCTTCTACCCTTTTCTTTTCTTTTTTTTTTTTTTACCTTATTTTCTCTTTATTGGCCGTTTCAGATTCAACGGCCAAAAGGGAAGAGGATGTAGTCCAACACGTTGGTTCTCAGCTTCTCCGTTAAGACAACGTTGTTCTTCCTTGTAATTTCAGATCTCGATGAGAACAGAACAATCACTAACCCTTTACTCCCTCTCTCTCTCACTCTCTCTCTCCTCCCCCATGCCTCTCAGCAACACTTAGCAGCAGCTAATGAAGAAGAAGCTAGCTGCACCACCATTTTTAATTTAATTTCAGTATTAATAATAATCATCATCATCATCATTCAAAACTCAGAATATAAAGTTGCTGCCGAATAATGTACAAACAAATTGAAATTTAATTAAAAGGTTAAAGGGAGGGTTAGTTGGATTCCTGGAACCCACAACCACCTCTCCATCTTTTTACTCTCTCTCACTCTCACTCTCTCTCTCTCCCCTCACTAATGTCATAACAGTGTTCTATCGAGTTATCGAGTACATGAGGACTTCGTGTCGGAATTCTCACTATCCTAATCGATAATCGACAGGTGGTCAGATGTTGTTGATTCTGTCACGTGGCTCGTTTTCACTGGTCACTCTAGCATCAAAACGCATAGGTGTTAGATTATTTGTTGTAATAGTACTTTCCAACAAATACAAAGAAAACCACTACATGGATAAGGTTCTTTTTTTTATTTATAAATTTAATATATATTTTTTTAATCCATTAAATTAAATATTTATAATATTAAAAAAAAAAAACATAACATATCTCATATATCTATATATCTATATAATAAATATTATAATTAAAGTAAATAATTTTATAGTCTTGAATGCATGCATGTTACAACCAGATCCTACCAATCAATAAAATGGCGTTTGTTATATAATTACAACCCGTAATGAAGCAGTATTAATTTAAACTAAGTCGACTTAAATAAGCAATTAATAAAGAATATTAGCAATTCTGGGGAAGTAATCATTAATTAATTAATTAATTAATTAATTAATTAATTATATAAATATTAATATTGTAATTGAATGAAACTTAATTAACATGCAAAAACTTCTTCATAAACTGATTTTTTAACGAAAGGGTACAAATTAAGGCTAATAAACTGATTTTTAATAGGTATTCTCATGCATGATTAACCATGCATCCATTAATTTATATATATATATATATATATATATATATATATATATATATATATATGATTCTCATGTAATACAAATTAAGGTGGTTCAACCACCATATATGATATCACTTTTAGCAGTTGACATGGATTAATGACACCTCTAATTAAGGTTTATTTTATATCCAACCAATCATGTGGCAGCGTGGGGTATAGCTTTCATGTGAATGAACGAGGATGTCAAAATAACCATGATCACTTATTTAAGAAATAATATATGATAAATCTTTTCATTTCAACTTCCTCTATTCAAAACCAAACAGTCCTTAATCTCTCTATGTAACCGACTAAAATTTCCTAAGAAATACGACAGGCAATTAAACGCGAGAGGGCCAGGATGGCATTGGGTTGGTCACACCTAACAATGCGTGATGAATACTCTGACAAGACCAACCATACGTGATGAATACTCTTACAATGTAATTAACTAAGCTCGTGCTATACATTGATTATTGATTAAGAAGTAACATGGGCCATTCCACGTAATTAGAGTACAGTCGTCTTCTGCATATAGCTAGTGATAGATATGCCAACGACTTGTCGCTTTACAGCACCATTTTGAAATGACAAAACCAGGGTATACATAGAGAATGCATACCTGCTCCTCGTAATTTTTTTTTTTTTTTTTCATTCAGATTTCATTTGTAATTGGCAGATTCCATTCTTATAAAAACCCAAATGATATTTGACAATTAACATAAAAGAAAAAAAAAATATTAAGAATACAAGAAAACTCACTTCTCTGATGTTATGAGAGGCCGAAAGGTTCAGGAAGAGACTCAAATCCATTATCGAAGATGGACTCTGTATCAATTTTATCATCGATACTGTGGAGCCAATTTGTATTTTTCAAGTCTTCCTTTAGCAATATTGCATCATAACGGGAGCTTTCATAGATGTCCGCTTCACTCAACTTCGCAGAAAGCTGCGCATCATCTGCTTCACTTCCAAACTCTACAGGTCCCTGAAAATGTTTTCCTTGCTCCCAACTCATGACTCCATTATTACCATTATGCAGGTTTCCATTGACAGATGGCGGAGCACTCGAACCACGAATAGAATGGGTTTTCGAAATGACAGGTCGAATGCTCTGAGGGTATAGGGCGGTGCCTGAAAGTGGACGGATACTCCCTGTGCCATTTCTTATATCCTATAATCAAGAGCACATCGGTAATTAGTATTCATCAAATATATTCATTTGCATAGGTAAAAAGTAGTTTTCTATAATATAGCCGGGCATAACTAAAACCTCCCCTAGCCTGCATTAACCACATTAGAAATATAAATCTGAGTCTCTTCCTTCCACCTATTTACCACGCACATCATTACTGGCTCACCGGAGCCACAAACTATTACCGAAGCTTGAATCTCCAGAAACGCTCAAATGACAGGTACCAGTAATGTAGTGTATGGATGAATGTCCTGAACAATATATCGAATAGGGCACTCAAGGAAGCTCTTTAAGATCATGATTTAATTTCTAGATATCTTCATAATTATAAAGGTAAGAATATAAAGATATCTAGCATCCAGCTTTCAGTATTCTACATGGCAACTTGCAACTTCATCAATGAAGAAATGGAGAATTAGAGTAAGCATACCATATGCTTGATTGCCATGTCCAAAGATTTCTTTGATATAGTTCTCCCAAATCCGGTGCTTTCTGCAGTAGTTGTCGAAGCCTTCACAGGCTTCCTCGTAGTTGTCACCGACTCTGACACACGTGAACCCCTCCGAAGCTCTGGAGCCTCAGTGTGGTGCCCATTGGCATTTATGCGTGCCCTTCCAGGGGGGTCTGTGAGTCTTCCCCTTGTGACGACAGGAGATGGTGTTCTTCTAGGCACACTCACTGAGGCTGGGGTTTCTGAATTCCCCTTGCCAGCAGCAGAAATTGGCCGGGATCTACCTGCAGAAATTGGCCTATCTGGTAAAGTTGTTCTGAGGTTTGGAGGTGTATCCAGTGGAAAATCAGGGGGGACAATTGGTTGAGGTGGAGGCCTGACTCGAGAGCCAGGGGAGCTCGGTCGTGATACCGGTGCTGGATTGCGTCCATTTGATTGAGCACGAGCAGCAGCAGTTGGAGGACCTGCTGTTACAGGTACTGAAGAAGTAGGGCTGCGGCGAGTTGGTGTAGTTGGACGAGAATTCGACCGGGATGCTGGAGAACCCAAATTTCCAGGAATCTGTGGCCTAGAACTTGGAGTGGATGGTCTCGAGTTTTGTAACAGCCGCGACCTGTCAATGGAGGAGTTGGTGGGGGATGGACGAACTCTTGAAGGAGTTGAAGATCTCGATGGTGCCAGACGGGGGGATGGAGTGGAAGGTCTCACAATGGATGGTGACCTGGTCACCGGGGAGGCAGGTCTAGTGTAAGAGGTAACTGAAGATGAGCTTGTGTTAAGGATTGAAGATGATTTATTAGAAGAATAGGTACTATATTGTGGAGTGCAGATGGAGGACCGCGTCGCTGAATTGCTTCTTGTTGGTCTTGAGGAATAGTTACTCTCGGATTGTGAAACTGAGAGCTGAAATGGAAAGGAAACCACTGATGAGTATACATGTAATGGTTTTTTATTCATGACATTCTGGCTGTTACAAAGCAAGCAATTTCAATCCACGACATTTCTTATTTCTCCTCATGTTTCCTCTAAGTTGTTCATCCCACGAATGAAAACACTGAGGCAGAATCGCAGACAGCTCAGGCGAAATGTGAGGACCAAAGAAAGAAAGACCAAAATCATACCCTTGAAGCCTTCGTTGTAGAAGCTGATCTAACAGAAGAAGTGCCTTTTGGAGCTGCTGAAGCTGGTTGAGAATCACTTCCATCACATGAAGGGAAAAGCGGAGTCTCAGGAGGAGTAAGAAGCCTAGTCACATAAAAGATACTTCTTATGAATCAGAAAACAAAGAGATTGACAGTTGTGATTAAGCTCAAGCCGTAATGTCATATGTAGTACGATCGATGATAACAGTCGGTGAATGGTAGAACTAAATTCATTCACATTTGGTTTACTAGAGATTGAGTAAATGCCAACTTTATCAAAACAATGCAGGTAGATCTACGATAGTTATTAGTTCAGCACCAACTTGGAAAAATGAATCAGTTTGATGAGCAAGCGAAGACCAATCTTGTCGGCTAAACTTCTTTTTATAAGAGAAAACTCATGATTTTTTCCACAATAAGGTTGTCTGTGTGGGAAATATATACTATAGCTCCAAAATGCTGATTATCCCAGTATAAATAACGACACCTGATCATATATCCATTCCTTTCTATTTCTTCCGGTTTGAGTATCCTCTGGCCAATTTTTCTAAATTCTATATCAATTAAGGAGATTTGTGGACTTGCCCGAAAAGTAGAGAGAAATTTGAAAGCACTTGCATGACAACATCACACAGGTGAAAGTTCAACCTTTACGAAGAAAGTTGTAAAGGTAGATCTAGAATCTAATGAGAGAACATATTAAATTCATTTTTAATTTGCTATACCAGTCATAGTCATGCTTTCCTCCTTCAGTTGTTGAAAGCAGATCCTCAATCCCACTTCTGGCCAATTTCAACGATCCAACTGAAAGTCTTCCCAATTTAACTGAGGAAACTGATTTCAAAGTAAATCAAGATAAGAGACAGAACAATAAGTATGTGAGTGATAAACACCGATAAGTAATCATAAAAGCAAAAATAACTAATACAATGAATAAGGAAATGTATAATGATGAATAGGATTAGAAAAGGAAATAATTCGTAATCCATTGTAGAGAACGCGGAACTTGAGGAACGAGTAAAAGTTCATCAAGGAAGCGTGTTAATCAAGTGTTTTATTCGGTTAATGCTTTTCTGAGTACATAAAGATCAAGTTAGGAAAAAGAAGATCATAGCGTAAATATGGATTGGGGGACAACGATTGGCATTGTGTGAGTGATTACCGTCGGAAGAATCATCAGAAGATGCAATGAAGAGACTGCGGCGATTCTTGGCGAAGAGATCTAAGTTCTCATCGGAGTCCTTGGAGATTCTGGTCAAACCATGACCACTCCGGTGCTGAGATCCGGCGAGAAGACTCCTCCCTCCGATGAAAGGTTCCCGGCCGTTCCTGCTCATGGTAAATACGCATCAAAGTAACATCCTCCTCCTGTAAAGTACGAATAACAGTGACGAGATCTAGTTACAGTAGTTGGATACAGGCAAAGCGAGGGAACAAAGCAAGCTAGACTTGCTTTGCTCTGCTTTTTCTCTCTGTTTTACGTCATTTGAAAGAGAGGCCGGGAGTGAGAAAAGCCTGAAACACGAGATCTGTACTCCAAACGTTTGGCCGAGTTGCTAATCATTTTTCTAAGAGCTTCAGCTATAAGATCCCGTGCCACCTTAAGCATGACTTTCTTTCTTTTTACTCGTGTTTTATTATTATTATTATTATTTATATTTTTTTAAGTTTTTTCTATTTTATAAAGTTTCAGCAAAGAAACTGACACGGTGGAATTTAGTGGGTTGGATTTAAAAATTTAAAAAAAAAAAAAAAAAAAAGTAGCCAATGTGATCTTCCTACTTCCTAGTTCCTTCAACCCCCATGCGATGTGATGACATGGACAATGATGTGTCATGAATCGTCGCTTTGGCACATGCGCGCTTGTTTAGCTGTTTCCATATTATTTGAAAAAAATATAATATCGATTAATTTACTTACAAAATTAGGAGTAACTAATCACATTATTATATTCTCATAATGACGTTGGAATTTGGTCTTTAAACATTTATTTTTCATTTTTCGTATTTTATTATTTAAAATCGGACCTACCTGTCCCAATTCCAACCACCTTTAAATATTTATTTATTTATTTATTTATTTGTTTCTGAACATGTTATGAATCGCGCACAGTACCTCGACAAAATTGGTCAAAATAATAAGGCAAAGTCAAAATCAATATATACATATAATAATTGTTTCATCGTACGATTCCATAACATTATATATATGTATGTATATACAGATGTGAGCGTGACATATAATTATATAAAATATTATTATAATAAATTTTTATATATAATATAATCATACATTATATACCTATAATAACATAGTCATACATTATAAACGAAAGATGGAATCATTGTTAATTTCCTTGGTTCTCCTTCACTTCCCTTATAAGCAAAGCTACAAGAATAGCACATACTTGTACATGATGTATGTATGTATAACTATAATTATATATATATATAGATCAGGTTCGATCGATGTTGAAGTGAAAGGATGGGAATGAGATGGGTGGGGCAGTGGGTGGATCATGCAGGTGCACTTAAGATGCCGACATATAGCCATCCGATCGATCACTATCACGTAGCTCATCGCATTATATCTTATGATCACATGTAACGTATAAAATCTTTATAGTTTATGTTTTGCTTTTTGGGTAAGTATACAGCACAATACTTAGTTATCTTAATTTATATCTATCTAGATGCCTTCACGTGCTTTCTCTGCTCTCCTCACACTTTAGCCGGTGGATTTATTTATTCAATTATTTATATTATATTATATTATATTATATTATATTTAATACCATTTTGTAGATTAGATCCAAAATACTTGTAGATATGATTCATGAAATTTTGAATATCCAAAATACATGCAGGTTGATAATTCATAATTTCAGTTCCGACCAGCCAGCCAGCCAGCCAGCCAGCCAGCAACCTCTCCCACTATTTTCTTAGGTGGCCTACCTCTCAGAACCACCCATGTGATAGGATCCAGATATATCATGCACCTTTTTTCTTTCTTTGTTTATTTCCTTGAAAGGTGAGTTTTCTGGATCAGATTTGTTTGGTTCGATTTTATGTAAGAACACGTAAATAAAAGTAAAAATTATGATCTTTTTAATATTTTTTTAAAAAGTTTAAAAATTACTTAATATTATAATATAATTTAAAAAATAAGAAAAAAAATTATATAAATAAAGATTTATCTTGATTCCCATTAAGTATATATATTTATTTAGATGTAAATAAAAAAAATATCATTTTTATTTCATAATTTCTTCAAATTAAAATAACAAGATAAAAAACAAGACGATTTTTCTTTTCATTCCAATTAAATGAACAAACAAATATCTATCTTATTAGGGTCATTGGATCCGGGATTCCAAACATGTACATGGATGGGTCTACGTACGTAGCATGCACTAATTGGTCAGGCCCAGTTGATTGAGCTAAGAAACTTTCATTGGGCTGAGAATTAATATGGTTATTTCTTTGTCTGGCAGCCATGCATGGTGATCAAGAGCTAGCTGGGCCTACGCCATAGATATAATCACCACTTTTACAAGTGGATTGGAAAGATTCATGGACCCTATTAGTGAGATAGGAATGATTTAGAATCAGAATTTTGCAGCTCAAAATCTCATTATTCTAACACTATCTCGTGGAAATTTTGAGGAGGAATCATGCTCGATGACGACCTCAGGGAAGGTCATCAAACATGAATTTTAATAATGGTGAGATCCCAATTGCAAACTTAATTGATGTCTGACTCTACTTTCCAGGCCAGTTTCCTTTATCTGTGTATATCAGTATATGCGCGCGCGTGCGTGTGTAGGCAGGAAGAATTAGAGAGACCTCCTTAGCTGTTGCCTGTTGGAAGTGATTGATTGCAGATTTAGGCTCAAACTTAAACCTGCAGCTTCAACTTAGGCATATGGATTCTGCCGATAGCTATCTACCTAATTATTAACTTAAGCTTCAATTTTGGTTCTTCACTACTTACGTACGTACGTACGTGACGAACGATTTGCTTTTTTTTCTTTGGTTCATGTACTATATATCATCCTCTTTATTAGCTCCTTTAATTTATGTTTTACGTACTAAAGGGAAAGAAAAACAAAACTATAAACATAAATTGATATGTGTATATATATATATGGCCATGTTGCTCATGTTTGTCCTTGACGTACAGATTGGGGCTATATAAAGCAGTGGCTAGACTCCTTTTGATCATATATAGTGCAGTGCTGGGAAGGAATCGATTATCTCCATGAGATGGAAAATACCTTACTTCCATATTACATACTAATATACATATACACATATACATACATATACATATATATATATATATCTATATAAGAAGCTAGACCTTGAGATCATCTTTCTTAATTCAATTCCTTTACAGACCTAGAGTTCCTAGGTAAGAGCAGATCATATCTCGATTTTGTGCTTAACTTTGCGCATGCGCTGCTATATAACTGTATATAATATGCTTCATTCTATAATTTCCATGGATTGAGTAAAGGGCACAGCTTTCTTTAAATATCTAGTCAAGGAAGAAATATGCCTATCTATTTAGGTACCAGATCAACGATGTGAAGCTAGCTAGCCTAATATGTTTCATATATATATATATATATATATATATACTCTCTTTGAATCATATCATTTTCTCAATTAATACAGATTGATCGATCAAGAAGGAGCAATTAAGTAGGCAAATATGGATGTAACTAGGGGCGTGCAACGATTGAGGGAGATGTTTATGTTTGTGTTCCTAGCCATATTATCGAAGGCGAGTTTTGTGAAGGCAGGCGGCGCCGGAGCAGGTGAACCTCCTCATGATCATTATCATGATTGCGGGTCGAACACTAGTTCGACTGGTATTAGTACTAGTACTAGTACCAGTAACAGTTGTAGCTACTGCTTGAGCTGGAGGATGAGCGTGGAGGCTAACAATGTGATTGGATGGCGGACCATCCCGGCTCAGTGTTTTAGCTGTATTGAAGCTTACATGACTCGTGGTCAATACGAGCATGACCTCAACTTTATAACTCACCATGTTATCCTCACTTACATTGATACCATCACTCTCTCTGATGATGGAATGGATGCTTGGATTTTTGACGTAGATGACACTTGCATCTCCAATCTCTTCTATTATAAAGGAAAGAGATACGGGTACGTACGTAATATATATATGTGTATAGCCTGCACCTGCAATGGTTACCTAGCTCTGTCTTAATCATATTAATTATCTATATCCATATATATAGATGCGATCCATATGATCCAACCGGGTTCAAGTCATGGGCATTGAAGGAAGAATGTCCAGCAATAGGGACTGTGCTGGAGCTATTCAGAGAGCTGATAGAGAGGGGTTTTAAAGTATTTCTCATCACCGGAAGAGATGAACACACGATGGGCTACGCCACCATTAATAATCTGCACAATCAGGGTTTTCTGGGCTATTGCCGTCTAATATTGAGGTCAGAAGCTTATAAAGGGCAAAGCGCAGTGGAATACAAGTCGGAGATAAGAAAGAAGTTGGTGGGGGAAGGTTACAGGATATGGGGCAATGTGGGAGACCAGTGGAGTGACCTACAGGGACAGTGTCTCGGCGACCGCTCTTTTAAGCTTCCCAACCCCATGTATTTTGTTCCTTAACTTATAAGTTATCACTGCCCTATATTACTCTACGTCACGTTATTATCATTCTCAACATATTTGATATGATAGCATGAAACTTATAGATTGATACACCCTAAAATTTTTCTTCTTATTATTATTGTTATTCATGTGGACAATATGTATTATTACATCAAAGAATATTGATGATATTTATGTATAAAACTGCGTGCATGCCTGTATATACGGCTACTGCTACCCATGGTACGTGGGAATTGTTCAGCGTCTACCCAAGTAAAGCTCGGAAACAAATGCGTGCTTGACTCGTTACAATATACGATCGCTCCATTCATGCAGGGCCATTTGATAAAGTATTCGTTGACCATCACTGTGAATGAATGTTTGAGTGGTAAATATTTATTAATTACTTATTCTGTATATAGAAATCAGCGGCGGCGGTGTGATCGATCAGATATCGTATTGTAAACATAGAGGTAGCTAGCCTAGAATATTATAAATTGAAGCAAGCAAAGTTACTGGCTATGAAGATGAACGCCGGAGATGTGACGAAGCAGATTGAAGAGATCGCGAGAAGAAAGCGAATGAGATTTCAGTCCGAGGAGGAGCGGTTGGAACAAACATATATTCTAAGTTATGCATAAACTTCATATAAAAATATCAAGATTTCATAGTAAGTTAATAAAATCTTAGAAATTATGACTATATCTTTAGTTATTTTATTCCGAACATAATAATATTTTATATTTTATATTTATATATTTGGTTTTCCCGTAATGAACAAGATTCTTACTGAGATGCATAGCAGGCTGACTGTTCAAATAAACTGTGTAGTTTCTCTCCAAGAGACCAACTCTCTTCAATAACATTTGCAGCTAAATTGCTTTCTTAAAAACATCTGCGATCGCCACATACTCAACTTTAGTTGAAGGCAATGCAATAAAAGATTACAGCTGTGATTTCCAATTGATGTAATTAGGCGAAGCAATGATTGATAAAGGCTTTCTTGAATTCATGTCACCTACAAAATTAGAGTTTATATATCCTATAAGCTCTTTAGTCCATTTTTTAAAACATATAAAGCAGTCAAGTGTTATTCACATATTTCAGCAATAGCAATCCAATATTCAAAATCAAGATTTGACATATAATAACTTAAAAAAGATATAACATATGACAAATCTGGTTTAGTACTAATCATGTAATATATATAACCGGCACTATTACATTTGAATAATGAATGTTTTTCCTTTTAAGTATATCATGTTCAGTTTTGAGACATTGTATTTTGGACAACATGAAATGGTGGGTAGTCAAAGGTAATTAACATGCTTGCAACCAGTAACTTCAAATTTCCTAGCAATTTTTTCTAGATATGAGTTTTGATGCAGTTTTAGTGAGCTAGTTTTCCTATCTCTTACTATTTCTAGACCTAGAATTTTATTTGATTCTCCTAAATCTTTCATATTAAATTCAAGACTTAATTTTTTCTTTAACTCGTCTATTTTTTACTTTGATTTAATTATTAAAAACATATCATCAATATAGATAAATAAATACGCAGAAACATAATTCTCACAAGAAAAATAGAAATGTGCATCATAAGAGTTTTTAGTAAAACTAATCTTAATCACAAATGTATCAATCCACAAATACATTGCCGTGTAGCCTATTTCAAACCATACAATAATTTTTATCAAAATAACTAAGGGATTGTTTCATATATATAGTCTCATCTAAGTTACCATGCAAAAAGGCTATTTTAACATCCAATTGCTCTAACTCTAAATCAGAAAAAGCCATAGCAACTAACATGACTCATATTGTTTTAAATTTAACAACGAGAGTAAATATTTCATAAAAATATATTTTTTTATTGTACCCTTTAGAAACTAACCCATCCTTAAATCTAAGAGGATTGGAAAGTGTATATTTTTTTATCTTGAAAATCCATTTACAATCTATTAGTCGATGCTTGTCCAATTTGGGGACAAGTGTCCATGTGTTGTTGCTCATGAGAGAATTCATCTCATCATTCATAGCAGTTTTCCATTTCTTTTTGTGAAGGAATCCATGACCCTATGATAATCATTTAGCTCAGTTCTTTGTGTTTCTAAACCTGCCACCAAAGTTGTAAAAATGATATAAACATAAGAATATTTCAGATTTAGCTTTACCATCCTCTTATGCCCATCCCGGGTAAGTTGATAATTAGTAAGGTCATTATGGCTCGACCTTTCATGTTCTTCATCTTAGAAGTGTCTTACACCTCCTCATTTTGTTCAAGATCATTGAGTTGTCCGCCATCCACTTGTTCTCAAGTTGGATCAACAATGGTTGCGGGCTCCACCTTAATGTGAGTTACCTTAGCATCATCTATTTTTTTAGTGTTTGACTCACTACAAGGAAAGCTTTGCTAATTAAAAATTACATCTTTAATAAAATCTTAATTCCTATAAAACTCTCATCCCATAATGTAACGACCCGCGCTGTCCGAACCGTTACAATATTAACCTTTCATTTATAATCAAAGATAATTTTTTTTTCTAAGAACTTAGTTTCACAAATCATTTAAAAACTTTCTATATAAAAAGAGGTTTCTCAAAACATTGGCCATGCCTTAGCTATGTACCAAAATATCTCAAACCATCACTTTTTTATCATGTTAAAGCGGAAGTTTACAGCATTGCTATAGTTTTAGTACTACTACCTCCGTCCACATCATCACACTCTCAGCAAGTTGTTAGAATAATTTAATCAATTGCTTACCCCTTAATGCCTATAACATGGAGCGTAAGACATGAACTTTCGCACAACAAGCATATATATAACTCATAAACAGTTGTGAATGCATATGATGTATGAGACAAGTGATATATAGAAATCTTAGACTCATACTCTTCGTAAAGATTATCACATGCTCATTTCTTAATTTTTTAAACATTTTCTTACTTATTCTTTTTATTAAGCTTTACGTATGTACCAGTTGAGTACTCGACTAATGGAAAGTTGGAAGAGTGACCCAATCCGAACTTAACCATGGTTATTTCATATTCATGCATCGCACATGCATCATCATAATCACCTCTTTATTGGGCCTCGTGCCCTTCCTTCGAGGTTCGGTATAACACATCTTACTTTATATTATTCTCTTCTATCTTTATATACCTCTTAATTTGTTACATGACATGTGAGGTGAACTTTGCATGATGCTCATGAGTGCAAATGTTGTTCAAAAAATTTCTATAACAATATTATAGGTGAGAACTGTACTTACTTGAATTTCAAGCTTTTCTTTAAAGATTTGGTACTTTACGAACACTAGATCCGTTGTTTGCCTATACAATCAAGAATTTAACTTAATAAAAGCTTAACTTTCTATGAGCTTTTCTATTTATCTCACTAAGCATTTCTCATTTATTTTTAGACATTTAGTTCTAACTCTCATCTTATTATCCCCTTATTTATGTCTCTTAGGTGAGACTTATCACCTTACTTAGCTCGTGTTTAGGCTTATCACCCAAACCCTGTTGACCCTTCACGTATTGAAGGTGTCGACCCATCACGTTTTGTTCCGAAATCTCATGCTTCATTGTTCTAAGATCATAAAATTTTTTCTTTCTAATTTTATATCTATTATAAGGATACGATCTCTTATGTTCTCATGTAACATTTCAAAGTTTGTTATGACCCTTCCTATGGCCAAACACATATTCTTACAAGAACATACTATTTAAGCGTTTCTTTTTTCTAGGTTCAGTTTCAACGATTCATTTTAGTTTGGGTTTTGTTTTGTTTCATTTCATTCTTAGATCACAACTTAACACGAAAACCACCGACTAATCGTATACTCAACTTAAATATCTACTTCTTAGTTTCATATTTTTATTAATCCTACATATTTGCTTAATATGCGCAATATCCAAAATACAGAAAGGTAGCGACCAACTACTTAGTTTTTTGTCACTAGGCTTTGATTGGATTTAATTTCTTGACTTTTTTCTGCTCGAGAATAAAGACTGGAAGAGAAAGAACACGTTTTATTTTTTTCTTTATTGTAAGTGAAGAGTGTCTATGGGAAAGACTTCTTACGTGACTAGATTCAAAATAGTTATTAACCATAATATTATTTTTTTCCATATTAAAACGTGATACTCCTATTGGGTCGAATGTTTATCTTAAACAAGATGTGTATCTTACTAGGTAAGTGCTTATTTAACGCATGTCAAATCTTTGTTTGATATTTTTCTAAGCCAACATATGTGTACCTCTATATATATTACCTTTAATTTCTTAATCCTATACTTTGAATTTTAACTATTTAATTAATTTTCTTATTTACCTATTTATTTTGTTTCATTATATATATTCCATTTGAATTTAGTTTATTTACTTTGAATTTAGTTTCCGCTACTCCATTTGATTGAGATATTTTTACAAAAGTCATATGTCTTTGTATTTCATCATGTTTCCTACAAAAGTCATCAAACCTATAATTACAAATTTTAGACCATTTTCAATTATATTTTTACTTTTTTGCCTAATTAATTTTCCACTAAGATTTTTCAATCCATAAACCTAGACTCCTCGTAGTAGGGCTTACCATCAAAACTAAGCTATTTCTTCCCTCTCGCTCTGTTTTAGAGACCAGATTGATCAACAGAAAGTAATATAATAACATAATACAACAAGTCACATATCAACTCACCACAGATTCCAACAAAATGGTTAGAAGTAGATTCAATCAAGACATACAAGATTCTGCAATATATTAACATTCTAACTAATCAAGATGAATTAATCAGATTTCAGGACAATGAAGATTTATCTAATCATACAGTTTAATTTAAATGCTCGTAGAATATATTCAAGAATGTTCACAAATATATTCAAGAACATAGAAATTTCCAGAATAAGCATATGACATTCAAGATTTAAGATTCGCATAAAACCAATTGAAAATCAAGTATTTAAAGCACGCTCTGCTACCATTGTAGAAATTTGACTTGTCTAATCCAATTTTAACCGATTTATCAAACGAAATTAGAAACCCCTAATACTGTCAAGATTGCTTCAGTTTTCAGTTTTCAGTTTTCATAGAGAGTAGCAAATATAGAGAGAAGGAAAGAAAGGACACATGATATATAGTAGTTCACGTCACGGATCTAAATAGATTTTGGCTAATCCACCCTAGCTCAACACAATACATTGAGAGAGACTGCTATGCAGAGTTCACTGTTTGAAGAACCAGACATCAACACATCTAACTAGCTCAACTGAATGGTTAGCTTTCCTTTCTATTTGAAAGGACCTTAACTTGCTTCTGCCTGCAGGCTTCATAAGAACAATCCAACACAAGTCGTTGAACCACCACCAACAGTCGAAGAAGAAGAAGAAGTATTGCCTGAGGAATTTATTCTCACTGAGAAGACTCTTCCTGATGGAGCAATTGAGCAGATAATATTTGCTTCAAGTGGATTTGTTGACTTGTATGATCTTCAAACACTATGTGATAAGGTAATCCGTCTCGTTTTCACTTTCATATAGGAGACTTAAAGGCAATGCATATGGTTTTCATTTTTGTATTCTGGAAGTGTTTCTTGGTCGATCACAATATTATTTGCAGGCTTGTACTTCGTAGAAACATTAAAGACCGACAATTTCTCTGATATAGATGTGAATACATGTGCTTTCTCCACTATGAACGTCCTGGCCACCCCGAATTATGCATCATGGAAAAAGCCAATAGATTCAAGTGTAACATACATGATCAACAGGTGGGTTGTGTTAGAATTTCGAAGTTTAGAGCAAAACAAAACAGAACACTTGAGTTTGTAAATTTTGCTTACTTGCTAAAATGCAAGTTTTTCATTTCATTAATACTTAATAAAGAGATGATTACAAATTAAAACAATTACTAAAATTAAAGTAAACTAAGACATCTCTAATCAACTAGGATTAGAAGTTACAATACTAGATTGGACATTACAAAAGTGCTAAGTACAATCAAGTACACAAAAATAGCAAAAAAGCTGTTACTGTAAAAACAGCTTTTAGCTTTGTGCTAAAACACCAAAAGTGAGATGATGGACTTTGGCATGCTTGATCTCGAAACTTGAGGTCCAACAAACTTAAAAAAACTTGCTTGAGGTCAGAGCAGCTCCATTTGAGGTCAAAAATGCACTAAAACATAAACTTCACAAGGCCAAAATCAATAAAACAGTAAAAGCAAGATTAGGCCTCAAGTTGAGTTTTAATGATCCGATCACCTTCAAACCAATTGCAACAAGTCATAAATGATGAGAGGAAGCTAATGGAATTGGAGTCAATGCATTTGGATTATGGAGTCAAAAAGTCAACATTTTTGGCTAATTTCCAATTGTGAAGTCACTAACCAAACAAACAATCTTCAAACACTCCTCCTTGAATGTTTTGTGAGTGACTCCCAATTTACATTTGAAGTAATCAAACTTGAACCCGGAGAGAGGCTTGGTAAAGATGTCAGCATTCTGATTTTCAGAATTGCAATATTCCAACCCTATTTCTCCATTTTTGATAAGCTCCCTAATCACATGAAACTTGATCAAAATATGTTTTATCTTTCCAAACTGAATTGGATTCTCAGATATGGAAATAGCAGATTGACTATCACAGTAGATAGTTGTAGGATCCAAATGAATGAAATCAAGATCTTTCATCATTTTCCTTATCCAAGTTGCTTGATTGGCTGCTGAGGCTGCTGCAATGTACTCAGCTTCAGCCGTTGATTGAGCAACTACTTGCTGTTTCTTAGAGCTCCAGCAGGAGACCCCTGAGCCAAGGGAGAAGCAGAAGCCACTTGTGCTTTTCATGTCATCAATTGATTCGGACCAATCACTGTCTACATAGCCATGTAAATTTAATTATCCCTTCTCATACTAGATTCCATTAGATGAGGTGCCACTTAGATATCTCAACATCCTCTTGGCAGCCCCATTATGTATTTGAGTTGGATCATGCATGAATCTAGAGAGTAAGCAGGTAGCTTGCATAAGATCAGGCCTTGTTGCTGTTAGGTACATAAGACCTCCTATGAGACTCCTAAAGCTTGTTGAATCCACCCTTTCTGAACCATCAGATTTTGATAACTTTTCACCAGCAACTAGGGGAGTGGAAACAGGTTTAAAGCATTTCATCTTGAACCTTTTCAAAAGGTCATTAGCATACTTAGCTTGAGATATGAAGATCTCATTAGATAGTTGGAGAATCTCCATTCCAAGAAAGTATCTCATGCTTCCAAGATCAGTCATCTCAAATTCTATTTTCATATCAGATTTGAATTTTTCCACTAAGCTAGACTCACACCCGATCACCAACAAGTCATCAACATATAAAGAGACAATTAGAGTTGAGATACATTGTTTGATGATGTAGAGGATTTGATCACTCTCACTCCTCAGAAAGCCTTTGCTGATGAGGTAGCCATTGATCATTGCATACCAAGCTTTTGGAGCTTGTTTCAGTCCATATAGAGCTTTGTGAAGTCTATACACTTGATCTTCCTTTCCCATTGTGATGAATCCCTCAGGTTGAGCCACATAGATCTCCTCCTCTAGGTAGCCATTAAGGAAGGCTGACTTGACATCAAGTTGATCAATTTTCTACCCTTTTGAAGCTGCAATAGCTATTAGTATTCTGATTGTATCCAATCTAGCAACTGGAGCAAAGGTGTCTCCATAATCAACTCCATGCTGTTGTGAATATCCCTTGACAACAAGTCTTGCTTTGTGCCTCTTGGTGGTTCCATCCGGATTGACTTTAACCTTGTAAATCCACTTCACCCCAATGGTTTTCTTGCCTTCTAGTTTCTTGGTCAGTTTCCAAGTCTCATTCTTGTTGATTGTGGAAATCTCCTCATTCATTGCTTGTTCCCAATTTGGATCACCTTTGGCCTCTTCATAGCAACTAGGTTCTGAGATGGCCAAGTTGCATCTTTGATACACATCATTAATGCTTCTGAACCTTGGATTTTCAGGTTCATCCTCTTCATCAGACAAAGGTTCATATTGCACAGCTTGCTCCTCCATCAATAATTCTGAGCTTTCTTCATCTTCATTGTCCCATTTGAGGCTTGCTAACTCATCAAATGTTACATCCCTACTGACCACAACCTTGTTGGACTTTGGGTTGAAACTCTATATCCCCTGCTTTCAGCACTATAACCAACCAGCACACACTTTTCTAATTTTTCAGAGAGTTTATCCCTCTTGGCATCAGGGACATGGATGAAGCAAATTGAACCGAATACTTTGAGATGAGAGGCAGAAGGTTTGAGGTTGAACCATGCCTCATATGGAGTTTTTCCCTCCACAGCTTTGGTAGGAAGTCTGTTCAGCAGATGCACAGAGGTGAAGGGTACCTCAGCCCAAAACCTTTTGGGGATCTTCTTCTCAAACAACATGCTTCTAGACATCTCCATTACTGTTTGGTTTCTTCTTTCAGCAACCCCATTTTGCTGAGGTGAATAAGGCACTGTAAATTGGTGGACAATGCCTTGAGTTTCACAAAAATATTTGAACTCAGTTGAGTTGTATTTCCCTCCATTATCAGTCCTTAAGACTTTGATTTTCTTTTCTGACTGAGCTTCAACCAAGGCTTTGAACTTCTTGAACAGCCCGAACACTTTTGATTTGTTCTTGAGAAAGTAAATCCAACCATACCTTGTTTGATCATCTATAAACAGTAGGAAGAATTTGCTGTTGTTCAATGAGGGAACCTTCATAGGTCCACATACATCGAAGTGAACAAGTTGAAGCTTCTTAGATGCCCTATTAGCTTGGTTGATAGGAAAAGGCTTCCTCTTCATTTTTCCAAGTTGACAGCATTCACAAATTTCAGTTTCAACTTGCAACTTTGGAATGTCTTCAACTAACCCTTTTGAGCTCAGAATGCTAAGTTTCCTCAGGTCACAATGGCCATATCTTTTGTGCCAAAGCCATGATTCATCATCTTTGCTCATCATAGCCTTATGATCACCATTTTCCCAATTTAGAGAGAAGCTGTTGTTGTTGATATTGGCCTGAGCAATCAGCTTCATGTTAGAATCTAGGATTCTACAGTATTCTTCTTGGAAGGTAAAACAGCAGCCACTCTTCATGATTTGCCCCACACTGAGAAGATTCTGATCCAGATTCGGAACATAAAGAACATCTTTGATTGTCCTTGCTCCATTGCTTGTCTTGACAGAAACATTCCCTCTTTCTTTTGCCTTCAGAGTTTCACCATTGCCTACAATGACATTTGACTTGCTTGACATGTCAAGGTTGAGAAATAAGTCTTTGTTGAAGGTCATGTGACTTGTGCATCCACTATCAATCAACCATTCATGCCTTTGTCTTGGTCTTTTGGCTTGTGTGACCATGAAAGCATTTTCTTCATCTTCAGCATGATTTGCTTGCTAAGATTTGTGATTTTCTGTTTCATACTTCCTTTTTCTGCACTCCTTCTCCACATGACCGAATCTTTTGCAATAGGAGCATTGAGGTTTGCCCTTGTTCCAACAAGTCTTTTCAAAGTGTCCCTTTCTCTTGCAAATGGTACAAGTGTGTTCCTTCTTCTTGCTTGCAGGATTTGAAGGTTTGGAGCTGCTGCCTTGGTTGTCCCTTTTCCAAGGTTTTTTTTCTGATTTGCAAAGAAAGCACCTTCTGTAGTTACATCTGTCCTATTTAAATGTCTCTTCTCATTTGCTTGAAGTGAGCCTACGAGTTCATTCATGGTCAATTTGGATAGATCTTTGCTTTCCTCTATAGCATCCACTTTTGAGTCAAATTTGGAAGGCAAGCTCACCAACATTTTGTTCACGATGGAGCTCTCAGTAATGTCACTTCCTAGCATTCTCATTTGACTCACAATCTCATTTAACTTATCCACATAAGCCTTGATAGGTTCATCATCTTTCATTCTTAGAGCTTCAAAGTCTCTTCTTGTAGTGAGCAAGTTGACAGCTCTAACCCTTTTGGTTCCATGGAATTCTGCTTGAAGAGTATCCCACACTGATTTGGCATTTTTGAGGCCAAGAATTCTTGTGTGAATCTCATTCGAAATAGCAGATTGGATGACTGTAAGGGCTCTACAGTTCTTCAATCTCTTTTCCTTGTCTGCTTTCAGTTGGTTGATTGTGAAGTGCTCATCTTCAGCAGGAGGTTCGTAGCCTTCTTCCACTGCTGCTTCCCATAGATCAAATGCAATAAGGTAATTTTTCATCTTGTCATTCCATATGTGATAGTCTTTTCCACTGAAAACATGTGGAGAGGGAAGATTCACACTGTTGGAAGACATTTCTGATTTTCTGGTTTTTTGAGTAGGTAAGAATCTGTTTTTTTTTTTTTATCGATTGAAGTTGGAGAGAAAGAATGGATGATGATCAGGCCCCTTAAGAATTAAGCTCTGATACCATGTTAGAATTTTGAAGTTTAGAGCAAAACAAAACAGAACACTTGAGTTTGTAAATTTTGCTTACTTGCTAAAATGCAAGTTTTTCATTTCATTAATACTTAATAAAGAGATGATTACAAATCAGAACAATTACTAAAGTTAAATTAAACTAAGACATCTCTAATCAACTAGGATTAGAAGTTACAATACTAGATTGGACATTACAAAAGTGCTAAGTACAATCAAGCACACAAAAACAGCAAAAAAGCTGTTTCTGTAAAAACAGCAAAGGCAAAAAGCTGTTATTGTAAAAACAGCTTTTGGCTTTGTGCTAAAACACCAAAAGTGAGATGATGGACTTTGGCATGCTTGATCTCGAAGCTTGAGGTCCAACCAACTTAAACAAACTTGCTTGAGGTCAGCTCCATTTGAGGTCAAAATTGCACTAAAACAGAAACTTCACAAGGCCAAAATCAATAAAACAGTAAAAGCAAGATTAGGCCTCAAGTTGAGTTTTAATGATCTGATCACCTTCAAACCAATTGCAACAAGTCATAAATGATGAGAGGAAGCTAATGGAATTTGAGTCAATGCATTTGGATTAGGGAGTCAAAAAGTCAATATTTTTGGCTAATTTCCAATTGTGAAGTCACTAACCAAACAAGCAATCTTCAAACAGGTTGGCCGCGTAAGCCACTTTCAAGATTAGCTGCAGCTCTGAAGAATAGCTACACGATAGCCACATTGCATTCAATAAGGATATCACCTGGATCTGGTACTTATGATAAATGACATTTTAAGCCATCTATTTGATGAACATCTTAGTGTACTTGGAAAAGTTATTTGACAGAGGGAGATGACCAAAAGAAGCTAATTGGTATGACCCGTGCAACATCAGATCATGCCTTCAATGCAACAATTTGGGATGTCCTTGTTGATCCTTCTTATCTGTTACACTTGGGCGTTACTTGATTGTGAACTCGGAAGAATATGGCGGTGCTGTCAAAATGTTCTCTCATGCGACTCATATGGATTCATTGAAGAACAAAATTAATGGCAACACTGGAGTTGAAAGCCTTTGTTGTTTACCTAAGTGGAATTTTGTCTAATAGAACCAGTAGTACTTATTTCTATACTTATTTCTATATTTTTTTAGGTAAAGCGTACAATTCCTTTCTAACAATTCTCCTATCATTCTGGGCCAAGGCCTTGGGAAGGCCCTTGTTGAAAAGCTTATAAGGGCGCTTTTGCCGAGGGATATCGGCAATATAACACTCTTTGCAGATAGTCAAGGTACAATTGTCATCGAGTGTAATTGTAATCTTCCACTGTCATGCATCGTCATTCTTCTCTTCTACGTATGGATTTTTAAGTTGGGTCTAGTATATGGATTTAAGGGGTCATGACATGGAAGCTTATACGGTTCCACCGATGCCTTCTTAGCACTCTTTTTTTTTTTGGTCAACATTGTTATTGCAGTTGTAGAGTTCTATCGGAATTTAGGTTTCGAACCTGACCCGGAGGGTATTAAAGTTATGTTTAGGTATCCGAAGTATCAGTAATTGCTTCAGAAAAACTTGAGCTCTTATCTACTTCTAGTAACATAATGGTTCAAGTTCTCTGTGTTTGGATAAGTGGGGGAAGAAAACAAGCGATGAACGAGCAGCAGTATGTAGACATTTATTTACATGGGTAAATTTATGCATTGAGATATATTAAAAATCTTGTAATATGCCGAGTAACAACATTTCACTGACTTGAATGGATTATTAGTCCTCTTGTCCTGATAGTAGCATGTAGTTTACATTATTGTGATGAATGGTTGAAAGAAGTTCATAACTAAGCATAAGCATGTGGTGATACAGGGATATGTCTGTTGCATAATGTTTTCTTAGCATTGCATTGAATGTGTTGATAATATTTATTATTGGAGAATATGTAATTCTTGTGTACATGAAGTCATGAACTATATTCCCATTTGTAAATGGGTGAGTTTAAGTCAAATATCAATATAGAGCGGCTGAAGATATGATAGCTCGGTATTGCTTAATTAGATAAGAGAGTGATTCTTACACCTGCCGATAGAAATCATTTGTGGATGATCAAGGAAGAAGAAAAACTTGGCTCTCCTAACAAATCATGCAAGCAGGCCTTGAGCTGGGGTACTTTTGGGAGTAACGAATCAAGTCAACGATGTGTCCTTAATTTGTTTTTAACCACGTCTCCTTTCCTTTCCCTATCTTATTAATTGAGAGATATAAAAAACCCATACAGATGGAAGTGACTGTCATGAATATTCAACAAAGTTGAATTAGAGTGCGTAGTAGTTGGGAATAGGAAAGCCAAGCCCGTTTCCCATCACGTGTCACGACCAAGCTCGTCTTTGCAATAACTTGTAATTGGGTTTCGGGGGATGGATAGAAACAGCCAAAAGAGTGACACGAAGAAAAGAGGCCAATCAACTGAGACCACTGAAAAATTATCTTATGAAACGGATGCATAAACTCAATGTCCGAATGAAAGAAATTATTTAATGTGTGGATCCCACCACTCACGGCTCTCCTCGTTTCATAAGATCATTTCTCGGGACCACCACAATGACATCTGACAACTCCCTCTTCTTTTCCCCATTTAATTTGGTGATGATAATATAGAGTCAACTCTCTTCGTCCTGTTCCCGACAAGCCAATACGACCAACTTTTCATGTCTGTGCCTCTAGTGAATCAAATCATTATTTTGTACATGCTTCACACTTCATTCCCTTCTCATCTTCTCCATAATCACTATTCGCAACTCATTTCTCCTCCTATTGCTCCTTCTTGCAAACTATTTTCAGACATGTAAGATATTACTTTATATTTTATTTTCATTTTAATTTTAGTTTTGCTGCTTTTTATATTTAGTAATGTGTCTGGAATTCCGTGTCGAATATCAATATCAATAGCATTATTTGTCTTCACTTCTGTCGCAAGCCAAAACCAAAAAGTCCAATTCTTGGACTTCAATCTTGAGTTCCATAAATGTGTGCTTATCTTCGTTGTTGCTCATCGGAAATCATGACTCCACAAAAGTGTTGCTTGCCTTTGCTTTGATATCATATCATAGCAGCAGGATGCTGAAGCATAGAGTTGGGGCGTATCTGGTTATCCTGTTGTGTTTCTGCTTCACGCTCCTCTCGGTTGCACAAAAAACACATCCTTTGGAAGGTATGGATATGGCTGTTTTCAGGTATGGATTTAGATATGTGGGGCTCTTTACTTGGACTGACTAATAATCTTGTTATGCGTCGTCCATTTGTAGTGAGTGCTCTGCTAGCAGTACAGAGAAAACTTGTTGATCCAATGAACCACCTTACAAGCTGGAACAACCGAGGGGATCCCTGCACGTCAAATTGGACTGGTGTTTCATGTAATGCTGGAACTGATAATTACTTGCATATCAGACACCTGTATGTTCTTCCTTGTCTGGACTTTACCATCTCGTAATTTCATCGAAAATGATACCCTTGACTCTATACTTTCTTCAATTTGTATTGCAGCCATCTACTGAACATGAATCTCTCTGGAGTTTTAGCACCTGAGATTGGCCAACTCTCTCGTCTTCAAATATTGTGATCCCATATACCAACTCTCTCATCTTCCAATTAGTTCCAGATGGATCCTTAACATCTCTTCTTTCCTCTTGTCAGAGATTTCATGTGGAATCACCTAACCGGAAACATACCCCGGGAGATTGGTTATATTGCATCCTTGAAATTATTGTAAGTTCACTCCTCATCGTCTCATCGATGCTCTTCTCATGTCGGGATTTCAGTTTTCCTTTACAACTTGCTGCTGACACTGTCTCGCCAATAACACGAAAACGAAACATTATACTCTGCTAAAAGTAATTTGGTGTTTTCTGTATTGTACACAGGCTCTTAAATGGCAACAAGCTATCAGGCCCTCTTCCTGAAGAATTGGGTTACCTTTCTTATCTAAACAGACTCCAAATAGACGAGAACAAAATTTCAGGGCCGATACCAAAATCATTCGCAAATATGACAATGATGAAGCACCTGTGAGTCCATCTTCTTAAATAAACGATATGCACAAGCGTGGCTTTTCTTCACATGCTTATCCTTTGTTACATTAACATAACTGTGCAGCCACATGAATAACAACTCCTTAAGCGGTGAAGTTCCATCTGAGCTTTCCAGATTACCCCATTTACTTCACCTGTGAGTATATTGGTGTCCTTTGAAATAATATTGTCTTTTATTTTTTAAGCTTGGATCACCAATCGAACTTTGTTGGCTGCTTAAATTTTAGGCTTGTGGATAACAATCACTTATCGGGATATCTTCCGGCAGAATTCTCCAACCTTCCCAAGCTGCGCATACTGTATGATTCTCATTCCCACATTGTGTACAAGGATAGTTTGAATTTGTTGCTTTCGATTTTCACAAACTCAGTTTCATGTCTCTCTATCTCTCTCTCTCTTCATCTGTTTAGTTTTCTTCCTGAAAATATTATGAAATCCAGTCTTTATATGTTGCTGGGGTCATAGTACAGATGTAAGTAGAAAGTGTCAAGACAAGAAGATATATTGATGTTTTGTCCTCGTTGCAGACAACTTGATAACAACAACTTCAGAGGGGAAATTCCAGTAACTTATGGAAACCTTACTGCAGTAGTGAAATTGTAAGTATTATTAAAAGTTCCTTTTGTGTACTCTCTTTTACCTTTCTTCCGTGATGTTTGCATGCTTGTCATTTCATAGTGACTTTGAAATGCCGATAGTTCCATTCATGATTAATATTGTTATCGGAAAGAAAGGAGAATGAACGACTGCTGATGTTTTCTGCTCCACTATGGGATCTAACAGAAGTCTGAGGAACTGCAGCTTGGAGGGACCTATTCTTGATCTAAGCAGGATACAAAATCTTAGTTACTTGTAAGTTTGAGAGACTATTGTGACAATTCACCTACCATGCTTCACTAATTCTTTTGGCATTCTAAATAGCCGTGGCTCTTGTTGCTTCTCTGTAGGGATCTTAGCAGGAATCATTTTTCTGGACCCATACCATCAAATAAGCTGTCTGAAAATGTCACGACAATGTACGCCAATGGCTAGTGTAGCCTTGTTTGTAAATGCTTCCTATGAAACTTTTAAAAGAGTTAAAGGTCCAGATATGACGGAAAAATCTCACTCATAATGAATTGGCTGTTCTTTGCTGCAGTGATCTCTCATATAACAACCTCAATGGATCTATACCCGAAAGTTTCTCAGATCTTCCTTTCCTTCAAAGACTGTAAGATTTAGTCTCCATGTGAATCTTCTCACCTAGTGAGATGATGCAAAATCGGAAGCTGGTTGCATCGTGTTAAGCAATCATTTGTTGCAGGTCGCTCGAAAATAATGCACTGGGTGGTTCTGTCCCTGCTAAACTTTGGAAGAATATGGCCTTCGCTGTAAATGCTACACTCCAAATGTAAATCTTTATGCACAACGTTTACAGTATGATCACAGTTTAGGAGTTTCTACAAGCTAACTCATTTATATTAGAAAAAAGGGTTCAAACTTACGTAGTAAGGTTTTAATAAAATATTAGTTTTGTTGATACTTTAGAAACATAGTTTCCATTGATTATTCATATGTACTCTCTGCATTGCAGTGATCTCCGGAACAATTTGTTCTCAAACGTTTCAGGTGATCTAAATCCTCCAGCTAATGTCAGCTTAAGGTACATACTTCATTCAAAACCTGCCACTTCTTCTTACACATAAAAGTAACTGATCTAATGAACAGTTCTTATTGCAAACAACTTTATCTAGGCTTGCAGGCAATCCAATCTGCAAAAGTTTAAACGTAGAAAATAGTGGCCAGTTCTGTGGACCGGTAAGTGTAGAGTACGAGCTGCATGGGAACTCACTTAACTCAAATCCAATCTGTCATGTGGAAGCATGTCCAGTGGATGTATTCTTTGAATGTGTTTTAGCATCCCCTGCATCATGCTTTTGTGCCTTACCACTTAGGATCGGATATCGTCTCAAGAGTCCAAGTTTCTCTTATTTTCCTCCGTATCAGCATTTGTTTGAACAGTATCTGACTGATTCTCTCAAATTGAACCTGTATCAACTATCAATCGATTCATATTTCTGGGAAGGGCGTCGCCTAAAGATGTATTTGAAGATTTTCCCTCCATTTAGTCCCAGCACTAGTGTGTTTAATACAACTGAGGAGAAGCGAATTATAGACATGTATACATCATGGAATTTTACGCCCACTGATTTCTTTGGACCGTATGAGCTTCTCAACTATACGGTGTTGGACCCTTTTTCAAACTCAAACAGTACGTTATATATTCTTCCTTATCTGATATGCACTTAAAAATCAGGGATATCGTTGGAAAACTAGTGCTATAGGTTCTAACCAAAAACGTTTTTGACAGCTACGGTGAGTTTTATGACACAAAAAGCAAAGATTGGAGGTGGCATCTTGGCGGCAATTGTGTTAGGGGCCATTGTCTGTGTTGGTATGGTCGCTGCAGTGATAATATTTGTGCGACGAGGGCGTGTGAAAAACCAGCACAGTTTGTCGAGGAAAAGCCAATGTAAGTTCTGGCAAATATTCCATTATGATTAAGCTCTGATAATAACATGAGATTAGGTATAATGGAGAAAGTAATATGATTGTTCTCTGCAGCCTCAAAGATTGGTATGAAAATCGATGGCGTGAAATCGTTCACCCTGAAGGAGATGGTATTAGCTACTCAAAACTTCAACAGCTCAAGTCAAGTTGGGCAAGGAGGTTATGGCAAGGTTTACAGAGGCATCTTATGGGACAATTCAACAGTAGCGATAAAGCGCGCTGCAGAAGGATCCTTACAAGGCACTAAAGAATTTTTGACCGAGATTGAACTTTTATCCAGGCTACATCACCGGAACTTGGTTTCATTGATTGGATACTGTGACGAAGATGGGGAGCAGGTATATACTATATATGTATGCAGTTTAGTAATCCGAATATGTAAAATAACATGCTTATATGTAATCGATCATTCATCTCTTAAGGTATAGCTTACTTTTGGTAGAGAATTTTTTTCTTATACTATATTGAAAAGAGAAGCACGTATATATTATACAACTAGGAAACTAGAATTAAGGAAATTAGAAATAAGGAAACTAGAATTAAATTAATTGATAGCTAACACTCCCCTCAAGTTGGAGCATAGATATTAATTATGCCCAACTTGTTACAAAGATAATCAACCCGAACCCTATTTAAAGACTGGAGAACAACTAAGGGACATCCGTCACAATCGAAAACTTATTTTCAGTCATAATGCGGAGCACGGAACAACTAGGGATGCAAAGGAGGACAACTGGAAGAGAAGCGGCCGCCGAAAGATGATGCACATGCTCTCACGTGCTGGCGCGTGGGGAACGTTGTAGAACCTTCGGGCGGCGCGTGGGGCTCAGGCGCGTGGGGCTCACACGCATGGATTCCGGCCACCAAACTTCGGGGAATAGTAGATTGGCAGCTGGGATTTTATTCTAAGTAGGCGGTGAAAACTAAAGATGACTCCAATTAGGGTTGCCGAAATGAAACCCTAAAATATACTAAACCCTAGGTTGTGTTTATGCAAAAATCCTAAAACAAAACCCTAATATATGAATTGAAAGTCAAAGACTTTGGGAGGTAGCATGATTTAAACTTGAAACATCTGTTCTGATATCATGTTATATGAGATGAAAAGAGAATTTTTTCTTATACCATATTGAAAAGAGAAGGATATATATACTAGGAAACTAGAATTAAGCTAACTGATAACTAAGTGCATCCATCATCAGCTCATGCTCCTGGTGTTTGTGCAGATGCTGGTTTACGAGTTCATGCCTAATGGCACTTTGAGGAACTGGCTGTCTGGTATTTAGATACTCTACATATTTTTTCTTTGTATTGCTCCATTTCCAAAAATGTTGTCTTGTAAATTACGCCGTTGGTTGTATGACACAGGTAAAAGTGAAGAAAACCTGAGTTTTGGGACGAGATTGCAAATAGCACTGGGTTCAGCAAAAGGCATTCTTTATCTGCACAGCGAAGCAAACCCTCCGATATTCCACAGAGACATCAAAGCAAGCAACATACTTCTGGACGACAGGCTCAATGCTAAAGTTGCCGATTTTGGGCTGTCCCGGCTTGCCCCCGTCCTAGATGATGAAGGGTTTGTTCCTCGATATATATCTACTGTTGTCAAGGGCACACCAGTAAGTCTAGTTCCAAACCACAGTGCGTGCTTGTTTACTGCCTGTATGCATTGTGTAGTTAGTTAGCCCCCCCCCCCCCCCCCCCCTTACTCTTACAACTATTTGTTCATCCAAGAAATACGTCAGTGCAGGGGTACCTCGACCCAGAATACTTTCTGACCCATAAGTTGACGGACAAAAGTGACGTTTACAGCCTAGGAGTTGTATTTTTAGAGATCTTGACGGGTATGCAACCCATATCACATGGCAAGAACATCGTTCGAGAGGTACATTATTTATTTGCAGTAAACATATGGTCTTCTTAGTGATGAAAGATGGTAGCTAGTTAATAAGATGTAATTGGTTAATTGGCTAGGTGAATATGGCCCATCAGATGGGGATGATGTTCTCGATAATAGACAGCAGGATGGGTTCGTTTCCATCCGAATCTGTAGAAAAGTTTGTAGCGCTGGCACTGGCTTGTTGTCATGACAAACCAGAAGAACGGCCATGTATGCTGGATGTGGTGAGGGAGCTTGAAAACATTGTGAAGATGATGCCGGAAGACGGCAGCACCTTCTTCTCCTCAGAATGTAGTCCAAGTCGTGTGTATAATACTGGAAGCAATTCAGCATCAGGATCAGCATCAGTATCTTTGCTGAGCAAGGATCAGTCGATCAGCATATCAGGAAGTGATCTTGTGAGTGGTGTAGTGCCCACAATCAACCCTCGATGACGAAGTCTACTACCTTCACATGCAGAATGCTACTTTTAGATTAGATCAAAGGGATATAAATTGTATTACTGTAAAAATGTAAAGGTAATTGATCTGGTTTTAGTTTTGTATCAGAGTCAGAATCCTTACTGTAAAGTGAATGATAATACAAATAAAATGACAGGCTTCAAATGAGTAAATACTCGATGGATTAGTTTTTTTTGTAAATTATATGGAATTGTATCGAGTAAAGATATGAATTGTATCAAATTATACCGAATAAGAATTGCACTAAAAGAGAGCATATTCAATCATATAGCAGACATAAGACAGACCAAAACAAAGCTGAGATTCTGTCATGCCTTAAACCAGAATGATCATCATTGGCGTTTTCTTATTACATTTGATTAAAATTCAGGAACATATGAACACACTAAAGGAAGAAAAAAGGGATGTCGTGGAAAACACGATCAAAACTTGCAAGTCGGCTAATTAATTTCTTCGCAAGTCCTCGCGAGTTGCATCCACCAACTTGACTTTGTCATCATCATCATCATCATGATGGTGGTCCTGCACTGCACCAGCAGGCTTGGGTGCAGCGCTTTGGGAGCCAGTGAGCCTGGCGAGGATGACAAAGGACATGCCCCCCAAAACATTGTTCAAGCATCTAAGAACCACCACGGAGCTCTTGAAAGCAACTGCAGGAAGCCCCTTCTCCAATGCGTACTCCACCCCGTTCAGAGTCTGGTATCTGAAATTACTGCTCAGGCCCATGTGCATGGCCCATGTCAGGGCATTCAGCATTGTCGGGGGAGCCTTGTTCGGAGTCTCGAAGCTGGGGTCCATCTTTTTCCTCATCTTGAGGAGACCATTGGAGAGGGCAGTGCCCACCAACCCGGCAGCAAATCCAACGGCAGCAAAGACGGCGCCCTTGTACACAAAGGTACCCAGGCGATGGACAAGGCCGTATGCACCAGGTTCGAACATGTGACTTTTTGGACAGTTAGCAAATATTGCCGGAAGAGTGCTGGAGGAAGCAGCAGCGGTAGGAGCCAACAAATACATGAGAGTGAAATTGAGAATGGAGCCAACAACGAGGGTGGAGAAGACAAAGTCGAGCTCATTGAGTCCGAAGTTGGGGCGTGAAGCCATGTCGCCGAGAACACAAGAGCTCACACCCACCAATTCCTCCATCAGAACCTTGAATGGGAATTGCGGATCCGCAGCAACCCTCGATCTCCATCCCTTGAGGAACACACTCAGGATTCCTAAATTCTTTGAACTATCATCGCCATCAACATCATCATGAGATCCACCTCCACCTCCACCTCCCGTGGATCCACCACGTCCGTCCCCATTGCTGCCATTGCCTCCAGCAGACGAAAGATGAGGTATTGTTCTCAATTTGAGATCGGAAAGCTTCGCATGGAAAAGGGAAAGTGATGGTTTCTGAGAATGAAGAGACGAGGAGGAGAAGGAGGGAAAAGAAACAGAGGATCTAGTAAAGGTAGTGTTATAGGTAAGGTGACGGGGATCGTTTTGGAAGTTGGTAGAGAGGGAGGAGCAACGAAGCTGAGCCATACCCGCCATCTTCTCCAACGCCTCAATCCGAATCTAAACAAGTCTGTCTGCAAATATAAAACTCACCTCTTAAAAGAAGAAGAAAAAAAAAAAGGCATTTCGGAAAGGATTCGCACAATAGATTAGAGAACAAAACTTCGTTGGGTAAAAGGGAAACTTCTTTTTAAAATAAAGAAGAAGAAGAAGATTGAAATACCTTGAGGTGGAGGAGGTGGAGGAGGTGGAGGTGAGACCTGAGAGAATAGAGTGGAAAAGAAGAAAGAGAAGATGAGAAAAGAGAGAAATAGAAGGGAAGGGAAGGGGGGGGTCTTTATTGTTGACGATGAATAGACAGACACTCACAAAGTCACACCCACCTTTGCCTTTCCTGCTTCACTTCCGTTTCCATTTCCATTTCCATTTCCCTTTCCATGTTATGTTCACTCCGGCCCACATTTCTGCAGAAGATGGCGGCCATTCTTCGTCACGACTTCAAGGCCTAAAACCCTAATTCAACTTTGTTCTGGATGTTCTAATACTATTGGTCAATGCACTTACAGCCACCAAGTACCGACCTTAGCTCAGTTGGTAGAGCGGAGGACTGTAGTCGACTATTCAAACAGATAATCCTTAGGTCGCTGGTTCGAATCCGGCAGGTCGGATTTTATTTATTTATTTATCTTTCCTTTTTTGTCAGCAATGCCCTGCACTAACTAACATTGGAGAATCGATCAGTCCTTTCTTTTACTGGGTTAGTGCCGACTATATCGTATTAAGAAGAAATAACTTTTTTAAACCAAACATATAATTTTCCCTCTCTTCTCTTAAAAATAAGTATCCAAAATATTCAAACAAAATGATGGGATAAAATTGTTACCAAACAAATTGATTGCGACTGCAATTTTTTTTTTTTTTTTTTTCTTTGAAGGTGGAAATATATATCATTATAATGGCATAGGACCCAAAATGTACAGACCCAAGAGCATGATGACTACTTGAGTTTGCGGAACAACATTACTCAGAATCATACAACCCCAGATCCCAACAAAACAAATGAATAAATTACAAGCTACTACATGTAATAGAAACTACAACAATACATACTCCATTTATAGCGAACCAAACATGTCGTACTATAAAAACATATGGCCCTCAGCGACCTGTTTTGGCACGTTTCATTCCACTTGAACTGAAGGGAGAGTCTCTACCACTGGGTCCTGGACTCTCTTCTCTCAAATTTGAATTCAGCATTGCTAACTCCCGCAACTGCTGCCGTTTTATAAAATCTTCGGACTCATCCTGTTTAACATTCAAACAAGAATATGGTTTATATTTCTGGGCAGAAAAGGCATCGGGAAGTTCACCGTCTATCGTAAGCATGTGGGATACATACCACAGGTTTTAGCAGTTCTTCTATGATTTCTTGTGCCTGTCGCAGCCTTAAATCAACAATATTAGCAGGTAAATCAGCCTCAATTAAGATGTGGAGCGGTTCGTTCAGATGCTCATAGCCGGGTCTCCCTCGTAGCTTCTCTTCCTTTGAGATTCAAAAATAATATTAAACAGGCCATGTTCATGTCCAAACCCAACAAGAAAGGCCATGTTACGCACCCGATAACATAATCAGTATAGTCCAAAGTGCAAGTTTAACTTGTATAATCCCTGGGAGAAGATAATAGAAAAAGGACCAAATCGAAGGAGAGTATGTTCCTTTTACCTTGTCTGGATCTTTTATTGACCCTTTCCCTCTAATGTATACTCGACACCCTGTAGTAGCTTCCACCCGTTTCAGAGAATTACCTCTAGGTCCAAGAAGTCGCCCAACAAAATTAAACTAAAATGTAAAGAGATGCAAACAATTTGAGTATTATTATTCGCCATGTGCTTCTGTTTCAATAATGGATCCCTATGCACGAATAATAAAGCTATATGTAGCATTTATACCGAATCTAGTCACTTACATGTGGGTAACTACCAACAGGGATTTCTAAACGCAGAATCCTCTTCACAGTGAATGAACTAGGGCTCGCAGGTGCACCTTGCCAGTCCATCGTCACTCCAGGGAGTCCACTTGATCTCTGCTATGTAATGAAGGTTTCTTGCTATTTATATGGTTTAATAAGATGCTAATAAAAAGGTAAGAAGCAACCTAGAAAATAATCAACAGAGACTCTCTCTCTCTCTCTCTCTCTCTCTCTCTCTCTATATATATATATATACACACACTATAGAATATACAAATCATGGAATAAGGCCTGACATGCACGAAAGTTTAATATTCCCAATATATAGGAAGGTATGAGAACGTAATGATGAGTAAAGAATAACCGGATGTATTTGAAAGTACAGTGCAGCCAATAAGAAAATGGTAGTAAGATGAAACTTAGAGGCTTCATACCTACAAAGGTGAAATGCGAAACATATAATCTGGAAAACATATTACCTCCTGAGAAATGCCATTCCAGCCACCTAAACTGGTGCCAGTAACATTTGAAACAAGGTTTGAAGAAGCCATTGGACTGGGGCTTCTATGCCTCAGCCTGTCAAATTCACTGAAACCTTGGTTGGACATCATTCCAGAAATGCGTAAAATCTCTGCAAGTTAAAGAAATCGGTTATATGAAAAACCTGTCTATGACCTTGGAAGGCTGAATACAATAAAGAAGAAGAGCACAGTTTCAAAGGAATGAAGAGGAAAGCACTAAAAAGAAAACTTTGCAAAATAATCAGAATTTAGTTACAGGATCTTTTCCAAATGACCATGAAAAGATATGTACTGGGAAAGCAGAACAGGGCCCAATAATGCCTGAGTAATTCCAATGCAAATGGACAGTTACGATTCTACTCTTGACACATCAAAAATACTATTCTTTGTCTTATGTTTTGAATAAGCTAGGAAGCCAATTGGATAACACCAAGTTTGTTTTATAAACATATTACTTGATACATAAAGATCAACCACTTCATTAAGAAGAAGTGCCAAATTTCAATCACCGAGTTTCCTTCCATCAGTCATTACACTAAAACAGTTGCTGTACCCTGAATTCGCTCGACTTCTAAGCTCCACTACTTTAGTTAACCTTACCATAATTTTGTTATCTCAGTGATCCGTGAAGGAAAGACTGCCACTTCAAAACAGTTGCAGCATAAATGCATAAGACTGGTCATGTTTAGTGGTTCAACAATAGGTGTACCAATAGCTCAAAGTATATTGGTCCAATTAGAGTCCATCCAGGTACATCAACAGTTGTTAAGAAGAAATTCTTCAACACTGAATCTATACTGCATTCGCCAGCTCATATATCAAGGGTGCAGAATTTGTTGCACTAATTTACAAAAAAATCAAGCTAGACAAGAAAATCTATACATCATTTGCCAGCTCCTATATCAAGGGTGCATAATTTGCTGCAACTAGTTTACACAAAAACCAAGCTAGACAATAAAAGGTCTAAAGATCGGGTATAAGGTAGAAAAAAACTGAAAAACGCGGTCTAACAATTTCACAAGTCATCAACATATTGAGCACAAAGTTATATGAGCTCACTAAATCGGAATGGTCATGGTTACAGAAACACAATTATGAGATTCCACAATCAACACGAAAAATGGAAACTTGAGGATCGTTAAAAACCACTTTTCTCGTTGAGGTATTCAAGAATCAGTACATGGAATTTTATGGAATTTAAAAGAAACACAAGTACATAAAAGCAATCAGCGAGATCTAAATGCATAGCATAAACATGAACTGAGAGAGGGAGAGAGAGAGAGAGAGAAGAAAAGGTCGACCTTGATTTAGAAGTCGGTTACAGATGGGAAGGACTTGCAAGAAGGGTCCAATCTTTTGATGCTCTTGCAACAGCTCTGACAAGTACTGACTGGAGAAAGAAGCAGCGGAAGCAATTCAGACAAATCCCAGGTGAAAAATTGAAGAGGTCGAAGAGCACTGCATCGTTCGTGAAATCAAAAGTAGGAAGATATATACCTGTCTACATCAACAGGGGTGCTTCGAATCTGTGGAGAAGCAGTTCGTGCAGGTGAGAAGTTAGAATTATAGAAGCCTGACATGACTTTTTGCTGATCGATTCTGTGATTAAAAAGTAGAGAATCTAGAGCAACAGAACACAAGAAGGAAGTCGTAAAAGGGAGGGGCTTTGGTTTGGGTGTTGATGTTGTGGCGGTGGCAGAAGAAAAAGGAGAAGCACGGCACAACACTGCACTGCAGCAGCGATAATGAGCAATGAAAAATGAAAGGGACCCGGGAAGAAGGAATAGGGAAAGGAAAGGAAAGGAAACGAACGGAAAGGAAAGGAAACGAAAGGAAAGGAAAGGGGTCGTGGACTCGACGACAGCTTTCTGTCAAATTAATTATTACTATTATAATTATATATACAAAAAATACAAAAGAATCTTTTTCCTTATAATATTATAATATTTTTTATTTTTTAATTTTTAATTTTTTATTTTAACTGTTGTTGGTAATTAATTACATTCAGATTTTTTTAAAAATATATTTATTATAATTATAAGTGGATTTCTTTTTAATATATTTTAAAATTATAAGATTCCTTAATTATATATTTTATTTAATTATAAATAATTAATATTAAAATAGTTAATTAATTTTTAACACTTAAAAATTTAAGATATTAGCTCTAATATATATATATATATATAAAGTATCAAAACTTATGTAATACTACACTACATTTGTAATTAATATGGTAAGTATATTTTTATAATAAGCATTAAATTAAATATATATTTATTTTATTTTATTAATATTCTTTAAAAAAAATGGAAAAAATTAAAAAAAAAAAAAAAAAAGAACTAAAAAAATTGAATATTGATATCTTGATATATTTTATTTTATAGTTTATAATAAATATAAAAAAATTTATTTATAAATTTTAGAATGTGAAAATAACAAGTAATATCAAATAAATTGTAAGGAAATTTTCCTTTTTATTAACAGAGAAACATAGTCTACAGGTGTTGAGCATGCAGAAGGCAGAGAAAGATGGAAGGCTGAATCTGGCCTGCATGGAGCCAAGGCCCAATCCAACTACTGGGCCAAGGCCCAAAGCCTACGACAAAAATGATGCGGCTTATGCCAACGCGGTCTTAGCTGGACACTACAGACTCTAAAAACATTCTGGACTGGACCCACAACACCAATTAATAATAATAATATTATTATTATTATTATTATTAATTTGATTAGTTTTATGCAACAATCAATCCAGTGACTCGCTGTCTGAACCAACATTTGTAAGTTTTTTCATCCTGTAGCTGTCTCCCTTGTCTTCAGTTCACTTACAATGTCTCAATTCATAACTTAAGACAACAAAATCCAGAGCATACAAAGGCCTCGCACCACGATCCACAATGATGAATGAATCAATGACAGATTTACACAAGAATCAATTATGCTATAACTATATATTACCCACACCACACTAATAGCAACAACCAACAGAGAAGAAACAATGCAGACAAGAGAGGAGGACGGGAGTTGAGTCACGGCGCGTATTCAGTCTCGAGGGTTGGTTGGGTTCGAGTGTGTGTTGCAGAAGGAGCTTTCGTACCCGCAACCGTTGTCGTTTGCAGAGGCTCTCCTACTTCTGCAGCCGTCTCCATGAGTTGCATATTCTTTTGGTGCCTGTACTTGAGCGCCCACATTATGATGATTGCAAACACCATAACAAACAATACTCCACCCAGCACAGACCCAACAATCACCCATACTCTTGACTTGGACTTGTTTCCGGTACCGGATGTTACAACTCCTCCTTGGGGTGCCGGTGGAGGAGCAACAGCCTCCACCACAATCGAGAAATGTCCCTGCCCAAGACTTGAACACAAATGACCAGACTCCACTCTGCTAAAATTGGTGACACCCTGTGAATTAATCCACACACACTGCGGAGCAAACCCGGCAGGGGCTGACCTGACACTAGTGAAGTTGATGAGTATGGGTTCACCAGTTGCCCGCATGTCCAACTCGGGTAAATGAGTAGCGCTCAGATTGGATGCATTGAAAGCAAGAAGACCAAGCACTGGAGCTAAGTAAGAATAGCCGGGTAATGGGGGGTAATACTCCTCCGACCAATTCCCCAAGTTTTGGTACACTAACACAAGTCTCAGCACATAAGGCTGCACGATTACCCCTCTACCAATCTGGAATTCCTTGTACTTAACACCTTTGCTTCTCAAACTTCCACTCCTAAGCCGCATTGCAGCAATCTCGATTCCGGTCAAGTTTGCGGGGACGTGGCCGTCATAGGGAATGCCCGTCCTTGGATGAACAAAAGCTCTGAAGGCATAGTCTTGGAGAAGGGTATCTAGAGCACGTGCCATAGCTGTTGAAGAAGAGGCAACAAGGGATTGAGCCCTCACACTCAAACTCAGATCACAAAAACAGAACAACAATATCTCAAGGAAAAGCATCGCGAGACTCGGAAGAAGCCCCATCGATGCTTACAATTCAGGTGTGGTCAGAGCAATGGGAGGAGATGCAAAGAGAAACCGTTCTATTCCTTAAATGAGATTCGAGATCATTGCATATCCATTCTTAAGGTCACTTTCTACTGAACCTGACTAACGGATACACTGTACATAAAAACAAGAAACAAAAGAAAAGCAGGTTTGGAGAAGACAGGAAATGAAAGGGGGTTTCAAGTTTCAACCGTTGCAACCCCGTCTGTGTTATTCCCTCAAGACTGCTTTTTTCCTTCCCTTGTCCTTTTCCAAATCCTTGCTTGTAGAAGAATCTTCCAAGTCTGTCAACTCCCAATCGGAGGAAACTGACTTACAGTGGGGGGGGGGGGGTGTTTGAGGGAGGGAATCTCCCTCTTTAGATAAAAACTTGAAAAGGAGTTCAAAACCCAGATCAAATACCAGAAAAATATACAAAAAATTATAATTTTCAATTTAGGTTAAGAAAAAGGGGGAGGGAAGGAAAGTTGTTAGACAGGAAGCAGTGAAAACCGGCGAAGGTTACATAGACTGACCTGTGAATTTGGATCAAAACGACACAAAAATTGGAAACCCCAGAACTTGACCCCAAAAAAATTGAAAAGGAATGACGCAATTCAAGTAAAAGGAAGAGTGAAGAAAATCCAAGCCAAGGAGGCGCAGCTAAAGTGAGGCAGGGGAGAAGCGCTGTTAATTAGAAAACAGTCTGCATTTTGAAGAGAATCAAATCAGAAAGACGGGTGGTGGGCAAGTAGTACATTTCTACAATCTGATATGATGTAAGTGTACATAGATACATCTCCCAGAAAATAAACAAGGAGAAGGGAAGGAGATAAGCCTCTAAGTCTGTGTCCCGGAACGCACAGCGACTGTAATAAGTAAGAGATTCAGTGGGATATGGGGATCGAGGGAGTGACGGACGGACATACCATCAGATTACCAAAACGACAGAAACAAAAAAGGCAGGAAAGAGAGCCCGATGAAGTTCAATCTCAAATCTGTATGCGTGCACAGCTGGTTTGACCCCGCCCTTCACGTGTACTTTTCATCCAAAATAGGAGACCAAAGTCCACTCCTGAAAAGGGGTTTGACATTCCTCATTGCCTTGCAATTAGATTCTTAGGGGGGTGAAGGAAAACATAATCATAATAATAATCATAATAACAATCATAATAATTGTAATTACTGTCTCTGATCAAATGCGCAAATCAGCTTATTGAATTCTAATAATAATAATAATAGTAGTATATTATTAGGGGTGTTCTGAAATGTGAAACAGTGTTATCAAAAAAATATCTTTTTCTATATATATATAATTTGATGTATTATTGATCTCGAGTTTGGAGCTCCATTGATGGAGATTGATCGAGTTTAAATTTTTATAAATATATTTTTAAAATATATTTTAAAGCATAAAATATATATATTTTTTATAATAATGAAAAGTATTTATATATTTATGAAATATTTTATATATTACTTAAATTTAATCGTAGGATTTCGGTAATTTTTTAAATTTTATTTTCTTCACCTATAGAAAATACTCATAAAGTTAATTAAATATATAATTAAAATTATTATTTACTAATCAATTTATATATAAAATAAAATTACTAATTTCATTATTCTCCGTTGAGATGAGAGAATCAAACTAAAACATCCGTGAATGTGATTACTACGGCTTAACGGAATATTTGTCACAAAGGCAGATCTGAGTAGTAACGCACAACAGAAGACATCAAAATGGAGGACAGAGTAGACTAATAATTAACTAATTAACTAATTAACTAATTAACTAATTGTATCTGAACACAGAAGTTAGAGAAGGTGCTTATCAATCAACCATCTGTCAAAAACTAAAAAATCCATCAACTGGAAGAAGACAAGCATAAAATAGTCATTATGATCCTCTCATCCTCCAGTTCACTAACTAAAATTATAGATTTCATTACGCTTAGACTTCCAATTCTTAATGTGAATTTTTGGGTAGATGTATGTATGTATAATGGATCAACTACATATAAAGTAATATGTAATAAGATGATATAAAACAGAGTAGTGAAAAAAAAAAGTATTTCTCACAAAACGTATTCTTTTATTCAAGTGGAAAAAAAAAAAAAAACAGAGTAGTTTACAGTAAGATTTCGAAAACAGAGTACCCTGTTTCTATAAATCGTCGAGAACAGAGTCCGGAGATAAAAACGGCGTACCGGAGTACTCTCTCTTTCGTCACACTCAACTCGTTTTTCAATTCAAAGGGCAGAAGGAAAAGCAAAAATTAGAGAAAATAGTTGATGAAAAACATAGTATAAATAGACGATGAAGTTGTAATTTGTAAAAGAATGAATAAGAACACAGTTGAATTAGCAAGTCAGGGGGCACAGAACATAAATGCAGTCTCCATGAAGAAAACTCATCACAAATGAATGATATTATATACTATCGTCGGAAGAAAAGAAAAAACTTTGTCCCTCCTTCCTTTTAAGTAAAAGAGACAAAAAAAAGAACAGAGTTGGATGTAGAGAAACTCTTCAGCTGGGAGATGCAGGAGTAGGTCTTCTTGTATTTTCGTCCTGGGAATCTGAGGGAGTGGAACTAGTTGGCACCTCATTTTTTGACGCATCCCCATCTTCTTGTGGCTGGGTCGGAACAGGAGAAGCTTCGTCTATTGTTAATGGGTCCTCAGCTGAAGGAATATCAGAAGGCAGTGAAGGAGGGGAAGCAGGTGAAGGTGGAGAAACAGAAAGCAATTTGGAGATTCCAGGGGAGGATATGGGATAAACTTCCGTGACTTCTTCCATACTCTCATCTAAATAGACCACATCCTGCATTGTGAGTTGGTGGTACTCCACAATTTCCCTTAGGAACCGGTTCTCACGTGCATATATTGAATTCTCATTGGCCAAACGAGCCTTCTCTGCCAAAAGGGTCTCCAATTGCAGCCGGATCTGCGGGTCAGGTATGTGTGAGAATTAATATAAAAAAAAAGAATCTTTAAAGATCAATTCTGCTTTTCAGTTTGGAGACAAGGAAAGGGAATGCGACAAGCTAATGCAAGAAAACAACCAGGTTAAAAATGAGTATTGGCATAATCAACACACAAAAAAGGTAATATTGATTCATTGAAGATGCTCAAAGAGAGAGTAAAAGAAATTAACGATACCAAATCATCATCTGCTCGATGTACTCCTTTCTCTCTGTTTTCTCGCAGAGCTTTATTTTCCTCCTCTAGTTGTGCAGTTCTTTCCTTGGCAAAAGCAAGATCCGCTTTAACAGTTTTCAGCTCCCGAAGTAGTAGTTTGGCTTTGGCAGCAGTAGCCATTGCAACCTATTCCAAGAGAAGTCAATCGTGCACTTGTTCACAATTTAAAATAAAAAGTAACAAACAAGCAAACTAGAGAAAGAGAGTTGTACCATAGTGTTGGCAATTGTATCAAACATCTTAAAGCATCTTAAAATGGATATGTAATCAGAGATTTATTTTCTACGTTTTGTTAAAATTCTATCAGATTCTTCAATCGGAAAAAAAAAGTGCTATAAACAAGTAGGTGCTGCAAGCAGAGGTGCCTTACTATTACTCATCCCAGGTAGACTAACAAGGAGTGATGCAACAAATTCAATCAGGTTAGTTCGAGTACAATAATAAAACTTGCGTGACTGCATATTGCAAACCAGTGAAACACAATTACATAGTTGCCACCTTACGTCGCGAGATGCCTTGAGTTGAGTTTCATGGTTTTGAATTTGTGGTTGGGCTGGTTGCACCTGATGCCATGGTCCATTCACAGGAGCTTGAAGTGATGCGTCGGAGTTAATACCATTTCTCTTAATTTGCAGTTTGCGGGTTTCTTGAATAATGTCTGCCGTTCTATTTTCAACCATAGTACGACCACCCTGAAATAGAGTTTGCACAGAAATCAAGAAAAAAAAATGTAGCACAAAAATGCACAAGGTTGACTGATGCAACAGGGAAAACAAGAATGCAGATTTTCAAGAAAATGGTTGATATGGGAAACAACTTGAACAGATACCTCAAAAGCCTTCTCAAATGTGTCTCCGAGTTGATTAAGGGAAGAAGTGATGGCATCTAATCCCTTACGAATCCTAGGATTTTCTACCATTTTGTTGTTGTCCGATGATTGGTATGGTTGCTGGAACTATTAGCAGGAAGTAGAAAATCAGATAAAACCACATGGTTAGGAAAGCATGGTTCATATATGACAGTACCAAAGTTAAAGATTATAATTCTTTTCTCACGGTTCATTGAGATGACAATGTAAGAAATATGCAAGTGCAGAGGATTCATTTTTTAAAAGTTTTCCAAAATCGAAAGGTGCACAATGCAATAATAAGGTGAAGAAGGAAGGCGACAAACGATCACCTGGCTGCCTGTATTGATGGGGTGGAACCTCGTGGTCACAGCAGCCGAGGCAGACATTTCATGTTGTTGGGAATGTGCTATTTCTTCATCCTCAAGAATGGCTTTAGCTTTCCGAGCCAGAACACCCCAAAACCCGGAACTGCTTTCATTTGTTGACGATCTATCCTCATACTCAGCAAAGCTCTGGAGCTACGTTACGTTCATGACAGATTAACAAGACAAGAAACGATTAAAACAAAAAAAAGATGAAAAATCCCATCTTTATATTAAATTTCGCTCATGATACAAAAATTCATTTGATAGTCGACAAAGGCAGAAAAAATTTACCATCTAACTCGCCATCTGCAGAATCAATTTATAATGGGAAATCACAAACTGTACCATTCAGATAAAGAAATGAGGAAGGTTCGGCGCAAGATTTTGATAACATAATAGGGGGAGAAGTGGAGAACCTTGGATCGTAGGGCTTCGGATGTAGAAGTGTGTGCTCCACGTGAAGAGGAAATAGAAGAGTTATGAGAAGCAGAAGCCCTAATTGCCTGAGCAGCAAGAGAAGTGGAAGAGGAAGAGGAAGAGGAAGAGGAAGAGGAAGAAGAAGATGAAGAAGAATGATCGTGATCGAGGGGATGATGAATTTCTTCTTTAAAGGTGGACGCCCTTGTGATTCCCTGTCTTCTCCTATACGCCATTATCCCCTACGTTCGGCCTTCCGAACTGAATCTCCGACCCTCCACCGTCTTGCCTTCTCCTCCACCGTTACCGTAGGTAATGATCGGATAATTGCGTTACCTGCAGTTCAGTTCCCGTCTCGTATGAAGTCCCTTTTCTCCAACCGTTTCTGTTTTTAAGGACCAATGAACGCAGAAAGAGATGGAAGGAGAATAAATCAGTGCACGCTCTTCTCCCTTCTAATTTATTTAATATATTATTATTATTATTATTATTATATTTTTTATTTACTTAAATTTAATAATTAACAAATACATAAATAAAACAATTAGTATAGCTTGTCATTATTGTTTTAATTATTAAAATATGTGAATGGGATCCGTATATATCGTGTCAACCTCTGCTTCATAACTGCTTGAATTGAACCATTAAACCACTGGATTTGGCTTTTGGGCCCAAATAAAAATTATAAATGGATCTGGTCATTTACCATCCAATCCCACACACTTTGCATGTTGGGCCGGCCTGAGGGCTCATACTATTTATCCAGGCCCATCCATTTTTTAAATTATTTTTTTTAGTGAAATAAATACAGTTAATCAATTTTAAAACTGAATCGCTTATTAATTCCAAGAAGCGAAATCAGGGTTGCTGCTTTTGCTAGAACTTGGCTGTTTCAAACTTTCTGGTGATTCAATTTGGATCCGATGAGGTCGAGAGGCTAAATGTTGGATTGATTGATTTCTGAATATTTGGAGCAACCTCATCGGTAATGGTTTCTAGCCATCAGCTTCATCAAGAAAGTCTTGACTTTTCTTACGCTCTGCAATCCCTTTTCTTTTCTGGCTCAGTAAGCTCAATTTTAGTCTCATCGCCCGTTTTACACATCTTCTCCTGTCCAGATTGCCAACCATACACAAAGTTAATCTGGGATTGTAGCCTAGCTAGTAGGGGTCCAAGTATTGATGCATAGCTAGTAGAATTGCCATTAAATTTGACTGAGTTCCAGTGTTTCAATTATCTTATCTACAAAAGTGCTTATTATATGCTTTTGTTTGCTAACAAAATTTCATTCGAGAAACTCGCATATCTTCGTTCTCCGTCTTGACTTGTAGTCTGCGTATCCACTTTGTACCATCTTTGTCCCACTTCAGAAGGATGTGCCCTGGCAAAGAATCTCACAAGAGCTGCCTCAATCAGATGCCCTTGTCCCTTCGGACAGCGGGGTGGTAATTGCCCACTCCGTCCAGGCTCCAACATGTGCATTTTGCCGAAGGGTCCTTTTACCTGATAACGAGGCAACTACTCTTGAAGCTATCACTATATGCGGGGACTCTAAATTTTTTCTTCTTGAAGACATTGTAACTCCATCGGAGGAATCTTATCGAAGGAGGCCACCTAGAGGGAGAAGGACCAGGCATAGCAGCTCGGAATCTATGGAAAATAGTTTTTCCCAAGAATTCACTCAAATGATTAACTTGGCAAGGCAAAATCAATCCACTATCACCGGCCATGAGGATCATCATGGTGACGGTGATGCTGCTGCATCATTACAGCAAACAAGTTTCCATACTACACCAAGTGGGTCTAGAAGATGGAGGCAAGTGTTCTCTGATACGGATATTGATGGTTTGGACAGTTATGACTCTCCTTTCGGGGAGAGTGAATCAAATGTCAGTCTTGGCCGCTATAGGGGTTTTCGTGGTGAGAGTGATGTAATTTCTTTTAGCACATATGGAGTGGACTCTGATGCTTCTGTAGATGGACATAGTTTCGTAGATATAGACATGTTGATAGACCCCATGGTGGGAAGCGATCTTGATACTGATACTGATATTGATCCAATGCATGCTGGTATTAACCAATGGAATTCAGATGAGGAGGAAGAGGAAGTGGAAGAAGATGGTGACTGGGAAGAAGTTGATGCTGAGGAAGACATGGTTGAATTGACTGAAGCAATAGCTCAATTTCGAAATTTTCTTATAACTAGTACAGGTGAAAATGGCAACCCCATTAATTGGAATCAACAGCTTCCTTCCACAGAGGATGAGAGGAGGACTCGTACAGTTCGTTGGAGATTAATAGAAGGAAGCAGACATATGTATATGCATGGCATTTCTGCAACCGTAGAGGAAACGGGAATGCTGCCCTATGAGGGAAATTCAGGCGATTATCTAGACACGAGTCTCGGCTTTGAACAGCTGCTTGAGCATCTTTCGGGAACTGATATCTCGAGACAAGAAGCACCTCCAGCAGCTGTGTCTGTCGTGAGAAGTCTCCCTCTGCTGGTCGTTTCTGAGGAACATATCAAGTATGATGGCCTAGCCTGTGCAGTTTGCAAGGATGTCTTGTTAATTGGGACTAAAGTGAATCAGCTACCCTGCCATCATCTTTATCACCCATCTTGTATCTTGCCATGGTTGAGTGCACGGAATTCTTGCCCCCTTTGTCGTTATGAGCTTCCAACTGATGACAAGGAGTATGAAGGGAGACAGAATGTTCACAGTAGAACTGAGACAGAGGGTCCAACCAGTTCCTCTGTTGCATTGAATGGAGCTTCTGAAGCCAACATGGAGTTGGAGTTTGAAGAATCAAATCAAGATGGAACTGATCAACTTGTTACAGGTTCTGCAGTTGATGGCTCAGGCAGAGAGAGTGGTAGCGGGAGGAGATGGTTTCTTCTTTCTGCTCCAATTTTGAGTCTCATGGGTGCTGTTTTAATGCTATGGCTACGCAACCCTCTAACTGAAGCAAGGGGTCTACTTACAGGGGGCCACTATTCGCACAGGAGCCAGGATCTGGCTCATGTTTCAGTCTCCTCAGGTTCAGCTAGCCGAAGGGATAATAGAGGCCGGAGATGGTGGTCGCTTTTCTAGTCTTTCTAAGAAAAACTATGTTAACGATGACAGCGATTGAAGTGTCTGAATTCTGATGATAGTTGTACAACTTGTACAGCAGGCAGGACTGCATTCTTTATCTAGAGTAGGGGTGTTTGTATTCCCGCACTTGGTAAAGCAATAACTCTAATGTGATTTTTCTTCTCTTTTTTGTTTGGTTCAAGATGCATGATTTCAAGAACTAGACTATTGTAAAGAATGTAAACAACAATTTACTTGATTCTAACTTAAAAGACGAACCGATACGGACGATCATAGCAGGCAGACCATCCGCTTCTCCGAGGTCTGTCTACTGACTCGAGTACAAGTGACACACGGAACTGGTGGCAACATGGCTGCCCTCATGAACAGGACACAAGGAAAATATACGAGAGGGATGCATATACTGCACAATCATGTAACGGCAGGTAATAAAGAATTGCCAACTTTGTTTATATCAACTTCTATATCTTTCGCTATTGACATTGTCATTAACTAAGAATTAATTGCACGAGAAACTTCTCATTTGTCGAGCCACTGCTTGCATCGATCAGCTTTAGAAGAGTATGTTGAGATACAGGACAATCCATCCAGCCATTGAGAATACAGCAAAAATGTGAACCCAAAAGAGGACAGCCGCTGCTTCTCTTCCGCAGCCTTTTAGATTGGCCACAGCACCTACGGAAAGAGAATAAACAAAACATTAAAATATCTAATCCAAGACCTTCAGGAATATATTTATACAGATGACTAAAAACTTACCACAAAGGATAGAGGTCGGCATTGTATGCTGAAGGAGAAGAACAAAACGAAACAGTTGATCACCAGCGGGAAGGAAACCAAGTTTATCGGCCAACATGACAATGCCAAGTCCTGCTGGAGGCACAAAAAGTAATCGCCCAATGATGATAGCAACTGTGGTCCGCTGACCAAGTTTTGAACTTCCGGGACCTGAAAACAACACATTAATGAAAGGGAACCAAATATAACAGTCTTAAAAAAAATCCCCATTCGTTGGATCTATAAGTCTCAACCATTTGTCATCTAAAACAGATAAGTTCATGAAGAAGTCCACTCACCATCGATAAGATTGCCTCCTAAGGCCAACAGAATGCATGGAATCATTGCCTCCCTGGTAAGTAAAATCACTATTAGATATTACACTCTCCCAAAAAAGAAAAATCTACAGTAAATGTTGACAAGGATTGTTCATGCATTCATCTATGTAATGATTTCGTTTTCTTATGTGAATTTATATCCCGAAGATAGTAACTATAATTTGCCAATTCTAACAAGGTTTGCATGTTCCTAAGTACGGTACTTTAGATGTGTCACCAACTCTATAATCAGAGAACTTAGAACTTCAGGAAGACAAGATTTAAATGAAGAACCAGGAATACTCGACTGTTTCAGATTTTCCCACATACCCAAGAATCACGCAGCTGTCAGTGAAGAAGAAAAGTGGAGCATCTGAAGTAAAGATCAATTTCTTTAAAAAGGGAGTTGCACCCAATACCATGGCTAGAATCTGCCAGAAAAGAACAAAATGCACAAACCAAAAAGAAAATCAAATTATAGAGGGAGAAAATACACAAGGGAATCAACTGATAACATGAACTTTCATAATGGTGAATAACAAACTTATATGTGACATAATTCTTACGATATATCATGAATCTACCATTTTAAAGTTCATACATGTGAAGAAAATATGCCATCCTGTGTTATCAATTAGATGAGATTTCCAGAGAACTATTTTCCTACCCTAAATGGTAGACCAACCCTTCTGTAACATATGTAAGAATGCTGATCTGACTGTATTAAATATTATGGCATTAGAGACTAATGCCATTAGTGATACTTACAGAAGCAATTATAGGAGGTTGAAGGATTTGCTTGAGCTTCAATTTGTTGTATAAGAAATGACAGATGAGTGCAATCTGCAGCAAGGAAAATCAAGACATGCAGCTCAAAGCCATATTCAATGGTGAGTACAGAAGTCTATAAGAATAAGGAAGATTAAAAAAAAGACCGAAAGAATAAATAGAAATGTGATACGATGAGATAGAATGCAATCGAAACCAAAACACATCCCACGAAGGCTGTACCAAAAGCAAAAATCTACTTTGAGTAGGACCCCCATTGCCTTGAAAATTGGAAAATTCAAATGTGAACTTTTACTGAGGATGCAATTCACATATTAAAATTCAAATCTTTTCGGGAGGTTGCAATTCACACAAACAAACCAAAATTCTACCAAGGATGTGGTGTGATCAGGACACTCCCTCCCTCCCCTTCACTCAGTTAGTCACTTCCAACAGTGAAAATCAAACTACTGGACTTGATGAAAACAAAATCAAACAAGCAGTGGATTAACTAAATGGCAATTAGATGTTATGATTTCACAACAATCAGAAATGGGACTTATGTCATAGTCAAAAGTAGTTCTTTACTCATAATCATTTGTAGCAATCAACGTTGCAACTCCCAGTGTGATTCTAAAGTGGTATTTCTCAAATGAATATCTAACTTATTAAGATATACTTCATGCAGAGTTCATTTATAAGTCTTTTCTTTACCCAGTCTATACGATCGAATTCAAATATACAACATGGTTTTCTTAGATAAATAACCTGTGACAAATAGTATACAAGTGCCCATACCTTTCCTTTCTTTGAAGCATCTGTGCCTGTTGATACTACCTCCTCCTGTTCAAGCAGTGGTACCTGCTCAGGCATGTCATCCTTTGGATGGATCTTCGTTGGAAGAATTCTCTCTTCAATGTCAAAGGTACCCTCCGGCGGAGGTGACAACATGTCAAACACATAGGTGTAAAGTATAATGGCACCAACCTGTGACAAATTATGTATATGCATTGGACATACAATGTTTGGTACTTTGATCATGAAAACCCTAAATTGAAACTCTTGAACAAGATATGAGAAAATTTTGGACATCTTTCAAGAGACAAATTTATGCATCCAAAAAGAGCATCATTTGCAACTAAGATGAAGGTGTCAAGAGTCAACTCAAGATGTGAAGACCTACCCACTGGCCAAATGAAATATACGCAGTCCCATTGGTGCTACATGTGTCAGAATCACCGAATGGGTTAGATGAGTCTGTACATAAAGCAGCTATCAGAACGAGAGGGACATTTCCAATGTTTCCTGCAATTAAGATAGAGATTAAAAACTCTATAATTCAAGCAAGACTAATCTACACGAACACAGGACATCTCGGGTGAAATACAAGATGTGCATCAAATGCTTGAGCTTTATGTACCATCCAGCATGCTATATGGGGGTAAAAAATTATATTCCATCTTCTTAGAAGGACTATATCAAATGCAGTTCCAACAAAACTGGAGAGTAAAATATCTACATCAAGTATCCCCATGAAACTTTTAGTTCTTCAGATGAAGTATGAGCCGACACATATCTGTAGAAGAAGTGGTTTACCAATTCCTATCTGTATGATTGTGAACTTGAAAAAAGGATATGGTGGACGGACAATGAATGCAATAACTAATCCTATTAGTGAGCCCGATATGGCAGCGAGAACAACATTCACGGGAATAAACCACCTGCAGAAAGGCATAACGATATCAAACCACCGAATAACTCTATGATTGCTTGAAAGCAGATAAAAGAAGAATACACAAATAGGAGAAGAAAAAGGCTCTTTCTCACCACTCGAGCATTTTTTCCAGGGTAACTGCTTGTCCCAGTTGAGCAAATATTAAACAGGGAAGCAAGAGTGAAAAAACCAACTGCAACACAGGGTAAGAGAAGCAGGTTAGTACCCATCTAAGCATTTCCCCCGACATGATTAGAATGTTACAATTGAATTCCAACGGGCACAAAGTGCAAAGCGCTTCAGCTTTAGTTTCTACACCAAAGATTAGAGTAAACTCTATAAAGTTTGTATACTGCTTAGAAGGTGGTGGGCATCTGAGTTTTACTTACCCCGTTCAAAAGTTTCCTTCCGTTTGCGGGTAAAATGTTTACATACTTGGAAGCCATAAGAAAGCCTAAAAAGCACACGGTGAAGACTTTTGCAATGGGTAGCACTGCAATTTTAATAGTAGAAAACAGAGACTCTCCCCCTAGTTGAGTTTCCATGGTTACTGCTGACAAGAACCTTTCCATGCCTCCTCCCCTTTTCTCCCTAAAACTTCACCCAATTCTCCCTTCTCCAAAATGCCAAAGCAGCTGCTTTCACAAAACGAACAAAATCTAATATTTTAATCAAGAATCTTTTTCTCAGCCGCAGAAACTTCAAATCAATTGTTAGGAATCTTATTAGATTGGTTCTGACGAACAACGCGTCTCCTAATCTGCAATTAATTTACCCCGTCAGATGATATGCCTTCAAACGAATACAAGATTCGGAAACCAAAAAGTAAAAAAGAAAATATACATGATCCTGGGATCGAAAGAAAATAAGAGCAGGAAACTGAATTAGCAGTGAAGCAAAGCATCATATCAAAAAAACCCAGGATCAGATTAGACATAAGACAATCACAATCCATTAAATCCAATCACCTTTCATGAAAAGCGGTGGCAGCAGCGGCGGAGGCGGTGTATAAATACTGAGGTAGATGAAGTTTTCTTCCCGATACCACCACCGGCGCTTAATTTTGACTCTCTGCTAACTCTCGCAGCTGCTCTTCCGGAATATGATAGAAGTCTGGTTGGTTGAACTTACTGCTCAAGTCTCTCTATCACTCTCTTCTTCTCCCACCTTCCGTTCCAATCAAAATCACTTCACTGTTCCCTTTTTGTTTTATGTGACATCAGATTCGTAAGTACTCGAAGCCGATTCATGAAATGTCGAGTTTTGGCCTGAGCAAAGGAAACAATTACATGAAATGTTAACTTTTGGCCCAAAACAAGGAAGCAATTTCGAACCTGCCATCGGAAATTTCATCTTCCGTCGCATTGTCTTCTCCTCCCACGTGTCATTTTCTCTTGTGAGCTATCACCGACAGCGAAACTTTGATATTAGTTCGAGGTTGAAGTACGGTTGAGGTCTAGTAACTAACTGGTTAGTTATATCGACATCAATCTAAACTCTAAACCTTATTATAAGTATATTTCATTAACTGTCAACTTCATTAAAAGCACACGATGAGTTTGCTTAATAACTACCAACATTGAATTTATACTATAAATTGGAAAATTATATGTGGGATAATCTATACTTTTTTTTTAGAGGTTTTTTTAATTATGAAAATACTTAGATCTTAATATATTTTAATTATAAGATTATAAAAAATTAATTTATTTTAAGAGTATCCTTATAAGTTTTTTAAATTTAAGTTAATTTTAATTAATATAATATTTTAATTAATTATTTTTCAGATAACTTCATTATTTTTTTTATTTTTGAGTAAATTAAATATTATTATTTATTTTTGCAATAAAAAAATTAATACGAGTGGAAAAAAAATATTACTAAAATAATTATTAATTAATTAAAGTGAAGACGTGTGTCGGTATATGTGGGTCCGGTGGAGGTCTAGAACAAGACGACATCCCAACCGTCCAATCAACGTTACGTGAAGTGCTTTTGTTTTCTTCGGGTGTTTGAATTGACTAGGTCAATTCTCCAATTAAGAGTTATTGTAGGGGTAAAAAATAAAATAAGAGATAAAGATAAACCCGCGATTTCGCGCCGCCAGAGAACAGACTGAAAAGTTAGGGTTTTTGGTGGTGGATTGAAGAAAGGGAGGGTGACTCGGGAAGGTGAAGAGAAGGTCTAGACTAATTTAGGTTGTGTTAGCAGCGGAAGTATGGCCTCTGGAGCATACATTGATCGTGAATTGAATAACGACGAGTTTGAAGTTCCTTGTCGGAAATGTCCTGTAAAAGAATCTGGAGACATCGACGATGACGACACTAATGTGTTACCACCGTCTCAACAACAACTCCAAGCAGTAGAAGCAGAAGCGGCTATAGTAGAAGTCGATGGCAGCAGCCCTCCCGTAGGGCCTTCCACTCCCGCTCGGGACAATGGGGAACTTCTCCTTCTTCCTCTCCAAGTTGAAGCTTCTTCTTCTTCTTCTTCTGCTTCTGGTTTTAGGCAGACGTCATCATCTTGTGTTGATACTGTTTATGATTGCAGCCCTCAAACTCCCAAGTGCAGCATCTTTGACCCTTTTGCCCCTGCTACCCTCTCTAATAATCATACGCATCTCCATCACTCTCCAGCCGATGATCAATCCGCTTTCTCCGACACTGAGCTTTTCGAGGCCGTCTTTGTGAATCTATTGGAGGCTATTATCGTCTGCAAACAGGCTGAAGGCGGTGACACCACTCTATTGCCTTTGTTCAACACAAAAGCCGGTTCTCAAAATTGCAAGACGCCACCTTTGGGAACCCGTCCCATTAATCAAGCCCCCCTAACTTGTGCGGGTGCACCCATCAAGCCCTCGGGTAAATCCCGGAACATTGACAAGGGAATTTGCAGAAAGCTTGAGTTCTGAGTTTGCTCCCATTCATTCTGGATACCATCTCCCTTCCGATAACTAATTCTTTGCTAACCTTGGAATTAAGACTTAGGCAGACTTAGGTCAGGGTCCTTGATTATTACTATTGACTGTTTCATTACTGGTTACTTTTTAATCTGTCTTAGTCTGAATGTAAAGTTTATCATCTCACATTAACATCTTCTGAAATTGGAAACCGGTCACGGCTATTCCTTTTGTAATCTTTAAGACTAGACAAGTTACAATAAAGCTCACGTAATTAGTTGATCCGATTAGCCTGGTCTACTATGAATTATAATTTGGAGTATCTTCAGTTAAGATACGGTTTCGAGTAATCATTAGTGTTGGGAACAAGACCCAACTTGAACTGGAATGATCTCAACTAGTTCTAGTCAGTCTTACTGACTATTTTTGTCTTCGTATTTCTGTGAGAGTCGATATATTCTCTACTCAACCAAGTTTGCCATCTAAATCTAAAAAGAAATGCTCTCAAGCATGTAATGTAAGCCTTATTCTTAAACAATGCAACGCATGTTATGGGCGAATTTGGTCACTACCTGGTCTAGTTATTGCATTCTTGCTTTTGGATCTCCATGTCAGGAATTCCGGTGGTAAATTGACATACGGATGTAGCAACAGCATTTTACCTTATAACCCCAAAGAAGGAAGCTTGCCTGGAACCGTTGTGCGTGTTTCTATGATGAGTTGAACTCAGCCTAGTGAGGTTGAAACTAGTGAAGGTGGATTCAGGGTCCATTGCTGGAATGATTGCTGGGAAAGAAGTGAGCCTCTCCCAATTGGTTTTCGAGATGGAAGATATTTACATTCACATGTTTGAATCTGGCGTAGTTACGGTTCTGAACAAGGAGGTCAACCTTTAATGGCCTTAAAGGTGATACTGAACTCCATTGAGGGCAGGGAAGGAGACAGGTGGAGCTATGCCATCAAAGGTTGCAGGGAGAAGCTGAACTGAACCTTGGGCTGTACTGTTTGGGCTTTGAAATGGTGAGGGCCAGGATGATGAGGAATACAATTAGGACAAGTTCAAGTGATGCAACTAGAGTAATGACTAAGGATTGATGGGCTTTCGTTTCGTTACATTTCAACTTTGCGACTTGGGAAAAAATGGGGGGAGCTTTAAATGCTAGCAGCTGCCATCTTACCTACAGTTGTCCATTCCATAGGACCATCACATAGTCTCCAGTCACTACATGGTTGGTGGGGGTTGGGAGTGTTTAATTTAATTTCAATTAATTTGACTTTTGACTTTACACCTATTTCCAACAAAATTGACGCCCGCTCATTTCTCAATGCTATGGTTCTTTATTCTCCGTATCAAGCATTCAATCCTTAACAAGTTAACTACTTCTAATCGGACGAAATCTCTGTAACGATCATGGACACGGAAAACTGAAAAGAAGATATTTGAATCACAGGCGAGGCGCCATTATTATCTAATAGATACAGGCAGGCAAATCAAATCGGCTAAATTTATGCTAGAAATTTAAGAGGGAAAAAAAGAGAAGATGTATTATAGCTTGGTTTGATAGGTGCACTGCTGATTCCCGACAGCTCTTTTGGAGACATCAAGAGTGAGATCACAGGAGGCGGTGGAGACAACATGAAACTTGAATATCTTGAGAATGGAAACTTTGCCTCTGATTCGCGTGTAGGTGTTCATGGGTATCTCACCGGACATGGCGTCTGAGAAAAGCTGGGACCTGGAAAGCAATCGGTCCGCCATGAGCGTGACAGAGATGTTCATGCGACTCGTCTCTCCGGCGGAGATGTGGCCGGCTGGAAGGGGTGCTTCCCCGACGAGCTCCCCTCTGTAATTGAGGAGGGTAGTGCTGTTGTCATATGTGAAGCCGACCTTGTTGGGGTTCTTCACGGAGATGTCAACGTCGAGAGAGAGATTGAGATGTACGGCGAGGCGGGCGATGTCGAGGGAGAAGTCCAGGTCTTTCAGAGCGACGGAGTTGACGGTAGTCACAGGGCGCTTCGCCTTGAACACGGTGAAGGCTAAGATCACTATTACGATAACTATGAGGAGGATGAGACCCAACAACACGCCGCCGACAATCCATATCTTTCTGCGTTTCCCCGACTGAGACACAGCTTTGTTGTTTACAGGAGCCGTAGGAGCAGCAGACGACTCTATTTCCATTCTCTCCCCTTCCCTTTTCCTCCCCCCCGTTTTACTCTTAATATAGTTTTCTCGTGAAGACATCTGTTCATGTCAGTACTACTAAAACGGGACGTATGAAACCAGAAATAAAGAGTTATCTCTACGTTACATATATATATGTAAATAATATATAACGCTATAGACCTTCTATCTCTCTCTCCGTCTTTACTGGTATTGGGCCGGCCCTGGCATGTGAGTCTGACATCAGAATCGTATCGCGCGTTGGAACGGGAGTCGCATCTGTCGCGGTCGTCGACACTTACAAGGTATCGCCCAAGATCCAGAGACAGAGAGACAGAGAGACAGAGAGAGAGGGGGAGATAAGAATGACTGCTTATAGTTATAGAGCTGTATTTACGCCTGCTTTAAGGAAAGGAAAGGTTATAAGATCTCAATCAATCCAACGGTCCTTGATAATGCTAATTAAAATTTTATTTTTTGCCTAATAAATAAAATAACACCGTTGGATTATGAAAGATCTTATGATTTTTGTTTTTATTACTTAATAAGCACGCATAAATACATCTCTCTCGTCGAGTTATAGACTCGTATTTGAGTTCGCATGCACGTTTGTACGGAGTAGTTCATGAGTGTTTTTCACCATTAATTTGTTTTTATATTTGCCATCCTACCTTTTACGTTTTATTTTTAAATTTTTCTTCTTCTCGACCTGAAGTTCAGTGCCATTGATGACATTATTAAGTTTAAAGTAAGCTCATAATGAAGGAAGAAAGCGATGTTACTCATACCCACACCAGTTTTCCTAGCAAATGAATGTTGAAAAGAAACTAAAACTAAGAAAGTGATGATAATTCAATGTTTCTCTTTCTTCGTTGAAATTACAGACCTTCTTGTCTAAGATGTCTCCTTAACTTGTGTCGATCACCTTTCTCATGCTTTCGAGCTAATGACGCACACCACAGCATCGAATTATAGCCGAATTTTGTTACCATATCACAATATAGACAGATTCTTACGATAACACATAACATAACAAACAAAATCCCAATAGAGGATGGTTGTCACAACGTACTTGGGAACTTTGTCCCTTTGGGGTGCAATCCTTAAACATACAGACTTCTAGTTAGCACCACACATTACATCTCACTACGGCAAATACAGTTTTTGTGCCATCCATTTGCAATATACATCTATATGTTTGCAAGGTTAAACAGATTTTTGGGATTCCCACTGCTGCTACACAAAACACAACCGGAATAAAGTACTACAATCCAAGAGTAATAATCTAGGGAGAGGCTTTAGACAACCAAATATTGTATCATGTACATCAAACGGGACGCAAATGCACTTATCTCAACAATCAAAGCTCGGTCAGGTGAGCAGATATGCATAGAGGTGACATCTCTCATCTGACCCTACATGCTGAAGGGCCACTTGGGGAACAATTCGGGTTGGGGGACCGACAGTTAGCTCCTGGACCAACATTGTTAGCAAACCTTTTATGCATCCTGTATCCTTGGGTGGAAAATGAAGCAGCTCCACCGGCTGATGTTACTTCATTCACGCCATCATTACAACTTTGTAAGGGTTCCAATGTTTCCACTACATCGCTCATTAAGGGCCTTGCTTTAGGATTCTGACTTAGGCAATAGTAGGCTAGGCTACAGGCCTTCTGTGCTGCTCTTACCGAGTACTGATTCTCCAGCTTTGGATCAATTATCTGTAACAACTTTCTTTTGTCATTCAGCTTAGGTCGGGCCCAATCCACCAAGTTCTGCTCCTTGTTGGGTCTCGTCTTGTCAACAGATTTCTTTCCTGTCAACAGCTCCAGAAGAACAACGCCAAAACTGTAGACATCACTCCTTGCAGTCAGGTGCCCTGCCCATTCATACAGACCTTGTAAAGATAGCAAGCAATATTTTCATGTTGGCAACAAAAATAGACTTGTCAATAAAGCAGTCCAGTGCTGTGGTTGTCTATGGAATGTTTTCAACAGTCAGACGTATTTTTTAATTTGCAAGTTGACTATGAACAGCATTAGCTCCTGACCATGGCATTTCATGTTTCAGGTAAATTACTTTAACTATTAAATATAAAAAATTGTCTTCTGTTCATAATCATAATTTGTACCCCCCCCTCCCTCTCTCCCACACCTTTAAACTGTTAAACATGCATTGAAGTTGCAAGTCTACTCTGAGTGACAGCAGCTCCTGATCACTGAGTGTTATTAATCTCGTAATGAAGCAATGAAGCCTATCATTATACTTTAAGTATGCCTGCAACAGCTAATCATATCCTCCCTCACTCTTTCTAGCCTCATATCGTTTCAAATCAGTTAGCTAATCCCCTTGTGAAGGGAATAATTTACTTCCTCATCTTAAACCACCACTAGTAATATGTTTTAAGAGCTAGAAATTCTGGAACATAAGATTATACCGGTCATGACATATTCAGGGGCAGCATAGCCATAGGTACCCATTACTCGAGTAGATACGTGAGTTTCATCCCCTTGTGGTCCGGCTTTAGCAAGCCCAAAATCTGAAAGCTTGGCTGTATAGTCCTGTAGGTTCATAGGCCCGAAGCAGAACAAGTCAGAGAAAAGAAAATTGTACATCCAGCAAGATTACTTACAACACTTACAGAGTCTAATAAGATATTAGAAGTTTTGAAATCTCGATATATAACTGGTCTGTCTGCATTGTGAAGAAAAGCAAGTCCTTTGGCTGCTCCAAGGGCAATCATCATCCTTGTCGCCCATGACAATGGAACAGACGCCTCTGAATGCCTCATGAAAGGTTATGTCAAATTCAGTAAACAAGAATTATACTGCAGACTAAGTAAGACTAGATATCTTTCAAAAGTAATGATCAGATGCCTAATGGATCATCATTAATTTGTCCATACAAATAATATAGAAAATGAAAAGATATAAAGGCGTAGATAGCAAAGGGCAAACACTTTCTCATTTTTCTTGCACACAAAAACACCTGAACTCTGCATTATGCATAGAAGGGAGTGTTCCAGGAATAAAAAAGGTAGCAGTCGGAGTAATTGGTGCTTAATTTAGGAAATAAACGTGAATTATCGTTCCTTTGCAATCTCTCATCGTACCGTAGAATGCTATAAAGGTAATTACTATCTGAAAAAATAAAAATAAAAGAGAAAAAAGAAAAGGTGCCTACTTCGAAAGAGGTGGTTTTCAAGACTTCCTCGGAACATGAACTCATAGACGAGTAACCTGTGATCATCCTCGCAGCAATATCCAATCAGCTTGACAAGATTTGAATGCCTCAGCTGCCCAAGAAAGTTTACTTCCGTCTGGAGGATTTGAGACATGGTAAGTGAATAAGAGGAAAATTCAAACTAAAAAAGAAGAAAAGAAGTGTATGTAATGTATATACAGTCAATAGAATTATTGAGGTGTGGGTGGGGGGATGACATACAAGCCACTCTCGATGCCCCTGAAGGCCCTCCTTGTTGAGAACCTTGACGGCCACAGGAAGGGATTTGAGGCCAACCCTGACATTCTCGTCAATGTAGCCCTTGTAAACAGTTCCGAACCCTCCCTCGCCGAGAATATAGTCCGAGCGGAAGCTTTTGGTGATAGTCTCCAGCTCGTATAAGGTAAAGGCAATAACGTGGGTATAAAGCACGGCATTCTTTCTGAAGTCCTCAAAGTTGCGAGGGGTTGAAGGATCGGTCAGATCTGACGAGGCTCGGTTGTGGTTCTGACTGTGTCTTCTCTCTAGCGGACCGGCGTTGGAGCTTTTAATGGCCAAGGATGAAGACGACGCCGACGATAATGTGTGCAGCTGTTGAACTGTCCAACCCATCAACAAGGGGGAAAACAATGGTTAGTTCGTTTTCAAGTTAAAGAAATGAAAGTTTTGAATATACTTTCAACTGTTTATTGGAGGGAAAGAGAAGAAATGTGAGCGAAGCTTTTACAGAAGGAGATTGAAAGGGAAGAAACGGCAAAGACCCTAGATCTGGGAAATTACCAAGACACAGAAAAAAAGGAAAAAAAGGGAAAAAAAAAAGGTTAATAAGAGAAAAACCTTGGGCGTGGGCTACGACGGCAGATTCCTCTCTAGTACCACAGTTGCCCATCTCGAGTGTTGAGACTGGAATGCTGATGATGAGTAAGGTGGTGGATGTAAAAGAGGCGAGAAGCAGCAAAGGAGGCGGTGGCGGCGGTGAGAGCGATAACAGAAGTGGCAGTGGTCAGGAGTGTCGCGTGAGTGTTAGAGATAGAGGTTGAGGTAGAGGTAGTGATGGCCCAGAGAGTCATTCTTCAGAGCCTGCCTGCATCCCTCTTTCCTTGACCAGGCCAGGTTGTGCATGCTATTCTAATGTTATGTTCTCTCTCTCGCTCAGTCCGCTCTACTCACTAACTCGTCAATGATGACTACAAGCTTTCAAACAATTATTTCCTTGATTAGATACTTATTAAATCACTCACGATCATATTTAGTTCCCCAATGATTATTTTTTTCACAATTAATTATCTTTTTTGATGCACAAATATGCTCCTCTCAAAGAGGAATGGGGATTGTGCCTAAGATTAATAATGATTAATTACCCTTTTAACTTATTTAAGTTTTAATATTTATATTATCTATTTAGATCACTTTAATTATGACTTTAATGTCATTTGCCATTTCTCTTAGTGACTTAATGCACTCATATGCCTTATACTATGGATTTGTTTCTAACTGCCTTTGTCAGAAGGTCTTTGTCCAATTGTTTCTCTACTGTCCGGTAGCACCATCCAATGACCCATTTACCATGACTAGGTCCTTAAAATAGCAACCTAGGGCACAACTTCCCAACTAAGTTCAAACATCTTGAGGTTGATCAAACCTGATCGGCACAAGTACACATTGATCTCTTATTTAGCGGACGAACTTTTTGTCCTACCAAACACTAGGCTTCTGCTCGGATTACCCTATTCCAATCTCCTCTCAATTTTAGTACGGTGAGGAAGGAAAAAAAATTATCCCAACAATTAGCCCTTTATAAGCTCGGCTGAACGCAGTTCAATATAGGTGATAAAATCTCAGCCAGAATTCCAATATTCTATTATAAACCTCGAGCCACATGTTAATTAACTATCGTCTATCAATCGAGCCTGAAATCCAAGAGGCCTAACTACCTACTTTACCTTGAGTCTCATCATGTCTTCTCACCTTCCCTTGTCATCACTTTGCATGTAATGTTTTGACACATGTCGACATACGATTGGTTAAGAGTTCAGGTATAAAACCTCTTTGTCATCCTTCTTCTTCATTCTCTCTTACATCTTTATAGCCATCATTCCTTCAAGCTTCTTCTTTCCCAACCATTTTCCCAATTTCACTTTCTCTTAAATCTGGCCGAGTTTTTTTCCTCTCGATCAAGTTCTTCCATGATAGTTTGTTATGTCGCACCGTATTATTTCGCCCAACTTTTATTCATAAAATCAAGTAAGTTCTTTGACGTTAGCAATGTTTTTCACTATTCTTTCGCGCCCTTTTAATTTTTTTTTCAAAAATATGCTTATTTAATTTGAAAACTCAGCTTTCAAAATTCATCTGAGTGTTTGTGTTATTATTATTATTTTTTGTTCGGCTTCCTTATTTGTAGGTGAATTCGATACTTGGAAAATTTTGAGATTTCCTTTGCAATGCCTTCTTTAGGTATTAGGTTTTTGTTTAACCTTATGACAAGCAAAACAAATAGATATTTAAGGGTAACCTTTATACCGATATCTTCAATTTAAACTTGTAGGGCCGACCCTAACTCCTCCCTTGAACTATGGTCAAACCCTTAGAACTCTAGATTTCCTTTCCGGATTTGCATTCCCGAACACCATAAATCAACCAAGTTCCCACTTTATTTTCTATCTGGACTTGATGTTCCTTGTTAAGAAAAATGGCTAAGGATAGATCCGACCTCGGGTCGGTCATCTAAAGAGATAGGCAAGAAAGTTCTAAAGAAATCTCGGAACCACGCTACTACTAAAACCGAACTAACACTGGACAAACTAAAGCATCTTTCATCTTTTAGTGACCTTCATAATGATGTGAACCTTAAGTCTTTAAGTTTGACAAGTTCATGATAAATGTCGATAAGACTGACCAGAGTGATATTGTCATTTACATGAACCTACATAAGACTGATCTTAAATTATCTTTACATATCTTCATACAAAGTTTTCTTGGTAATTGGGGAATTCTCCCAGCTCAATTTTGAACCTAATTCTTGGAGCTCGCTGATTGGCTCCTTCATCCTCTAGAGAGAAGCCACGGGTCAAAATCCGGACCCTCGAGTCTTTGTTAATGCCTTCACAACTAAGTTCAATAGGTATTGATTCCACCTCTCCCATTTTGATAGTAGTCCACTCAAAAAGCTTCCATACTCCAACAAAAGATGGTCAAAGAAATGGTTGGTTCTGGTTGGCCACTATCAAACATAACCTTACGAGCATCCTGGAGTAACACCTTTACGGCCCTTTTATCGAACTAAAAGTAAGCCAACCTTCTTTTAGGCTTAATTTTCCTTAGCTTTCGTTAGACTTTTCCTATCTCTCACTTCAATCTTTTTGTAGGTTTAAACCTTTCCAGGACCAAACCTATAAAGGATGAGCTAAGAGTTCGAAATGAGATAGATTTGATCATTCTTGAGGCAAGGAATTTTAAGCTACTCATTACTCCGGTCAAGTTGAGGGAGTCATGAGCTAATTCCTACTCCCCCATTCGACGCTCATCCCATCCAAATGAACTTTGAAGAGGAAATCTCCACATAGAAGGGGTTGGAGACTTAGGTTTTTCTCTCTCTTTTTCCTCTTTGTTTTAACTTTTATTATTTTTTATGTTTTTAACTTTTTACTTTTCTATTTTCTTCTCTCTTTTTTTTACCTATGTTTTCTGATGTTACAGACTCATCAAAAGAATCAATCGAGTTGGGAGCCAAGGATCTATACCAATCCATGATCGGGCCGGGTAGAGTAATGTGGAAAGCCTAGCACATCATCTCATCACTTAAAGAATTGAACCTCATAATGGTTCTAAATGCCTCAATGTGGTACATTGGGCAGAACCCTTTCTATATAAATTGAATGTGAGAGGTTTAAACTTTGCTGGCATATAATGGTTCAAAATTTTATAAGTAAAAGAACTTGTCCCTCATCATTTTCTTGTTCCAGACCCCCTATCTTTAAGGTCTCCTCCAATATCTTAAACTTCTTGCCAAACTCAACTCCTATAAGCTGAACAACGGCTTTGATTCGATTTATGGGATTATCCTCCACCTGAGCTAGCAGAGGTAGAGGAAGGGGATGGTTGAGTTGGAGGGAGATGAGGGTTTAACAAAGCTTGAGGGAGAGTAGGAGCTGATGAAGCTGGATGATGCGAGGGAGATTGTTGATTTTTGAACTCGATACTCAACCACCGTACCATTCCCTTAATTCTTTCATCGATCATAGCCCCCCATTGGTTTGTCATAATCCTCTGTATCACCTTCATAGCTTGAACCAATCTAACCAGAACTCTTGTTTTCCCATACACTAGTCTCTGGGGTGGTGACTCCCTCCACAACTCCTTCTCCCACATCCTTAATGAAACTCCTTCTCCTCCTTCCATACACATTCGATAAAGTAGGAAGAGGTTGATTCCCCTACACATTTCCACTAGTTTGCTCCATCCTTTTGGACCCTTTCTCATACTCAATACCGAACTTCTAGCCGAAAGAACAATAATAAATAGAGACTAAAGAAATCTACAAGGTTGATACCAAACTGTTGATATACAAATATGCTCTAGCAACAATAATATGCTCTTCCGCTAGGCTTCTTCTCATGCACACAAAAGGAAAGGGTAGGCCGAGATTGCGTCCGACACACCCCCTTCGATGCTTAATTAACTTTTTTGGAGAAGAATCATTTTTCCCTTAGAAATAATAGAGAAAAAGAGAGTTCGTACTATAGTAAATAGTGATCAACTTTTGACTTATTTAGGGTTTCAATATTTATACTACCTGCTGGAGGGACAACTCTAGTTATGTCCCTACATGTGACATGTTCTTATAAGCACACACTTTTAGTGAATTAGTGTCATCTGTCATTTCTCTGAATGTACCGTGATACAGATATTGATTTGCTCACCATTATTTGTATCAGATAATCATTATATAACTGCCTCTCTACTAGACTGTAGTCCCGTCTAGTGAACCACTTACCATGACTGGTTTGTCCTTTAACTGGGTCCTTAAAATAGCGATATGGGCATAACTTCCCAGCCAAATTCAGACATTTTGAGGCCGACCAAACCTAATCAACATAAATATATCTCAATCTCGTATTCAACGGATGAGCTCTTTGTCCCCTCCTAACCATCGAACTCTATCTTGAACTATCCTATCTCAATCTCCTCTCAATTTCAATACGACTGGGGAGGAGGAAAATCCTTCCCGACAATTGTCATAAATGATGGGCCCCGCCCTCAACCCCGAGTAAAATAGATGGTCCGGAGTGATTTAGACCGCTAATTAAAATTGAATAGAAAAAAAAAATACTATCTAATATTTTTTAATCGGGAAGAATACAGTCGATTAAAACTGTTATTTCGAACGGGCGTCGGGAGGCTGGGAAAAGTTCCGTTTCATTTTAGTTTTCCATACGACATACGTACACGCATGACAGTCCGGGCTACACGATTACGCGTGCAAAGTCGAAGTGGAGGTGGTGCGGTAGCGGCGTGGCGTGGACTTTACTCGTCTTCTCTCTAGTGCTTTGCATTTTGCAATCTGTTGTAATTTGGCCCAGGGAGAGCGATCAAATCGGGCCAGGATTTCGATCGAGAAGAAAAAAGAAAGAAAGTAGGAAATGGCTTCCACGGCGGGTCTGGTGCCGATAACCAGGAGTTTTCTTGCTTCTTATTACGAGAAATACCCTTTTCCGACTCTCTCTGATGATGTTCCTCGTCTTTCTTCTGAGATTCGCACCATGGCCGACGATCTGGTTCGCGAATTTCCCCCCACTCAAGGTTCTACTGTTTTTCCTAATGAGAACTCATTTTCTCAATCACATAATAGCTTTTAGTTTTCTTTTATGTGTTGAATTCCCCTTTAACTAACCATCTCTCTCTGCTTGCTAAATCTCGGAATGGGGTATAGTAGAGTCAGAGGTCTGAGTAATCCTTTTTTTATCTCTTTCATCGTGCTCGAGTGATTCCTGGAGATGAATGATTTGCACTTCAACCGGCATTTCATCATGCTGGTTGCAATTTAAATCCGTATTTGATCTATGGCAGCACATGTTGTGTGATCATTTGCTTATATTCTGGACAGCAGTGATCTTGAAGTTAAACTTACAGATCTACTATTGTAGATATGTCTTTCTATTTACTTTCGACCTGTTGTCATTCTAGGGGAAACTGTCTTACTACAGGAAGCAGACCTTCAGCCTCCCCATAAAATTGATGAGAATATGTGGAAAAATCGAGAAAACATTGAAGAAATTATCTTCCTTCTCGACAGATCTCATTGGCCTGCGGAGGTAAGATTTGATTTGTGTTTTCTTTATCAGTGTCAACCCAGTATTAAACGTTTTGACTGTGCAGCTTCAACAGCAAACCAGACCCCATGACTCTGAACTTGAAATTCTTCTTGGGCAGCTCAAAGACAAATTCAATGACACCCTAAAGACGCTGCAATTTTTCCAAGCTAAGAATTCTGACCGTGTGTTCAACACAGGTGGGCTCACACATTTTATCAACCTAACTAAGCCTATTAAACTCTATTATATTCCATCTTAATTAATTACTGGAGGATCTAATTGGTCTTTGGCTTATCAGTCTATTATAGGGTCTATATGTCGTGATAAAATCCTTTATATAAGGTTGGTTTACCAACTAAATTCTCTACTTAGATTGATGCATTAAAATTAATTTTTTCCCCTTTTTCCCTAATGAACTTTGATAGCAATCCTTTTGAGTGCTAGGGGTGTTTTTGGTTGTTGCTACTTGCTATGGTTTGTTAGTTATTGATGCTCTGGGATGGTTTCTAGGTCTACTTTTATAATTCTGGTATAATTTATGACTACTAGTAATGAGTGAATCTGCTTATCAAGAGAAAAATAAATGAAAAGAAAAGTAGGAGTATAGGCCATCCTGTTACGTTTTCTTTGGTAAGTTATGCCATCCTGATATTTATAAACAAGCAATTAACTAGTGGAATTTTGGTAGTTATGACATACATGCCTCAAGATTTTCGGGGAACAATAATTAGACAGCAAAGGGAGCGCTCAGAGAGGAATAAACAGGCGGAGATAGATGCTTTGGTCAATTCTGGAGGAAGCATACACGACCGATATGCTCTCCTATGGAAACAACAGATGGAAAGGTAAGCTTACTTTTTTTCTTTTATTTGCCAACTGTAGGCTATAATGAAGAAAAAGTAATTTGCTGGTTACCATTATAGGAGGAGGCAGTTAGCACAGCTGGGTTCTGCAACTGGTGTCTACAAAACACTGGTAAAATACTTGGTTGGAGTTCCAGAGGTATGATTTTACTGGCCTTCACTCATTGATTCTTTGTTTACTGGATGGCCTAGAAGTCTGCATACATGATTGACCTATAGCCTGGGTCTCAGTATTTATGTTTAAAAGAGGCTTTTTGAATGCTGAAGTGTGTTGGACTATAAACCTGCTTTTGATTCTTCTCTTGTTTGATCTGTATTGAGATTATTAGAAAGATGTAAATTATTTTAATAAAACTGCTATATCAAAATAAATGGTAGAAAGTAGGTTATCCTTTGTGCTATTCTCTTATAGATATATAAATGATCATTTGTAAATGTCTTAAACTCTGGTACAGGTCCTGCTAGATTTCATTCGGCAAATAAATGATGATGATGGGTATGTTACTTTCTTTGACAGACTGAATAATTGAAAGGGAAATAAGTTGTTCGATTGATGATGTTCAAGAGTAGCATGATGGAAGTTTTTTAATTCATAGGCCCATGGAAGAACAAAGACAGCGTTATGGACCACCTTTGTATAATCTTACAACACTGGTGCTTCTTATTCGACTCTTTCTTTCATTATCATGGACACGATTTGAGGGTAGAAAATTGTGAGACATCTTTCATCTTTTTTATGGGTACCAGTACAGTTTAAAGCAATTTCAATGAGAAAAGTCATACCTCAGTCAAATTTTTCCAGTTGAGGGATAGCACTTCTGCTCCCTTTTTTGGTTTTGTTGTCATGATTGTTCTTTTGGTGCAATTAAATTGAGCAGAAAGAAGGAGCAGATAGCTGTCTTGGAACAAGCTGTTGATGTCTACACTATGGAGTTTGAAAGGTTCATCAAATTTATTAGGTACTATTCCTAATTAAACTAAGACAGAGCAGATAGTTCTTATAGTTCTTAGTTTAGTTTGTTGAGCACCAACTTATTCTTTTTAAACCATCACAGATGATTCTCCATTGAAACTTTCATCTTCCACAAATTACCAATTTTCCATGAGTATTCAAGAATTGTAGACTTAGAGGTGTAGGATGATAGTATTCCCAGTAGCTCTAAACAAACTCCTAATTTAGAAATATAGGATGGAAAAATTAAGCTCTCTTGGTGTTAGAACTAAGAATCATTTTGTTAAGTTGCATTTTTACTAGACTGATGACTGTTGTATGTTCCTCTTTTCTCAGTGAGGTCTTTGCAAATTCTCCCTTCTTCATTTCAGCTGATGCCGCTTGTGCTATAGAAGGACGGTGCGTATCCATAATCTAGTTAATCTTCCCCCCCCCGCCAAACATGTATTTTCCTCCTTGTTGATTCTAATATCGCTGTTTTTCTTTACCACAGGAAGAGTGATGAATATAAAGAAATTAGTGTTCCAGCTGGGAAAACTCATGAGGTGTTGTCCTTGTAACTGTCTGCAAGATATTTTGCCCATGATTACCATATTTATGACAATTATATGATACCTATGTATTGCTTGCTGTTAGGTTTGGTTAAGCAACATGTGTTTAGTATAACTTGTATTGAACATTCTCATATGACGAGGATGGTGAAGAATATATCTAGGATGTACGATCATGTAATGCTCAATAAGGATATTTCTATTTGCTAAAGTCTAGGCGCTAAGAAGGCATCGATGTAATATAGTGCAAAAGACAAATGTAAGGGATGCCCATGTGAGAATACTCGATCAAAGTCTAACCATAAAATTTTGTAACTGATGTATTAGGATGAATCTCTTGGACAGATCACATCTGAATGTTATGCATAAATGAGTCAAATGTAAGGGAGGGATATATGTTAAAGATTTCCTAACAGTCGTCTCACCATTCTTGAATTCCCTTCGCATTTGAGGTGGAAAATAGATCCTTTACACTATAATTAACTCGTTCATGAGATCTTGATACCATGTGAATTTGGGACTGTAATCTAGTTTATATCTATTGCTGAAAACCAGAGATGTCAAAATCACCTTATCTGTTTTGATCAACTAGAAATGTACGTCGATCATCATTCAATAAATTGTTTGAAGATTGAAACTGTTCATTTATATAAGTTGAGACAGTCCAGCATTGGAAGATTCCACGGACGGGTGACATGATTTTTTATATTTTGAGTCTAATCTTGTTACCGATTATCTTGCATTAGGTTCTCATGTTTCTTATTACCTTACTGGCATTGTACAGTTATGTTTTATGTTGATGACTGTTTACTTTGTTGCTGTATGTATTTAGGTTTCATTGACAGTGGAGTCCAGTAATTCATACATTGCTTGGGATTTCTCATTGGTACAAAGCAAGATTAACATGGTATCGTATCTTATTGTAATTCAAGTTTTATGACAAACGCATTATCATTTCTTTGTGAAAGATAAATTAGCCTGGTAATATCTTTCTCTTCTGAACTTATAGTTCCTGCTGTGTTTCAAAGCAGTTTGATATTGGAGATCGTATTTAAATCTAGTGTGAGATTGATATGTACATGTTAAATTCATATTAAACTAGTATGAGATTGAAATGAAGATGTTATATTCATATTAAATTCTTTGGACTTGAATTTCTATATTTTGATGTAGAAGTAAAGGAAGAAAAGATATGGCCATTAAAACTCTTGAATGTTTTGTTTAAACTCAGGGGCATGAGTGTGATTTTATGGGACTACTTACCTGAGCATTAAGGAAAAGTAGGAAATGAATCTGTCGTACTTAAAAATCATGCCTTCCTAAGAATCTGGCAAAGTTGTGATAATGAGATTCCAAGTTTTGTGTCACATGTGGCTTTGGAATTGAAACTTGAAAATGGGATTCCACAGAGATATTGCAGGGTTGAAAATAGAATTCCACATGTGGCTTTGGCATTGCGTGATTTATGTACCAGTGAATTGGTGGCAGGAATTATATGTGATCAGATGGTCTTTAGATGCAGCTTTTGACAAATCACCAAAACGAACAGAAAAAAAGAGAGGGAAGACAGAGAGAAAAGAAATCATTGGGAACCAAGATTTGACATGGAAAAGCTCTACCATATAAATCATGCTCTTGAATTTTGTTTGATTTTCCATATGCTTTATCATGTGAATGATTGTGGTGCTGTATCCACTGTACTGATATTGATTTTCTTGCCTAGGATATTGGATTCAGCTTGCAGTATACTGGTTCTTCAGGAGAAAAGACTGTAAGTTGGGCTATTCTGCCATACTTTTAGTTAATACTCACTTTACTTGGTATCCCATTTAAATCTGATTACTAAATGTCTCCACCCCTCGGGAGACGTTTCTAGTTTATATAACTTGATTTTTGCAATGGTAAATTGACATTCCAACAGCTGCTATTACCTCCCCAACGTTACGAATCTGATCAAGTGAGTTCTAGTTTCTTTTGGTTACTATTTAGTTTATTAAGTCCTGCAACGCAAAAATAATAGTGTTCTTGGAATTTATGGAATTTCTCAGGGGAACTTCTGCACATTCATGGCTGGGAACTACAAACTGATTTGGGACAACTCATATTCAAATTTTTTTAAGAAGGTACATAAAAAGTTGACTGGCTCCATGGTTTATTTTTTTCTCCCCTCAGGTTGCTAGTTTAGGTATAATTCTAGGAACTATCAGAGTAACTCATTGACATAAATATTTGTCATATTCTAGGAAGTGGCGTTAATTACTAAAAGGTATAAATATTTTTCATAACATGGAGATTGGAGTTTGAACTTTGAAGAGTGGCAATAGGGGTTTCACCTGGGTTATAACATGTTTTTCACATTAGAATATTAGGCACTGATTGGCAGCAATTTTCATTTTTTATAGTTGGGAAAAACACAAATTACTTTTTGTGCTTCTCTGATTTTGATTTTTTGCCATTTTTAAAAAAATAAAAATTTTAAAATAGATAAAAAAAAAATGTTGCCAAATGATTTGTCATCAGATATGATTTGCAAAGCCAGTTCAACATCCATCTTTACCACATCATCCTCATAAAGCCATGTATTGAAAATCTGATCCTGCATAGAATGTCTAATGATGGTCCCACAGTTGACAGTCAGATTTTATTGAGAATTAAGTATCGATAAAGAGTCTTATTCTCCTACAAATTTACTAACCACTCACTTTTTTAATTGGTTACATGATCGATTGATTTTGAGCTTGGCATCTTACTAATGTTAATGTTGGGACATAGACACTGCGCTATAAGGTGGACTGCATCCCTCCAGTCGTCGAGCCTGTACAGTCAGATGAACCGTAAGCGGAAGGATGAAAGTCTTGGCTTGTAGCACAATTTAATTTTTACTGTATTCCCTAACTATTCCTTGTAAGATTTCAATGTTGTTCACTCCTTGGTGACCTTTCTGTTGGGAGTATTTGCACAGTTAAATCATGTATTATGGAACAGAATTTATGACTATTAATTAATACCTAGTAGCACTAGCAGGTAGTAAAATTTATTCTTTACTCAAACAGTGGAGAAATGATTCACAATCAAAACGATACCGTTCATAAGTTAGTCGAGTACTTTTTACCTAACAAAACAATACCACATTCATATTCTGAATGACATTTGTTTACATCATCAGCGACAATTGATCTTCAATTGGGCACTCGTAGCAATCTTCCTACATATATTGACTTTATTTGATACTAAAGTGCTCACGATAACAAAATGACTTGAGAGGGGAACCTAATTCCTTAAACTCTGTCGGAGAGGGAAGATTCTATAAGATGCTTATCAAAGGAAATTGAGCTTCCATTCATGGAACCTTACTGCACCCATCATCAATTCTTTTGCTATCCAATGGACATTAGCGCAATAATGCTTTTCGAACCCCGTATATTCAACTTTTAGCATTTGGTAGAGGATCATTGGCTCATCAAGAATTTATATTGCATTTACTCAAGAAAACGTCTTCTGTATTTAGAAACCTCTTCCAGTGATTTCTATATTTTGGGATTCCCAGCTCAAGCCAAGGTTTCATGTTACCGTTATAGTGCAGAACTGCAGCTTTTGTGAGGGCTCGGACATCAAGCCCGTAGTCATGACCTAGTCCGGACAGAACCCATGTATCATCAAGTGCATAAACTTGGTCCTGAAAAGTAAGCAAGCTTGCCCGCAGTGCAACGGCTTCAACCGATGGCTCTCGCATTCGAAACTGCAGCAAAAGGTAAATTTTAGTGCCGAGTAAGACGCTTTAATGGGTCTGACTAGTAATATTACATATTCTCTGCAGAAGCAAAGTATCCTCTGACAAGTGGAGATGTTAATTAGATACGATTGCATTGTCACAATAGACAATCATATATGCATGATTTAGCCTCTGCCTGTGTGACTTGAACATTAGTGTTTAATAACTTACAATGAGGGATTTCTGTCAGATTATTCCTGCATGGTAGCAATGTTAAGTTAAGCCAGGTGATAAGCACAGAACTAACCTCTTTCACCAAACTTCGAAAAGAATGAGACAGATCAAGCTCTCTCCACCTCGCCAGGTCGATTACGTTCAATCCAGACATCCACACACAGGAGTTGTTATCAAAGCTGTTCTCGCCCAGATAACTCTTCAGCTGAACCAACCTCACTTGGCAGAACTGCATAGCACCATTCACTTTTCCTTGCATGTCAAGGCTCCATAGGGGTGACAGATCTCGCTGGACAACAATATCATCATCCAGAACTACAACTTTCTTCAAATTGTTAAATATTTCAGGGAGGAGATAGTGTGAGTGTGAAAACACAGAAAGGTATTCTGTCTTAGAATGAGTAGTACTGTGAAAGGAAACGCGAAATTCCTCAGGCAAAGACAGATGTGATGGATATGGGTTATCAGGATAATCCATCTTAAGATGCTCAACATTCAATACTTCCACTGTCGCTTCATTATAAACGTTTCTGAAGAACCATAGTTTCATTGCAAAATAATTCTGGTCATCAGTCAGTACATGAAAAACCTGACTCCGGCTCTCCTGAAACATGTACGGGTAGCTTTTCGATGTCATCTCAATAACTAATGCAGATTTGGAAATCCAATTCAATTGCGCATCAGAAAATGGTTTATCATACCTTTGCATGCATAACTGTTGAGTTGATTACTACTGAAGATGCAAGTATGTTATTGGAGAATATGACATAGTGGGGCAAAGTTGGGTCCACATATTTCTTAGACTGAGGAAGCTCAAAATCATGAGAATGAGGTCTAAAATACTCAACAGTTAGTCGCATAGACAAGCAGTGAAGACTCTTTGGCATGGTCTGGACTGCAAGTTGATAGAGGAAGGCACTCTGTTTCATATGAAAGTTAGCTTCATCCTCTGTAATATCAAATATTTGCCTCAATTTCTTGTCAACATTATTACAGTCCACAGGAAATGATTTAGCTTTGGCTATTGCAGCTTCCATCTTCCGTGCCTTTTCTCCAATCCTAACGAAGAACTTGGGATATAAGTTTTCTAAACAGTGCTTGTGAAAATTTTCTAGAGTAAAATGGGTAGATCATGACGTAAGTGTTCACAAGTGAATCTAAGAATATTAACCTAGCTCCAAAAGAAGAATGAAGACAGGAATTTCTGTTGCATACAAAGTACAAACTATATAAAAGCAAGCATATACCAGCGTACATTAAGGAGTCAGTGTCAATGTATCAAAGATTTTACATCCTAAAGCACCAAGGAAAAAACAGAACCTTTTCCAACAAGTGGAAGATCATAGAATAAGAAGAAGCTAAAGCACTCAGAAAATAATTTGATCTCTATGGCCAGAAAAATGAGGTTAAGGTAAGTGAAGATTAGAAGAAAATGTAAGTTTTGAAGATGAGAAACTTTCCCATCCCTACTCCACGTCATCAAGAAATTTGATATTAAAATCCGACGAATATTAACATTTAATAAATAAATAAAAAGTAATCACTACTATCTGTTCACTTACTGCATGGGGAGATCAATGTCTACAGTACTTTCACTCAGAATGCGCTCTAGATCTTGAATATTCTGTCTCAGTTCACGAGTCAGCTTATCTTGTGATGGAAGTTTCGCAATACTAGGAAAGTACGCTCTAGCCACAAATAGTTGATCCTTCAATTTCTTCACCATAGAATCTTTCATTTCTTCTCTATGCTCTTGACGCCAAAGGCAGTAGCTCCCATACTTCTGCTCACATGATTTTCCACTTCCATCCATGATAGTTGCTGTATATCGGGTGACATGAACTGTGTCACCACCCCTGACATTCTGTCAACGCAGAGAATATCAATTATCCAAACTACAAAAACGTTAGAAATTAATTAGTATGAGAAGTTTCCATTGCAAACTAATGCATCCATACATTTGTGTCCAAGCGTGACAGAAGACCATCATGTTGCAGTTTCGGAACACCTGTTCATTATATTTTAGACGAAAAATTAAATTGATCATTTAGAGTTCGGGAACTGCAACTATAGTATAGATTCTATAGACCACAGACCTTTCCTCCCTTGAACAATGTGCATGGGCCCACCACTGACAGTGTCACCATTAGCTTCGTGGGAAAAATTCCTAAGAACATCCTGGCATGCAGACAGATTAAATGTAAATATAAACAACTAGGTGTCACATGATTTTATATCATCAAGCAACACAATTTTGAAATGTTCAGTTTTAGTTAAAACAAAGAAAAAATTACATGGAAATTTTCAAAAAAGCTATTCATCTTACTTGTTTTCCTTTTGACACACTCAAGACAATTATTCATAATGCAACTAATGGGTAAAGAAAAATGAAAAAAGATCAAGAATTTGCTGTGGTTAGTGCTAGAATACAAAGGCACAAAAGCTCAGAAGATTTCATAACTGAACCTTTTGAAGATCTGTATCCATTACATCAAGGAGCAAGCGATCAAAGTTTAGCAGGGAGCATTCTTAAAACACTGCACTACAGCTGGCTGGCCAGTCAGGCCATGAGCACATTGGAAAAAGGCTTCCCAAAAAGCCAATCTAGGACGTGGAATCATGGACTTATAAACCTAGGCACTTAAAGCTGGAAACATAAGAATCACCTCAGTTTCATATAGGATCACTGATCACTGTCATGATTCACCCTCTCCCTAACGAGATAAATGAAACAAATAAAAAGGCAGAAACTCAAAAAGAAACTGAATTAATTTGAGAATTTCTATCAGAACTAGGAAGCTGCAGATTCACATCACAAGTCCTGCTACTGTATTTATTTTCAGTATATTCACATCCCAAATGTAAAAAGCATATTCTGAAACAAACATAAGGACTCTTCCGCACTCTTTTACCTTATTTATTTTTCTTTAATTTCGTTTGAACTTTAAATCCTTTCTTAGTTTCCAGGATGATAAGTGGTCTAGTTACCATCTATGGGTCATCTAAATTAAATTTTCCCCTTGCTACCATATACATCAACAACTCCCAAGTGCAAAGTAGTTTCACAGTTTGTATAGTAGCATCAACAAAATTTTTATTCAAATAAATTTAAGCAACGGACCTCCGAAAGGGTTGGTGCCAATTTTCTAATAAGTTCATCTACCCGGCTAGGTGGAAATCCCTGCAAGTAAAAAGAAGCATATAATTCGGAACGTTTGCAAACAGATTTCTGGTTGTGAAAACTTCTGTAACATCATTAATCATCCCACTTTACAAAACAGTTCCGAATTACCTCAGAGCCATTCGAAGTATCCCTGGTCTTATAATCATCATATCTTCTAAACCTGTTCTGAATACAAAAGAAAACAGCAAATTTATATGCATTAATAACAGCAATAGGAGATACCAACAGCAAAATTGTTCCCAATTCAAAACATGTTCCATCCTTACTGAGTCAGAACTTCGTCGGTCAGATACATATCCTGCAAAAGAGGCAACTAAATGCCGTCAAGAATGATATACTGCAATACAATTATAACAGGAAGAAGGGAGCTAGGAGAAGCTAAGGAGGCACAAATGGGAAATAAATGTTAGATCCAATCAAACCAAATGTCAGATCTCGAATGGTACTGGGAAAAATAAATGAAAAAGAAAAGGAGAGAGAGAGAGAGAGTGAAAGTGTGACCGTTACCAGAAGAGTGAAAGCCATTGTGAAGGCCGAGCAAAAAGGCGAGGGGAACGAGCATTGAGAGGATAACCAAGACCAGTACTCCGATCACAAGCCCTCTCCACCGCCTTTTTGTGGAAAGACCATAAGATGAAACCCCTCCCCCTCCTCCTCCACCCCCACTCCCACCCTTCATCTCCGATTCACTCCTCACTCCACTTTTCTCCCGGCTCCCCTATAATCCCAACCTGCGTGAAAGTAGACGACGAACAACGGCCATTGACGCCACCAATCTCGCGAGCGCCAATGTCACCCAAAAAATAAACTAAAAAGAATGAAAAGTGTCTTGTATCCGACGTTATACCCTCTGTTCTCTGACGTCCCAGATCCTGAAGTAGTTGGTCGAATTTTTCCGTCTTTTTTCCCTCCTCTCTGTTTCGCTTTTCCGTCAGTCGTTGCGCTGGATCATTCCCCAGTTCTTGCTTCTAAAATTGCGTGTGCCTGTGTGTGGAGGAGAGTGTAAGAGAGTGCAATTTGCACGTGATCAAAATAACAAATGGTCAAGTTAGATCTGTTTGATTCTAGAATTGGGTTTTTTTTTTTTTTTAAATCTTCTTTGGTTATTAATAGTAAAGTATCGGTGTTTGATTAAAGTCTTGCTGTTTTTATTTACCAACAGCCTATCCTCTTCCGAACCAATGGCTAATCTTCTTGTTTCTCTACTCTTCTACTCTAAACTCAGGATTGTCGGAATGCCAGCTCCTCCGTTTCACAGTTTACACATGAACATGATGATGTGAGCCAGTTTTAACGTGTACATTGGTTAGCGAAATTTCTTCACCATATAATCAACTCTACGTCTCTATCTACAATTTTCGCTAATTTCCGGAACGAGCAATCTCATAACATGTTCGTCCTACCATCCTTGATAAGAGAATCACTCTATATAATCCCAATGTCATTCAAGCCAAACGTTGAATTTAAGAAAGATGGAAAAACAAAGTTGTTTATAGAGCCGTGCGCTGAGCAGGAGGAATCGGCGGCAATGACGATCCGCTTTTAAGTTCCTTGACAACGGCAGCCAGTGCTTCAGGATTGAGCCCAAGGTCACAGAGAGCGATGGGGACCGAGAGGGTGGTGTCGATCCAGCCCCGCCTCTAGAATGTTGGACATATGGAAAGCTCTAGGTCTAGTGATTCCCTAGCTGTTTTTGCAGCCTCTGGATCCAATTCCAACAGCCTAATCATTCATTAATATATATATATATATATTTTTTAAAGCATCAATTCAACTGGTTTTCTTTCACAAACAAGAAACTGAAATTGAAAATAGGACAGATCGAGTTATGAGATTAGCAAAGAAAGTCCAAAATCTAAAACCACAGTGAACTTTGGTTGAATTAAAGGAAAGAGAAACAAATCATCGAACTCCCTGGTAGTCTGGTTTATAAAGTGAAGAATAGCTTTTGATAAACCCTAAAAATTCTTATCTAACCTGATTCGAAATGTAGATTCGAACTTCAAATTTCAGACTCGTATTCTTCAATTACAACAAATTCGACTTATGAATCGCTTTAGATCAAAAATGAAAACCTTAATTTCAGAAGAAAAAATGAAAAAATCGTTTACCTGAAATCTCAATCCGATTGCTGCTCCAAGCGCATGATTCTTCACCAGAGAGAGAAGAAACCGATCAATCCTAGGGGCTTAGAATAAATGTGTACTCCGTAATTCAAATAGAAAAAAAATGCAGGGAAAATGAAAACTAATAAAAACTTTTTTGAATGGACAACGCGTGAGAGGCCCAGTAATAAATTAATTTAATAAAATGTGGTCCGATGGCCCACGTGAGAGGACATATTGAACCAAATTATGGGCTGTGTGGACTACAAGTCTTGGGCCTTATGAACCTTCTTATTTTTATTTTTCTTGATTACTTGGTTATTTATAGATAGGCCCATATTTGGTCATAATGACATGAAAGAAAGAATTGTGGAATTTATAATATTAATATATCCGAAAAGAAAGAAGTGAAATAATTAAGGGACAGCTTGCCTAATGATGGGGGCCTTGACCAACTCGAACCTAACTGGTTTGTTTAATGGAACAATTTATAGGATTATAAGGCTATTAATTTCTTTCTCATAATTTCTTCCCCCTCTCTCTCTCTCTCTCATTATGGTATAAGGACCAAAGCATCGCATTTTTGACCAAATTTTATGCATGCATCCCACTTCACATCAAAAAGCCTCTTTCAGGTTTTGGATCATTTTGCTCATCCTTAAAAATAGATATATATATTATATATATATATATATAAGATAAATAGTGTTTATAATTAATATCCATTAATTTTAATTTTATACATAATTAATATAATATATAATATAATAATATATAAAATTAATTAATTATAAATAATATCGCATACTGGATCGACTAAATTCAATATAAGATCATCCAAATATTTCTTCAGCATTATTAATCTTTAAACAGGGTTAGTCATAATTACTAAAGTGACGTAGCAGTTATGTTTCAAAAATGCTATGACCAAACTAGTGTTTGACCAGGTTAATAAAAAGGCAAATTGAGAAGATAAAAATATATATTAATCGGAAAATAATAATTAAAAAAAAAAAAGAAAAAAAAAAGAGAGATTCGTTGCCCTAATGATATATGTCGCATTTACTCGTAACAACAATCTCTATGGTAGGATTTGATCTTTATACTTTATGTCTTATAAGAGATTGCACATAATTAATTAAATCATACCATATATTATGTGGCTAGGAGTAGATGACCTAATTTCGACTGTAATGAGAACAAAATTTAGTATGATTTATATTCATAGTCTTAAAAATAAATGCATATAGAAAAACGAACCTCTCAGAATTCTATATACATACATAGGGGTCTTGTACGTAAGTATAGGACATGTAACATGTATTGGACGTACTATTCTTCGTCTTTTGTCGTTGAAATTATCACTAACATATACTTGAATTTCAACGTTTAAGAAGTATTAAACTTAACATAAATAAATAAATAAATAAATAAATAAATAAATAAATAAATAAATCTCATATTGTATACAATTCTTCCTATAGGCCATGGGTAATCTTTTCTTATTTTAAATTAAAAAAAAATTAAAAAATAAAAATAAAAATCGTAAAGTTACTTTTGGTAAAAATTTCCATTGATTCTAGAGGGGCCATATGAAACTTTTACAACACACTTAGAAAAATATTCTAAGAAGGCAAAGACACCCTTTTTATAAGCAAAAAACCATGTTGAAATAAAAACACAACAAAAGAAAAAAAATAACCCATCTCTTTCTCTCCCCCTCCGTTCTTTCTCTTCCTCGATCCCATAAAGAAAAAAATGAGGCTCTGAAAAATATTTGTACCCAAAAGAAGTTTCCAGGAAAAAAAAAAAAAAAAAGCAAAAAAGAAAAAAATTCCACATTTTGACTTTTTGGAGGAGTTAACTAGTTTTAAAGAGATCGTTTATGGGTTTGATCAAGATAGCTTGCTTGTCTCTTCTTCTTCTTCTTCTGCTAATGCTGGTACAGTTGATGGAAGCTCCATGTTATGGAGATGATGATCACCGTAATCATAATACGTTCAAAAGTGGGTCCGGATTTCTTCCAAGCTCATTTAGATCCATTAATGATGGTTTTGGAAAAACTAGAGCTAATGATCATCATCGAGAAGAAGATGATGATATTTTTGGTGCTGAAAAGAGAAAAGTTTATACCGGACCGAACCCTCTACATAATAAGTAAGTACTTCAGATAAGCTATGGATTTTTAATTCTCTCTTTTATATTTTTCGATTTGAGATCATTTTTCATGCTTGAGGTTATGTTTTTTTGTGTGTAATCTTACTTAATTACACAGATGTATATGAAGATAAACTATAGTCTTGAGGTTTTTGGTGAGGATTACTATTTAATTAATATGTTAATTAATGTACTTAAATATCTTTGTTTATGGAAAGAGTAATAATATAATTTTTTTTTTTTCATGAAATTTGTGATCAGAATGTATTGAATAATAGTAATAAAAGCTCTGCTCTTTTATGTATATATTTATTTATTTATTTATTATTATTTTGCCGATGACTTGAGTTAAGCCCAGTGATTATAGGTGTATTTAGTTTTGTCGTAGCAGAACCGGCTCTTGGTCGATTGGAAAGCCGGCTCTGGGTAGTAGCGGTGGGCGTTATTCCTTTGAAGTTTCCAGTTTCTATTAGCTAGTTAGGTTTTCTGAGATTTAGTACTGGCTAGGGTGATACACACAGATGGGCTAGCAGATTCAGGTGTTTCTCTCATACTCGTGGACTACATGTAGTCTGGAACTAAGAAAGGGTAAAACTACATGTAGGAAATCTGCTATACATGTAGTCTGGAACTAAGATTCAGTTAGCAACTACTACTGTTAGCAATTTCAGCAGTTACACGATTCAGTTAGCTATGAGAGATATAGAGGTTGTAATCCGTCGTAACTGATTGAAAAAAAAATTGATTAATGAAACTTCTCCCTTCATTCACTCTCTCTCTCTAGAAATCCCTCTCTGAAATCTATCTTCTTCCTCTGTTCTTGAATATTCTGGAGCCAAGCCGGCTTGGAATGGCCTTATCCCTATCATAGGGTTTACACAGTAACTACTAATTCCTGTTCATTAAGAAGAACAAACAACTGAGAATGAATGAAAATACTAGAGCAAAGCCTAAAATCCTATGTATTGCATGGTTACTTGTTATGTATGTATGTACTTAACTACTAATCCATGTATGTATGCATGCATGCACGCACGTATGTATGTATGTAGGTATGTATGTATTGGTTATGATATTTGATGGAAGAATGGTTTGCGAACACGTGGTTATATGGTCAGAGATGCAGAAACATGAACATATTGAACACAGAAAGACTTGCTGCCAAAGCTTTGAATGTATTTACGTATGTTTATGTTTATGTTTATATTTATAATTATTACTATTTTTCGAGAATGGGAGGAGTCCAATCAGGTAAAATTCTTTGTCTAGAATGATTATATAAAGTAGGGCCCCACTTTTGATGTTTTTCATATAATTCTGTTTTTTTTGCCAGCCTATACATGTCCTCCACTCCCACCAATCTGAAACAACAAAATTATGCCCCAACTTCTTTGCCTGAAAATCTTGAATGTTTGGGTACAGTACTTGCCATTAACGTTGGCTTACATGTCAAATATTTTCAACCTGTGTTGCTGTTACATATATATGTATGTATATAGTGTAGTCTATATACATATCTATATCTCTCTCTCTCTCTCTCTCTCTCTCTATATATATATATGTATAGTCTAGCTTGCTTAAATATATAATATAGTTTCATGCTAATGAAAATTAGCCCCACCATTATTGATCGCTAAGTATAAATACTCACGTGACCTAATTTTTCAGTATAATTACATAGAGATCACAATATACGTAGCTGAGAGGTCGTAACTTCAAGGAAGGAGCTTATATCAGAGGCTACCATATATAAAGCGTAACTTCTAGGAAGCAGACTTCGATGTGGAGATTTCCGATTGAAGCTGAAGGATTGACCTGCCCTTTGTTTTGGACGGATGCATCAGAAAGGTAAGGAGAGAGAGAAAGCCTATTAAGAACGCAGCGATTATTCGATTGTTGGTCTAGTCATTGGACTTGAGCCCAACTAACCATTTGATAGATCATTTGCAACTAGCTTGCTTTCGACTTTGGGGCCCACATAGTATTTTCTCTACGAGAAAGGCCCGTGAAGCCCAAAATGGATGGAAAAAGGCCCAATAAAAAAGGACTAGGCCCAAAAAAAATTACTTGATTACTTATAGGAACATCGATAGAGATTTTGATATCATCGATCTCATGCATATGCAAGTCTATCTTTATAAATCTTATTATAAGATTTAGAGATGTTATAAAGTGTTAATTAACAAATAGTTGGTTAATTATGTTGATAAGATATGTGTGTAACACGGCTATAACCAAAGGGAGATGATCATGATTGATTCTAAATCAGTGTTCACTAGTGCAAGAAAGAAATCATCATATACGATGGCATTACTTAAAACTTTAAGACAATTGGATGGTCATGAAATATGAAAAGCATAAAATTCATACTAATCCATGCACCAAACATATCATTACGATCTAATATAATAATGAATTGGGACGAAATGTGTTTGATCAATGATCATTTTAAGGGAGTTTTTGATTGAACTTCCCCTAAGCATTCGGGAATCTCAAATTTCAAAAAAATTTAATAGATAGATATTTAGGTATATGCTGATTGATTGCTGTTCGTCTCCTAACTTGAAGTTTATGATTATAACTAATTGTAGTTGTTTAGCTAAAATAACTTAATTAGTTGCTAATGCATCATCCCATAAACTGTCCTCTAGCTTTTATGTTCATATATGGACCTATGGCCCACCATTCCAGACTTTGTGGAGCCACCCCGACAGCCAAAAAAGTACGAAGTAAGAGTTTCATTTGATAGAAGGTAAAGAAGATCGAGGCTGCATATATAAACACTAAACTAACAACAGTGTTGTTGCTAAAGAGAGGGAAATGAAATTTGCAGTTGAGCGAAATTAGTGCTACAACTCCAATTGGCTACAATGAAATCGAGAAGCTGCTGTAGTTTTTTGTCCAAGCACGCATCGATTCTGCACTACTGATCTGATCAGAACAAGCATATGTAGCTTAACTCTTTCCTCAGGGAAGGAATCTCATTCTCGTAAATATGAAAGACATCATGCCTCTTGCGGGATCCACCGTCATCAATAGCAGAGGCGGGTGAAAATTTTATTTTTCGAGAAATTTTTATATAATTATAATTCATATATTATTTTAATTTATTTATTTATGGTAAAAAGGAAAAATTAAATTAAATTAAATTAAATTTTCACGGCAGAATATTTCTTACTAGCACTGAGCGAAGTGATGATGATGTCAAAGAAAACTCATTAAATTTGATGACGAGGAGGAGACAGAGTGGTCTGGGGACCATAAGCAAAACAGTACAACAAGAAGAGGCCTTCTGCTTTTATTTTTTTTCTTCTCTCTGCCTTTTCCTTTTCATAAAGCAAAGGGAAAAACCCAACTCCACCATAGATTCGTCTTCTTCTTTTGGTCATCCATTTCTATTCATCATGGACCAGCATTAGCAGTCTAGCAGACAGTGTAATTAGAGAAACCTGTGAGTAGTACTGCTTCTGCATCTTTCTTACTTCCTTAAAAATGCATACTACTTTGATCTTCTTCTGCCCATCTGTCTTTCTGTTTTGTAATGTTCTTAATCTGCTTTTTTGAGGTTTCCAATAAATTCTGAAGATCTTGGCAGTGAGTTTTTGCTTTTCTTTTACTGAGTGCATGTATGTATGTTTTGGTCAATGTTATCCAAAACTTCTTGAAGAAAATATTCTCAGTAAAAAAAAAAAGTAAATATGGGTTGACATGTTTAGAAAGTGATCCACAGAGGGTACACTGTTTTTTTTACTTCAATGTATCATGAATTGGTTTGATCCTAAGATATTAAAGAAAAAAGTAGATTGGTCGTAAAATTTGATGGATCTTCCAATTTTGGTAAAGTTGAGGCTAAGTATATTAAAAGTAGGTGTTGATCATTTGAATATCTTAATATATTCAGGAACATAATTATCTTGAATCAATGACTAAGATTTGTCCGGAATTTAAACAAAACATGCCAATGGATCTGATCCTCCCTGTCTCAGCCGATGTTAGCTTCGTTTCGGATAAGTTTCCGGAATATAAATTAGGATCCGGAAATCAAATTTTGGAACAACCTGAGAAGAACAATCAAGGTCCATCTCTTATAGAGGTTGTGGAACAAGAAACCACACAGTTGTCTGAACAGCACAAGCGCCTTTCAGTCCGCGATCTTGCCAGTAGATTCGACAAGAACTTGGCTGCTGCTTCTAAACTCTCTAATGAGGTCTCAATCCATCAACCCTCCCCCTCCTCCTTTATTATTTAATTTTATCTATGTACACAAATTATAGGACGGGTTTTCTTTTGTATTTTCTTGTGATTTCAGGTAAAGCTTAGGGAAGTAGCTTCTTTGGAGGGGCATGTATTCTTAAAAAAGCTTAGAGATGCATTGGAATATCTAAAAGGCCGCTTGGCCGGCCGGAATAAGGAGGATGTCCTGAAAGCTATCTCTATGGTTAGTTTTTTGTTTAAATAAACTTCTCATTATTGTTCATGTCATGTATCACATTGATTGTGATTTTTTCCTTTCAGGTTGAAGCTCTTGCCGTCAAGTTAACCCAAGAAGAAGGAGAATTGATTCAAGAAAAGTTTGAAGTGAACAAACTAGCAAGCTTTCTCAAACAGGTTATATACTTAAATGAGATTTCAGTTTTCCTTTCCATTTCTTTTTTCCGCCTTTAGAGTGTACTAATTTTGAGTGGTTTATACAGGCTTCAGAAGATGCTAAGAAGTTAGTAAACGCAGAGAAGTCATTTGCTTGTGCCGAAATCAAGAGTGCGAGGTCTGTAGTACTGCGAATCGGAGAAGCACTTGAACAACAAGAGAAGAATCCAGAAGCTTCTAAAAAGAAGGTCCTAACAGAAACTTAAATCCCTTCAAGAAGATGTGGATCTAACAAGTCTTGCAGAGTTCTATTGTTATTTATTGATTTATTTTTCATTTTTGCTTCATATTGACAGGATGTGGAGGGGCTAATAGACGAGGTTCAAGAGGCTAGAAAAATTAAATCGTTGCATCAGCCGAGCAAGGTAGATTTGTTTGATCACATCTGGCATTTGTAGATTACGACTAAGGCGAAGAACTAATTATCAATCCATTTTGTTATATCGACCCTATATTCTCTTGGGTACAGCTTAGTTGTTTGAAAATTGACTTTCTTGATTTTGTTTTTGAAGGTGATGGACATGGAACATGAGCTTCATGCACTAAGAACTCAGATTCGAGACAAGTGTATAGTGTCGATGAATCTTCAGAAAGAGGTAGTTGTTA